>JANBXA010000600.1:62980000-63580000 GCA_030556225.1 Cricetiscus sungorus | reverse complement strand
CCTCCCCTGAAAATCTTGCCTAGCTGCTGCCCGATCAGCTCTTTATTAACGACAACACATCTTCACAGTGTACAGAAGGATTATTCCACAGCGAAGAAGCTCATTCTTTCAAATAGTTTAGACTCGAAATTTATGATACAATGCCTTTGTCCTTTGGGATTCAGTATCAGATTTCTGCCAAAGGCATGGTTGCTGACTTAGGTCTCTGTGTTTTTGCATTTTTATTTTAAAGGTTTGTGTCTAATGTGCTCTCTCATGGAAGCTGGTCCCTACTTTACACCCTCAGGTACTGAGAGTGCAAGCTGATCTTCAGGACTGTCTTTGGTGGAATGAGTTGTCTAGCCTATGGCATCTCCCTTCCCCAGGGGCAGACTACATTTGGGAACTGGTAGATGTCCATACTGAGGTTCTATAGCATCTCCAAGATGCCACCCCACCTCCAATTTTACCATGGGATCATCAGCTGCTTCACTTAGACTTTTCTCTGTGCTCTACCCTGGGTTTTGTTTTTTCTTGGAAAGTATTATTCCACAATGTTTGCCCTAGTTAACATCCCACAAGCATGTTACCCTCACAGACATTCCCAGAAATAATATCTCAATTTGGTTAGCACATAAAACAAGCCATTACAAATATACCTGTTATCAGATTGGCACTCATACACACCCTAGTCACAATCTCTAAATAAAGATAATAGCATTGTAATTCTGCTAGTATGACATGACTAGCATGTGCAACCACAAGCTCTTCTGAAGAGCAGATAAAAATTTTAAACAGTATCAAGTTCTCCCTTGATAGTCTATGATTTAAATACTATGATGTACAATCATCAACATTTAAATACTGGCAGAAAAATCAATATATTTTATATTTAATGAGACGGAATAAGAAAAAAAGAAAACAAATCTACAATTTAATGTGTGTGTGTGTGTGTGTGCGTGTGTGTGTGTTTGTGTGTATATGTGTGTGTACATTCATAACAAAATAAGGAAATACTTATGTGTGAGAATTATGGTCTTTGCCTTATAACTGGTCATAGCTGGTGCTTGTTATTGCTTTTTTTATTTTTAATTATTCTGTGACACACTCTGGATTGCATTTGACTTTATCAAGCTGGTCATGGTTCTTTATGTAAATTGACTCCAGGTTGATTTAGACTGGGCACTTGTAGTGTTTCCTTGACCTCAGAGTCACAGGACAAGGTAATCCTAGGGAGTCCAAAGTATGTTTAATATTACACATACAGTATTTCTTCCCTTTGTTGTGGCCTACTCATTCAATTCCCCTTTGAAAATTACAGTCAATGAGTATGTACCATAGTACTTATTTCTGTTCATCCATTCTGAGATGTGAGGACACAAAACATCGTGACACGAAACCTTAACCTTGGTTCAGGAGGATCGCAACTGTGTCTGTTGGTGGAGTCACTCCTGCATGTAATATCCTCAGTTTTGCTTGTGTAGGAACAATGTTGAGGAACACAACCTTGCTTCAGCCCCTTAATTCCTGACTGTGGGAGGAACAGCACCATGTATTAGATGCTGGCTCAGAAAATACAAAGCCTTCTGCAGAACTTTGCCTAAGTTCCTCAAGGTATTGTGACCCGGCTGGCCCTGCAATTGGGTCCTCCAAGGGCCATGACACTTGTTCTGTCAAAGCCATCATCAGGATGTTGGGCAACATGATAAGACCAGTGAATTCCATAAGCATGGGCCACTGCCACTCCTCGTTAGCCATGAAGGGAGTTTCTATGTCACAGACGATTCTCTGGGGAAGGTACTGTTGGAGGACCAGGGTGTCTATGAGTTCACACATGGTAATTTGAGCAGAATTTCATTCAGAGGTATGAACCTGTATTTAAGATTTCTATTTCATGGCTTTCCATGGTACAAATGACCTAGTACATTCAAACCATCACTCAAAAGTTGACTGGTGGGAATGGTGCCATAGTAGAGGTTCAATGTCAGTCTGCATAGTTGGTACTTAGTGATGGCTGTATCCAGACTGAACCTATGAATGGTATCCATCCTTGCCACCAGGATAGCCTTGTTTAAGAGCCTATTGGTTGATGACAGGAATAAGTTGGGAAAGAGGCTGACTACTATGGTATCTACTGAATTATTTAAATCTTCCTTTGTTTAGATTTTCTCTCTGGGAGTATTCATATGAAACACAAACATACATTCTTTTTGCTCACTCAGAGTGACCCAACCACCTATCTCCTCCTCAGATTATTTTGCTGTCAGTTTTAAAATTATGCCGCTATCAGTGATAGTCAAGGCAAAGCATTAGCCACAGCACACGAGTTGGTTTATAACTGCATGTCTAGATATCATCTTCCAAGTGAAGTACACTGCCCAATGCTCTGACCACTAGGAATAGTTTCCTTTAGCATTGTCCTTCAGGGATATTCCAGAGAGGAACAGTGCCCTGGATATTTCTTTGGGTTCTGTCTTCATAACCCTCAAGACATCTACAAAGCAGGATCTGTGGTCCCTTCCTCCTCCAGACAATTATAGAGAGATTCCAAAGAGTGCATAGATGCACAGTAGCAGAAAGAAAGAGAATGGTAGCTGTGGGGACTATGGGACATTAGGCCATTTCTTCCTGAGCCTATTGGAGCCTTACATGGCTAGATCACCTACCTCTATGTGGTAATGGGTGTTGCTGTACCTAACTTTTAAGTTTTGGGGATGCAGAGTTGATGATCTTATCATGTTATTACTTAAATCTAAAGGTTGACCCCTACTAAACTGAATGGGTCACAGCCATCAGCAATACATTAACACTCAAGAAAGCAGGCAGCAGTGCCAGTTTCTGATGTTGTGCTGGAAGGGGCATCTTTGGTGGCCTCTGACATGTACAGCTGTGTGTGGTCATTGACTTACCAAGAGGGATTTTTCTTATCCCTGTCAGTGAGAAAAATAAAAACAAATCTTATATTCATGAGGAAATGACATTCTCCAGCTAAGACTTTGCTATTTTTCCTTTTCACTGTCATCCTGTAATCTTAAGAGGCTATGTGCAGAGCACCACACTTGTCTTTTACATTAGGGGCATCATGGTAACTGGCTCAGATAAGCAATTAAGTGGAGATTTTGGAAAAAATATGTATTTCAGGGGACAAAAGATCAGCTTAAGTAGACAACTTACAAAGTTGGTGATGTTTTTAGATATCAGGTTGTCAGGGTTATCCTGAGACATTGCCTCCAAGGAAAAGGACAAGCTATTTCATTTTATTCATCTCTCACTAAGAATGATCAACAGTAAGTCAGTTTTTTGGTTTTGTTTTTTTTTTTTCTCAAGTTCTAAGGTAGAATATTCCAAACTTGGCATTAGTGCTTCATTCCATTTACTATGTGACATGGAACACTGCCAGTTTTGAGTGAGTCAAGACCAAGGAAGAATCTCCAGCAGATCTAACACACATGGCAAGAACCTCTGCCACTTGAACCATAAGACCTGGACATTATTAGTCTGGACAGTAGAACATACTAAGTGGCATGTATGGCATGTCCTGAGTAGGAGCATGGTGGAAACTCTTAAGGTTCTTGTTTAATCCTCTATGTATTAGAGAGCAATGTACTTCCATGAAAGTAGTTTCTGACTTGTTTCTGGTCCCCAAGAAAATGGAACACTTGACTGTATACCATTAAGCATGATCAGTGTCATAGATGATCACCATGAGATAGAGATTTTATAATTTCTGATGACTAAGTAGAATTACTAATTAATGATATTCCCCTCCCTCCTCTTCTTTCTCTTTCCCCTTCTTCTTCTCCTCCTTCTCTCCTCCTTCTTCATTCCTTCTTCTTCTTCCTTTTCTCTTCTTCCTCCTCCAGCTGACATCAACCATAAACAGGGGCAGAATGCACAAGTAGCTGGACCAACAAGCAAATGAGTAAGCCCTGTCCTGCTCTCTACTTAGGTCCTTGGCACACACCTGTGGCCACATAGAAGGCTCCTTGTGACTGGACAACAGCAAAGAAGAGAACAGAGTTTGGTTCTTAGATGAGCTGGTCCAGTACAAGGTTGGAAGGAATCTGAGAGCAGACTGGGAATGTTCTTCAGCTCTGTCCAGTGTGAAAAGACAACATGAGAACATATGGAAAGAACACTGACAGTGTTAGTTGGGGTAATTGGCCAGCTGTCTAGAAGAAACCATGGTAGAAGATGCAAGACCAGCTCTAAAGCAGAAGTGTGTGAATGAGGAAGTGAGTCAATGAGAGTGGTCCTGAAGGTCTGATAGCCTGGATCCATGTCCTGTCTCCTCTCTGCTTCCTGGCTGTGTATGCAATGTGATCAGTCACCTCACATTCTTATTGCCATGGCTTCCCTGGTGCGACAGATCATGTCTTAAACTGCCAGCCACAACAAACCTTCCCTTTCTCGAGTTACTTTAATAAATATTTTTGTCATGGCAACAAAAAAGTAGTATATATGTAACACATATTTGTTGAGTAGAGGAACAGGACTAAGTGACCTTAGGAGACTTGTTCAAGGCCACAAAATTGGGTATCTCAGCTGGGCTTTAAATGTTGTCTTTGTGACTTGGAAGAGGACACTTAACACATAACTTCTTTATCTGTGTGTGAGGATGAAGAAAAAGTCTCCTTTTGGGTTTATATGAAACTGGCAGGGGTTGGAACATAAAAAGTAGTCTCTATCATGTTGGTTTGACTAACTGACTTTCTAACTTTGCAATTGTGTACAAGCAGTGTTTATACAGTAGAATCATGTTAAAGGTAGATCATTTCCCAGGCTCATGACACACCAGTGGAGGACCACAGTGGACTGTGCTGAAAAGCTGCAGTATTTGGAAAGCCAGGTGAATCAAACGTATTGTTAACTTCTGACATTTTCAATTTACAACAGGCTTACTGGGAGACAGCCCTATAGTGAGTCTAGAAGCATGGATAAAGGTATTTTCTAAATAATGCCTAACACATGTTTAATGTGGTAGACAAGTTTGTGACTGTTAAGTATCAGAGGTGAGGTGGAATTTGAACTTGGATTCAACTGGATGCTTAGGTTCAGTGGTGCTTCCATGTGGCACCTTGAGGTACTTTATTAATTTTGAGAAAGGCAACAGTGACTCAGAAAAAAAGGATAGTATGTGATGTCAACATAGCATCACATTATCTCATTAAGTCCTGAGTTTTGAGTGCCAAATGTATACCAAGCTCATTGGTGGACACTGTGGGTAGCTCTGTGGACTCTGGTCACATGGAGCCTTCTCTAGGAACTGCAGACACACTGAGTTCCAGGCACCTGTGACCATCTCTATTTATGCATACCCTAATTCTGACATGTGGACTCATCTGTAGGAAGCCTAAGAAGGAGTCTTGTGAAATTGAATCAAACTTGGCTTTGACTCTAGTTATTACATTTGTTCTCTCACATACCCCAGACTACACTTAAGAAGGAACTATCAGAGATGTCCAAATGTTAGCCTCACCTACTTAGGACCAAAATCTGGGCTTCTGAGGGTAGAAGACCGTGGCCCTTGCTCAGAAGGAATTGAAAGCTGGAGATGCTTAGGCCTATACCCCTGGACCAGTGGAAGAACATATATAGACTTCATTAGCTTTGTGCAACAGTTTGTGGCAGACTGTTGGCTGGATGCTCCAGCGAGTACTGACATGATATATAGTTCACAACTAAACTGTAGCTATTAATTTTTTGATGGAATTCTAGGCATCAAGGTATGACACAAACCCTTTCTAGGCCTTATTATATCTGTTTACTTCCCTCGCCACAGTAAATTCTCAATCATTGACCAAAGGGGATGACTTTTAACATAGGGCATTGGTCAACCATTGTTATTCTTCTATTAGGAATGTGTTTTTCTGGTGCTTAATCTTGACTATCAACTTGACTGGATTACAAATCAACTAAGAGAGACGCCTTTGAACAAGTGTGTGAGGGCTTTTTTTTTTTTTTATGAAGGATTAAGTAGGGGAGATGATTGCACTTCCAAAGTGGGCAACTCTTTCTTGTTATTGGATTTTCTTGTCTGGCCAGGACCCACCAACCTTCTCAGCCCCAAATAAGCACACAAAAATGTATATTAATTACTAAACTGTTGGCCTGTGGCTTGGCCTTCTTATTGGCTAGCTCTCTCTAAATTATTATTATTTTGTTTGTTTGGTTTTTTTCCGAGACAGGGTTTCTCTGTATTGCTTTGGAGACTGTTCTGGAACTCGCTCTGTTGACCTGGCTGGCTTTGAACTCAAAGAGATCCTCCTAACTCTGCTTCCAGAGTGCTGGGATTAAAGGCGTGCACCACCAACGCCTGGCCTCTCTCTAAATTATTAACCCATATCTGTTAATCTATGTATTTACACCAGGCTGTGGCTTACCCATAATTGGGCATGTTAGTCCTTGGGCAGCATGGCATCTCTTCCCTCTCTCTCAGTTTACCTTTCCCAGAATTCTCCTTGTTGCCTAGTCCTGCCTGTCTTCCTGCCTGGCCAACCAGTGTTTTATTCATCAAACAATAAGAGAAACATATATACAGAAGGACAGCCCCCATAACTTTTTGGTGTAAAAACAGGAAGATGTCTAAGGGAAAGCAGCCTTGACCTTGGGACCCTTCTTGACCTTCAGACCCCAGCTTCTCTGGCCTTCCTATGTGAGTGGAAGACAGCTGCTGTTGGATGATGATTCAATGATTCCCTGCCCTCCCCAGCTGAGCTCCTTCACAGCCAGATTGGGACTGCTGAGTGCACACCCTTCTCTCCTTAGCAGCCACAGGGATCTAAGCCTTTCCAGCATGCAGACAGCCATTGTTGAACTGCCTTGTCCCCAACCTGCAAACTAATCAAATAGAGCCCCCAATATATCATATACACATCCTATTGGTTCTGTTCTCCCAAAGAAGCCAAACCCAGATCTTTTTAAAAAATGGATGCGTATGAACTGTTCATATCCACAAACTCAGTGGCAGTCGGTTTACCCTCATCAGTGCCTTCATCTCCTTTGCTCTTGGTCTTAGGAAAGGCTGTATGGTGTTTTAATAGTGCATAAGGACGATGCCATTAGCACGGATAGGCTGTCTCAGGGTGTTACTGCCAACAGCTTGCAAACCAATGCACACGTTCTCCCAGGTTTCTTGAAGGATCACACTTCTGTGGCATGTGCTCTCTTGTCACCTCCTCACTCTGCTGTGAAAATTTTCCATTACACATCTTAATCATCAAATTTGTTCCCTCTATTTAAGAAATGGATTAAGGCACTAAACAGTGGGATGACACCCACTTTCGGGTTGATAAGAATCTCTTGCTCTCACTGCCAAAACCTACTGTTGCATTAAAACTATTCAGCTGTATTATATATGCATATATAATATATGTATATAATTACTAATAAGCACCACTTTTTTTGATTTGGCACACATGGAGTATAAACTGTACACATTCTAGTTCCAAAGGTTTGTTCACTCCATTCTACAGGAAAGGAATTTTCCTTTACCAAATGATTCTGTAAACACAAAGGATAATAGCTTAAGAGGCATAAGTAGTATTTATTCAGATACTCAAACTAAGTTTAGAAAATGTGTGGGTTTGATAAAAGTGAACCTGATGGGTACTCATAAGGAAAAAATTAACTTTGAAAACTCATCTATTACGTGTCAGGGCCAAATTTCACAGATTGTTTAATTTTGTTTCTGTTTTTTTTTCCTGTCTTTGTTGGTTTTATTACTGTTATTAATTATTATCATATCATCATCATCATCATCATTATTTAGTATTACTATTTTGAGACAGAATTCCACCCTATAGCCTAGGCTGCTCTGAAACTCACTATATATACCAGGATGTCTTCAAAACTTGCTGTGATCCTCCTGCTTTAGCCTGTTGAGGCTTAGCATTTCAGATGTAAGCCACAGTGCCTGGCTATTTGCTTAAAAAATGATATGACTTTTATGTATATGGATGCTTTGTCTACATGTATGTCTTTGCACCAAAAGTATACCTGGTCCCATGGAGCCCAGAAGAAGGCATGAGATCCCCTGGAACTGCAGTTACTGATGGTTGTGAGCTGTCATGAGCATGCTGGGAATTGAACTTGAGTCCTCTGCAAGAACAGCTGGACCCTTTTTCCAGCCCCTCAAATTCAGATGCCATGTTTAAATTTCCTCCCTCCCTCACCCACCCTCCCCTTTCTCTTTTCTTTTTCTTTTTCAGGGCTGGTACTCCCTATGTAGACCAGGCTGGTCATAAACTCACAGAGATCCACCTGCCTCTGCCTCCCTTCTGAGTGCTGGGATAAAGGTGTGTGCCACCATGCTCATCTCTGAATGCTAACTTTGAACAGGTAGATGTTATACACAGGTAAAGGGTTTTGTCATGTCCCTTGAGATCACTGATAATGGCAGAATGGGTAGGCCACCCATTCTTCTCCTGTCCCATCATCTTTCTTCATTAAAATTTTTTAAAAATGAACATTTTCAGATTAAACAGTGTTATGTGATTGTTGTGTATAATTACAAGCATTTTGAAAGACTCAGAAATGTGTAAACAAGAATAAAAAGCATCTCTCATTCAAGTGCCTTGAAATTGTTGCATATTGATTCCTTATAGTACTTTCCAATGTGTCACTGTAGAAGTGGGTAGCCTTTATTTCCCTTGTCATATACCAGACAACATTCTGTGTGCCCTGCCCACACTCACCCATTCCCTCATTACAACAACGCTGCTCTCATGACCACAGCATTACAGGTGAACAAGAGAGATCATCTTGTACTGTCCCCAGGGCATCATAGTTAAACCCACTCAGCTCACATAGTGGTGCATTCGGGAAGCCCAGGAAGGAACATCTTGAGTTTGAGGCCTGTAGCTGTGGTGTCTTGATGATGAACCTGTAATGGTGGCCACACCCCTTTGAGCGTGGCTTCAGGTGGATGGGAGTGGAAAGAGGGAAGCATGAGGCATGGTCTTGCTTGCACAGGCTTTCTTCCTCTTGGGCCAGCCAATCCCATAGGAAGGGTGGAAAAGCACTCTCAAGGTTCTTTTTTTTATTATCTGTGTAAGTGTTCTCCAATAAGCACCCATTTTTCATTTATCTTGGGTCTAATGAAACCATTACACCTACGCCTTCAGAGGCCAGGTAGGGTAACCCAGTGAGATCCCGTCTTTTCTCAATGCACTGTCATTTATGGCTGTAGCAAGGCCCAGGACCATCTTTGTCACCTCTCTCATCTCACAGAGAGGAGCACAGACTGGATATTTATAAATACCAGAGGTAGAGATGAAATCACTGTAAAAACAAAATGTTCAACACTTATGCTGCCGAGAATAACCCATGAGATATATATGCATGTCGGAGCAGAAGATAATGAACCACCCAACTTCCTTAAACAGTCAGCTCATTGTGGCTGGGCTCCATTGGTTGAGGGTATCTTTCCTTTTCCTTGCTGATTACCCCTTCCTAATCAGGCAAGTTTGTTTGTGCTTTCTTTTTTCTTTACCCAGGTAATTATTTGGGAGATAATTGTGTATATTTTTGACTAACCAATCAAGCTTCTATAGAATCCACTTTTTTTGATTATGTCCCCAGTCTTTATCTTTGTGAGAGGATTAGGCTGCAGTGAGCTCTTGCCACTGTCTTTCTTCAGTCATGATCTTCCAAAGTGAGTCTTGAAGGCTTCTCCATACTGGACCTGGCCTTGCATCAATAAGTAATGCCCATGGAAGGAAGCTGAATGAATAAGAGGGAGTTGGCACAAGATTCTGCAGGTTTTAGAGGGTCCTAAATGACAGATTGGTTGAGTTTAGAACCAGTCCCAGGCATGTACTGAGAGAGACCATGTGGGTCAACATTTCCAGATGCAGGAGCTGCTGTCCCACCATCACTGATGGGTACTTTGAATTTTAATGGATACATGATTATTTCCATATCATTTACTACATTGAATTCTTCCTATTATTTTTCACTATATTTGTTCAGTGTGTATATGTATGTGTGTACAGGTGCCATGGTCTGCATGTGGAGGTCAAAACATAACTTTTGGAGGTCAAAACATAACTCTCCTGCCATGTGGGCCCAGTATTAAACTTGGGTCATCAGGCTTGGTGACAGGTGCCTTTACCTGCCGAGTCATCTCACTGGCCCTCTTTTCTTTAAACTAAAACTATTCACATGATACATTAGTGATAAATAAAAGTGCTGGGTAAATTAGATGTTGTGTAGAAGGTTGACAGTTTTGAAGGCAGCACTCCAGTCCTTTAAGATTAGGAGACTGGCACTGTGCAGAATTTTAGAATCAGAGACGTGGATAAAATTTAAGCTCCTGCCATTATTAAATGTGTGTCATGATATTTCTCACCCATAAATCACAGTGCTTACCATTTGGCAACTTTTTGAAGGAGTTGGTGATTCATATGCTCATTTGTTTATTTCTCAGGCACGAACTATTTATTGGCCACTGTATGCTATGCATGAGGGGTCACAGAAGTAAATCTAAGTCTCTGCCTTCATGAACACCTACTCTGACTGGAGCAGAAGGCAGACACAGAGGCAAGAATGCAAGAATGCAAGAATGATGTACTGAGAAAAGCAAAGCAGAGCTGGGGCAAAGCTACAGGGTAGACAAGTTTAAGATAAGCAGGTCATCACAGAACAGCCAGAGCTGAGAAGAGACAGAGCAGAAAGCACAGTACAGTCAAATGCTTTGTCAGGTACCACAGCATAGAGTACTGAGTGGGGAGGGCAGTCATTAGATTGTGCTTTTGCTGTGATGGGGAGAGGAATAAGCATGTGTGGGACCTGTTAAAAATTACATGTCCAATCAGAATTCAAACAGCTACACACATAGCCTTTGCTATGTGCAGCATATGATACCCTACCCCTTGGTGTTGGGGAGATCAAGATATGCAGGACAGAGGGGCTCATGTTCTGGGGCATAGTCATGCAATCAATTGGTATTATCACTACTAGTTATTAATAAAATGATGCTTTTTAAATGAAGTAGCTCATGCAGCCCTTCTAAAATAGGGGCATATAAATGATTATTTTCCCCATTTTAGTAGGTGAGGAAACTGAAGCACAGACGGACATGTCACTATTCAAACTATCTGCCCACTTTCAAGGAAACCAGGGTGAGATGCATGCGTTCCTTTTGTAGTTCAAACACAATTGGTGTGTAAAGCGAACATTTACAAGGTGGAACATACAGCCAAGAGATTGCAATGATTCATGGGTTTAAATGTCCTCCCTCCCTCATAGCCCATGGTCAAAAGGGGCTTCTGTTCCTTAGAAAGATCATGAAGATAGAATGCACACAGGAAATGGTTTTGCAGATCCCTCCATGGGGCATGTGTTCCTTGAATCTTAGGGATATTTGTAAGAGACTAAAGTTTACTTCATGAAGTCCCTATTCTGGACCCAGGTCTGAAGGGAAGAGAGAGACTGTTAGAGATAGAGATGTCAACTTTAGGTCATTGGAGGACATCTTGGGGCATTAATGGAGTGCTACACGCTCATGGCATGGTGGAGCTCTAGACTTGTGAGTGGGGAACAGCTGACTATCAACTTGTGACAATGGGAATGAATACTTTGACTTCATCCTAAGGATGGTGCTGGAGATGCTATGATAAGATACCATTTCTTGGGAAGCTTACATAAAGAAAATGTGTTCTCAAAACCCCAGAAGGTGTCTACTGACAGGCATTTTTCTTCTGAGGCGTTTCTCCTGTGGATGGCCCCTTCTCCCTGATCTTTTCATAAGGTCATTCCTCAGTAGTGTGTTGTCTGTGTGGTACATTCCTTTTGTGACACTAGTTATGTAGGTGAGGGCTCACTCAGATGAATCCATTTCAACTTGAATAATACCCGCAGAGGCCCATTTCTAAATACAGTCACTTTTTGAGCCGTAGGGGTTCAGGACTTGGTATTAGATATTATGGATGTGTAATCTGGCTTTTAGTGGAGAATGAAGCTCTGACCAGTTTCATGTGAGGAGAGCCTGGCGTCTGTGTACCCATAGTAGATCGTAACTGGTAGGTGGGTAGATGCTTGAAGCCCTACCCCCTGCCCTGAAAGGAAAAGGTATTGGTTGTGGGGGGGGGGGGGGATAGGAGTTGGGGGGAGGGGAGGCTTTCATTAACCTTAATTGTTTACTTGTTTGACTTAAGAAACATCAAGCAGATTTCTAAAGCATGTCTAGGAGCAGGAGTAGTGAATGATGGGATATACAGAGATGGTTAAGTCTGGAGGCCTCCTACGTGATGAATGGATTAATCTGTAGATGTGTTCATCGCAGGGGGTGTCCAGGGAGGGGTCTTGTTGGAGGAGGTCACTACAGACACATCCTTAATGTGTGCCTTGTCCCATCCCTTTCTGTACTCTGTCTTGTTTCTTTATCCTGCCCTTCATGACATGACCAACTTTGTTCTCCACACACTTGCTGTGTGATGTCTGTCTGAGCACATGAGTCTGTGTACACATGGATTGAACCCAATGAAGCCACAAGGAAATTAAAGGGTTCCCCTCTTTCAGTGGACGTTCTCAGCCACTTGATCACAGCAAACAAACGGTAGGACTAACAGATGGAGAAGGGGTGAGACATAAGCCACTGCTGAAGTGAAAATATAGGTGAAGGAGTTTGATTTTGCCAGCTTTGTGGAGCTCCGAAGCAAAGTATACAGAATGGAGAAGTACGAGATATCCAGATTTTCCCACCCTAGCTTCTTTCTGGCTTCCCCCAGGGATGCATCTACTTATAGCTCCTTAGTTTTCCCATCTGGTAAGTGGGAAAAATAAACGCAGGATTACATGGCTCCCCATGGGACACAATTACTTGTTACTGTAGCACAGAGATTTGTACAAATGCAGAGTTGGTTAGGACCCCCCCCCAATCCCCCTTGCGCCTAATAATGAGAAAAAAGCCTTTCTGTAGAGGACCCAAAAACTTTGATTTTCTAGGTATCAGAAAGCCACAGTTAGGGCCTGAGATATTGACTCATTTATGATCTGAGATTATTCTAAAAAGGCTTTGTAGCTTTGTCTAATTGGGTAATTGGGATGTTGCCAGCTGAAATTCAACTTGTATTATTATTTTTTTTTTGAATGCTTTGAAGAACTGGTTGCCATGGTAGTGATGGCAGTATTCTGCAGACAAGATCCCTCACTGGCTGCCACAGAGCGACAATAATGGGCCTCTGTTTATTGTGAGTTTCAGGTTACCCCACCTGAATACCCTTCAGGGAGGAAGCAGGGTGTGTGAACCCTTAGGAATTAAGGCAGCCCTGCCTCAGCTGTCCAGGGGATTTGTCTTAGCCAATAGGATTATTTGTCACTCCAAGGGTGGGATGGCTTAGGCCTAGCAGAAGCCCAGCTGTTTTGAAGGGACTTCCCAGAACACTTTCGCTCCTAGCAGCTTGGAGTTGAGGAAGAAACTAATGCGTGCCTGCTACAATATAAATTTGGAAGTTGCTTCAGGATAAGAATATGAGTCTTTTCATATCTGTGGGAACATAGGTGTCTGGCTGGGAGAACTGATTCCAAGAAGTAATGTGGTCCTAAAAGTTAATAGAGATGTGACAGTGTTACTATTGCACATTTGAGCTGGCCTTTGTTCTAAATTGATTTTCCAGTACACACAATCCTTCCCGCCTGGCCTTCACCCTCATGTACTCGAGTGTTTATTGTAAGAATATGAAACATCTCCCCCAGATTCAGTGTTTTGGCTTCATGAAAAGTTTTTCTGATCCCTCTTCAGTCATGTCAATATTTACCTTGGACAATGCTTTGTATCCTTTTATTTATAATTCCAGAATTCTCCAAGACAAACTGATTATTCGTGACTTGCTGGCCTCAGTTACAATTTAAACATACCTCAGATTGACTCTGAAGAGCACAGGCCTTCCAAACTACTTCCTCTGATTGTCGTTACAGGTCTCCAGTCCATCGTGTTCTACAATCTCCCATACCCCGTGTTCTTCCTCGTCTCTCACGTCTTCCGGGACTGTCTCTTTCCCCCTAGACTCTTAGCTTGAAAATGTTTTCTTTTAAAATTCATTTCTTTTAGGATACTTTTCTCACTGAGGATGCTTTTAACAGAGTGTTGTGCCCACACTCTGAGCACTGGCATTGTTTTCTTGCCCTGCACAGTCCCTCTGTGATGGGTAGCTTTAATTGCCAAGCTGGCACCATGTGCAATTACCTGGGAAGAGAGTCTCAGTGAGGGATTGTCTACACTGAGTTGGTCTGTGGTGATATTTGTGGGAGAAAGTCTTAATTGAATTACTGGATGTTTGGAGATCAGGTCCACTGTGGGCTGCGCCATTCCCTAGGCAGTGGGTTCTAAACTATGTAAGAGTGGAGAGACTGAGTGGAGCAAGCAAGCATGTATTGACTCTCTCGGATCTTGATTGTGGATGTGGTGTGACTGACTGCCTTGAGTTCCTGCTCTGACTTCCCTGGAGTGATAGACTGTAACCTGAAATTATGATCTTAAATAAACCTTTTGTCCTGTAATTCTCCTCCTCCTCTCCTCCTCCTCTTCTTCTCCTCCTCCTCCTCCTCCTCCTCCTCCTCCTCCTCCTCCTCCTCCTCCTCCTCCTCCTCCTCCTCCTCCTCCTCTTTCTTTAATTGGAGTATTTTTATCACAGCAACAAACAGAAATGAAGCTGGGGCACTCCCTAAGTGACAAGCTGTCCCCAATACTAAAGACAGGTGGTCCCTGTACCTGCTACTGAAAGGCATAGCTTAACCTTCCCAGAGAGTAGGAGGTATTAGATGCCAAACAGGCAGGAGAAGCACAACCATGTCTCTCCTGAGAGGTCCCTTAAGAGCCAGGCATCTTTCCTCAGCCACACAGGGTTCAACAAACTGGTGTCCCACTTTCTGTTCCCTATATGTGCCTTATGCTTACAAATTGTTTTACAATCCCTGCATATTTCACATACATTATTATATCTGCTGCGTACAATAATAATTGTTTGGGGGCCCCTGGGGGATTCAAGTGACCGCTTTAAGATCAAGAGGTGAGTTCAGTAAGAAGGATTTATGCCCCCGAGTCATTTAGAATAACAAATAAATGATTAGGATTTATGCAAGTCGGGCTGGAGAGATGACTCAGCCATTAAAGGCTAGGCTCACAACCAAAATATAGGATTTAGTGTTTCTTCGGAACTCTCTAGTGCTTCTCAGTTTGAGGACACTGCCTGGGTTGTTCCCTTTGTGTAAACTACTCAACTTCCCCTTTGGACCAATCCATTTTAAAGATATCTCTTGCTCACTTTAAGAAACAAAACAATTCCAACTTCAGTTTCAAGTCTTTGTAGAAATTGTCTCTAGTTTCCATAACTCTGGGTGAGTTCTTTCTTTCTGCTCTGTAACCCACTTAAAATGATATCTATTTTTAAAAATTGGTTTATTACAGTGACTATTATCTAATGGTACTAGGAGATTCTCTATTTCATTTTTGATCTTATCTCCTCTTAGCCCGCATGTCTAAGTAATATATGATACATTATGATACTAACATATATGCTATATATCACATATCACGTAGTGTGTTCATCTGTGTGTGTCCATCTGTTCGTGTGTGTGCGCGCGCGCACGAGCGCGTGCACGCATGTGCACGCATGTGTGTGCACCTGTTATTTTTCTGGCTGTGTATTCCTAGTATCTGGCTCTGGGAAGATGTACCCACTGCATTATACCCTTTGCATTTCCAAGTTTAAGAACTGAAGCACCATTTATGGTTGCGACTGGTTTGAGTCACATTTCTATCAACCACTAACACAGATAGTGTTCTGACAAGCTCAGTAGGAAACTAAATAATGTGGTGTTTTTATTATTGGCATTAGTGGGTTTTGTTTCTTTATGGTGTCATTTTCCTTTACAATTCTTCATATGTATTGGCATCCTTGTAATTAGTTGTGGGTAGTTAGTCAGGAGTATAGTAAGCATGAGTTTGATTTATTTTTCACAAGTTCAATGTCATACAACAGGCTCGATGATGTGTCCCACTTTATGTCTGAGGTGAACACATGTCTGGGACTCCTCTGAGAAGGCTGATGAGTTCCCATAGATTTTTCTATCCACATGTCTATCCCATACCTGCTTATCTCCTGGAGTGAAATGTGATAGAAAAGATGTGTTAGGCTTGGGAAAGATGCCCAAGATCGCATATAATTCAAGAATCTCCCAAGCCTATAAAACTCATACCTCAAGATGACTCTGATTGTTCTTCGTGCTAAGACCTGTACAGTTGAGGCCTTCACATTCTCATTGCAGACACTTGTCTGTCACAGTAGTGGACTGGAAAACCAGAAGTCACACATCTGTTTTCTGAGGTCAATAGACCCTTATCTGTAAGTGCTGTGGTGACTCCATCAGCCCATTTTGTCCTGAAGCTTGAACTATGGTAACCCATCTTTCTCAGAAGTCCATACAAAGGGCCAGGGCATCTCCCTGTTGTGGTGGCTTGTTACTCTGTAGGCTCACCCTTATTTTCTGTACATGCATTGATGTATTTATGTGGGGAGACTGAAGTTTCTGTCATGCAGATTCTGCTCTGCCTTTGCCAAAATATATTCTTGGGAAGGTTCTAAGTGCATCTCTACTCAGGTCAAACACATTCCCATTCAGTATTGTATTTTGGAGTTAAGTTTCTAAACAAACCCACAGCTTCAAATGATCATATATGGCCTTCACTATCACCAAATCTAAGATACAAAGTTCAAAAATCACATTGCTAGTATCTAATTACTATTAACTTACAAAAGAATAAATTGACAAGTTTAAATTCAAATATGTATTCTATACTCACTGCTTCTAAGTACCTCAATCATACATGGAGAATTCACATATCACATAATAGATAGGGTTATTGCCATGATAACAAAAGAGCAATGTGCTGGGTATAAAAGATATTCTTCAGAATTAAATTCCATTTGCCTAGAAATGTGAAGGTTTTTAGAATGATCTTTTTAAGCTGCCCCTGAGTGAGTTTCTGTATCAGTTGTTACAGTGTTGCTGTGATAAAACACTTGACAACAGCACTTGGGGAAATAGGGTTTACTTTTTGGGTCTCAGGTAAAAGTCAGAATCTGTTGTGGTGGGATAGTCATGGTGGCAAAAGTACTGGTCACAGTGCATTTAAAGTTAGGAAGTAGAGAGAGATAAATGCTGCTACTTAGCTTGCTTCCTCCTTTTTCTTCAGTCTGGGACTTTAGACCAGGGAATAGTGGGTCTTTCAACATCAATTAATTTAATCTAGATACTCTTCTACAGTCATGCCTAGAGGTTTGTCTCCTAGGCGACACTACATCTTGTAAAGCTGACAATCAATATTAACCATCACACATTTGCTTTTCCATTCCTCCGTTGTGTGCTTCTTTATGACATAACCAACCACATTAGAAAATACTTATCTACGATGATGCTTATCATGGTGATTGTGACATTCATACTCGTGACACTTCAAGACATACAGAAGTGGCATGAAAAATGTCATTACCACATAGAAAAAATTTGTTAATAAAGACATAAAATTATCCATGAAGTAACATCTAATTTTTTTTTGTGTGTGTTAAACAGTATTTCTAATTAGCAGATAAAATCTGGGCTGTGGCTGCAGCTCAATATCAAGTAGCTGGCTAGATGGTTGGGGGTCCAGGATTTGATGTTGGGCCCTGGGAAAAGACATGGAAGCAATCTGCTCACCCCTCAGAGGGATGAAGTAGGTCTACTCTCATGTGGGGCAATAAGTAAAGCTATCATTCTCTCTTCTCATGGTTGAGGTCTATTGCTCTGTTCTCATAATGTGCTATTTATTCATTAGGTTTGAATTTAGTGGCCTGGCCTGGGCAGATGGAGAGTCCAGAACTCCGTAACTGAGCCTGGTAGAGAGTTCTACCTGAGATTTTGGAACATAAGAAGAGCTGATAATGAAAGTTTATTTTCCTTAGTCAGAATTTGCTTTGCATATAAATTCCCAAGAATGTACCCATACATGATGGTTGTATAGGCAACCACCAGGCCATCATCATTGTCATTCATCAACACCGTGCACTGATTCCTACCACAACTGTAAAAAGAAAGTTTTCTCTCTAACTTCCAGCTAACTTGAAAATTCAATTAAATAGCATCCTTCCAAAAGCACAGTCCATTGACATCCAACTATGCATATTCTGGGAAAGGCCAACCTAAATGAAACTAATATTTTGAGAGTGGTATTTTGCATGGAAATGGAAATTGATATAGGAATGTACTCTTTTTGCTTGCTTGTTTTGATAGTGCTTTTCTGATAGGAAGTTGGGGGAGATGAAAGGGAACAATTATAGTTATTATCAGTGAGTAGTTCCTCAGCCCCCATTGCTCCATTCATGGATGTGCTCCATTAAATTATGGGCTTGCCTTGACATTTTTGTGGCAAATTTCTGTCTTGTTTCTTCAGGTAGTTAAGTGTTAGAGCCACTAAGACTATTGTTGACTTTATCATCCAAAGGTTTCTCTTAACTGAATTGCAAGGTTAATGAGCACAGCAAACAGATGTGCTATGAACCCCCGTTTGTTTGGTGAGAGCCTTAGTCTTATATAGGCCTGTGGCATGGCCTATGAAGAACTCTTGAGTTGTGTTTATTTGATGTCTTATTGCACCGTTTCCCATCTGATGCTGCATCTCATGACATCATGTCCTCAAAAACTCTGATGAGGCAGGCTGCTGCTCTCTCCCATTTCATGTTGCCACTTGGACATGCATCTTCTATAGCAATATTTTAAATTCTTGACACTTAAAATGTCACACACACTCTCATTGCTAAGCCTTTGGGGCTAATATTCCTTAAAAACCAAATAAATAGACAAGCAAACAAAAATAGCTACAACAAAACCTCACAGTTTGATTCACTCTTCTGATACAATTGCAACTAGGAAGTAAAAAAAGCAAATTGGATAAAAGGAGACAAGATTTGTTGAGTGACAAATGTCACAGTAGTGTTATTCAAATCCACATTAGGCTAAACAACTAAAGCGTGCCTCTTTCAAGACTCCCGAGGTGTTGTCTTTGCCTTTTTTTTTTTTTTTTTTTTTTGTTACCCATTCTTGAGTGACATTACCTTCTGCTTTTCTTCCTTTTCTCTAGGAAGACATTTCCCTATGTTACAGGGCTTGAGGGAGTATATATCAATAGATTTGTGAGTGTCTAGAAATGCAGATATTGGTTGTTATTTGTTTAAAATAGTCTTGAAGTAAATAAAAAGGAGCCTCCATTTGTTTGTGAGCTAGAAAAGAATAGTTCCTTTCCCAAAGGCCTCCTGCAGAGCTAAGAACCCTGGAGACAGGAATGGGCTGTGTGTGCACACTCTGTCCTTCCAGCTCAGTGCTATGTCCTTGAGGTTCAGAGCATTCACTGATAAGAGTTATTTCATGGGTTTCAGCAGCTGCTCTTTTTAAATTATTGAATCTATTGAGAGAAAGAGAGCGACACACACACACGCACACACGCACACGCATGCACATACACGCACACTCACGCACGCACATGCCCACACACAGGGAGACAGAGACACAGAGAGACAGAGAGAGGCTTGCATGTGTACATGTGTGTGAGTGTCCACATGCACACATGTGCAATGTTGCAGAGCCTAGCACTCCATCTCAGGTGTCTCTCCTCAGATGTTATGTTGATTACCTTTCTGTTGCTGTGATCAAACACCATGAGCAGAAATATAGAAGAAGGGTATTTATTTTGGTGTATAACCCCAGAGGGATAAGAATCCACCATGGCAGGGAAGCAACTTAGGAAGAAACAGGAACAGGAAGCTGAGAAGCTACATTTTGACCACCAACAAGAATCAGAGAATGAGCTAAAAGTCAGATGAGTCTGTCCAATCTCAAAGCCCACCCCTGGGGATGGACTTCCTCCAGCAAGGAGCAAGGACACACTTCCTAACCTTCCTCCTCCATCCCACAGGGACCGAGTGTATGGGAGGCCTTCTTCATTCAAACCACAATGCTATCTAATGGTTATCTCTGGCCTACATCTGGTAGATTGGCAGCCACTTATGTCCAGGGATCCAATTGTCTCTACCTCCCTACCCTGAATGTGTGCTACCACTCCCAGTGTTTTTATGTGGTCCATGCAGACAGAATTCAGGTTATTATGCTTTGCCATGGGACAAACACTTTACCAACTGAACCACCTTCCCAGCCTGCAAGAGAGACTTTCTTAAATTGAAGTTGTTTTTGAAGTCATCAAGATAGAAAAGGACTCTTTAATCAAAAGGCTTCTCTAAGATGCTGAAGCCAATTTTGTCCAAAGTTTCAGAGAATATTGTTAGAAAGTTCGTACTTGCAGTAGGAGAGTCAGCTCTAAGCTTCTAGGCTAGGAGTCCTGGGTTTTATGGACTTGGAGCATGTGATACTATGGGTCCCTTCCAGGTCTAAAATTATGTTGAGTTATTGATTCTACAATTTCCCTTTCATGGGTAAGGTATCTAGTTTGGTCCTGAGCTATTTCCATGTGGGGGAACTCACTACACTAGCAGTGCACATCATTTGGGGTTTCTACAATTGTATAATATATTAACCCCACTCAGGCAAATATCTCTCCCATCCTGTAACATCTATGGAGCCTCTCTTCACATGTTGGGCATTTAATGCGTAATATTTCTAGGGTTTTTTTTTTACATGTATCATGTTTTTTTTTTTTTTTTTTTGTATATGTAAGCTTATACACGTGTTGTGCCACAGAGTTTAAGTAGAGGTCAGAATACAGCTTGCAGAGCTTATTTATTTTTATCATATGGGTCTGGATCATCAGACCCAGTGGCTTTTTTTTTTTTTGCCTGTCCATATGTTTTTCTCTTTGGGGCTTCTTATCCTTGGGTGTTCACTGCTATGCAGACTCCACCATCTTGACCATCTGTCTGTAGGAGATGCTATTGGTACGTGAGGGCATGTATGTTAGAAGGCACCATGATGCTCATAGTGTTCAGGTCCAGGCTTAGGGTGGGATAGCACCTTAGATGTTATAACCAGGGCAGAGCAGACAAGGACTAAGGAAATACTTTCTAGAACTTTCTCACACTCTTAGTTGTTAGAGAAAATCCTCTCTATAAATACCAAAGTGGTTCAAGGTCCTAGGCAGGGTCTATGTCTTCATAGCTCTACTTAGATATCCAAAGGCCCTTATGAAGTCAAATTTTCATAATCTAAGTCACAGTCTCTGATCTGATGCCATAATAATGTCTTTATTATCTGAAGGTGAGACCCAGTTCTTCTGTCTCTGATGACATCTCTTCCTTTGTTACTGTTTCCCAAGAGGTTCTCATTTCTCCTCCATTGGCTACCTGGCCCTTCAGCCCAGATCCTTTTCTCCATTCCAGTCTAGATCTCAGCTCATTAAGCAGAGTGTACATGATGATGGCCATTCCCTCAAAACTGTAAGAACCAGCACTTCTCCCTAGGTCAAGTCTAGGAGGGCTTGTTCCCTACCAACTGGGTCTTCCATAATATGAACCTTCCTGTCCCTAAAACATATGCACAACTGGGAAAAACATTCACACAGCAGAGAGAAAATGGAAGATGGAGTCATCTGTTTCTTAAAGGGCTCAGTGTCGAAAGGGCCAGGAGAGGAACATGTTCTCAAACTGAGCAGTATCTACATATGGTTAAAAGCAAAAATGTTCCTGGGCCACAGGCCATGGTTGCACTGGGGGAGTGGGGCAGAAGTTCCGATTGAGAACTTTGATTTCCCCCAGACTGTTTGAGTCTTAAGTGAAATTTGGAAAGGTGCCCTGACATCAAAGGCTGTTCCTCTTGGCTAATCAATTGAGTATGTTGTGCCCATCCTCCCTTGAGTCTTTCCCCCTGCTCCCCAACTTGAACATATGTCAGATTCTTTCATTGCCAGTAATTTGGAAGCTTGGGACAATAAACGTCATTTTTTTTTTTTTTTTTTTTTAACTAAGGACCAGGAAGGGTGGTCCTGGGGTATGTTAGTAGAGCAGAAAGCAGAGAGCAGCAATGATTTGCTCTTCTCTGAAAAAATATACAAAGCAGAATCAGTCCTTCCTTATCTAAATATTATCTCCATAATTTGAAAATAACTGACAGAAAGGAACAGGCCCCACCTCGCTCCTCTGTTCACATTCACATCTGCAACAGCTGCCTCGGAGTAGATTCTGTTCCGTTCTGCAGGGCTGATTTGAAACCCAGGCAGAAAATGAAAGTGAGCAAATTTACCCCTGGCATTCAAAGAAATGCTTTTGGTCAAAGTGTTTCTGACCATGACTCATTTTCAAAAGAAGCATTGAATTCACTTTGTCATCTCTGCCTGGATCGGGCTCAGTCGGCCCTTTTATGATTTTTTAAAATATCCTATATAGCTAGGACGGCATTTATTAGACTGTGGCTATTCAATATTGCATTTCAATGTATAAAAGTCAGTGTTCAATTGAATATTGAGTTTTCTAAGGAAATAAACCTACAGAAAAGAAATTTGCAAGAATCTAAAATAAATGAGTTTGAGGAAGATCAAACTACCCCTTTGGCAGCTTCAAAGATCAAACGATCTCTCCTTTGTAGAAATCAGGACCAGTTTGAATAGCTTCTCTCCTCTGTCGCAAAGCCCCATTTGTCCCTGTCATTGATAGCTTGGGATCTCACCATAAGGGTAGGAAAGGCCATGGGGTAGACAGAAAGAAGATGCTTTCATTCTCCAGGACGTTTGCACCTGAAATAACAAGTGTTTTTTAATTAGTTTAGTCTGTATCCCAGCAGAAGGAGAGCTGAACATGTGTCCTGGGCTTCTTCAGGAAGGAGTCCGGAATTCTTCTTAAAGGTTCCACCCAAAGGAGAGGTTAGATTGAGCCATCTTTGGTCACACTTCCCAGAATTCTGGGAGGGAAGTTACCTCACCTCACCCGATGGCTTCAGGTGTACATGACAGCAGTAGGTACCTCACTGGCTTACTTCATTCCAACTTGGGTTGCTTTCTATTTCCAACTGCCTTGTTCTTCAGTTGAGTGAGGAAATAGGAAACCAGTGTTACACACCAGTGTCTCATGGGAAAACAAGAACAAAATGTCAACTAAATGAATCCATAAAAATCCTGCACATGGTTAATGATGAGGCAATAGCAATCCCTCTTCTTTTGCTATCCTGTGATCTCTCTCAGGAGTTGGTTGTAGATAGGCCTTGCCAATCACCATTCTATATCAAATTGCCGTCTTCCCCTGATTTCTCATCTCCAAGGGCCTCGGGAGAATGGTTGCCCTTTCTTCCTGTTGAAGCTGTTCTCTTTTGGGGGAATATTGTCCTGGATTGGGAGAAGCCCTGGTTACAGGGTTAGGAGGCATTAGGAAGCTGGAGTTAGCCACACTGCTTTATTAGGACAGTTCTCTCCCACTGTGAACAAAAGCTACCATCATGAACCACCACCAACAGCTTCCTTAGACTTGCAAAACCCAAACTGTTGTCTTCCTCTCCGAGAAAGAAAGTCTCCCTCAACACCAGAGGCCATTCTTGCCTGAATACCACCATTGCAATCTTGTCTGCTTCGAATTGTGCACTAGGAAGAAGCTTTTTTTACTCACACTGTCTTTAGCAAAAGGAGCTTTCAAAACTCTAGCCTAGACAGGCTACAACAGTGGGGCTACAGGCAGACATTGAAGCAATCCTACTTCAGAAGGACTCCTCAGACCTGGCTGGCAGAGAGAGGTCCTGCCTCTGCCATTATTAAGCTGCCGAGCAAGAGGTCCTCTTTAAACTGGTTGGTACGCTTGAACACTGTCCTGACCGGCAATGGAAAGCTGGTGCAGGTAAATCCAGTGCCTTTCCCTCCTGTGGTGGTGGGCTTTTAACTCTGAGCTCTCTGCTTAGCTCCTTCATCCTCATGCTGTGCTGGGCAGGGGAAGAAGAGGAATGCCCTCTATGAGAGCATTCAGGGAATTTTGGGAAACGAAGCCTTTTTTTCCCCCCAACTCTTGGCATGGACCAGTAAGGAGCACTTGCAGATTCTACCACATGAGCAGGGCAGTCAGGAGAAAAGGCTGTGGGAAAAATAGGCAGGAAAAGATCGAAACCCACCTTACGTGCCTCTCAGTGTTGCTTAGAGCTGGTTATTAAGGTACAGCACTTTAGGAATTCCACACCAGATAGACATTACTGTTTCTTTTGGATAGGTGATCTCGAGGTCTGCCTAGCCACCTGTTTTTTAACTCTTGCCTGTGCCCCATGTCTTGGTATAGTGGTGGGGGTATTTGAGTTCCTTTCTCAGGAAAAAAAGGCCAGTATTTGCCTGTTCTGTTTTGGGGCTCACCTGCAGCTTCAGGTTGGTATCTGCTTGGCTCAGGAGAGGCCTCAGAATGATGAATGACAAGAAAAGCTTTGGAAGGCCCCTGGGTCCATTTACCATTCTTATCCTCTAGGTAACAATTCGCATATGTAGAGAACCCTTGGGAGCCTGAAGTGGCTGGATTTGGGTGCATCCTGGAGGTCCCTGTGTGGTTTGGGATCTGGCAGCCAGTGACACTCCCCCTCTGCCATCTTTTTAACATTCAATTCAGCAAAACACCTTAAGCTTTAATAAACAGCTCTTGCTTTAATAGTGTTGACTCCAAGCTAATAAGGAGACCAGCGAATCAAGTGGAGGTAAATTTCTCATTAACAATTTATTTAACTTTGTTGAAGAGAACAATTCCAACTTCTGCTAATTGAATTTGTAGCAAAAACGGGGATCCATTTTACTACCAGCCTCGGGACCTTAATCAAACACCAGGAGAGGTAAAGTCACTGTCATTAGCAGTTGAAGAGCTAAAAATCCAGGATGGGACAGAAGGTACCAGAATACTGTTACATTCCGGAAACTTTAACAGGATTATCAAACTGAGGCAGAGACGGGCAATCTGCAGTGTTTCGAATTTTATTTGATGTTAGACAGATCATTGTGACATGGAGCTGAGGCTGGACACATGTCAACCTTTGGAAATGCTGGCTGGCGCATGTGTGTGATGTGTCTAATTTCTCCCTGTGAAACCCCGAAGAGGCTGCAGAGGAGGCTGCTGAGAGGTCTTTTTCGGAATGTTCAAAGCCTTGTCCTGAGCCCCAGAGGTGGCCATACTGCGGGGTTTGGTAAGGAAGTATTGAACAGGACTGCCTCAAGTGACAGCTTCTCCCCAGACAAAGGACAAGCAGCATGTCTGGTATAGGGCTAGGATTGAATTTGAAGGGATTTAATAATTCTTCCAAAAATTTTCTGTTTTGTCCCTCTTCAGACTTTGCTCTGGAAGCCTGGCTAAATGTGCATTATTTCTTCTTAAGTGATTGTTCAGGTCGTTTATTTTGGATTTGTGAGCATCAACACATTTTAAAAAGTATTAGGGAGCTGTTCTGTTGGGGGCTTGGTCTCTAAATCATTTACTCTCTCAAATAACTCCTTTCTTATGATACTTTTGCATAGGAAACAAGAGTTCCTATGCACTGAGCATGGTTCCAGGGTCTAGAAATACCCCCAGTAAACGAGTCAGGCCTTTTTACTTGCCCCATCCCCTCTGTGTTGTGGAAATGTAAAATGATTAGCGTCGTAATGTCTGTATTATTATAAAGCTATGAAGAATGGATTAGAATTTGGACTAATTTTCCTAAACTATTCAACTCTATCTGCTGAGTTAAAGCCTGGAGAAGAGAGGCTTGTGGTGTGTGTGTGTGTGTGTGTGTGTGTGTGTGTGTGTGTGTGTGTGTGTGTGTGTGTGTTTACTCTCATGTGCTCACATGAAGGCCAGAAGGTATCCTTGAGTGTTTTCCCTCAGGTACTGTCCACTGTTTTCTTTGAGTCAGCGTCTCTCCTTGGTCTGGAAGTCGCCAAGTGGGCTAGGCTGCCTGGTCAGTGAGTCACAAGGATACACCTCTTCCCACCTCCTCAGTGCTGGAATTATAAGCATATGCCACCATACTTGTTTTGTTTTAGAAATATGGGTCCTACAAGTTGAACTCAGGTCCTTGTGTATGTAAAGCAAACAGCAAACACTTTTATTAACTAAGGTGGCTCTCTAGCCCCTCTTTGAGCTTTTGACTGCTGCTGGTGTGTGGTACCATTTCAGGTAGACGTGAAGGGGAGCAATGGTAGAAGCATCTTGTCTTTCCTCGTCTTCATTGCCTCATCCCAGGGTATATAGCTCATGGAACTGGAAATTTCTCAGTTGTTCCAGGTCTTCAGCTCCCAAAGAGAAAAGGGTCTCAATACTATGGAAACCCTTTGGTTGCTTCCTTGAGAGACGCATTTGCATTCTTAGTTATTTTTCCTGTTACTGTGACAAAATAACCTTGTAAAAGAAACTGAAGGAAGGAACAACCTTTTAGGGCCTATAGTTTGAGTGTGTAGTTATTCATAGTGGGGAATCATAGCAGTGCAATCTTGAAGCAGCTGGTCACATTACATCCACAGTCAAGCAGAAAGCCTTGGAAACCTGTGCTCAGCTCACTTTCTCCTTTTCAATACAGCCTGGGGAATAATGACACCCACATCAGGCAGGTTTCCCTACCTCAAATAACCTAATTAAGATAGTTCTTTACAGGAATGTCCAGATGACTCTAGATCTGTCCAGCATCAACTTTGGGGATGACAGCACTGTGCTGAAAAGTCGAAAGGTTGGCTACACGTGAGAGCCATGTCTCTAAGTGTTGTGAGTACCCAAATGTCAGCTGAACACTTCACACCAGGAGTGGTATGAACTACAGGTGTGTCCCTTAGGACAACTTGTTCACTCCAACCATGGTTTGGGGAAGCTTGGAAAAAAATGTGTAGGAGGGGAGCCAAGGTGCTGTCTCTTCTCAGAAGGAAATATAGTTAATCCAAAGCAGAAAAGAATCCAGAGGCACAGCTGTAGCTGCAGCCATTATGAAGTCCTTTCCACCCTTCTTGTTGTCCCTTCATCAAGCCCCAGGATTCAGAGACTGTGATGGGTATTGTTGGCTAGTATCTTGGTAGTATCTAGTCACCTAGAAGATGAGCTTCTGGGCATCCTCCTGTAAGGGATGTTAGATTAATTGGGATGAGAATACCTATCCTCAAAGCATGTGCATTCTTCCCTAGGCTTGGGTTCTAGACTGCCCCAAAAGGAGGAAGGGAGCTGGGCCCCAGGGCTCTTCACTCTGCTTCTTGATTGTGGATACGACGTGGCCAGCTGCTTGAAGCCACAAGCCAGAACATACTCTTTCTTTCCTAAGACGGTTTTGTCACAGCAACAGGAAGGGTGAGACACAGGGCAGCTAAAGAGTAAATAGTTTTTCATCATCTGACAAGTTAAACTTGAAACCGGCACGGTAAGCAAGCTCATGTGACTAGGCAGACTCAGACTTAAGGTTGGGTCTGCCTCATTGTACTTGCACACCCTTTTCCATTACAACTTAATTGTATTCTAATGATATGTAAATATAAGCAAGTGATGAAACAGAGCACTACAAAGACTTGGACCCATTGGACTCTCTGTGATTTCTTTGCAGGAGGTGCCTTCCCCTGGCCATCTCTCCATTCGCTTTCTGGCCCTTATAGCACGCAGGAATCTATCTGCTCACACCACACTTGTTCTCCCTACTCACAGTAAGATCTCACCATCATCAAAGTAATTAAAATGGCAGGAACCAAAAACACTCAGAGTAGTAAGATGTCACTCATTTGCTTAGATGACTGTTGGACCATCTTACAGACATAAATCAGAAAGCCATATCATTCTATTTGCCTGACTTAGTTGGGAAATTTGAGGGACTTTCATTTACCACTCCACTACTAGATAAAACTTAGTACATGTGGTGGCTTGAATGAAAATGACCCCTCTGGGCTAATATATTCACATGCTTAGTCCCCAGTTGATGAACTATTTAAGGAGGATTAGGAGGTGTGGCTTTGAAGGAGGAGGTGTGGCCTTGTTAGTGTGTCACTGGAAGTAGGCTTGAAGGTTTCAAAAGTCACACCATACCCAGTGTCTCTCTATTTGCCTGCTTCCTGTGAATCAGGATGAAAAAAAGTCCAAGCCTGTCTGATTCTTATCATGTTGATGATAAGCTAACCCTTTGAAACTGCAAGCAAGCCTTCAATTAAATGCTTTCATTTTCTTTTCTAAAAATAACGTGTGTGTGTGTGTGTGTGTGTGTGTGTGTTGTTCACAGCAATAGAATAGCAATTAAGGAAATTAAGACAGTGTATTTTAAGCTTTTCACACACATACAAAGAGAGAGAGGGATGGAGAGAGGGGGAGGGAGAGAAAGAGAAATGTTCTATGGAAGACAGCTTTCAGAAGATTCAGTTCATGATGATTTACTTGAGAACAAGAAGGGTTAAAATAGACACATACACAAAGAGAGAGGGAGACAGAGACAGACAGACAGATAGAGACAGAGACAGAGACAGAGACAGAGAGCCCCTGCTTCTCTTTGCTTACTTAAAAAAGCAAAAACAATAAAAAACAACTTAAAATATCTCAAAGTGTAGTTTAATACATTTTCCAATGCCAGACATCAAGATTTTGTACAAAAGGAATTTGAGAAGAATCGATTGCATCAATTCTCTTCAGTGGATTAAATCTTCAGTTCAGTACATTAAAGTGTTCAAGACTCTTTGAGGGCCTCATCTCTTTTTGTATGTGTGGCCACTATTTGAGGGACATAAGAATGGTTGGATCCCAGCTACTGTCATTGTATCTTTAAGGAATAAATTAAGGGAGGATTTCTGTCTACCTTCCACTTACCTTAGAAATGACCACAACTGCTGAAGAACATGAAAGCTGGTCCATCTAGGCAGTCTGATGTCCTTTCAGGAAGAGCTGCCACAACCTGGGGCAGATGGACCATGAAAAGACTTCCCTAAGGGAGCCCATATACACAGCTGCCCCCCCACATGCAAACCCACCCAGCTTAAGTCCATCACTCCATTTCCATCACACAGAAAATCTGGATGGAAAGCTCAGCACTGATAACCCAGATGTTGTCACAGAGGATGAGATGTCAGACAGCATGAACAGCATAACTGTTGATGCTTGCAAGGCCAATCCAACAACACTTTTTGTTCCTGGTGTTAACTACTGAATTCTTGGGGATCTTGGTAGCTCCTTCTTCACATCCCGGAGTCCAGGTAGCACTGGAGGAACATGCTTTGGAGCAGTTGGTTTGAGTCTGATGCATCAAGAATTCCTGTGTTGTGAACTGTTATGAATGTGGAGTCCGACCCTTGGGGAGCCATGAAGCTATAAGCCACAGGGTATCCCAACAGTCTAGAGGACATTGGAAACTGTGTATTGCAACTTCTAGCTTTTCAAGTGCTGAAAAGTTCCTGGTGATGTGGTGGCTGCTGGAGCTACCGCTTTGCGTTGACAGCTCTGGTCCTTTCCTGGCAGCTAAAGATCTGGACAGTGACCAATGAGAGACAAGCATTCTGCTTTGAATTTTCCATTAGGCTGGTGATTCATTTGGAAACCCATATTTTATGAAGGCTGTGAATTCAATGCAGTGTGGTTGTTGAGGTGTCCACATTCAAATTGGATTCCATTAACTTTATGGTGTGATTAAGTGCCTGAATCATCAGACTAGGGACCGAATTTATGGGTTTTCTGAAAGTGCTTTTGAAGACTAGAAGCTTTGATGAGTGTAATTTGATTGAGGAGATTGGGAGAGCAACATAAAGAGACATCACCTCTAATGTAACAAGGATCTGAGAACAGAGTCTGGGAGTAGAGGTTGATGTCACTTGCATGTACAGTGGGGTTGCTATTCTGCATGTACATTTTTTTCCCCTGCAGAGTCCTCAACTTTTACAGAAAGATTTAGTGGTCTGCCATGACATTGGTTTTCAAACACTAAACCACCTAAGCATTAATTGGGGTTCTTGTTTAAAATGCCAATTTAGGGTACTGGAGAGATAGATCAATTGGCAATATGTTTCCCTTGCAAGCACAAGCCCTGAGTGTGATTCCTAGAACTCATGTCATAAAAAGTCATGCTTGGTGTCATACACTTGTAACCCCTACGGTGGGAGGCAGGTGTCTGGAACTCATCTAGCTTTGCCTACTTGGTAAGTTCCAGGCAAGTGGGAGACTCTGACCCCACAATAGAAAAAATAAATGGTGCACAAAAAAAAAAAACACTGACATTCACATGAGTACACACGCATGTGTATGCATATCAATACACATGAAAGTACACACACACACACACACACACACACACACACACACACACAAATACCATTTTAATTGCCTCCACCTTGTGCTTTGGAAAGGGGTAGGGGCAGGGTTCACAGGCTCAACTAGAAGCAACTGCCGTGCAGTTGCTATGTATGTAGAGAATGCATGGTTCGGACCCAGATCTAGACCTCTGCATATTTTTCCTCAGCAATTGTCCCATCATCCACTTCATTTATGCTCATCCGGATGGATATTTATGACATGGAAATTATCAGGGGTGTGAAAGTCACACATGCCATGTTGGAAAAGAAGAATGTGGGCTGGCAGAAAGAATGAGTGGCATATTGCAATTTACCAAAAATGAGTCCTGACATGTCGCCTGAAATTTAAAACATTCTTTAGCACAGAGGGGTTAAATGGGAAAGGCATAGTTCTTCCATGTCTGAGAGAGACAGTCTTAGTTCCCGTAGGGCAGTGGACATGGATTTTTTTTTATTTCTGCTTTTCTCTTTAAGGGTTTCTTTGCATTTAAATGATTTAAATTGTGGTACATTTCGATTCAGAAATTGTTGAAATTAAATAGCATGCTGTTGTTGATAATTTGGACTAATTTGTGAGCTACTCATTCATACCCTTAGTAATTTTCTGTTGAGTTATTGACATCTTTTGTGTTGTTTTGAATTGTTTCTATATTAAAATTATCTGCCAAGAGGTATGTTTTATTTTCATCAATCACACACATAATTTTCCATAATATTCCAAGGCAAACTGGTAAAATTTGGCAGTCCAATTAGTGTGTGTGTGAGGTCCCCTTCAGAGACCCTTGGGCCTCAGCATGGAGGGCCCAGGTTCACAGTGCAGCTTGTGGCTGTAGTTCATCTTGTGGGTGGCTCTTCTTCCCTATCATGAGGGTGTCTCAGAGATATCAGGGTGGGGTGGGAGGTGTGGAGAAATCCTCCAGTCTAGGCATTTAGGAAACTTCACTCCTCTTTTCCTGGCCAGCAGTCTCTTTGGTTGGCAGGATGTTCTTCTCCCATGTCTTGGTGCTCTTCAGCTTGGTCTTATTGAAGCTGGTGATTTCCCCCATGTCCAGCTTGATTGTCATCTTCTTACAACCCATGGAGTCTCATTCCGAGTTCGCATTTCAGATGCTCCCACTTGGCTTGCTTCACCAAGTCTTAGAATCATTAGTCTTTAATGCTGGAAGTATCTTTTTTAGTTTTCTTCTTTTATGTTTATAGTGAGTTTTCATTCTTTCTATGGAAAGGTTTAGATCTTCCATAAGTCAAATGTATATTTATTTATCTATCTATCTATTTATTTATTTCTGTTTTTGATTGTGTGCTTATGTGAATTTATGTGCATTACACCCATGGAGGCCAGAAGAAGAGGGCATTGGATCCTCTGGAGCCACAAATACAGGCAATTGTGACCTGCCTGATGTGGGTGCTGGGGACCATCAGATTTGAAACCTCTGTGTTCTTACCTCCAGAGTCATGGCGTCTGGAAAAATGGTTCAGGAGTTATAAGTGTTTCCTGCTCTGACAGAGGACCTGAGTTCAGTTCCCAGCATGCATAGCTCAGCAGTTAAGAGCACAGAGGGTTGGGGTTTGGTGGTCCTAGCACCCTCATTATGGAGTTCACAATGACCTATAATTTCAGTTCCAGGGGACCTGACACCCTCCTCTGGGTACCCACACATATGAGTACAGACACACACACATATACAATTAATAAACTAAAACAAATCTTAATAAATTACCTTTTTTCTTGTTCTTTGTGATAATACTGCACCAGTTTTGTTACCATTCACGCCCTTACGAGTAAAAGAGGTACTTGGATTTTCTTATGGGTATTTTTTTAGTTTTATATAATCTGTAAAAGTGCACACACAGAACACTAATGTAAACATTTCCCCCAGTTAATAAAATATCCTAGTATCATTCCCTATGGGATACATTCCCATCCATTTCTTGTTAACTGTCATTAAATGGATTAAGTTGTATGTTCCTTAATAGGCTGAGACGTTATGTCAAATCTCTTCATGGAATGGCTCCAAAATTATATAGACTTTTCTTCCCAAATAAACTTTGTTATAAAATAAATCCTTAATCCTTGGCAATTTCGAAGCCCTCCACTGTGATTTGATGACTTTGTTTCCATTTTGGTGCGATATGCTTCTAAGAATTTGAGTTATATAATGTTCTCAGCTCTGTAAAAAAAAAACAAAAACATTGTCGGTTGTTGCTGGTGAACATTCTCGTCTCATCTCTCCTCCCACTGCCTTGTCATTCACGCCGACCTCACACCAACATCAGCAGAGACAAAACACGGCCTGAGATTTTTCTGTGCAACTGTGTTTAAAACTCGGCCTCTCTACTGCATTTAAACATCATGCCTCACAGAACAACCCTCTGGAGAGCATCATAATTTTCTTCAGACAGGTTGTTTTTCTCATGGCTATCTCAGAATATCAGTTGTAAGGGATTTTTTTTCCTATCCCACTATGTTCCTAACAATTATTAATTTATATAAAATTTTAAAATATTTATGGTATCATCCTACATCTTACGATGTCTTTAGAGTAATTTTCCTCACGGGTTTTCAGTTAAGTAATCTTATTATTTACACATAATAATGATTTCAGCTGTGGGTTAATTACAGTTCTAATCTCTACATGTTGTCTTATTGCAGTCACAAGGAAAGCAAAATAGTGGTGCTGGGAATAGACAACCAGCCAGCGAGTCTGTCTACCATCTGCTGCTGCTTCTACAAAATATTCATGAAGTACTAGCTCAGAGCCAGGCACTGTGCTCACCCTGGAGATAGGGCATTAAGCAAGACGGGAGCAGCACCCAGGCTTCTAGAACAATGGTTCTCAACCTGTGGGTCAGGACCCTTGGGGTGGGGTGTTGAATAACCCTTTCCTAGGGATTTTCATGTGAGATATCCTGCGTGTCAGATACTTATCCTCTATTTCATCTCAGTACTAGAAGCAAGCACTAAACATGAACATGTGGTTAAATCGTGTCACAGCCCTTATCTCAGTCCCTACTAGAATACACTGACTGTTCAAATTTTAAGCCATTTTGAGATATTCATTAATAGTGTACTTTTCTATGGCACTTGTGTGTGTGTGTGTGTGTGTGTGTGTGTGTGTGTGCACGCGTGTATGTGGGAGAACATGCATATATGGATATGTGTACCTGTGCGTGCATATGTGTGTGAAAGCCATATGCCAGCTTCAGGTGCCATCCTTGGGAGCTGCCCACTGTCCTTGGATTTATTTATTTATTTATTTATTTATTTCTATTTATTTATCTATTTATTTATTCAATTTATTTTAAGACAGATCTCTCACTGGCCTCGAGATATCCCTGTCTTGGCGTCGGTAGATTACATGTGTATTCCATCATGCTTGTATTTTTGTTTTTTGGTCCTCTATGTGTTTTTGGGGGGAGCCTGGGGAGCACCATATACTTCTCAGAAGCAGATCTCCATGCAGTGCCATTTGTTCTCATCATAGACACAGAAAGAAAAAGTTAGTGTGTAAGGTTTTCACCGCTGTGACGAGTGTGGGAGACAACTGGTTTCAGTTTGCATCATCTGTCTTCACTGTTCCTGTGTTGGGTGAGATGCCTTACGGTCAAAAGTTTGGGGTAGCAGGGCTCCTCATCGCCTGATGGCCAGGAATGCCTTCCCCAGCCACTCGGACTTCCAGCTTCTAGGATGGCACCATGTACCTTCAGTGTGGTTCTTTCCCTCCCAACTGTTGTCCAGAAGATGGCTTTGTTCACAAACACCCTCATGACGTAGCCAAGTAAACAGTCAAGATTAACCATCACAAATTACATATATAAAAACACAGAAAAATCCAAAGAAGATTGGTTTGCATTCTCAGGGTCAAACACCCAACACCATTTTGTTCATATTTGCCTAATTCCACCCAAATACAGGGTATTATTATGGTATGTGAGGGCTTCTGCCTTTTGTCTTTTTAAGTTATAAGAAATGTTCCAGGGGCTGGAGAGATGGCTCGGCAGCTAAGAACCCTGGTTTCTTTTCCAGAGCACCCTGGTTAAATTCCCAGCACTCACATGGTGTCTCAGAACTGTACTTAACTGCTGTTCTTGGGGAATCTGACACCCTCACACAGACATGCATGCAGGCAGAGTACCAATGTACGTTAAATGCCAGTAAATACATTGTAAGAAAATGTTCCAAATTTTTTAAACTCACTTTCCTGTTTTGTCTGTCTCCTCAGTTTTGGTTCTGGTCCCCGAGATGGCTTTGTAATATCTCTAGTAACTTATCTGGCTAGTCTCTGGTGTAAATTCTAAGAAATATAGGGGCTTATAAGGATGCCTTGAGTAAGTAGCTGAATCTAGAAAAGCCATTACTTGGTTGAATTAGTGATGACTGTTTCACCCAAACCTCAATGGAAGGTAACTGGACAGAAGTCGGGATGAAGCCAGCACCCTGTGTGCTAAGGATGGTTGCTTTCCTTTGTTTCTATCTTTCATAGATGTGTTGGAACTTTAACTTCATCCGAGACAAACATTTTTTTTAACCACATCTACACACAGAGATAGTGATCAGTGTAGAAGTACAATACCCCAAAACAATGACAGGCTGTAGCTATGCCCATGTTTAAGAGCAGCACATCTAAATTTGCATTACAGAACACCTAGAGTGCTAAGGCATTCCCAGGGTCAATGTTACAGAAGAAGCAGTGGACATGATCACTTACCACCCAGGACCATCCCATCTCTTCTCTAACAGAGTCACTGTTTTTTGCAAGGACTGGATGATCATATCTTATGAAGCCAACTCCAGCCCCAGCTTATGAGTCCTGCCTTGTTAAACTCACTGGTGACACTTTCCCTTGCCTCTATCTGTTCTATGATGCTCATGTGACATGGTTTTGGCTAATGGGGTACAGGAGGTGCTTGGAAAAGTTATTTTTGTCCTCAAAAAGACACACAAGGGGCTAGAGAGATTGCTCAGCACTTAAGAGTATGTACTGTTCTTCTAGAGGATCAGAGTCTGGTTCCCAGCACCTAGGCCAGGCTCACAACCACCTGTAACTCCAGTACCAGGGAATCCCATGTCGTCTTCTGGCTTTTCAGCACTCCTCAGCCCCTGAAGCATACTGGTGAACACACACACACACACACACACACACACACACACACACACACACAATAAGACAAGAGTTACAAAAGGAAAAAGACACACACCATTGGGGTAATTTTTTTCATTTCCATCTTCGTTATTAATTAAACTTGCTCTTTGGCAGTTTACATGTGTAAAAATGCATTCTGTGCTAATGTTATGGCTTTTTAGCTTTGTACTATGTCTCATGTGTTGTAATTAGTCAATTATCATGTACATTTCTATAATTACATATGCTTATAATTATTTCAAAATGAAAAAAAAATAAATTAAGGAAAGAAGCCAAAGAAGAGAAATCTTTTATTTGAGTATACAAGGATATGGTTACTATCCTGGGATTTCGGAGAACAGCCCTGGGGATAAATACCAGGATGCTGAACTGTGTGCACCATGGCAGAGACAACTGGGGTTCCCAAGGATGCCCCCGAAATTCCCTGCATTTGAGTTTCTTTCTTCTTGTTATGAAACATGGCATATATTTGTTGATGGTAAGCCATTTTGAGATTAGATTTCACTTCTAGAAACATTATGTGACTTTCACAGTCACCACAACAGGTGGCAACTAGTTATTGGTTGCATCTGAGGGAGAAAACATCAAGTCTTTCTATTTCCAACTCTGGCGGGCTGGCCTTTCTTTTAAGTAACACTGCTGACCCACAAATCAGAATGCTCCACAAATCAGATGGTCCCGAGTGTGCCATTCTTTAGAGCTGGACATAATTAATACCTGTGGCAGCCAACATATCAATGCTTGCTTTAGTAAAAGCCTGGCTCAGAGCCCCAGAGTAGCTCTTTAATACGTAACTTTTGGTGAATTAACTAAAGAAATGTCCTTGTCAGGAGAGAAAGAATGTCAGAAAAATGGGTAATTTAGGATCTTAGTTTTATTTTTATTATACTAGAGAAATTCTAACTCAACCATAACATTTATAAACTTACTAGCCTCATTTTCATGAAGGTGGGCCCCTATTAGAAAATCCTATATGTAGAACCGGTTATATTTGTGAGACTGTGATGATGTCATGGACTGCTATCTTGGGAGAGAAGCTCAAGCTTATGCTTTGTACAACAGCCATTATAAATAATTCATAATTAGTTGCCTCAATCTATAATTTACCATTATATGAATGATATCTTACTAGCAGATTAATGTACAGATCCCTTAGAGAAAAATGTATGAAGAAGTAAAGAAAATTTTGCCTTGTTTGGGGATTACAAATTGCTTACAAAAAAAGACAAAGAGGAGATTCTATTAATTACATAGGACATAAGGTAGATTTATAAAAAAATCAATCACAGAAAGTACAAATCAGGAGAAATCAATTACGAACTCTTAATGATTTTTAAAACTTTCTGGGTGGTATTAACTGGCTGTGACCCACAATTATATTGAGTCAAGAATGAAGTAATTTATTTCAAACTTACAAGGTGATAAGGACTTAAGCAGTACAAGAAAATTATCAACTGAGGCGAGAGAGAATTGGGCTTTGCTAGAAAAATATTGCAGGCTGCACATGTGAATCATTTGGGTCCAGAGCTTGACTATATTCTGGTTATTTCACATTCTATGCATTTTCCTACAGGAATTTCTAATGTAGAGAGAAGGTAGTATCTTTGAACAAATATTTTTACCACACAAATGTAATAAAAAATTGAAGGATTTATGTAGAAAAGTTTTTTTAAATTGATAAAGGAAAATTAAGACTTTGTAAATTAGCAGGAATAGATGAATCAGAAATTATGGTACCTCTTACTAATGCTAACGTTTCCTCATTATGGACAGAAAATAAACATTGACAAAGAGCTTGTAATAATTTTTTGGGGGGGAGAGATTAGCAATAAATATTCCAAAAGCCAGAGACTTCGATTTACAAAGAGAACTAACTGGATCCTTCCTCACATTGTACATGGGACACCAATATCTGGAGCCACTACATTCTATACTGATGCAAATAAATTAGGAAAAGCAGCTTGTAAGTCAGGAAATTAAATAAAGTGGCTCAAAGCCCTTATGATTCTGTTCAAAGGTCAGAATTATATGCTGTTCTCATGGTATTATTAGATTTTCCAGAACCTCTTAATATAGTTACTGACTCTCAATATGCAGAAAGATTGTTTTACATATTAAAACTGCAGAACTTATTCCAGATGATTCAGAATTAACTTCTTATTTATTCAATTACAAAATAATCAGAAATAGAAATCATCTCTTGTGTATAACACATATCAGAACCCATACAGGTCTGCCAGGCCCTCTAGCACAACATAATGATAAAAATTGATAAGCTATTGCTAGAAAATGTGCTAGAAGCCTCAGCATTTCATGAGAAACACCATGTTATTAGCAAGGGTTTGAAAAAAAAAGATTTTTTTCCTATCACTTGGCAACAAGCCAAGGAAATTATAAGGAAATGCCCTACTTGTTGGTTGTATAACCAAATTCCACTGCCTGTAGGAAGTAACCAAAAGGGTACTTAAAGAAATAAAATTTAGCAAGTGGATGTGTTTTATCTTGCAGAATTTAGAAAATTAAAGTATATGCACCATACCATAGACACATATTCAGGATTTCAGTGGGCAACTGCTTTGAATTCTGAAAAGGGTGATTCTGTAATTATACACTTGTTAAAAATTGTGACCATTATGGAGATACATATACAAAGTAAGACTGACAATACTCAGGCATATGTCTCTAGTAAAAAACAAAACAAACAACAACAACAACAACAACAAAAAACAAAACAAGCAAACAAAACCCTTGACCCTTCAATCTAAACTAACTTAAAAGAATAGCAAATGACTTTTATTTGATCAAATATAACATGCCAAAAAGGAAACTCCCCCAAATCAGGGTTGGGACAGGTTTTGTTTTTGTTTTTCCAGGAGAATAAAAACATCCAACTAAAGAATATGAAGACCACTGGACAAATAAGACATCAGAAGGAAAAGGACAAATCATCCAGAGAAAATGTTCCAAGGAAAAGAGTGAATTGGCCTAATGGCATAATACATTTCCAACAGGGTATAATTTCATAAATCTTCCCAAATGTTTGTTTCTGCTGTTCTCTACAGACATATAAGACAAATGGTCTTTGTGTAGTACCAGTTCAATTAAAAATTAAGGCTGCTTTGAAGTTGGAACAAGGCTCTTCCCTTCTCTAGACCCAAGCATGCTTGTTAAAGGAAAATACACAACCTCTGCGCATGTCAGAAGGATCACCTGATAAGGAACTATTCTATTGCTACTAATCCCCTAATTCTTTGGTTTTATTTTGACTCTTTAATTTTTTCTTAATGTACAAATATTATCTCAAAATTTGTCATGATATTAATGGTCATATAGAGTATTAACTAATTCTAGAAAAAGGCTCATCTAGCTTCCTATACATGATTTCAGGACTGAGTCTCTATCAGGTAACTAGGAATTAAGTTTTTGTACTCTGGATGTACTCAACTAAGTGTGGTTCTTTAATTTCTCCAAAATTTGCTGAATATGACATTTAAAATGTTTAAGTTTTCTTCAGTGAACTATAACCATTCCTAACAGTGACCATTGAAATCCCACAACAATGATTCCTCCTGGACTGTGGTAATGCCACTAAGCTGACAAACATCACCAATGATTGGCTTTGGATTACAAACTGCTTGGGACAATGTCAAGGTGACTAGCTGAAATGGTTCAGCCAGGACTTCAAATAAGCCCTACACTTTCCCATTACGTAGAGATTGGCAACAAATGATACAGATGGCTCTCACAGGATTTGGTCATTGCTTCAATTTTATCAGGGTCTCCTAAAGATGCTGTTACCCACAGACAACAGGGAGTGATTTCATGGATATTTGTAATTATTTAGGGGGATTGGTTACCAGTTTTTATTGGTACTGGTCAGGAAAAAAAAATGAACAAAAGAGATTATATTCTGAGATCTCATTCTGAAAAGAAAAAGGGTGGGGCATAAAAATAATATGATAAAAGGAGAGATTATTGAGCCTACTTTTAAACCAAAATTACCTACTAATCTTAAATATTTTATATTAGGATGGATTTTGTATATTGATACAAATTTGTTTTTTTTTGTTATACTGTATATATGTTTCTACTCTTGTTTAAGAAATTTTTGTATGTTGATACAAATTTAAAGCTATTTTTTGTTAAAACATACTGTGTATACATTTCTGCTTTTGTCTAAGGTATTGTAGCTAAGCATCTCACTTAACAATGTAATGTAAATTTCTAGTCCTTGAAAGTTATTATTGCAAACTATTTAGGATAATAAAGAAATACAGGTTAGTAGTTAGTCAATCAAACTTACAGCCATTTTAGGTACATTTTCAAGATCAAACTGAGATATATTTTAGATAGACAGATGGTCTTCAAACAGAGATCTATAGGATATGACTTTTAAGATGTTTTAATACTATAAGGCATATATGACGATGAGACATGTTTATTCCAGGCAGCACTACTTCAGAGAAGATGATGGGCATTGAAGAAACTCCGTATGGACTTTATTTATGCCAAAAGTTAGCCACTGGGCAGGAAACTGCCCTTGTCTTTATTGCTGTCAAAGTTGGATAAGCAGGACACAAAGAAAGTGACTGATGAACTTTGCCAGATGAGGTAGGACAGTCCTTCAAAATTCCCACTTTACAGAAAATCTTTCATATATTCTAGGCCTGTAGGCCAAAGATGCACAGCCCAACATTACAGATGAACCTTGGGTAACTGTTCAGGCAGCTAGCTCTTTCTTCCTTTCTTTTTTTTCTTAGTTTGGAAGTTGTTTTCTCCATACTTCATGTTTATTTAGAAATAGTATATTCTTCTTGGGTCTCTGATGGAGTTAAGACTAGATAGTTATAGTCATACTTTTTCTTGTTACCAAATTTAGAAAAGAAACTCACAAAAGAGTTGTAAAGTGTTTAAGATTGAGAGGCATAAAAGGATAGTTTTGGGCTGGTGACACAAGTTAGGATAAAAAGTGAATTAGGTACAAAACTTTGGATTCACCAAGGTAAGATAGATAATGGAGTATTTCTTTGAATTTGCCAAATGCAAATTGACTGGACATTGTGAACATAATTCTTACCTGATAATCATTCTTATTGTATCTAGTTCTCAGAGTTAAAACCTCCCATTTTTATTTAGACAAAGGGGCTGAAATGTGATAATTTGATTGCATTCTGACAATGAAGTTTGCTTTGCATCAAAGTGCAGAGCTAGCCACTAGCTGACCAAAATTAATCATAGAGGTTTTTGGAGGACTGGGGATAGATAGGAAGCAGGAAGTAGTAAGGCAGGGCTGAGAGAGGATCTCACCCCTTTTGGATGGAGGAAAGGAATAGATTGGAGGTCATTGGTGGCTTCTCCTCACAATCTCTGATCATTCAGGTTCTTACCCAAGTATCTGGCTCCTGACTTTTTATTGGTAAAGAATAATCAGCTAAACATTTCACTTACACAAATGAAGCAGCCATTACTTCACACAATACAAGAACACACAAGCCTCTAGTTGATGAATTAGTCAGTTGTTACACCGCACTGACAGTGATCAGTAGGAAACACACCATGAAAGTGCATACAGAGATGGGTACTGAACCAGCTCAGGTAGGTTAGACAGAGGCAACAATAACCCCAAATAATTACCTCTAGGAGTGACCCCTCTACTCTGAATGGTGTACATAGCAGTTTTGCTTTTCTAGACTTTGGTTTCTTCATCATGTGACATTTGGGAATGTTTTGGACAGGGTTCTCTAGAAGAACAAAATGGAAAGGGTATGTGTGTGTGTGTGTGTGTGTGTGTGTGTGTGTGTGTGTGTGTGTGAGAGAGAGAGAGAGAGAGAGAGAGAGAGAGAGAGAGAGAGAGAGAGAGAGAGGATACCATTGAATGGTTTATAATTGAGAGGCTCTGTAGTCTAAAGTTCTGTGCAATGGACAGCCTGAGAAACTCACCTCATCCAGCCACTCAGTGGGCAAAGCTGTGTGCCTCTGCAGTTCTAACCTGGTGCTCAATTTCAGGAAGACTCTTGGTGAGTATAAGGTCTTCAGTTCCTATTACACTGAGAGGCCAAGAGACTGACTACTGATGTCACTGACAGATTGAACAACAACAGGAGGGAGGGAGGGATACATTCAACAGCAAGGGCAAAGGCAGGTAGACAATGAGTGCACCATTTTCCCTTGGACCTCTTTATGTCTGAGTTGTCTGTTAAAGGGTGCTACCCGCTGTGGGGAGGGCCTTTCCTCTCAGGCAATGCTCACTGGAAATGCATTCCTAGACCTGCCTAGAGCTGTGTCTGAGTGAATCCCAGATCCTAAGTGGATGGTCAAGGATCAGGATCAGCCTCCACAAGGACTAACCTCCCTGAAAACTCATGCTTCTTCTTGAAACTGATCCCTGTGGGCCATATCTCTAGACTCATTACATCCAGTTCTTCATCCTTAGCAGACAGAAGTTCTGAGTCTGACAAAGCAGAACTCTTCCTCTTCATAAGTCTTTACCACTGTAAAGTTACTGTGACCCACTAACTTTATCCTAACCCTAAGGACTAATTATAGTTACAAAGGCAACTGAAGGAAGTTAATGAAACATAAGAGCACAAATTATAACACCAGAAAATACAAGGAAAGGAAATCCTTGCTGTCACCAAGAACTGTTGGGAGACTGGGACCACTTGATGGAAGGGCAGTCATTCAAGATCAGCTGATTGGCTATATTATGACACCATCTGTAGAAATTTCAGTTCATTTTAATACTTGTGTGTGTGTGTGTGTGTGTGTGTGTGTGTGTGTGTGTGTGTGTGTGTGTGTGTGTGTGTACACTGATTGTGTGCAGGATCCTGCAGAGGCCATAAGAGGGCATCAAATCTCCTGGAAGTAGAATTACAAGTGGGTTATGAGGCTTGACATGCTAGAAACCAAGCCTGGGTCCTCTGCAACAGCATTAGATGCATTTAACTGCTGCACCATTTCTCTAGCCCTGAAATTTCAGTTCTAAAGTAACTAAATGTACTCTCCATTTGTAAAGCAAGTATATTTCCAGAAAGTTTTGAGCTCTTCCACAGAATTGAGAAGGGTGTGGGGAGGCCCAGGAATTTGAGACCTCTACCCACCCCCAAAGGTAGGCTCCCTAATCACTGTCTCCTTCACTAACATTTATTCTTTAGTTTGCAAGGTGAGTATATTTGATCTTTTTCTTGTGCCATTTAGCAGGCAGGGTCGTTTCGTTAATGACAAAAATGTGGCCAGAATAATTTTTCTTCCTAATTACTTTGTTTTATTCTATCCAATATTCCATTTTTAAGTTAATTAATACATCTTATTTTTGTAGAACCATTTTAGACTTGTAGACAAATTGGGAAGGTGTCACAGACTCACACGGTCTCCCCATTCCTCCCTCCCAGTTACTACTAATTATCAGCATTGTCACTAACCTTGCTTTAGAATGATGCATTTGGGTAAATTAACTAACTGATATTGAAAGTTTTTTGTGCAAATCCATTATTTATTCACAGCTTTTGTATTTTCTCTGTGTCCATAATTCTATCCAGTAACCAAAGTACATTAGACCATCATGCCTCTTCAAATTCCTTTTGGAGGTGTCATTTTCTCACCCCTCCCTCATTCCTGATGACCTTTGAGAGCATATGTCATCAAGGCATACTAGCTCTCCGCACTGGGATCTTCTCGGTATTTTCTCATGCCATTTCCCCTTAGTTGGGTATGGAGATGATGCATAGTACTCTTTCATGGATAATCCTAACACTAACTCTAACCTTAACCCCTCCCTGACCTCTCAGGCTAGAGCAGGATGCTTTGCTTAGTTTGCAAGAACTCCCTGAAACTCATTTTGCTATGGTGTTCACTGTGACTGATAGTCAGGACAGAGACAAATTTTGTCTCTGGATGACCAGCCACTATTCAGTCACAGGGCCCATGCTCAGCTGAATACACTGCTGAGGATTTGGTAGATAAAGTTGGGTTAATCATCTGGTTCTGTGATCCTCTTAGGAGTTGCCTCCATGCTCAAAGTTCTGGTCATGGAAGTAAGCATTCCAGTATCATACACAGACAAAAACGTCAGTTTTCATTTCAGTTCATTATCACTATGAGACAGATGAAGACAAAGGTTGGGTATATCAGCTTTAACTACTCAACTCCAGGTTCAAAACCCGATTCTACCGATTACCAGATATGCAACAATAGAAAAATTACTGTAAAATTTCTATTCTTTCCCCTTTACCCTCTGTAAATTATGTACAACTGGATTTAAGGCTGTGATCCACTACTTCTTTTTTAAAATATTTATTTTATGTTTATTTATGTATGTATTTTGCCTGCTTCTACATATTTGAACTGCCTGAGTGACTTGTGCCTGCAGACACCCACCATGAGAGGGTACTAGTCCCACTGGAAATGGAATTATGGGGAAATTATGAGCCCCCATATGAGTGCTGAGAACCAAATCTGGGTGTTCTGCAAGCAAAGCAAGTTCTCTTAACTTCTGATCCAACTTTCCAGCCCCTAACCGACTAATTCGTAATTGTGTAACTTGCTGGATGATTGAGGCTTCATCCAACATGATAAAGTAAGGCTCACAATACTTACCATACCATCTTTCATGGTTACAAAGAGAATTACATGTGCCTATCATCTCTCTCTTTCTCTGTGTCTCTCTCTATTTGTGTCTATCTATATCTTTCTCATCTATCTTCTATATAATTTATCATGTAAACTATCATCTATCTATCTATCTATCTATCTATCTATCTATATATCTATCTATCTATCTAATCTATCTGTGTATGTATGCATGCATGTATGCATGTATGTATCCATCCACTTATTTATCTATCTTACACTATTCATGATTGGGTTTAGATGCCTGGAAACCTTGCTGCCATTGATGTCTCTTGAGAAAAGACAGCTAAGGGGATGCAGACTAGAAACCCTCCTGGTGGTCTCCTACAGCCTTTCACATTTCTTGCAGTAAAAGGAGTTGGGAGGTGGGCAGCCCCAGGCCTCTTGCTTGAGAAACAAGCATGCTTTTACCTTAAGAATTCCTCTGGATTTTCAGGAAGTAACAATGCTGTCAGTTTTACCTCTGTTCCAGAAGAACCGAGAGAGTGAGGCCGTCACCCCATATCCACCCAAGTGCTACCCAGAATCACACACCTCAACAGTTCTTTAGGTACTCCTCTTCCCTAGCAGTGTTTTGTCCTCATTCTATAATATCCCTCCTCCTCCTCCTTCTCCTCCTCCTCCTAAGTCTAGGAACGTAGCAAAGGGCCTAGGTAATGATTAATTAATCTTTCCAATCAGAGAAAACTTGTTAGTATGTAGCTATTTTCATCTTGAAATTTGTATTTTCATCAGGGTATTTAAAGGCTTGAGGTTTTTTTTTTTTTTTTTTTTTTTTTTTTTTTCCCATGAGTCCCTCCCCGCACCCATCATCCCTGTGCAGAGTATAATGGTTATTTTAGGAACTCTGAGTTTGATTTGTATTTAAAATTTTTACAATCTATATATAGGTTGGCCTTTAATAATCATTTATACATTGCTTCTTTTTATATAGGTCATGTGTTCTCCTGGGAAGGTAACAAGATTAGTAACAGCAAATACAGTGAAGAATAAATTAAAATGCTTCAAACTGCATTATATAATTTCAGAAAATTGGTTTCACACTGAAACCTTTAAATAAGAAAACCAAATGAGTTAAATAAGAAAACAACAATAAACAAAACAACAACAACCTTGCAGAACATCCCAATGTGACTGTTATTTAGCAAGTTTGCCCTTGTAGTAAGGTATGGCCTCTCCTCACAGTGCTACACATAATGTGACAGGCCATCTAGTCCAAAATAGTAGAACTTATTTTTTGTCTACATTTTTTTTTGGATTATTTCAAAAGACCGCTTTCATTCTTCTAGAGAGGAATAGTATTTATTAGTCAAAACGACACAGGGGCATGCAAGCAGTAATTGTATTTTCATGTGTAACTCTCCAAAGTCTTCCACACAAAGCGGTGCTGTTGCAGTTGGCGCTGCAAACTCAGAGGTGGGTGTGAGGACAGGAGAGTCCTCACCAGGTTCCTACCAGGCGTCGCTAATCAGTCGGGAGGAATAAAACTGGACTTTCCTTACACCGCGGCATGGAGGTGACACAACACTCCAGAGAACTATTATTCTGGCCAGTTCTGTTTGTTTCTCTGAAGTCCGGCATCGCTCTACTCGAACCGACTCCTCAGGCCTTTTTCAGTTTCTCTATTCGTGCATTAAAGGCCTGTTCCTGTGCTTGCAGTTTTTCGTTTATCTCCTTCTGTGGAGACAATCATAAAAAAGCGTGGTTATGACAGAGCTATCTTTGGCTGCACATTGTCTCTGTGGTTTTGACATACTATAGTGCCTAAAGACAGACATTATCCCTCACACACCTTCCTGTTTTGCAGACAGAGCTGTGTTCCAGCCTGTGGTGATGCGATAACACTTTATCGTATTTCTCTGCACGTTCTCAATGTATAGCATGTCTACCACGGACAGGAAGTGGTGTTTGGACAGCCATTTTCCACATCGCCTCGTGTTGGAAGATATGATAACTGACCTGCATTTCCAGACAGATTTGCCAATAAGGGCCGAATCAGAATAACTGCTTTGGGCTCAGTTGGTGCAGTGCGGTGGGCCCCTCCACCCTTCGTTTTGGCCTTGACTCTAATACATTCAAAGTGGGATTCCTGGAAGTAAGCTCCGGCGTGTGAAATAATAACACAAGTAATCTCATAAATAGGACAGTTTTCATAATTAAGAGTATTCATCATACATTACAATACTTGCATGCATGCCACTTTGTAATGCATTTTTGGTACAAAAAAGAAAAAGAAAAGGAACTCAGAAGCAATTGGTGACAGGTTTTAGCAATCATGGCAGCTGTGATGGCAGTAAGCCCCTGGCGTGACATTCTGCACACTAACAACACTACCTGTGTAATTCCAGAAAGACACATCATTGTATTTCCACATCTCAACACTAGAAGCTCAAGAAAAAAGAAACACTTTCCTTCTATCAGGATGAATAATACAGGGGAATATTTCATAAGGGGACAATGACAGTTGGGGGGCATGTCGTTATTGTTTGTGTGACCTAAGGACATCTACATGTGTATGGAGAGTACTTTACATAGACATTTACATATTCTTGTGTGTTAATGAGTCAAAGACTGGAATATTCAAGTAGATGCCATAATTTGAAATCTTCATGGTATCTATATTTCTGATAAACGTTTATTATGTAATTTAAATAGAAAAAAATAAAAATCATTATAGTTTATGACCAGACATGATTAAAATATTTTTATGTAGGGGTTAGTTTACATTGCACTTCAGTTTTGCATTCCTAATCTCAACAGCTTGATTTCACAATATCCGTCGCCAATGGAATAGTTCACTGATCTGTTATTCTGAAATATTAAAAATCATTATGCCTTATGAATTAGCACACTTTTATGATGTATTGCACCATTTAGGTGTTGAAATGGTATAGTGAGATATTCACCCTGCTCACACCTGTTGCACTGACCACACCCATTGTGGGGTGAGGAAACCTGTGGACATGACCTGGGAGAACAAGGTCTGGGGTCGGGGACCCTGGAGAGCTCGCTTGCTTCCTGGTCAGAGACAGAGAGCATCCAGAGGCATCCCTGGGACTGGAACCTGCTGGTGGTCATCTATATGTGTCGTTAAGTTTTTTTCCCTGAATAAACATCTATCCAACCTGTCTGTTTTCCCCAATCCTTATTTTTCCACAATAAAATGGCCCGAGGAAATAATTTGGACACATGTCTAATGGATTGGGCGGGCTTGCTCTAGCCAGATAGTGGGCTTCTCTCCTTACTAATGCCCTCTATGCCCACCCATCGCCTCATGCTTTCCAGAAAAGACTTGCTGGTCTAACATCTGCCATTTCCTCTCTGGCTCCTCACTAGTGTTTCCACAAGCATCCGGGAACTCTCCTAGTGTTTCCCTGAGACAGAGTTTGTTACTCTGCATGTAAACTTTGGAAAGAAGCTTCATGAAGGCAGCATGTGCCTAACAAGAGTACAGTACTGGCAGGAGAGGCAACTTCCAGACCATCAGATATCAGTGATTGGCGCTTTAGTTAGGTACAACCAGCAGACCCTGAATGAGAAAAAGGACCTCGTGTCTACTCCCTGGGCCCACTGGTTTGCTGTCATCTTGCTATGCCTCAGGATCCTGCTGAGTAGGCATGTTACCTTCAACTCGAGGTTGGGTCTAATTCCGTTTCGGTTGGGAAATATTCCGAGGCCCCTGTACTGTAGCTTTCACGAAGTACTACCTCGGATGACTTTTCTCACCAGGACAATTCAAAGTTGACCTAAGACATAGTAAATGGCAGGATGGCAAATTCCCTTTACCTTTTCTAACACTATTTTATTGTTTGGCTGTGTCAGGGCCAACAGCCAACATTGAATGCAAGAGTCCATCCAGCCTTATTATCTCCATTTGCCTGGAATATTATTCCTTAACTATATTCAAGTTTGTTCCATTGGGTGTTATTTTTATTATGCAACTCAAGGCAGAACTAATTTCATTTTGAATGTATCTTTAAAATGAAAACACCTATGCCTTATTGGCTTAAAATGTTTGGTGTATTTTCCGTAATTTGAATTGACATCTGAGGGCCAAGGTAACTTTACTCTTAATAAATCTCTAGAGCTGCAAAGTGAATCATGGAAAAAAAAATAAGTAGATGAACATAAAAAATTAACAGCTTATACTTTAATTCAGGAGGTTCTGTATTAGAGAAGTTGATATCAGCTTGGAATTACAATAGAGAAAGAGCTCCTAGACAATGTAACAATGTACTGAAATATGAACTTTCTAATGACCTTTTTTTTTTTTTTTTTTTTTTTGCAAAACTTGCAATAACAGTATGACTTTTAAATAATGCATGGAGTGTGTATGGCAGATACATGTGTGCAATGTCTGCTGATTCGCGGTTTTGAAAAAGAGCATGGCAGATTTTTAGAACTAGGATCATTTAGAAGTGGAAAGTAACTTAGCCTGTCTGGCACCAAAGGAAAAACTGAAGCAGGGCTGGGGGCAAAGGCCCAACTTGGTATTTCTTTGAGGAAGGCAGACACCAGGGAAGCACTGAGCCACAGGTGTATTAACAGTCAAAGTAGCCTGGGCCTGGTGTTAGAAATGGGGCTTCCTTGGATGGTGCTAGAGTTGCAAGTGGGGCCAGGCTCATAGCGCCTGCTGAGTCTGCCGAGTCTGGAAACTTTAGCCAAATGGCAATCTGCCTGGGTCCTTGTCACCGGAAGCACGCTCTTCACTTTCGTGGAGGTTAGCAGGATTCCAGGGAGAAAATACAGAGGGTGGTTTGCTATCTTGAGACATTGAAGGAAGCCATTTTGTTGAAGAAGCAGCCTTCTGTCATTTGGCCTGAGCTGATTAGATCTACCCAGTACAGAGATGCTCACGGTACCCACAGCGTCTGGGTGAGGGTTGGGGGGCAGGGTTGTCTCCCCTCTGGTCCATGTCCTCTCTGTGCATGATTGCACTTAAGTATACAAGCTATTGGACTTCCAGATGGCTTCATGTTAGTGGGAAGATAGCAAGCTCACATACCCATCATAGTCTTTCTGTCAAAGACCAGAGGTGCCAATGTTGCAGACTCTAGGAGAAAATTGTCAGTGAACAGTTAAAACAGCATGCAGCTCCCTTTATGGAACATGGCCTTGGTAAAGATGTTTTCAATTGTGGGTCCTGTGAACAATTCTCTTGCTTGTCTAGTAATTCCTCAGCAATAATTTCAGAGCTGTGGGATTGCAAAGGAGCCCTGGGCCATGATTATACATAAACTATATTTAGAGGAAATGCTATCAAATCTAAAAAGGAGGTATGTTCTGAACTCAGCTTAATTCAGCTGCACTCTGCCCTTCTACACAGTAACCAGTTATTACATTCGCAGGGCTGTTAACAATAGCTCTTTGTGTAAAACGTGTTCTTCCACTCTTTCTGGTAAACACTAAACACCCCTTATTAAGCTGGGGACTTTGGCTGATCCTGGTGGCACCGGATCATTAAAAGTGCATGTAAATATTGCAATAACATTTGATGATTAAGCCAGCAACAAGATATGCTTAGGTCAACCTAAGCTGTTACTCTTCCCAAATTTGTTATTAATACTGTATGCTTTTTAAATACTGTCCCGAGTTCAATTAACAAATTTTCCCCTCAGATGCGTAAGTGTGGTGATTTATGGTCATTTCTCAAAACACGCAATTCACTTTATTTAAGCACTCAGCTTAGAAAATCATGTGGATTCCTGTAAGTCTTTATGTGGAGTTAGTAGTAGTTGTTTGTTTCTTGGACAGAATGAGGAAGTACTAAACACGAAGTAACCCGGTGAGAGATGACGGGCAGCCGCCCGGAGGCGGAGTCTACTGCCCATTCTTAGGGCGCCCTTGGTGCAAAAGGCTTAGCAATTAGTGATATGTGAAAGTGGGAAGTGCTTGAGAAGAATTTCAAACCTGAAACCAGCAAGGTGACTTAGCTAAACATGACGGTTTTGACCGGCAGCTGGCAGCGTTCCCTCTTCAGAAGCCTGGGGCACTTACTCTTGTGTAAGGCCTGTTTATAGTGTAACTCGGCTCAAGTGTCTTCACCATGCTGTGCTTTTTCTTTTTCTTTTTTCTTTTCTTTCTTTTTTTTTTTTTTTGTGGGGGGGGGGGCGTTCAGTGTTAAAAGATTTTGCAAGCTGATAACACAGCACACTAGATGCTGCTGGCAAATCTGTTTTGTGATCTTACTGAATTCAGGAGACTCATCTGAGGATTATGTAGCCTTGTCAGATAAAGTGTGCAAACTGTAAGCCTCGCTCTTGCCATGGTGTTTACAGATGTCTGGGCTGACACTGGCTGATTCACCCAGCGTTATGGCGGCGGGGGGGGGGGGTAGGGGGGGATAGGGGGGGGAGGGGAGCTGCCCACTCTCAGTACCTGAATGTTCAGCAAAACCTCATCTGTCACTCGAGCCAGTGCTGATTTTACATCATCGATGGTGAAGCCAGCTAATGGGTCCACCTCTGACACTTCACTCTCTGGCTGGGGCTCCTGAGGGCTTTGCTCTTGATCCAGCCCCTAAAACATTGGAAAGAAACAGACATTGACAGTAAACAGCATTCAAGCAAGCACGCGAGTGCTCAGGGGTTTATAGGCAACCTCACACTTCTACTTTGTATGGCGCCCTACTGGGAGCAGCGGTGAGCTGGAAAGCAGACTTTTGATTTTATGTTACCGCATATCGTGGGAATTACAAGCGACTTTGGAGACTGTGAGGGTGGAGCCTGGGAGACCACCATCAGCTGGCCTGTGTGTGAGTCAACTCTGAAAAGACAATTTTTCTTGGCTAGGAAAAAGTTAGAGGCAGAGACAATGGGAGAGCGCGTCCTTGCCACCTTGAGCAGGTATAATGCTTAGCAGGGGGAGGAAAGGCAAACTCAAGCCTACCTTCCCTTCGGTCTCCGGGGTTGGCGACCGCTCTATGAAAGCTGAATAGATGTCCAAAGAGATTCCTTCCTCCAGCGGGGCTGGGAAAGGGTGGTCTGCAGGCTTGACGACTTCTATTGTTTGCTGGAAAAGAAAAGCTTTGATTGAATTGGGCATGGTCTTAGCCAGTTCTCTCACAGGACCACTGGGAAGCTCCACTGGGCAGGCATTGCAACATGCAAAGTTGACCCGTGGCGTCCACATGCAAGTGGTTACACATGTGTGTATACATGCCACACACTTCATGCATATGCATACAAAGAGGGTAGCAGCGAACACAGGAGAATGTTTGAAGTACGATGTGTGTACAAAGCCAGAGCACGGGAAGTCATCAGAGCGAGACTTCACTGTGAGCTGTTGACACAGCTTCGCCAAGAGGGTGTAGATGCAGTGGAAGAAGACAGTCAACAATGGCAGTGAAGGACAAGGACAACATGGATGCCAATGTTGCCAGAGTGAAAGAGGAGAGGAGAGCATTAACAGCATTAAACTCTTAATCATTTACTTAGGTTCTCTTGTTCTAATTCCATGTTTAACAAGAAATGTTTTTGACCATAACTTAATTTCCTACCTCAGTTGATCTGTAAAGACATGCCTACTTGAGTGTTCTGGCTTTTGTGTCTTTTACATACCTCACTATAAATCAATAACTTGTTCCAATTTACATAGCAAACTCATGGGCTTGTCAGTGGAACCCTGAGATGAGGTCACTCACTGTTGTGCTCCCAGAGTTGGACCTGAGTATACAAATTTAAAGACAGAGCTATGGAAAGGATTACCCCACTGCCATTACCATCTTGGGAAGCTTGTGTAGGAAAACAAATCACAAAAGTAATTTTTAAGGTTCTCTGTGTCACATTTCATCATTTAAATACTAATGTTCTTCCTTTATAGGCTTTGGATAGTGCTGGAGGTAGATTTGTTCCCTGGTTTTACCATTGTGTATGTATTGAACTGAAGTTTATATTATTATTTTTTTTGTGAGTATATAGGAAATTGCTGTTTAGTTGTAGATATATGGTAGCAAGGATATATGGCAATGGAGAGGTGAAATGATTAGTCTAAGATGCCATCATTATTTAGTGACAGCCTTGGCATTAAAGTCTGGGGCAGTGCCTTCTTAGCTTTTGCTGTTTTCAGTAAACTGTAATATGTCATCAAGTGGCCATCCTGGGAAACTATTGATATTGCTAAGCACTTAATGTTTATTCTGTTAGTAGGATGACATCATTCCTACTGTTTATCTTGAGTAGATTAAGTGTTCATCAGAATATTGAGGAGACCTCAGGACAGTGGGGCTTTCTTCTCATCGCATTCATAAACCATTGCCTTTTTGCCAAGTGAGGGGCAAAGGCACCCCATCTTCTCGCTGTTATTTGCCACCACCACCACCCCTCCCTTCTGCCATGCCTGGCATGCAAACTCCCAAATCTGTATTGCTCTTCATTTTCCTAGGCAAGAAAAGAGGCTAGCCATGCTTCAGTGTCCCCTGAAAACTTTACAGGTAAAATGAAGACACTGCCTGTGGGAACCAGAGATGGGGGAAGAAATTGGGGTTTTAGCTTGGAGGCATGGACTTTAAGATGTGTGAGAAACAGAGCCTATGTAGTGCAGGGTGTGTTTGTGGGTGAAGGTGACAACATGAAAAGAAGAAAGAATTTGAGCTGACTGGATTGGCTGCAGGCATCGAGCATGTGCTGATGGGCGGGGGAAGTTCTTTTCTTTTTAATGAGTTAGAATGTTGTCTTGTTCACGGTTGCCCATATTGCTGCTGTGCTCTGGGCACACACAAGCTGGGGCTTTCTGCCTGTTTGCCCTCATCTACTGGTGTTCTTGGCAGACGACCTCTCCGTTTGTTGAAGCAGAGCCTGTGATCTGCCCTCCAGTGCCCCAGTCCTCTGCAGATTCTACACCTAAATGCAAACAGATGTTTGTGGTCAAGTCTTCTATTTTCTTCCCCACACCTCTGTGGTATGGATTGATTGATTGACTTCCTTTTTAAAGGATATGTATGTGTGTATGAATGCATGTATGTATTGGGGTATCTTGGATGCCAGAAGAACGCATCAGATGCCCATAGAGCTGTAGTTACAGGGAGTTTTGAGATGCCTAACATGGGTGCTTGGAACTGAACTCAGATCCCATAGAACTTTAACCACTTAGCTATCTCCCTTTCCTTCCTTCTCTCCCCTCCCTTTTCTCTTTCTTTCTTTCTTTCTTTCTTTCTTTCTTTCTTTCTTTCTTTCTTTCTTTTTCCTTCTTCTTTCCTTCCTTCCTTCCTTTCTTGTCTTTGCTCTCTGTGTATGCGTGTGAGAACATGTACATGTGTATATGTATGTGTATGTAGTTGTGCATATGTGTGTGTAAATGTGTAACTGTGTGTCTGTGTTTATATGCTTATGAGTGTATGTATGTGTGTATGTGTATATGTGCATATATATGTGTGTATGAATGTATATATATATATATGAGTCAATGTTTGTGAATGTATTTCATGTGTGTGTATTTATATTCATGTGAATGAATGTGTTAATATGCACGTGTATGCACATTCCTGCACTCATGTGCACTAACATACATATGGAAACTTAGTTCTCTCTGGCTCCGTACTTCCTTTCTTTGGTAGATTGAAGCTTGCATTTATTCCCAGAAGATGAAATTATGGCTGACAGTTGATGTTTTCTGTCTCTTGATTTTTTTTTAATGTGTGTAGTTCATATAACTATTAAATTGATTCAATTCATGCTCAGGAGTGGGGGTGAGAATTTCTTTTCTTTGCATGCCCTGCATACTGTTAATGAACCGAACTACAGCTGGTTCTCTCTTTCACGAAGAATTAAATTTAGCTGTGTTAGGCAGTAGACGAAGGTGTAGTTTAAATACAGAGTTTGAAATAAACAAAAGACTCCCAAATATCACAGTGAGTTTTCCTCTATGGAAAGTGATCGCCTTCCTCAAACAACAAGTCCAAGGGAAATTAGAATCAATAATTGTGGTGAGCATGCAGAGGCAGCATATATGCTTAAATGAAACCGTCTGATGCAATACTTTCTTTAAAAAATACAATTAGGCCTTTGTATTTTTTTTTTAACAAAACCTCATGTTTTACAACATCACTGGCTCTGTAATAAAATCTATTTAAAACAGAGAGACATGGTCAGCTTTATTGAGTTAGATTTTCTGAGAGAACATTATAATTTCCTCAAGTCTACGAATAGTTGAAGCAAATTAAATAAAGCCAGTTTTCTAACTATTTTTATACATTCCTGTAGGAGGGCAATTGTCTCACATTTTCCCCCCTCAAAAGTCTAATATGTTACCTTTTAAATCTGGAAAAAAATAAAAACAGAAAAATGATAAAGTAAGCACGTTAAAAAGTAAAACAACAACTCCCCCCCCCCAAAAGCCCAACCTATTTGGTCTGGATTTAACCACTTCACACCACCCCCAACACTCCTTTCCACAGAAGACTGGTACCCATGACATTCAGACCAAGAACCAAAGGGAAATGCTTAGAGTAACTTGCTTCAGGCTTAAGGCTGAGCTTAAAAGGTAGGACTTTCTGATATATGCACACAGCCATTTGGCCAAATGACTGGTTTTGCTTGCCTTTCAAATACCCCTAAGTATTACTTTTGATGTAAAGCAATCAATGTGTTTCTCTTGCTGTTTCTGAATGCTTGCACACAAACGGATATAATAAAAATGGCCACACTGCTCCACGTGAATGCCACTTACACTTTTTTTTTCCCCCTTGATTATGAGCATGCCATTGGAACCAAGGTGAGTACATTAAAAGCTCTAATAAAGAAGAGAAGAGAGTTCTAAACAGAATAATGGACTGTTAAGTGAACATGCAATAAATAATGTCCACAGATGTGGTCACTTGCAAATTAGTTTTGCATAACTTACTTTCTGCATTTCCCCCAGATGTTATCTGTTACATGGAAATTACCTGAAGCTGGCTATATTGTTCTTTGTGTACACATTGCACTTGCATTATTTAAGGTGGTTTGTAATCCATGCTTTACTTGACTTGCGTTACAGTATTTAAGGAATAGCAAAGGACTGGCTTTTTGGCATAATTCAATACTGATCGGTATAAAACTCCACCATCAAATATATTTTTTTTTGTTGTTTATGTAAGCCCTTTACTTTCTAGCCAAATGAAATCATTAGAAATCTTTTGAAATGCGTGTTTTCAATATGAATTGGATATCTACCATGGGAATAAATGCTAGGAATTTTGACCTCTTCTGGAGGGTCAGTCTGGCTCTGAAAATATGCTTATAGGAAATCAGACTCCCTCTGCAGATCTTTGTGTATCTGAGAGGAGTCATGTGAAGATGTCACATGGAATATGCTGTGGCACTTCACTCTTTCTTCTAGACTTTCTGAACTAACGTTTCTAAAAGAATTGACCCTCCACCCTCTTTGGAGAATGGGTAAACCACAAGTGGTTTGTGGGTTATGTTTGTGCCATTAAAAAATCCTTAAGGTGGCACATTTGCGTTTAATAGGATCCGTTGTTGTTAGATGATCCATGAACGTTAAAGAATCTACTGAGGCTACAACTTTCCACTATTCTGAGTGATCAAAAAGCAAGAAAAGTCTACTCAGTCCTGCTGAGAGCCAAGGGCAGAGAGTAGGCTTGCTTTGAAGAGACATTTGTTTGGAATTGTTGGAGGATGACTTCATATGTAAATCAGAGCTTACTAAAATGTGTCAAAGTTTCAAAAAGCGAACTTGATTGCCAACTTTCCTTACCATTAACTGAAGAGAAAGGACACAAAACAATTCTTGTAACGTTTAGTTGTCCCCCAACCCCCACCCTCAGGAAAGGCATGACTCATTTGCAAGTCTAATGAAGAAGTGCTGTGTGCTTCTGGAAAAAAAAGTTAGCAACAACAGCAAATGGTGCCCTGTCGCCCACAATACACTGCACGTAAAGTGGGAGCTCATGAATGGCACCTGCAAGGTCACAAGGAAGCCATAAACTTAAAATGAAAAGAGGAAACTCAAACGCTGAGATGATCAGAGAGACTAATCAATCCGCTTCTGGAGTCCTTTTCCCTCTGTGTTCCGGCTGTTTCAAACTTATTACTATACCCATTGCTGCAGGTATCAGTTCCTGTTATAGGTGCCCTTCTCTTCCTCCTTCTCCTCCTCTTCCTCTTCCTCCTCCCCCTTTTGACTTGGAAATGATTTTGCAGAAGCAGAACATTAATTTTTCTCTCCTATGCTTAATATGCAGTATTTACATTTTGAAAAGGTTCAAAACGTTGCCAGGCTCCTGCCGGCTATGAATTGACATCTAATAACGAGTGCTATTTTTACCCACAGCACACTGGTAGTTTGAACATTTATAACTTAACAGAGCTTTGGGACCGGCAGATCCACACACATGCTAATCACCTAAACAGGGATGGGTAACACAGCACGAGTTGGGGCAGGAAATGAAGATGCCCCACTCCAGCTGAAGCTGCAGGGAAGAATTTAAATTGGCAAGCCCCAGAAATCAATTTGCAATCTGGCTAAGGTATACCAGTTAACACCTTGGGCCCATTTTTATGAATGTATCTTGACTTGATCTTGTTTAACTTAGGTTTAAAAAAAAAAAAAAAAGAAAAGAAAAAAATATGTATGTATTAAGTGGATAATTAAATAAACATATTTTATATATAAACTGATTATATATATTATATATTATATAAATTGATTCTAACACACACACACATTAAGTTGATGATTAAATAGATTGATTTTAGAGTCTTTTAGAGATGTTTGGGATTTCCTAGTGTTTTTCTGTCTGGGTTCAGTGATATCATTTCATAGAACCTGTGTGTGCCTCTCATCATGACAGTAGATAGCCAGACCCTCGCTAATGAATGGGAGAAAGCCTACCTTCTCTAGTGTAAATGCAATTTAGAAGCAAGAGATGTTTTGGTTTGGCTCCAGTACAAACATTACCTAAGGGGTAGAACTGTTCTTCAGATGCCCAGATACTTTCTGAGAACACAATAATCTGGAAGATGGAGAGAGCTGAATTATAGACTCCGGGCTTGGCTCTATTCCTAATTGTGTGATGTGAAGAAAATCCCTAGGCCTCGGTTTATTTATCTATAAAACAAGGGTAATGATAATTGCTACCTGGCTACTACATTGAATTGTTTCAAGCACAAATTAGATAATGCGGATAAAGATGCTGGGCGTTCTTCAAAGGGGGAGGTATTATTAAACCTTGTTATTATTTATAATTACTGTTATTATTCAAAGGATTGTCTTGCTGATGGGGTCATTGGAAGACAGACTACAGCAGCCATATTTGATGCCATGGGTCCATGCTATCTGTATTTGTTAATGTTGCTTAGGCAACCTGGTGAACTCAGTGGGATGTGCTTTCCTTTAGTGACATGCTCTCAAATATCAAACACATCAAATGCCACCTCACTGGATGAGTCCCCTGGACCCAAGAACATTCTCTTTGGTATTATTAAGCATTTCACAACTGTGTCACATTATCAGAACTTAAGCAAATCATTTGCTTAGTAGATAAAGGGGATTAGACTCTCCCACTTGCCTAATTTATCAGTCTATCTTTTGGTTTTCTGTGTCAAATGTGGCCCATGGTGGCCTAGATCTCACTTGTTCCCCTTAACACATTTTTTATCAAAAGTAAAGAATTACAAAGCAGGCTTGTGAGGTCTTTCTTGTGAAAACAAAGTATCAGTGATCTTGAAAGTACGAAATTGGGCTTTGTACTTTTGATTCTTAGACTGACTATCTGGCAACTTCCTCAGGGGGAGAGTCAAAAACAAGGTTATAAATAGCTGGGAAACACCGAATAATTTTTCAGACTATTTTTTTAGACCACCTGCAGTATGGGTGTTTACTAAACCGTGTTACACTCTACAACAGAGACCTGTAGACACTATGAAGTATTTCAAAACACTGTAGCTATCCATGCATTTTTGTTGGCTTTCATTTAGGGTGCAGTGTTATTTCTGAGTGTTTTAGCATTAGAAAAGTTTGTCAATCTCTGCTTCAAGGATTTGAAATGAAACGGCACTGTCAGGGAATCAGAAGGATGAGTTAGGTGATTGTCTTAGTAGAAAAGCCTGCTTTGAATTGTCAGTTAGAAACTTAAAATCTGGATTTTTAGACCCTTTCACATTTTCATTGGCCCTGCTGAGGGCTTAAATACAGATGAAGCTCTTTCATGGTTTTCAAGTTTTAGAATATTCTCTCCTTTCTTGAACAGAGAAATACCTGTAATTTATAGAAATTACTGCAGACAATAAATTATAATGGTTAGAAGAGAAACTACAATGGGAAAATACTAAGTCTTTTTTATTCTAGTCTTTTGGGGGGTGTAGGGGTGCTTTCTGTTATTTTGACAGTTTAAAATCCCTGAGCAAGAGGAGGCTGCATCTATTCGGATGAAGCATTCACATAATTCACTTAACTTCAAAGCATTCTGATTGAACTCTAGTCATAGAGTCATCAGGAAAATTGGGAAGGGGGAAAAAAAACCAGAATAAAAACAACTTCTTAAAACCACAGTGAAATGAGTTTCATTTAGAAATATAAATTTTGAGAGTGAAATGATTTCATTTACAAATATAGCATTTGGTAGGCTAAACATTTAGAATGTTTATAAAGTGCTATGAAACTTAGAGAAGTCAATGGATGTTATTGTTCCTGACTGCGAAGACCCGGCGTATCTATTTTAAGTAATCTGACATTAAAAAATGCGCTGACAAATATAGATTTCAAAAACAACACGGGAAGTTGTAAATCAGCTGGTAACCCTTCGCATCAAGGAAACAAGAGACCACGAAAATGTAGCCATTTGCTTTAATCAACCTCAGTCTTCATTTTTAACTAAAGAAAGTTTTCAGAGGGCATGATGTTTACATTTTGAATTATTTTTTTTATTCATGGATTGCATGTTTCCCTCTTCTCTGATAGGCTCATAAATTATTACTAGGAAACATGTTGTCATAGCTATAAATATTTATCTGCTTAGCTCTCCTTGGTTCCCCCACTCCCCCTTTAAATCTCTGGCTAGCCAATTCTTTAATTGTATTGGGTGCTGTCTCCAGGCTGGCAGGGAAGGGTCTTCCTGTGTTGGAAACATCACTGCAAGTCACTTCTGGAGCTCGGGAGGAGGCGCCCCAGCCCTTCCTCTTCCGTGGTCAGCTCTCTATTCTATATAGAGGGTGTGCCTGCATGGCAAGCATCTGGGGAAATCGAAAATTGCAAAGAACAGGCTTGAAGGAACTCTAAGGTTCTCGAGTGTTTTCATCAAATGAGAAATCTTAGTAAATAAGTCTAAGGCCTTGTGGACAATGTTGTTCATATACAGAGTTCACCAAAAAAAAAAAAAAAAAAAAGACCTTTTGCCTGTATTTAGTAAATTATGCCAGTTTAGTCTTAAATGCTTCCCTGAAATATTTAGGTGATATCTTGGTTCTAGGGTGGAATGTTCTAGAAATCTGGGCTCCCTCCCCGGATGTCTAGTAGAGCCCCAGATTGGCTCCTCCTGATCCCATTGTGTCTGAGCTGTTTCTTTGTGAAGTCCTTTGGAGTTGCATTAGGTCCGCTCTGTTCAAGTTACAGAATTTGCATTCCATGTTACTGGATTTCAAGTGGCCTTTGCTCTGTTTACATAAGACAGAAGTTTGCCCAGGCCCAGTTTTTTTTTTTTTTTTTTTTTTTTCTGTAATGATGTAGACTATCTCAACTTTATATTTGCTGCTTACTGGAGTTTTACACAGGCCTGGGCTTGCTAAGTTCTCTGCTGTGTTGTTTCCTCAAGCCTCTTCCTCCTTCCAGCCTTTCTATCTTAGTGATGTCAGTAGTTGCACAATTGCTGGACCCAATGCACAGTGGTTATTCCCTGTGCCTTGTGTCTAACACTACAGCAGCTGCGAAGCTCTTTGGGGACAACTCCAGGATGTTTCATGATGTCTGCCATTGTTTCCCCCCATGATGTTTTCCCCTTGTTTCTCCTGACCATGCTCGTTTACATCTTTGAAGTTCAAGTTCTTGCCTTCACAGACCTTGGCCTCCAGCTGTAAGGGACTGCTACCTTTTCTAATTCTCTTCCAACATGAAAAGTGCCTGAAACATGGTGGGTGTTCCATAAATATTCACTAGAAAAAGAAAGTTTAAAGGAGGGCAGAAGGTCTGTGAGATGGCTCAGCGGATAATGGCATTCCTCAAGAAAGCCTGGCAGCCCAACCTCAGTCCCCAGAACCCAAGTAAACGTGGACAGAGAGCACTAACTCCACAGAGTTGTCCTTTGACCTCCACACATGATCCGTGGTAGGAGGGTCCACATACAAACACACATGCACCCCCCCCCACACACACCATCACCATCACCATCAACAAAAGCCTGAAGAATGGAAGGATGAAAAAAAAACAAAAATGAAAAGGAGGAAAGAAAGAAAATGCAGGGATGTGGCGTTTTCACCTGTCTTCCCAGATCACGCACTCTGAGGGATGCCTTTCCCCTGTATCCCACCATCATATCCCACCTGGGAAGATGAAGGGGAAAAAGTCACATCCCTGCCACTCCACTGAGTACTAACATTTGGGCACTATACTGCTGTGACACAGTCAGCTTCCAAATTGGACCACTTCTTGTGGTGCCTTTATCAGACAAAACTGTAGCTTACCAAACAAGTGCGACCACCCTGAAGTGTTTGAAATGAGTGCACACCCTCCCGGCTTTCCTCTGACTCATGACTAAGTGAAGCAAGACATACTCCCTCGCCGTCAGATGATTTCCACAGAACAAGGTGACATGGCTCACACACTGCTACAACCAAAGGTCACTGTGACAAACACCGCTCAAGGAGAAGGAAAACCTAATTGTAGTGAATGAATGGCTTCAGATGCAGTGACACAAACAGACAATCTGATTCGCACTGATTTGTCTGCCCTTGACAGCATTTTTTAACTGACAGTTAAGCTTTCTTATGACTTGACGGATGATGATGTTTTTGCTTGTTGCCTGTGTATGTGTGTGGTGCGTGTGCATATATACGTGTTTGCATGTGAGTGGACACACAGGTGTGTGTATGTGAGTGTGTTTGTGATCATGACTGTAGAGGCCTGAGGTTGGCATTGGGTGTCTTCCTGGATTACAATCTACCCGATGCAGGTCTATCAGTTGAACGCAGAGCTCACAGATTCTGCTGCTCTAGATAGCTAGCCTGTTTCAGGGATTCCCTTGTCTCCCTCCTCCAAGCACTGGGATTAGAGGCGGGCCACATGTCCACCAGGCTGCTTACATGAATGCTTGCAAGGCACGTGTTTTACCCACTTCACCATCTTCCCAGGCTCTGATGGTAGTTAATCAAAACAGAGTTTAATTTTCCATTCTAAGGAGCCCTCACTCCTTTGTCCAGATCCCAAGGGCTGTGTCAGGACCCTTCCTCAGGGCAGTGGAGATCCCATAGGCCAGGACCAAGTTTCACAGATTTCCCATTTCTTTCTCAGCCCCCTCCCCTTTCCCGTCCCCTCCCCTGCCACACCCCACTCGCAGTGCCCTGTGAAAGGCCGGCAGTGGAGCTGTGCAGTGGGTAAGCCAAGCCTCCACTCAGAAAAAGAAATCCTGCGGAGGTCAAACACCCGCTTATGAGAACAGAGCCGGGGCAGGTTTACAAAGCACACTTGCAAACACGCGGTGGAATCACGCTTCATTGGGAGGAGAGGTTTTAGTGACCTCATGACATCTCAAACCCAAAGAGGTTAAATGACTGAGCCAAGGTTACACAGATAAAAAATGGAGACATTCCAGTCAGAACTTGAATCCACCTGTGGTTGACAGGAAACCTGGTATTATCTGATCTTTGGCGGGTAATTCCAACACTACACCGGTTCTTGGTTCTTGATGGCTAAAATATTCACCTGTAGTTTATGGGTAAGGAAACGGAAGCTCGGAACAAAACAGTCCAGGGTTGGGGTGGGGCACACTGGGGATCTGAAGGTCCGGACCTTCAGCGTGGGGGCTGAATTTTCTTTTAAACATGGCACTGTATGAAAGCATCAGTTGGGGTTTCAGTGAAGTGTGAAATCATGGCTAAGGTGTGTTGTAGCAGCGGTGATGAAGGACAGCGTGCTTTGCTCAGCCAGCTATTTGTCTTATTTGTTGTCGTTCTAATTACTGTTTTTACCAGAATCACAGAATTTTCTAGGAAGAGGAATGCGGACCAATAACCTAGGCAGTTAAAAAACAAAAAAACAAAAAAACTTTTTCAAGAGTGGGTATGGTTGCATGAGCCGACCTATCGCACCCTGCACTGTAATATGCTTGAAATCCATTTCCATATTTTTAATTAACACTTAGTTTCAAAAAAGAATTTTCTGGAGGCCATTTAAATCACAAACGAAGGTGGTGGGGTGCAAATTTACTTTATCAGAAAATTGACTATGGACCGTTTTGGTGGCTTTTATTATTTTTACATATTAATGATTAAAATTAAATATGGCCCGATGACTCAGGACGGAAGACAGTGGGGAAATATTTTTTTCATGGCTGGTACGATTTTCAAGTCAAAGCTGGGTGAATGAGATATTAGTCTGTTGTGGGTTAAGTTTCCTTGTCCATGTGGCCCCTATTTCCAGTTTTAAGTGAGGTTTAGATGGGTGTGTGGAAATTACCTGTTGTATAGGAAAAATTTAAAGTATGTATGTGTTTGTGTGTATACCTGTGCACATGTGTGTGTGTGGGTGACTGATAGTGAGATAGTAAGATATTTACACAACACTTAAAGGTAAGAACACATTGTGTGGGTTCAGATGTCGAATAAGTCTCCATTGGGTGACTTCCCTGGTAGAGATAAAAGACTAGAGTTTTAAGATTCTCCTGTATGATATTCACACCCTGAACTCAGGCTTCATATTGGAATATCCAATAATCTTCTCATGATTAGATTCCACTGAAGGATGTCTATGCTATGTGGAGTTACATAAAATAACAATATGCTGGCAGGAGCCTGAGACTTCAGGATGATGGAGCCTACTCCCCAGTGAGGGGCTTACAGTTCTGCAAGACCCTTGGAGGGTCTTTCTGGTTCTCACTCTTACATCAACATGGTGGAGGTATGAAGAAGAGTTTCTATTGTGGCAGTAAAATCTGTTCCTTGTTAATTTACTTCATTCAACGAACTTACTGGAAGTGATAAATGGACCCCGTGCATTAGGCCCTTATATTTATGTAAGGAACCAGAAAATAGTGTGTCTTGTTCTCTGCTGCTTACACACATTGCCCTATCAATCTGGTAAAAGCTAACATTGCTGCAGTAATCAAAACCAAGCAAGGACAAAGCAACTGTTTCAGGATCCCCCTGCTAGAAATAAGAAACCGGGACGAAAAACCATTCAAATAATAAAGGTGCATTGCGAAACCAAGCTATCTCATTAATTGGGTTAATCTAATTACACAGTCTGCAATTAAGCCTTAACATATCTCTGATTTTGAGTCCTGGTGTAAACACTAACCATCTGATCATCTTCACTGCCTAGGGAGGAGAGGAAGGCTTTACCTTTGATGGATCTGGTGTTTAAGGCGTGTTTTGGAGAGCAGGGAGACTATCAAAATGTTATGAAAAGACACACTCCATTTCTTTAGCTTCTCTGTGTAGTGGAAGTCTTTATTCTCACTGGGTTTGATGGTGATGTGTAAATATGGACGTCTGGGAAGATAATATTCTGCATTCCTAAATCACCACTATTCTGTACAGTCTATTTTGCAGTAATTGGTTCATCTAGTTGCTTATTGGTGAATAATTTTCCTTTGGTCTCTGACAAGAAAGTAGAACGTTGTAACTGATGCATTTTTTTTTTTTTTAAAGCAGAGCTGTTTTTCTGTCGCCATGTAAGATGCTTTATTATTTTAACAAGAATTTTCTAAGGTGTCTGCTGGTGTGCCTCTGAACTTCACGATTCCCCCAGCATCTGTCAGATTTAATCACCTCCAGAGGTTCCTTACACAGATTACCTTCCCTGAAGTGCCATCTCTCCAGCTTAAGTGTGAGATTACAAAGGAAAGCTGGCTGCACCAACAAATGCCGTGATAATTTATTGTAAATTATGTTTTTTGTTGTTGTTGTTTGTGGAGAGATAAGACATGAGAAGTGATTCTATTTAAATTCATTTCCTATTATTTCAATATAAATAGCAAGTGGCTCCACCAAAAAAAAAAAAAAAAAAAAAAAAAAAGTGAGAATACAGGAATACAGATAATCTACAGATAATCCTTTAAATAGGTTCAAGTGACAGGAACATTTATTTTTCAAGCTGTGGGCAGCAGTAATGGCATACTGTTCTAGGTGTTGCACCACACGGCACAATTAACACAAAACCTAGGCGCTTTTTGTGCTTCCTGGAAGTTTCACATTGCCAGAGACCAAGGCTGATTTATAAGACATAAATGGGAAATGATCGTGTAGCAAGCTGGTCTACAACAAAGGTTTAATCACCAGGCTGACATTTTAAACTCATAATCCATGGATCCAGGACCAGTCATGATAGATTGCAATTGTTCCCCATACAGAAAGCACATCCCTTTCACAGACAGTCTGGGAACCTTAGTCCAGATTACCCTAGTGAGAAACAGTGGGCAGGGGTTTATCCAAGTTGCATCTCTAAGAGGTGTAAAACTCACGAGTCATGTTAAAATCCAAAACTAGATGGCAATGAATCACACAAAGTTATCGCTTTAAAATCACTCAAGAGAATGCATACCAGGCCCCTGTAGGGATCCACTGATCCACTGGCCTCAGTGTACTAACAAGATAAACCTCTCATATAAGCAAGGCTTTAATTATTATATTTGCAGCCATGGTTATTAAAGGAGCATGAAATGTAGGGCTGACAAAGCAAAGGGTTAATGATGCAGACTTGAGCTGGGGAGAGCACAAGCCTGGATTCTGTAGACTGCCCCCTGTAGCTTTGTCAAGGTATTATAACGGGTTTTTGTTCTCACAGTGCCAGGTATGGGACTTGAATAGTCTTTAAGACATTCATTAATGTACAATGTCTACAACTCTCTCATTTTTTCTTTTTAAGATGTATTGTGTGTGTGTGTGTGTGTGTGTGTGTGTGTGTGTGTGTGTGTGTGTATGAATTCATGTGAGTGCAATACCAAACAAGGCCAGAAGAGGGCATCAGATCCCTTGCAGATGGAGTTTCAGGAATTCAGTGAGTTTTGTACTGTGGGTTCTAAGATCCAAATTCCAGTCCTCATGATTGAGCAGTAAGCACTCTTAACCTCCAGCCCCTGCTGTATTCCTTCAAACTATTCCCTACTTCTGCTTTATTAGTTTTTCTTTTGGTGTGTGTGTGTGTGTGTGTGTGTGTGTGTGTGTGTGTGTGTGTGTGTGTGTGTGTCAGTACACACAGGTGCATTGATGTCAAATGAAAACTGTTGCTCTCTTACCCTGTACCATATAGATGTTTGTTTCTTGTGTAATTCTTAGGTACACTTAATTGATCTGAGCATCTGTCATGTATTAGGTATGATATAAGCAAGATTTCTGTCCTCAAAGGGAATGTAGTGTAGAGAATTAGAGATGTTAAACGGCTGGAGAAGCAAACATATACAATCAACTATAATACTGTGCAAAAATGGCTACAGCTGAGGGCTACCAGGTTACTCACCCTTTATGTAGGTGACAAAGGAGTAATATGCCAGTCTGAGACAGCCACAGAGAAGAACAAGGGTGTGTTGAGGCCTGGGGGACACCTTTGTCAGCCAGCTTTTTTTTTTTTTTAATCACAATCTGACCCAAAGCCAAAGAAATGAATGGCAATAAACAACTTAGAAAATAAAAACATATCAAAATAGATTTGGCTCTTGGATAATTTGTCTATAACTTAATTTTTTGATACATATTTCTCTAATTATCAAGAATGGGAGAAATACTGTGTTGGCCAATAGTTATTTTTATTTAAAATGTTTACACTTAGCAGGGCCGGTGATGGATTATGGAAAACATATTTGATAGCTAAATATTAAAAAAAAATCAAATACTGCTAATTCTCTTTCAAAAACAGCTCTTGACAACATTGCTGACTGTGCACACACAGGGATATATTTACTGAAAGGTTGCTTTGCTACACTTTCAAAAGACTACATATTAATCCTAGGAAAGAGTGCCAAATAGATAATTTATTTAAAATGTAAGTCCACAGAAAGAAGGTGAGCAATTCGGGCAAAATCCAATACTGCTTTACCTCCTGCTCAAAGTACCTTTTGTGTGTTATTGAGATATTGAACTCATTTACTTCCATTGTTGTCTCCCTGAGACTTAACGTTTTGTATAAGTTTTCCTTTTTTCAAGTGAGCTTCAAGGTGATCAAGGGTTGCTTTGTAGGAGTGGTAAAGCAAGGAGGCAGTGCCTCCTTTTGAAGTCAGTGGTTCTGGTTCTTCAACACCTCCTAGTGTGAGAAAGTCTGATTTGCAGATAAAGCTCAGGCCTACCATTTTGCAACAGACTAATTCTATCTATTTCAATTTCATGTTTCATTTTGTTTTTGCTTGTTTTCTTTTGTTTGTTTGTTTGTTTTTGAGACGGTTTCTCTGTGCAACAGCCCTAGAATTTGCTTTGTAGATTAGGCTGGCCTCTAATACACAGAGATTCCCCTGCCTCTGCCTTCAGAGTGCTGGGATTAAAGGTGTATGCCACCGTGCCTAGCTTCATCTTGCACTAAGGACACTTGTGATTATTTTAGAAACAACACCTGTCTTGGACCAGTTTTGTTTATAAAATATTTGACCAGTAAATTTGTTTCTGAGTTGCTTGATGACCCCTGATATACAATGCCCTATTTCTCAGGCTTGGTCAGACACTATATAAACGATATGGTGAATATATATAAACGATATAAGAATTTTTAAAGGCTAAAAAATTGAAAATGTATATGCTTATGGTCCTTACAGTAAAATATTATCTTTATTGCATTCTTAAAATGTGGCTGTCAGTGACAGAAATATAAAATAAGATTTTGAAAAATATTTCCCATAATGATGTTAAAAATTTGAGCATCTCAACTCAGGGCTTTTTCCTAGCTGGCTTTAGGTTTTAACATTTCCCTTGCCCACCTCTGTAAGTTCCATGTGTCTTCAAAGGTTAAGTCTAACTCTAAGCATTTCCTTAGGTCTTTCCTACACATGTCTATTCTCCTTTTACATAAAAAGTGGTCCATATTTTAATAATTCACTTATGGCCAGATGTGTCAGCACATACCTCCAATGCCAGTGCTGGGGAGTCTGAGACAGGAAGATTTTAAGTATAAGGCAAATTTGGGCTTCATAGCAAGGTCCTCTCTCAAACCAACAAAATTCTCATCAGCAATTCTGCCATTTCCCAGGTGTCTGGGACTCGGCAATAAACAGTCCTTATTCCCAAAGAGGTCACAGCTCACTGAGTGGGTATGCAGCGAGTTAAGGAGGACAAGAAAGATAATTTTTCAAAGTGTATATATATATATCCCAGAAACACAGATAACAGGCTGCCCATTCATTGTCAGGGAAGGGAGTAAAGGCAAACATTTGGGGAAGCTTAGTGAGCAGTCAATGCCCAAGTTGAGCTGGGTGAGAAAGACTGTCCAGACAAGGTTGGATAGGGTAGAAGTAACTGTTGTAATTTAAGAAAAGCAGTGCATGGGAGAAAGATACCACATGGTAGAGTTCAAGCAGAGGCTTTTTTTTTTTTTTTTTTAATTAGGGAAAGTGATCATAAAAAGGGGAAGGGGAGGGAGGTGGGGAGACTGGCCTCTGGAGACAGGAGCAGACAGAGAGAGGAGAAAGGGAAGAGGGGTAGAAAGAGGAAAGGGGGAGAGAGAGTGGAACAGAGAGAAAGAGAGAAAGAAAGAGAGAGAGGAGGAAAAGAGAGGGAGAAAGAGGGAGGAGAGGGGGAGAGAGAGAGAGAGAGAGAGAGAGAGAGAGAGAGAGAGAGAGAGAGAGAGAGAGAGAGAGAGAGAGAGAGAGAGAGAGAGAGAGAGGAGGAGGAGGAGGAGGATGGGAGGTGGGCAGGGCCCCTTTAAAAGGGAACATAGTGAACAGGCACAGGTGGTGCTCTTAGTGGCTACAGCTGAGGGCGAATCCTGTCAGAACCCCAGGGACAGGCCACTACAGAAGCCTGGAGACTATCAGTAACAACACATACAAAAGAATAGAGACAGAAGAAGAACATTCCAGAGCAAAAGATTTACATGGAGTTTGCAAAGAGATGAAGCCAGCAGGCCTGGGTCTAGGCCCAGCTTTGACATTTAATAAATCACATGACCCTTGGGCAAACTAATTTGTTCTTAGGGTTTGGCCTTAGGGTTTTCCACTTCTTACATAGGTAAGCAGTGTTCTGGTTGACCGTTGTACAATCAGCAGAGATGATTTTCTTGAAAATATATTAAAAAAAATCCAAAATTGGAACAATGAAAAAATGCTGTTAAGCCATGTATTGGTGGCTCACGCTTTTAGTCCCAGCACTCAGGAGGCAGAGGCAGGCTGATCTCAGTGAGTTTGAGGCCAGCCTGGTCTACAGAGTGAGTTCCAGGGCAGGTACAGAGAAACCCTGTCTCAAAAAAAAAAAAAAAAAAAAAAAAGCTGTTGAAGTTTAACAACAACAACAAAGTCAACAAAGTCATTTAGTCTAGTCAAGGTCTGCTAACATTTAAAAACATGAAAATGTAAATGTTTTAAATGTTTCAAATGTGACTTACAGTCATGTCAAGAAATTAGTGTGTGTTTGTCTTTTGTTATGGCTACAACGAAAAGATAAAGGCAAAAAAAACCAAACCAAAACAAACAAACAAAAAAACAACGCACAAGAAAATAAATCAAGGGGCCTATTTTCCTTATGTTTGAATAATATCCAGCAATTTTTAGAAGCAAATTTAGCAAAAGTTTGAACAATGCATTTCCCTCATCATTTGCTGAGAGGGAGCCTCTTGATTAATGTAATTAAAGGGTTGCTTGTAACTCAAGACTCAATTAAGAAAATAAATTTGCCCTTATTACTTTGCTTCCAACTGGTGGTTTTCCTAGCATGATTTTTGAGCTAAAATCGGCGGCTGCTTTGTTCATGACGCATGAATTGTTTGAGCACACCCTTTCCCCTGCTGTGCATATGATTAAGAAAGCAGAGGTTAAATAGTGCAGTAAAGAATTGGGTAAATTCATTCTATTTTTGCCCATAGTGCCTTTTAGCCCTCCCCCCTCCCACTTCCCTTAGGACTGCAAGGGTGAAGAAGCCTATTATCTTGTCCTGAAGTTATTTAAGGTATGTTCTTATGCACAAAACGTGACTTCTCTCCCTTCACATTTCCCACTACAGTGGTTTTGTGGTATCCATGCTGAAGGTATCACCTGTACTAGAAAAAGAACCAAATGAAAGTGCATCCTAATGTTTATTAAGGGTTGCATGCTGGATGCCATGATAAGAATTTTGCATGCAGTTTTTTTTTTTTTGTCTGTCTTTACCGTATTACAATCCTAGGCACATGTTCATTCTCATCTTTGGATGAGGACTAAGAGGCTCAGAAAAGTTATGCTGCTGTTGTAAGGCTCCCAGACAACAAGGGACAGAATTGAAGAGCCAGTCCTGACGTCTTGATATCCTCAGCCTTGGCTCTCACCCATTTTAATTTTCTTCTCTCTCTCTCTCTCTCTCTCTCTCTCTCTCTCTCTCTCTCTCTCTCTCTCTCTCTCTCTCTCTTTAATTAAAGAGATTTGAATCTAGTTTTAGTAGGACATCTTTGTATATAGTTGATAATGGCTTAAGTTTCGACTGGAAAGACATCATACACTAAGGGTGAAGCAATTAGATCTTGCCTTCATTGTGTTTATAGTCTAATGCAGCGGGACTCTAGTGTATCACAGGCAAGCAGTGTAGGAGGTGAGGCAAGGCAGAGGGGGAAACATGATACACTTGACAAGCCCCAAACCAAACAAGCCACTTTGCTTCCCTTATGCCTGGCAAAGGCACCAGTCCCCTTCAAGGGTATGCCTCCACTGACTGCAGGATTTACCGCAAGCTTGCCTCCCGCTAAAGACTCTCCCACAGATTTCTCTCCCTGAAGGCTTCATCAAATCCCAGTAACAGCATTGAAGGGACCAGTGCTTTGGCACTTGGGTCCTTGGCGGGAAGAATTTGTAGAATTTATAAATGTGAATACACAGAAAAACAAAAGGACTAATGAATGGCAATTGGTGCGACCAAATTTTAAAATACAAAACTATGAATTGAACACGCCAGTGACTTGATCTATAACCAGTACTAATTTTGTAGTTTTTGAACTCAAGTCTGATCAGTTGTTCAGAGAAAGCAATATTGTAATAGTTTCCACAGAAGAGATATTCAGTCTTCTCTTTGTTAATAGAAATATTTCCTTAATCACTGACAGTTTAGGACCATTTCACCCTCAGAAGTTCTTTTTGGTAATTATCAGTAAATTGTAGGGTTGAGAAAAAAAATATCAGCAGACTGTAGTAAGTTTCCTTCAGATGTGGGCCACAGACTTTACGTTCTGATCAGTTTCTTTTATGGAAGGGACAATTTAAGATGCTCTTTGTTCTTGAGTGAATGACAGCCATTATCCAATTTTGCGCTGATGCCCTCATTGTAAAGACACATCATGTATGTCAAGTGATCCTAACTGATAGCTGGATTCTTTTCACTAAAATGTAAGAAATTTAAATGCCCACCCCCAGAGCGCAGCCATGTGAGTTACTCTTCTCCTTTAATGCTGTCCACAATCTAGGAGGCTGCCCACTGCTTTTCTTCCAAGCATCTCCTATTACTTTACTGCTTTCCCCATGACCTGAATTTTGGGGAATCTCATTTTTGTTTCTGTTGTCAGAATAACTTTTTATGATTTATACTATGCTTGCTTCACCTTTCATTGTATGTTGATTTTCTTCACAGATTTTTTTTTTTAAATAAATCAGTCCAGATGACAAAAGATGCCTTGCATGGAGATCCAAGGCAGAAGACATCGTTTCTCACTTGTTGAACTAAAACATTCCAAAAGTCTGTCCAAATTACAGTTAAAATGGTATATTCAAACTGTATTGAATCAAATGTTTGCATTTCATTTGCACTTTGGTTTTTAGTCCAAGTCTTCAGAAATGTATTTTAGAGTTCTTAAAATGTCATTTAACTCATGGCAAGACTTGACTAGCTTTTCACACAGCTGATGCTTAGAAGAATTTTTCCACAGACCTGCTTCTCATTCCATGCATTTTAAAGCTAGCTTCTCCTCTCCTGTTCATGCACGCACAGAGCCTGGCCACAAAGGGTATATTAACACTGCAATATGACCTTGGGCCAGGCACCTTTTAGCACGATGTCACAGTGGATGGTAGGAGAGGTCTGCACAAAGATGGCTGGATGAACTTTATTGTGCAAGTAAGTGTTCTGCCTCCCAAGTGAATCAACCTCCTTTCTACTATGTTTCTCTAATCCCGTATCTCTAATTGTAGGATACAGTGTTTATATACTACAATCTCCATATATTGATCTTAATGTAGCTGACACTAAGCCCATAATTGCCACTTTTCTCAGGATTATGAAAAAAGTAGGTTTACTAATTAAGTTGATGGTATAATCACTTTTTCATGTAATTACTCTTTTGGACTCTTCCTCAGAATTGTGCCGATTTTGGTTCATTCTAATGCCCCAGAGTTTCACATCCAAGTGGTTATTATCTTTGCCATCACATTTTCTTTACAGTGTAATAGTTGTTTCTCCCTTCCCATTCTTATCACCATCCCCTAGTTTTCTAATTCCTAGTTTTCTTATCTTCCTAATTAGTCTCTCTGTCCCCAATTTTTCACTTCAAAATGTTGTGTGCACCAGAGCCAAGTTACTTTCCTCAAAATTCTGCTTTTATCAGAACAGTCTCATGCTCAACATCCATAAGCTAAATTGCTGTCAGTTACATGTACATCAGTGCTCTTACCATAGACAGAATTTAAAAATGGAAGCTACTTTCATACTTACCAAATAGATTAATTTAGATGAATTGGCCAGAAAGCCAGTTGTAATTCGATGGTGGTCTGGACTATAAGATATTTTCTAAACAGACAACGTACATTTTTTAAGAAGGATGATTCTCAGCCTCAAGCAAGATTTACAAAGGTGCCCACTGCTTGGCTTGAATTAGCTTCTCTCATGTCAATCTGCCATCTGTTTATATATACTATCCTTCAAAGAATTCAAAATTGTTTTCATTTTCTGTAGGACTCCATTATTTTTGTGGAACCTTTGGTGAAAAAGGATGCTAGAGTAACTGTAATTACTAACAAAGAGTTACAAGTAGTGACTGTGGCGCTACCTTCATGGCTGAGGAACACAAATTGAGACAGAGTAGAAACAAACACCATTTATAATTAGCGATGGCCATTTGCATAGAAACAGGAAATGTTGCCAAATTCAAATTCCATCTTATTAAGAGAGTAAGAGCAATTATAGATGCTCAACCGGAGTGCAGAGGTCTTGGGGCATCTTTGAGTGTGTATGCATATACATGTATGTATCTGTATGTGTGTGTGTGTGTGTGTGTGTGTGTGTGCTATGTATGTATGATAGTTTGCTTTTCCACACTCCTGAAACTAAACTGCCTCAATGTAATACTATCTAAATTGTGTCTTTATTGTTTTATAGACCAGAGTTTATTATCTTTGTAGTCAAGCTGATTTCCTGAAATTGAAAATGATTTAGATTTAAATTAATAGAGTTTTATTGTACATAACTTGTAAGAAGCTTTAAACTACTACATTATTTATTTTCCTATACAGCTCTTAAGATACAGTATAGCATATATTAAAGCCATCTTTTGGTAGGGTAATATAAAACTTCTCCTTTTGGTGTGTGTGTGGAGGGAGGGAGGGTGGTGAGAGGGTGCTGGAGGTCAGAGCCAGGGCTTAATGAATGTTACACAGGCCCTCTTTCACCAAGCGATACCAAAACTTCAGGAAAATATATTTTGAGAGAAACTATAATTGATGATTTGATTCTGACATGCTAATCAACATTTGAAAGTATTAACATGTCAAAAGCTATGGAAACAGGAGAAGTGACTCAGGAAGCAAGAAAACTTACTGTGTCATCATAAGAATCTGAGTTCAGATCCTGACACTTGCCTAAAAGCCAGGAAAGGCCTCATGGGTCTGGGACCACAATGGTGTGAGTGTTGAGACAGGGGAGTTACTGGGGTTTGCTAGAGACCCTGTCTCAAGGGTGTAAGGCTGTGAGTGACAGACTGGGACACACGATGTCCTCCTCTGGCCTTCACAAGTACACAGGATATCATCTGTGCACAGGTATGCATACAGAACACACAAACAAGTACATACATGGTGGAGGTAGGCGATCTGTGTCTGTTAATAGCATAGTGACCTATGTGTATTTGGATAGGATACTGCTCTAAAATGTCAGAAAACCCTGCCTTCCAGTAGACTTTTAGGAACCAACACTTTTTGTCTACATATAAAACTGCAGGAAAAAAATCATTCCAGCAGGTCAATGTGGTTCAGCTTTGGGAGACCTCTATTTCAGAGATCCCCAGGTAGTCTCAAATGACTGCTCTGCTATCAGGCATCTTTTTCACATTCTTCCCAGAAACATAGAAAAAAATAAAAATAAACCAATACAAAAGATATTCCCACAAACCCTCCCCCAAAGCAACAGTAAGAAGCCACCTCAAAGTTTTACTGCCAAAACTGTTAGGTCACATGGCCTCTGTTTCACTTACTCTCCATCCAGTTAAATAGTCTTTCATGACCAAGAAAGCAAGAAATGGATGCATAGAGACAATACCTACACTCAACCACCAGATATTTTCCTCTGTGTTCCCAACTGTGAAATAATAAACCAGAGCCCCTGTATTTCTCTATCACTGGAGACGGAGATGGTAGAAGGACTTTTTTTTAGCTAATCATATCCAGTTATAACAAATTACAATTTAAATATAGTTAATCGACCTTTTTTTTGGGTCAGAATCTAAAGATGCTACGCTAGCTACTGAATGCGGCAAGTGGTACCACATGTGTCAATACTCGTTTTCATTGTGTTCCACGTGACTCATACCAATGACTGGGTTTTGCAGACAGCACAGGAAACCCCGCCCCCCAGCCACCCTGTTCCCCTGTTCCCCAACTCCATAGGACTTCAAACCACAAAGCCCTTTAGGAATCAGGTCCAAGTTCTGCTCCCCTTGCCCCCCCCCCGGCCCCTTCTTTCCTCTCCCTTGCTTTCTTAACTCACTGGTCCACACTTCAGAGTTGGTTTTGCTGTGGCTCATGTGACAGGAAAAGCAGAGAGAGGAAGAGTAATTTAGGAATAAACAAACTTAACCCAGAGGGACTTCAGTGATAAACAGCATTAACATTCCCAGCTGAGTCCTGTGCTTAGAAAGGAAGGTCTTCGCTCTGTGAAGAGGACCTCTCTGGGGCAGGGTGATCTTCGGGAAGATTGGAGTAGAGACTAAGTACTACTGGCATCAGATTGTAGCTCTCTGAGACTGGCCTGGCTCAGTGTTTAAGTTGCCCACTCTTGGATAATTTTCACTTCTGTGACATTGTCCAAACCAACTCAAAGAAGATTGCTTTATTATCTTGGGATCCAGGAAGGTTACAGGCTCTCTGATGCTGTTTAGCTTCCTGAAGAGGGCATGTCCTGAAGTATGAGATGCCATGAGGTTCACCATAAACCCATTTGGGGGACATCATCTAGCTATGGCCCAATGTTATCTTATTTACTTTAGTGTGATCTGTGAAGTGCCTTGGTATCACCCTTGTTTGCTGATGGAACATCATATATTCCTGGCCTTGGCATCTCTTTCTTTTCTAGAATTTTTGTTGTTGATTTTTGTTTAAATACAGAACACAAAATATGCCCAGTACTAAAATTACTTCAGTTAATTTTGGTCATTATCCATCTCAATTTTGATCATATATATTCAGTATATACAGCATTGGGTTATTCAACAACATCTTCATAAAAGTGCATATCGTACACTGAACATATTCACTCCCCATAACTTCCCAACCCCCGTTTCCTGAGATTTTTAGGTGACTCTTTGGGCAGGTTGAATTTCTGAATGATTCTTCTAATCTGGTCCTAGTAATTAAGCCATTTTTACTAAAGGAAGCTGATGCCATGTCCCACTCCACTGTGCATTTTCTCATGCTATTTCTGTTTTGAAGATTTGTGTCCTATGCTTCCCGTGTAGAAATGCTCAGTCATAACCTCTTAATCGTGTCTACGGCTTCAGACAGGGCTGAGCTCTTCTCAAGTTATGAGCTCTGCAGTTACCTAATTCTGTAATTACAGACATTTAGACTTTGAAAATCCACTGTTTTCCCATTTCCATTTGTAGGAGGCAGATTTAAAGAGATTTACATAAAGAGACAAAAAAGGATTCATTGTATTTTAAGTCAAATGTTGCAGATAGCTTTCTTGCCTTTCTCTGGGCTCTCTTTGGTTGCCCCTTCCTCCTCTTAAGAGTGTTTTTTAAGGGTTAGTGTTCTGGTTCTCAACCTGTGGGTCATGACTCCTTTGTGGGTTGAAAGACCCTTTTACAGGGGTCACCTAAGGCTATTGGAAAACATAGATATTTACATTATGATTAGTAACAGTAGCAAAATCACAGTTATGAAGTAGCAATAAAAATAATTTGATGGTTTGGGGTCACCACAACATGAAAATCTGTATTAAAGAGTCTCAGCGTTAGAAAGGTTAAGAACCACTGGTCTGGTGGTTCTTAACACCTATTTAATTTCCCACTGGAGGAGAAAGAAGGGTGGGCTTGGAGTTTTGAGTGGTTAATAGGGTCATCAGCATTAATGAATTCGAAAGGTTGAACAGGAAAGCCATGTGTTAGGGCAGGAAAGAGAAACACACCAGGAAATAAATATAGGGCCCCTGAATTCACCAACTGGAGGACTTTGGATGGATATATTGAAATCTACTTAGAAATTTGTATCAAGAGGGAAGAGATCCTGGGGTATATGTGAGTGTGTCTCTATGCATGAATGTGTCTATCTCATATGACATGGATCACATCTCCATGTCCGGAAAACTGAGCATTAAAGGGAGGGTCAGTGCTGGAAGAAAAATCAATCAATCAATCAATCAATCAATCAATCAATCAATCAATCAATCATTTGAGACAAACATCTAATCTAATAAGTGACATTGATTTATCCTGGGTGAAAAGGTGTCTCTTGAAGTGGGGCTAAAACTTTAATCGTTTGCATACATTTAATGAACACAAATGAGTATGCAGTCTAATTAAATTAAACTTTGTTGCTTTTTGTTTCTGTTGTCATTTCAAATCTATAGTCTTTACGTTTCTAACATGAAAAATTTTTTTGTTGAACAAATCTGAAAAATGTCTTTACTGAAGAATTTATCTTCCTACTTCAGGGTCTGAGTTTTCTGCTTTCCCCTTTAATACTTAATTATTTAAATTAAAATCAAGGGAAAAGCTGCTTCAGTGAAATAATTGAGACTTTAAGATGAAAAGCTAGTTTCCCTTTCTTGTGTGATGGTCTGCAAATCCTATGAACTGTCGCTGCCTTTTGTATTTGAAAAGCAGCTCTGTGACTAGTTACAAACAGAAGAAGTGACTCAACTGGATAGAATTTCTGTAATTCTCAATGTCTTGATTTTTGCCACCGCCTATGGAGAAATCTTTCTTAAGGGCAGGCAAAGGAAGCTTTAAGCAAACCTCCACAGGAGGGCACTACAGTGTGATTGGTTCAAGCTGCAGGCTCTGAGGCCCATTCTGTCCTTATCCGGGTTTTGATGAAGTGTCTCAAATAGACTGTGCATTTCCTGAACTGGAAGATTCTGTGTTATCAAAACTAGGGACCGTGGGTTTCATGTGAGTTTGTGTTTCCTCTATTGGTTAAAAATTACTGTGAGTAATTTAATCTTTCTTTGGAGGTATGTTGTCATTGTAAATTTCATCTTAAAACACAGTCAAATGGATAAGATGCATGCTCTGAGTGGAGCAAAAGCTAACTAGGTCAAAATTACAGCATGCTTTAAAAATGGCTGGGGTATTTTAGAACTGACAAGCCAATCAATCAAAGCAGAAGACATTACTATAAAGTGCACTTATTACTTGTAATTGGGATGTGTTTGTAAGTTGTTTGCCTGGATCACATTATTTTCAAATGATATATATTACTTATAATGACATGTTTAGCTAACTAGACAGTAGATAGCTAAATCAATCTTAGCAAACTTAGAAACAGAATCAAAATATAAATTCTAGAGTGGCTGGCTCTCTCTATTGTCATATAGACTCTGGAAAATCATCCCCTACAATGTTATGGTGAATATTTAGTCCAATTGTAGATTTAAAAAAAAGGTCTCTTTTCCTAACTTAGAATTTCAGTAGTATGTTTTCAATCCATTCTTCAAGAGATAAGAAATGCTAATATTTTACTAGATTTAAATCAATATAAAAGTAATTATAATCTTGGCAGTTGCCATGCGTCTTTGTGAGCCTGGCCTTATTATTCTGAAGACTAACAGAGCCTTGTGAGACCACGCCAGCTGCACTGAATGGACAGTTTCATTAAATTTGAAAAGTAACAGGCCTGGTGGATATCGATATAGATTATATGGTTCCAATAACTGTTTATATAACATGCATTTTTCCAGTAAGAAAGCTATTCATCTCATTACAGTTTTTGCTCAAAAATGTCATGTGGGCTAATCCTAACAATAGAAGGGAAATATGTGTGTGTGTGTGGGGGGGGGGGTGGACTTGGGTATTTTGAGAGCCTCTGTGGTAAGACATACATGTTGGTAGCTTTGATAGTCTAGGAATTTGTAATTGAAACAAAATAATATAAATGTAGTATAAATTGGACAGCTTTCTGAGTCTCCATTCCAAATTAGAAGCTGATGATCTCAAGATTTCATACAAATGAGCCTGGAAAAATGTCACAATGAGAGAGAACTCTTGCCAACCTGAGCTTAACCCCAAAACACATGGAAGACAGAGCTGACCAAACATTGTCCTCTGATTCCCCCCCCCACACACAGATCACACATCCAAAAAACAGATTTTTCAAAATTAAAATACCCTACAAATGAAAACACTTGTTTAAGGAGAGGTGCGCTGTGATGGTTCACACCTGGTTTGAATAATTAAATTTGTTAGTAATTAAAATGCTAGTTCATTGCTTTCCCAGTGAATCTAGATACACTGTCTAAATTTAAACATCTTTTTCTTTTAGCTCCCCCGTCAGACCTTTATTTCAATAAATAATTCAGAAGGTAGATTTAAAGGTACAAAAAACACTTGGATTTGTGCTTATACATAATATTATTTAAAAATATTATCATGTAAATTTGGCAACTTTTACGTAGTCAGGTACTTTAACAATATAACCACATTTAACCAGTTTTCTTTTTTAATTTTAGATGTTTATTGTATTTCACATCTTACAATACTTTATTATTATGCAATGATGGGGGTTAAGTCCTGGATTGGCACATGCTCTACCTTCAGTGCCTTCATCCAGAATCCAGTTAACTAGAATCTTGTTATAAAACATTTTATTGCTTCACAATCTTAAGAGAGTCATTGTTATGAAATGCCTTGGTATCAGAAAGTCAAGCTAACCCAACTTCTTAGGCAGCTTGCATCATATTTTATAGCGTCGTGAGATATTAAAATGTTGCTTGCATACAAAAATGTTTTATTTGTGAAATTTTATTTGGTTTATTTTTCTCTTTCCTCCTTTTCTTTTTAATTTTTTTATCATTGTTATTATTTGTGTGTGTGTGTGTGTGTGTGTGTGTGTGTGTGTGGTTAAGAGCCTGGGAGCTACACTATTCTATGAATATAAACATAAATACTTAAAAGGTAGTTTGACAACCTGTCTATTTAACACACATATAGACAGATGTTTTTTCCCACCCACCAGTTCCCAAATTAATTACAAATATTACTAGCTTGTTACTAGCTAGCTCTTAAATTTGAATTAACCCATATTTCTTTATCTATGATCTGCCACTTTGCTTGGCACTTTTTCTTAGAATGGCACACCCATCTTGCTTCTCCCTGCTTCTGCTAGCAACTCTTCTGTCTCTGCCCTTATTCCCATCATCTTCAGTTTGACTCTTCCACCCCACTTTATCCTGTTCAGCTATTGGTCAGTCAGCTTCTTTATTCAATGAGTCACAGAGACATATATTCACACAATGTAAAGGAATATTTCACATACATACAGAGACAGAAATAGCAACTCCTTCCTTCCTGGGCCTGTGACCTTCTAAACCTTGAGTTTAGATCATGTTTACAGCACCAAATATGAATTCCCTTCTGTCAAGAAGACCTCAAATCCAATCCCAAAGTGGTTGGTTACCCACTAACATCCATGCTATTATTGCACATCTTGTCTGGCAGGTCAGTGTCATACCATTCAGGGTTCTCCGCTAGTACCTTTCTCTCTGTAGGCAGAAGTTTCTGTTTCGCCAGGTCCTGCTGTCCTTCAGCCCCAAATAAGCACACAGAGACATACTATTGAACTGGCTGATGGCTCAGGCTTCTTATTGGCTACCTCTCTCTTAATTATTAACCTATAAGTGCTAATCTATGTATTTCTATAGGACCTTATCTTACCAGAGAAGGCTCAAGTAAGGCCCAAGCATATTATTCCTTTAGTGACTACATGGTGTCTCTCCCTGGTAGTTTCTCTCTGCCCCTTCTCCCCAGTATTCTCGTCATCTGGTAGCCCCACCTAGACTTCCTGCATGGCTACTGGCCAATCAGTGTTTTAGTCATCAACCAATAAGAGAAACATATACAGAAAGACATCCCCCATCATTTTCCTTTTTTAAAAAAATTGCATATATTCATTATACATGCATACTAATGCCCTTCATAAGGACATTTCATAAAAGCATATGATATAGTTTGACCATACCCCTGGTCTCCTTCATTCCTCTAGGTCAGTGGTTCCTAACCTGTAGATAGTGACCCGTTTGGGGGTGTCAAATGACCTTTTAACAGAGGTTACCCAAGACCATAGGAAAACTCAGATATTTATTTTACAATTCATAACAGCAGCAAAATTAGAGTTATGAAGTAGCAACAAAAATAATTATATGGTTGGGGATCACCACAACATGAGGAACTGTATTAAAGGGTCCCAGCATTAGGAAGTTTGCCCTAGTCAGCTTCACATCTCTTGTTATGTCATATACACTATATGATTTATGTATCAATGTAAAATCTAGGAACCATAAATTGAAAACTTACTTGTTTTTCTGAGTCTGGCTTAACTTCCTCATTATGACAGTGCTAAGCCCATCCCCAATCAATCTTTCTGAAAATGACGTAATTCCATTTTTTCCTTATGGGTGAATTTCCCATTGTGTTTATTATACAACTCAGTTTCTTTATCTCCTCGACTGAGCATCTGAGTTGGTTCCATACCTTAAGGACTGTTACCATTGCTTGATTAAACATACCTGTGCAGGCTTCCTTCATCTTTTTTTCCAAAGTAAAAGAGATTTTTTTTAGAAAAAAAAAATGTCAAAATGAAGCAAATTGTGGTGAAAGCCAAACGTTCCATTTCTTGAGCACTAATTGGAACTTTGTTGTGACAAGATGTTTAATTTGTAAGTTTATTTATCTAAAACAATCAGTAGTTTTGAGGGGCAGTTAATTGTTTTTCTCTTAACACAAGAAAAACCAGAAAATCATGGAGGCAAGTCTGAAGAACCTCCATGATACTGAGGGCAAGATGAAGGGGTCAGGAAGTTCACAGTCCTGACTTACACTTCGGCTCCCTCTTCAGAGGAAAGAAATGGTACCACCACACCCTGGTAGCTAGGATCCACCACCCCATGTCCTCAGTGGTTGACATGAACTACCTTATGTCCCCATGATGACAACCTTGGGATTTAAAAATCTCATATAGAATTTTGGTCAACATTTTACATTTGTTTTACTTTTTTCTTTCCGGGTAACTTTAGCTTGCCAAAATAAACACAGTGTTCCTGAACAACCACTGAGGACAGACTGCAGATTCGTGCTAGCTTCCTCAGAGTTCACGTCTCAAGGGCAGTGTTATTTGCATCATTTGTTTTTATCAGTTGGAGAAGAGGCAATATTGGTTGTTTTATTTTTTTTTTCTGGCATTTAGAAATGAAGAGGTAGGTGTTAAATGCACTTATGTTACAGTGGTGATGTCTTAGTTACTATCTTGTACTTGTGATCTAAAACAGAAAGATAGAATGATAGAAAAAGGAGAAAAGAGGAAGGAAACAGGGCTCAGCAGCCACGACTCTGGCCTTGTGAACCCCAGGTCTGTGGCGGCTGCTGCTGCTGCTGCTGCTGCTGCGTGCTGTTGGTGGTGGTTCAGATATCTGGGTACTGGGCAGGACTGGGCAGGCAGCATTGCTCCAGGCCCCTGGCAGCCATGAAGATGAAGAATAGCCACTTTTTAAAGCACACTTCTTTGGATCTTTTAATACTCATGGACATCATCAGGATAACTGTGTAAACACAGAAAAGGAAGCTGGCATTGACCTCGCCCCTCTTCATGTAATCCCAAGGGCTCAAGATTTACCTCTTTTTTTCTTAAAACAATGCGATATGAATATGGAGATATTAGTTTTTTTTTGTGAGTTGACAAGAGGGCTGGCAAATGGTCTTCCTTACGATGCTGGTTCCTATTGCTATGGCTTTCCCCAGAGATCTGCGATTGCCTGGCGACACATGGCACTGCTTTGTATCTGTGGTATAGGACAGGACAACTGTGGTACTGTCCATATGTTCATATTCAGGAAAGAGACTTTTATTGTCAAACATCTGAAGATCGACATGCCAAGTATTAAAGACATGCACATAAACACAGGTAAGAGCTAATGTTGTGTTAAACAAACAAGAAAAATAGGAAAGACAGTTTCAAAACTGTGTCTCGTCCTAGGGACTATATAACCTAAAAACACTGGTGTTGTTGATTTTAAGGCTCTAGCAACAAAATTTAGAAGTGACTCTGTAACAGATACCAATGTAAATGATCCATATAGACATTGGCAAAACACTCGGCTGGCCTGCTATTAATGGTTTCCATAATTACACTGTGACTTAAATAGATTATGTGGAGAGATGAATGTGAAGCAGAGAGAAGTGTTCCTGCATTCAGAATTCAGATGTGGAATTATTTCATCCCTGAGGGTATTTTAAAACATCACTGGGTAGGCTCTCAAAATTCTTTTAGGGTTTTTTTTGTATCTTTAAATTGAGTCATTCTGATCATCTGAAAACAAAAATCAGAAAATATTATTGCTTAACAAAGAGGAGCATCACAGAAGACAGACAAGGAGAGAATGGAAATGACCAAGGAGAAATTCTTGTTTTGCTTGTATTTTAGATGCATGGAACAAAATCATTTTAAAAAACAATGACTGCTACTTGAAGAGAGTTATGGATGAAACAAACATGCTTAATTATTATTATTATTTTGACTGTAGAGATGTTGTGTGCAAGGGTTTGGGCTATACATTCTTTGAGTCCCAGAACTTTCTGAGCTATGTGGTAATTAACCTGAAACAATTTAAATAGCTTTCTCCAGTACACTGCAAACATCATTGAAAATCTCACTATTGTAAAAATTATTCTTGAGATTTATGTAGCAGACAATTTATGAGTCTTTTTCATTGCAACTAAAGAGCTTTGAAAATTTAAAGTGCTTATGAATTCCAGTTGCATTCACATAGATATTAAAATGATGATATTTTCATCGGTTTCATGAATGCAATTGGTTTGACTTAATAAATGTTTAATGAGTGTTTTCCTATGTTTAGATCTGCAGGAGTGTCAAATAAATAATAAATAGCCATACCTTTAGGAAGCTTATCCTCTAATTGAAGGCAATGAGTCAAAGATCATACTTTGTTATTTATGGAAGAGCTATTCTCTGTGCATAGATTGCTTTTCTCTAGCAGTGTTTATTTAGACCCTCTCTTTGGCTACAGAGTGGCCCTAGAGAATTCAAACACTTTCATGATGCTTCTATGGTGTTAATTCTGTACACATTCTTTTTTCATTCCTAATTGTAACCAATGTCGTTGTATTTTATATACTATGTATAAAACAGGAATTTATTGGGGGCCATTTTATGAACAAAAACTATAACATTTAAAGAACTCCTACTACTACTTAAAAGAAATGTCTTTTCTGTAGACCAGTAGATAAACATAAAAGTTGTGAGTGTGTGCCAAGTAAAGGGTACCAGAGACCATTCACCGCAAAAGAACAGCAAAGTGGACAGAATGGCCCCACCAGTTGACATAAATGATCCTTCTCCACTGCTGTCTTGGGGCTAGTGCGGTACATGAATGGCCATTTGGGCCCCATGTGGTCACTCTGATAGATAACCACTGCTCCAAGGATGCTCCGTGGACAGATTGGTGTTTGTAGTTCATTGTCATTGTGCATTAGACTCTTTCACTGTCCAACTCAGCTTTCTCTCCCTTCCCTTCACAGTTATTAATTCTGAATTCCATCTTGACATCTGATTATGGAAAACCAGGCTTGTAACATGGAATATTGATTGGATTTTGTCAGGGAGGGTATTTGTCATCAGTGATTTAGGGATAAGCAAGAGATAGGCTTTCTCAAATTTTGAAGTCACTTCCTGTTGACTGAAGAGCTGGATACCAACTTGTCTATGACATCCTAGAGACAAATCTGTTCTAGAATTTGTTTGACATTTCCTATAAATTTATTACATTTAAGATGCTATTTAATATTCTTAAGCCAAATTCGCCCTGCATACTCCCTCCCTCTTTTTTTCCTTTCTTCCTTTTCCTCCTTTCCTCTTCCTTTTCTCCCCTCTTCTTTTGGTTGGGGATGGCGCTGAAGCCCTACATCTTTAGATTGTGTCTTGGTGTTTGTCATTCTTTGCCCCTTTCCAGAACGATAAAGGTTGACTTCACATACTTTGGAAATAGTGTTTCAGTGCTATATTAGGATGGCTTGCTACCAATTTTTTCTTCACAGGATTTGGAGATAGTGGGACCCTTGTTTGTTTTTTCCTTCTTATTTATTGTGTGGTTTTCTGGAACTTGTTCTGAACATCACTGGTTGGTTGGTACTATTGTTTTAAACTTTTTATTATTTTAGATATTTTAAAATCTTTTAATGTCACCATCTACCCTTATCTTAGATACATCATTTCCCTTTCCACATTTTGTTTTTATATCATAGATGTTTCCCTTAATTTAATTGGGTGTTCAAAGCACATACGTGTTAAGATTTTTTTTTAAAGTAAATCTTCATCTCTCATAAATAAATACTGAGTCTGTTTATTCTTGCTCTGTCTTCTCCCCTCAGTCCTTACCACATCTCTCTACCTTTTTATCTTTTTCCCCTCCCTCCCTCCCTTCCTTCCTTCCTTCCTTCCTTCCTTCCTTTCTTCCTTCCTTTCTTTCTCTCTTCTTGTTTCCACTTTATTTTTTTATTCCCTTCCCCTTTCATTCATTTCCTTCTTCCTGGCTTTGCTTCTGCTATTACCTCCAAATTAAAAACCACTACTTATTTTTAATGAAGTGACTTCCACCTAGTGCTCTCTGGCCATCACCTAAATTCTATGAAGAAACTCGGGGCTGTGTCACAAAACAGAACAAATTCTGTAGCCTCTACTTTTTGGAGAGAGTTTGGAAAGAGTTTAAGAAAAAGGTTTTAGGAAGGCTCTCCTCCCTAAGTTACTGTGTTCTTCATGTGTCACTGCTCTCAGTGGAAAAGGCCAGGCCAGAAAATATTTACAGAAGCCACTCCCAGCTACCTGTCACTCTTGTCATCAGGAGTGAAACATCCAAGACCGTTTCCCAGTTCACCCAGGAAAGGAAGTCTTTGGATTTTCTGTTGTGTCTCATGTGACCCCATGTCACATTTTTATCTATTGAGTCTAAGCTTGGTTCTTAGCTCCCTCCCTCTACCTTGTCTAAACTGCTTGGTGTATGATACCAGTTTTTTTGGAATTACCTCACAGGCTTTACCTTCCTCATTTTTAAGTTGGGAATAAAACACAGTGATTTTGTAAACACAGCCTTACATTGTTACTATTCCAAGAAGATGACTATAACTGTCAAAAGTCATCATTCTGAGATGCAGGAAATCAATGATGAAATTTGGTGTTTGACTCATTATACAGAAAATCAGATTTATAGCAATGCTTTCTTAGACTATGTACTGGAATAATTCTCCTCCATTAGTGAGTGTTGGTGGGGGGGTATGGGGGGGGCCTTTAACCTAGTGGCTTTCTCTAAAACTGTTTTTGCAATACTTTAATGAAATGAAAATTCACCTTAGAGCCTTTCATTTGCCTTTTGTGCTCGACTTTTTATTATGAATTGGAAGTCAATTTCTAAGCACCTAAGAGGTGTGTGCAGAAATGAACACATGTCTGTGACAAATCTGTCCCAGAAGTTTAATCAAACTTTGTTGTGTATGACAAAGTTTCCAGTTGTGGAATGTGTAGAAAGAATCTTAATGCTTTTATGAGAGGCTCTGTGACTTTTCATAATTAATTGGTAAATGTTTAATCTTAAACTTGGTTGCCTGCACTTTTTCTAGTGACTTTCTTCTTTGGGGACTGGAATGACTATTTGATGGGTTGTCTTGACCCTGTTGTTATAATCTGCCCTGACCTCCATTTATGAAAGTAATACACACACACACACCTTTCTTTCATTCTTTAAAAAAATTTTATGTTTAATTATGCATATGGGTATGTTGTTTGTGTGCACCTGAGTGCAGTTGCCAGTAGAGGCCAGAAGAGGGCATTGGGTCCTGTGGGGCTGCAGTTACAGATGGTTGTGAGCCACCAGATCTTATTGCTGAGAATAGAATTCTAGTCCCCTCTCTCAGCTCCTGACCTTTGATTTCATTTAAAGAATAATTTCTTCACAGAAAATTATTTACTTTTCACAAATAATTTGAAACTCACTGTAAATGTAGTTGAGCAAACATTTTCCCAGTGAACTGCTTATTTTTATTATTGTACTGAAGTGGGTATCTTGACTGGCTGCCATAACTGTGTATTGCTATAACCTGCCTTCTGACCCTGACTTTGGAAATTAAAACACATACACAAATCATCGTGTAGTGGATGCAACCACACACCCAGATTCTAACCTTTGCTTCATGTCAAAAATAATACTCTCTTTATGGAAAATCAAGCTGATTTCATGGAAAACAGGGAGGGAAATTTCATTCTGGACACACTGTGGAAAGAACTTTCTGATGTTAAAATTAAAAAAAAAAAAAAAGTCCATGAATTTGAAGAGGAGTGGTGTGGCGTATGTGGGAGGGCTTACAGGGAGAAAGGGGAAGGGAGAAATGTAATTAAAATATAATCTCAAAAATTAACAACAACAACAACAAAAGAGATCATTCATAATTTTAGCTGGGTGGTGGTGGTGCACGCCTTTAATCCTAGCACTCTGGAGGAAGAGGCAGGTGGATCTCTATGAATTGGAGACAAGTGAATTCCAGGTCAGCCAGGGCTACAAAGAGAAACCCTGTCTTGAACTCCACCACATCCCACCCCAACACACACATACATAAATACTGAAAACAAGTAAACATCAGTAAAGTTCCCTTTAATATCGTCTCTGTTCTCACAGTCAAGTACGAAAAGGGCTTTGAGCTGTCTGCTACCCTAAGCCTGAACCTTGCTGGTGAACAAGCTTGCTCACCCTGCCTGATGAGTCTTTAGACTAGAGTTTTCAGCTTGTCCGAAACAAACATGAGGAACGTGCACAGTCCCTTTCCTGTTGCTGGGTGGAAGGCTCATCGCTCCCTCCTGGCCTCCAGCTCTTTGCTTGTGATGTCACTCATCTCCATCTTCTCCAGACTGAATTTGGAAAGTTCTGGGTCAACCTGTCTACATGCTGTCCTCAAAAGGGCATTTCTACTCCCATCTCCTCTGACAAAATTTCACTTTGCTGTGCCATATGGATTCATCCCTTTCCTAACCTTTTAGCTGCTTTGACTCGTGAACTTAAGTTAGGCTGTTAATCCCCTAAATATTTGACTTTTTTTTTTTTTTTCCAGAAAAGCAAGTCACAGAGTTCTCTCAAGCCAAGGTCATCCTGCCCCTGCTGTTTACTGTTACAATCATCAGGTACAGTAGAGAACACAGGATAGGTTTAGTTGATTCATGAAAGAATCAGGAATTTGACTCGTTTTTTCTAATAATAACTTCACAGTCGCCTCTGTAAAGAACACACTTGTTTTTGTTTTTGTTTTTCAAGCCAAGTTACCATTTGGCTTTCTTTTCCTGAATGGGAATTTAAAGATTTTGACATTATGAAAATGAAAGTAAATTGAATCCTGAAAAGACCTAATAGGCATGAAATTGATGTGTTTTTCAAAAAATTGAATCCATGATCTAGATGGTTCCATGAGTAATGTGGCAAGTGTTGATTCTAATTCAGAGGGAAGACACCCTTGTCTTTTGAAGTCCTACATGTGTGTGTGTGTTCCTGGAACCTGAGTTTCTGTCCATGGAGCTGGCACTCTTCACAATGTTCTGTCTTGGAGTTATTCAGAGTCTACAGGACAGATTGTTTTTTTTCCTTTCCCCTGGCTTTTTTGTTATCTTTGGCTCTGATTATTTGGTTATTTTCTTTTCCCTACAAACCTCGCAGGCAGGTAAGTGCCCTAACTGAGCCTGGGCATAGTTAAGAGCTCAGTAAGTGGCTGGCTGCATTATGCTATTTTCCTTATTAAGTATGGCTCTTTTTTCTCCAATATGTACCTGGAAGATACTTAGCATTATTTTGTATATCTATAGCTAAAAATATGGTTGAGTATAAAGGAGATACCAACGAGCTTAGTAACCTTGAGAGAAACCGTGTTTTGACCTAATATACTGGGTTTTCATAAGCATCCTGTATTGTACAACTGCCATGTACAGTCTCTAACTGGAACTTCTTAGATTGCTAACTTAAGGTTATTTAAAATAGAGGAGATGAGATGTATACACATAATTTAAGGTTGACAGTCATAACTCCCCCCCCCCATGCAGAGACACACTGAATGTCCCTGGGTATGTCTGTGGGGGTGATGTTGAGATTGGGGGAAGAGCTCTTTTCTTGTGAGGGGATTCATAGTTTAGGAAAGAGAGGGAGGTGAGAAAATAGGATGGACTGGGGATGGCTGCAGGTACTCTGGAACCTCCCCATTGAGAAGTGTTCTAACTAGCTAAGGGACCTCTCTAGCTTCAGCCATGCAGCCAGTGCAGACCTGGGACTAGTCTTCAAGAGGATTAGGGGCTTCTGCTTCCTCCCTGGGTAGCCCTCATTTGGACAGCCTAGTGTTACTGCCTGGTGAGTGTCAGCTGTGGATACAGAAAGCCTCTTTGATTGAGACCACAGGGAGAGGCAATACCCAGTTCAGTTCATTTGTGTTTTCTTGATGTCTAATAAATCCATTGAAAACTTTCATTTGGATATCTTCACTCATGAGGTACACATTAAAGTTCTTGCACATTTCTAGATGGGGGTTTGTTTTTTTCATGCTACTGGTATTTCCTTATTTATTTGTTACTATGTTTTATTTATTTATTTATTTTACCTTTTGTCACACATTTTATCTTTCAATTACTTAAAGATCTGTCCTCTTCATGGAGCTTTTTGTTGAAAAGAATTCTTTAATGTCAGGTACAGTTTAATAACTTAAACAAAAATACCTATTTTTAATTATGCCTGTGTGTGTGTGTGTGTATACAAATGTGTGTGTATGGCATGTTAAGGCTTATGATGGCATCTTCTGGAAGCTTAAGAAGTTTATCTTCATGTTGAGACTTACAATTTACATGGAAAGAATATTTCCTTATTTTGTGAGCTAAATTCATTATTTTCCTTGTGAAATATTCCCTAGACCCTTAATCATTTATTGAAAATAATTAAAATTAGTCTTGAAAATAATTACTTCTTTCTTTCTACAATATAATGTCATATAGTAAATAACTATGTAAGTATGGGTGTATTTTCCCCCTTTTATTTTCTTCCAGTGCTCTGCCTATATTTATGCCAGTAAGAATTAATCAGTGTTCTGAAATCACTATACACTTCTAAGTACTGGAACAGTAATATAAAGATTCTAAATTAAATCTTCAGCATTGTTAGCTCCATTCGTTGCCTTTTAAAAATTATTTTTATCGACTTATTTTTAAGTATTTAATTTTTATTTTTCATTATGTACGTATGGGGGTGTTGGGATGTGAGCACATGAGTACAGTTGCCTGTCGAGGTCAGAAGAGGACTTTGGATCCCTGGAACCAGAGCTGCAGGACAAATATGGGTGCTGGGAACTGAGCTAGGATTCTCAGCAAGAGAAGTGCTCCCTCTTCAGCACTGATACACTTCTCAAGCCCTCCCTCATTTTTTCATACACTTGAAAATCCAGACGCCGAGTAAAGATTCAATTTTGCTTGCCATGTTCTGTAGTATGTCACGTACATGACTCAGACATTTGCAATTAGACATTTTACACTTTTTAAATATTATTCTAATGCCATTTTATTGCTTTATTTTCTAGTTGCTTCTTCCTGGCATGTAGAAAAGTTATTCTGTGTATTTGTCATGTGATGGTTATCTGACAAATTATTTTACAGGTTTCATAAATTTTTCTGCAAATTCCACAGTAGTGTCACATGTGGCAGACACTTCTGATCCCACGTTTCCATTTTATACCCCTAATTTTATTCCTTCTGCTCCTTTAGGCTAATGGATCTGCCAGTGTATAGAAAACAGAAAGATTGTTGACAGACAGCCTCTCTCCAACTCTCAGGAGACTAGGCTTCAGTAGGGGACCCTTGATGATAATGTTTGGTGTGGGGTTTGTGGAGACTTTTAGAGTCTAGTTATATAGTAAGACATTTTCTCTCATTCTGGGGGGGGGATAGATTTTTATAATGATCAGGTGTTGAATTTATGGGACAACTGCTCTGCATCTCTGGAGAAAAAGTAACACAACCCCTCATTATTATTAGTGTGTACAGCTGCCTTGACTGATCCTCCTTGTATTCTGGAAAGATGCTTGCCATGGTCATGGGTATCATCGGGTTCTATGTTCTCTGGTTTGATCTGTTTAAATTCTGTTTCTGATTCTTTTCTATGCATGTTCATAAAGGAGGGAGCATAGAGAGTTTCTTTTTCTTTCTTTCTTATATTCTCCTGGTTGGGTTTGGGCAGTAGTCATTTTGATCTATGTACCCTGAAGGTACATTCGAAATTGATGTCATTTCTTTCCTAATTATTGAGTAATATGGACTTGGGAGATTTTTTTTTTGTAAGCAAAATTTTAGTTGAGTTTCTTTGATATATGTAGCTATTAAAACTTTCCAAGTTTTATCACTTTTACCTAGTATTAAAACCTTTGTGTGTTCACTGACCCATAGACACCTGAATTTGTTGCTGACATTGTAGTCTTTGCCATATTTATAATTTTAAAACCTTACTAGCAGCTTTCCTGTTTGACTAGTTTTTCTGAAGAGCCATCCCACAGCTTACTACTGTTGTTATTGTGTATTTTTATTTAATTAATTTCTGCTCATGTCGTTCTTACTCCTCCTTCGAGTTCAATCTGATATTTTTCAGTTTTTTTAAAAAAACCTTTTATTTATTTTTATGTATGAGTATTTTGTATATGAGTATGTTTTATGTATATGAGCATCTCTCTGGATGTATATGTGTGGACCACACGTATGCAGGCACCCAAGGAAGCAATAGGAGGTTTCTATATCTCCTGAAGCTGAAGTTACAGATGGTTATGGGCAGCCATGAGGGTGCTGAGAAATGAACCTTGGATGTTCATTTCTCAATGCAAAAGCATCCAGTGTTGTTAACCACAGAGTCACTGCCCCAGCTCCTAATATTTTCCAATTTTAAATCTTCAACTTTGTGTCAGGAATCCTTTTTGTTGTTATTGTTGATTTTTGCCAGAGTTTATGAGTCAGTGGTACACTAAGTTAGAAAGGAGGTAAAATCTCAGACATGGCCGTGTTCCTTCCAGGCCCTTCTTAATAGACTCTCTACATCTGTAGAAGTTTAGCTGCTGCTATTTTCTCATTTCGGATATTGTTGGCTTTGACTTCTCCTACTGTCATTTGTTTCTTGCTTAGCCATAATAGAGATACCAATTTTAATGAGATTTTAAAAAGCCTCTTATTATTTGAAAATTGATCTCCGTTCTTTATTATTTCTTTGCTTGGTTGTACTTAATCTTCTCTTATTTGCTAGAATTTCAAGTTGAAAGTTGAGGCCACAAAGTTATGATTTTTAAATGTTATACTTGTATTTTTCTTTAAGAATTTCATACATGTATATAATGTATTTTGATCATATTCACTTCCCAACTCTTCCCAGATCCGTGGATTCTCCTACTGAGCGCTCTTCTCAGCTTCCTGTCTCCCTTCTCTCCCTTCTTTTCTTCCTTCCCATAACCCACCGAGTTTAGTCAGTGCTCTCTAAAATTGAATGGGCAATGGGGCCATCCACTGGGGCATGGTCAACTTACTGGTCACCACACCCATAGCAAAAATTGACCCGACCTCTCCATGTACTAATTTAGCTTTGCGACATAAATTCTGTTTTTTGTTCTCAAATCTTTGTTTATTTTATTATTTCTTGTGCTTGTACATTATTGGGAACTATTTGTATACATGTGAGATACTATCACTGATTTTTAACTTAATGTAATTGTGATTAAAAATACACTTTGTGTATGTTAATCATTTGATGGTAATTCAGGGTCTGTGTTTTAGTCTAGGATGTGGGTTCCTTTCTCTGCATGTTTTGTTTGCATCGTTGAATGTGTCTTCTGTGTTGTCCTGTGAATGTCAATCATATTGAATCCTTTGCTAGCTAGCATTAGTCAAATTATTTACATATTTGGTAATTCTATTTTCTTAAGTCTATCAATTATTGAGAGGAGGTGTTGAAATCTGTTCTATGGACTTACCCACTTCTCACAGTTCTGGTGAGTTTTACTTCATGTGTTTTGAGTGTCTGTTATGCATATCAATGTACATGAGTGTTACATGTTCTTGTAGAATTGGCCTTTGTCACTATCGAATAACTTTCTCACTGTAATTTATTATGCCTGATTTCAAACAATGATTATAAGATCATTAGTACTTTGTTTTTATTACTGTTAACTGGGTGTTATAGTCAGCATTCAATGTTAACTTGACAGAATCTAGAATCACCTAGAGCTTGACCTCTGAGCAAACTTCTCCTGGTTAGGGGTGGTATCTAGATTAAAGTTAGCTTCTGGGAATGTCTGTGAGAGAGTATTTTAATTATGTTAATTAAGGTACAAAGTCCTGCCCTGTTAATTAAGGTACAAAGTGAGGTGGCATCATTCCCTGGATGGGACCCTGAATTATAGGAAAGGGGAGAGAAGGTTGAATAGCTTCAAGTGTCCATCACTCTCCTCTGCCTGCCCCAGGATACGATGATGCTTAAAGAGCCCTCTGCCCTGACTTCACTGCCATGATGGACTGTACCCTAGAATTCTGAGTTAGAATCCAACTTCACTTCCTTTTTTTCCATTCAGACAGGAGTAGGCTCCATTGAGAATTCTCTATTTAGTTCTATACCCCACTTTGGTGACTAGCTTCTTTGTATATTTTGGAAACCAGCCCTCTGTCAGATGTGAGGTTGGTGAAGATCTTTTCCCATTATGTAAGCTGCTGCTTTGTCTTGTTGACTGTGTCCTTTGCCTTACAGAAGCTTCTCAGTTTCAGGAGTTCCCATTTATTAATTGTCCATCTCAGCGTCTGTGCTACTGGAGTTATGTTCAGGAAGTGGTCTCCTGTACCAATTTGTTCAAGGGTACCTTCTACTTTCTCTTCTAAGAAGTTCAGTGTGGCTGGATTTATGTTGAGGTCTTTGATCCATTTGGACTTAAGCTTTTGCATGACCTTAGATATGGATCTATCTGCAACCTTCTACACACCAGCATCCAGTTATACCAGCACCATTTGTTGAAGATGCTTCTTGTTTCCACTGTATAATTTTAGTTACTTTGTCAAATATCAGGTGTCTCTAGATGTGTGGGTTTATATCAGGGTTTTCAATTCAATTCCATTGGTCTACCTGTCTATTTTTGTGCCAATACCAAGCTGTTTTAAGGACCCAACTTCCTTTTCTTAATAAGTGGTTTTTGTCAGAGTGTTTTATCCCAACAACAGGAAGAGAGTCTGAGATACTCGATATCTACTTCCCCATCTGTTTCAATTTCAGTGGGTCTGTGTCCTTGTATTTGAAGTGCATGTCATGAAAGCTTGGTATGCTTGGATCACCTGCTTGGTGCTGTTATGTGGGTTGGTCATTTAATGTGATAATTGATTTACCTTGGGTTTAAATGCACTCACTATGTCACCGATTGTACTTATTAATTGTGCTTATTTATTCCTGGTCCCCTCCCCACTGTCTCTTTTTCTGCTTATTTTTTTTAAGGATTGAGAAGAATTCTACTTCATTTCCCCTTTTCTGTTTGCTCCTTGGCTCTAAGTTTTGGGTAACTATTTATGTGGGGACACTGCCTACCCTCAACTTATTTCAGTCTACTTTAAATGATAGTCTACCCACTTGCAACAGCATTTTTCTTATCTCTTTTTTGTTGGTGCATGTATTCATGCTCTCTTACATTTTAGTTTCTATATGACACAAATCCAACAACATACCACTTTCATTTTTACTTTCTATAGTATCTCATCTTATAAGTTAAAAATTGTTTCACGTTTCTATGTAGCTGCAGACTTCTATCATGTTCCACTTTCCCCTGCCTCAAGAACACCCCTGAATATCTCAAGCAGAATGAGTCTGCCCATAGTGAATGGTTAAGCTTTTGTATGCCAGGAAATTTCACACGAATTTCACAAAAACCTTCATGGTACACACAGTTCTGGTTGACAGTTCATTTGCCCTCTGTGGTCCACTGTCTTCACAAATAGTTTTTTTCTCATTCCCATCTTCAGTCCTCCATATGGATTCTCTGGGTGATTTCTCTTTATTGGTAGTTTTTAGGGTTCAGTCTTGTGGCTCTGGCTCAGTTTCTTTTTAGTGTCTCAAGCTTGGCATTTGTTGGGCTTCTTAGATTTGTGAGTTAATGGTTCTTGTAAATAAACTTGGATACAAACTGGACACTAACTCTTCAAATAATTTTCTCTTTCCTCCTCTTTTTCTCTTTCTTGAGTCCAGTCACAGCCATTTCTTCAGTTGACATTGTCTGTGGCTCAGTGACTTCTTATCCCCCTCAGACAGGCATGAACAGAGGCAGATTGCTTCCATCCAGCTGTGGATTGAGCTGACTTGGGTTGTGTGTTTCAAACTTCCTGAGGTGAGATGCTGACCACTGACCCTGAACTCTCAAAGCAGCACTCCAGGGTCATGCTGACTAGCCTGCTTTCCTCTGGTTTCTGAACTTTAACTATCTTGTGGTCTGGCTCCCACCAAAGCTTCCATTCTTCTGTATAGACATTTTTCCCAGGATGGGCAAGCTGCTGGTCGCAGCCCAGGGCAGCCAATGCCTGGCACAGCTCCCTTCTGCAATGCTGACCTTGTTCCTGCCCATGCAGCCTTTTCCTGCCACCTTCTCACCTTGATCCTGTCTGTTTTGGCAAGCCCACTGTCTTAGGCTTTCTGTTGCTATGAAAAGACACCATAACCATGCCAATTCTTATAAAAACAACATTTAATTGGGGTGGATCACTTACAGTTTCAGCGGGTCAGCCCATTAACATCATGATGGGGAACATGGTGGATTGCAGGCAGATGTGGTGCTAGAATACTTGCTGAGAGTCCTACATCTTTCAGGCAGCAGGAAGTCCACTGAGTCACTGAGGAGTATCCTGAGACTAGAAAACCGCAAAGCCAGCCCCCATAATGACACACTTTCGCCAGCAAGGCTATATCTACTCCAACAAAGGCACACCTCCTAATAGTACTTCTCCCTAAGAGATTATGCGGGAACCAACTACATTCAAACTACCACATTCCACTCCTAGTACTGGATAGTTTTAAGTCAGCTTGACACAAGCTAAAACCACCTGAATAGAGGGAAGCTCAGTTAAGAAAATACCATCATATGATTGGGCTATATGCAGCCTGTGAGGCATTTTCTTAATTAGCAATTGACGGGAAAGGGGAGGACCCAGTCCACTGTGGGTGTTGCAGTCCCAGGGCTGGTGAGTTTGTTCTGTAAGAAAACAAGCTAAGCAAGCCACATGGAGGAAGCCAGTAAGCAGCACTCCTCCATGGCCTCTGCATCAGTTCTTGCCTCCAGGTTCCTGCCCTGTTTGAGTCTCTGTTATGACTTCCCTCAGAGATGAACAGTGATGTGGAAGTATAAGCTGAATAAACCCTTTCCTCCCCAACTTGTTTTTTTGTCATTTTGTTTTAAATCACAGCAACAGAAATCCAAACTAAGACAGCATCTTAGTCCTGACAGTACTGGAAGATCCAAGGTCTTGAGATGGACCTTGGGAATCATCCCTTTCTACCTTCCCTGATTAGAGAGTGTTCTGGGCTAGCCACAACATCAAAATGAGAGCATACAAGCCAAAAGTATTGAGTTTTGAAGGAAGTTATTTTTTTTTACACTTGAAAAAGATGGAATTATTTGTAAACTTTTGTGCTTTATTGTTAACATATTCCTACTGTTTAGAGAGTGAGCACATTCTTGTATTGTTTGCATATTCAATTAGGATAAATAACACCTCAACCACATGAGGCTCAGATTGTGAAATAGACATGTATGGTCTCTCTAGTGAGCTCTGAATGCTTCTTAGAGCAGTCATCACAAGGGTTACCATCACTGTCTCAGTATGATGTCTGCATAGACATACCCATAGTCAGACAGGATACATACACAGACAAAGTTAAATGACATGCACACAGCCAGACAGCATGCACACATAGACATGCACACAATCAACATACACACACAGACATACATATAGGCAGACAACACACACACACACACACACACACACACACACACACACACACACACATACACACACACACACAGACAGCTCACACACAGAGGCAGACAGTATACAGACACACACACTCAGGAAGACAGAACACACACATTTTTGGCAAGTAAGAAAACTATGTCCTAAACCTCTCTGCCTGTGTTTTGGGTACAGAAGCCTGGCTTTCTAAACCACGCGGTGTTCATCGAGTCTCACAGGCTGTGACACATGCCCGCCCCTGCTTAACTTACTTCCTCAGTTTGGAATGATGATGAGAGCTTTTTTGTCGTTATTACTACTGCAAATACTTCCTTTCATCTGGAAAAAAATGTGGGTTTTTGCAAAGCTGCCGAACACACATAAGCCTATAAATAAAGCCCTCCCCGCCAATCAGCTTGGATTGTTACATGTCAGGCCCTGGTGTAGTGCTGGAGTCCCAGAGAAAAGGAGTGAAAGAGGGCATGTCACTGAACTGCCCTTGAGATGTGGACTCATGGACTTCTGGTTTGTTTTCATTTGGAAAGAGAAGTCATGGCACTAGCAGTTTTAATGACCTCTAAAAGCTTTGGGTGTTTTGTCTGTAATGGGTCAGTGGCTACTCATGTTGACTGTTGTATATAAAATAGATTCCTTTGAAGGCTCTGGTTTTTGGAATTTGTGTAAAAGCACCGTGAACCTACTGTGTACACCTACTATGCATTTTTTTAAAACTGAGTTTTATGGCTGGGGCATAAAGCTTAAAAACAATGCAAATATTGTAGCTGTGATTTAATGCAAGGTGACTCTCTTAAATGACTTAATTCCAAATGTCTGGCCTTATATTAGTTTAATGGCTCTGTGTCTAAGCAATAATCTAATTGAAGCTTTTTGTTTATTTCAAGTAAAGTCAGACAATATGTGCATTTTTTTAAGAATAATCCTTGGGTGACATGAGTTGATGTCTCTCATTAGGGATGATTAGGTGAGCCTCTTTGGGGTAATGCCTTAAACTGTCTCTTACAATTTGCAGAAACACAAGGGGGAGGGGAGAATTGACTGTATATCTTGCCTCTTCAAAGTTTTAACTGCTGAATGTTAACTATTTTCTGTGTCTGTTCATTTTGGATTTATTGCAATAACTTTCACAAGTGGGATCGAGTCCAAATTCTTGGAGCATTTTAACCATAAAAGGAATAGAAATATTTTGCAACCCCATGGGCAGTAATCTGATATTTAGGAGTTTCATAAAAGGAATGACTAGCGTGTGGGCTCTCAAAATGAGAACCCTATCCAGCGGCACATCACGAATGTTTATTTCAGAGCCTGCAACACATTCAGCTTTTGAAATACTAAAGGGACAAGGGACGAGAAGAAGAGAAACAAAATTTATGGAGTACTCTGCACTTCTACATATTTCAATCGCTGTGTAATTTATGTCTTGTAATACTCCTGCCATGATAGGACTTTGCTGTGGTCTTCCCCCAAAACATGTATATTGAAGTATGTGTTTGTAGTATTGGGGTGAGGCATTTCTAGGTGAATGAGTCCTAGCCCTGATGGTAGAATCCCTGCCCTAGATAGATTAATAGCTTATTAAAGCAAGATTTGTTCTTCCAGGTGAAGACACAGGAAGGAGGTGCTACCTACAAAGGAGAAAGTGAGCGTCTCAAGATACCAAGATGACTATTTCTTTAATCTTGGACTTCCCAGACTCCATGACTATGGGGAATATTTATGTTGTTTCTAAGCCACCACATATGCACTGAGAAAGAGGGCTTATCCCAAAGAGGCTCATTCGTGTATCTTTGATTGTAAAGGCAACGCATGAAGAGGTGATCAAGTTCAGATGGTTGAAAAGGAATGATAAAGAGACCACTCTCATGCAGCCTCCTCAAACACAGTCAGACATTTCATTCAACTCACATAGCAAGGTGCTGGTCTGTGTCAGGAACCAAGGTTTACTAAGATTAACAGACAGCCCTCCACCCGCTGCCCAGATCTGCCATACAGTCTGCTCTTCTGGGATACAGGTGCTGCAGGAAGAAGCTAAACTTTTGGGTTAACTGACTCACTCGCACCTGTCGGTCCCTATCTTGTTTCCATGGGAGGTGGAAAATATTCCTCTTGCTTTGTAGCTGACATTGAGGAATTGCAGAGCTTAGGAAAATTGCCCCTGAGGATGTGTGAGGAGTGCTGACCTTTGACCCAAGCTTTCCCACCAGCTTGGTGTGTGCCTTGTGCCTCAATTTTCACATTATGTGTAACTGGATTAAATTCATTAGTAACTAGTGTAGGTTTTATTGGAAATTGCCCTTGAAACTATTTAGTTGTGAGTTGGTGAGATAGACCAGTTGATAAAGGGCTTGCTATGAAAGCATGGCAATCTGAGTTTGGTCCCAGAAATCCACATAAAAAGTTGAGCAATGGGGCAAGTGCTTGCAATCTTGGCAGAGAGGCAGGGGAGGGAGGCAGGTAGACCTCTGGGGATCAGTGGCCTAGGACCTAGCCTAATCAACAAGCTCCAACCCAGTGAGAGACATTCTCCCAGTAAAGATTCTGAGGATAGTACCTGAGGAATGCCATTAGATGTTGACCCAAATACTCACACAGAAATATTCCATCCTACTATCTCTTCGTTGTTAATAGTATAAAATTTCACTTAAGGATTAGGAGAATACAGATATGGCAATGGACTAGTAAGTGGGGACTGCTACCCTCAGCATGGTCTCCATTGCAAATACGGCTCCAAGCATCTCATACTAAGAAGTTGACACAGCCAGTACCTTGGTGGCCCATGATGATGAAAATACCATAGTATCCAGGGATGGTGAAGAAACCATAGATTCCAGTGATGGAGAAGATACTATGTGACCAGTGATAGTGAAGACCCTCTCCCAGGCTAGGAGTGATGGTCAGGAAATAGTAACAGTTTTATAAGTGAATTCAACTTCTGGGCTGTCAGGAACCTTCATTCAACACTGGGGCACATCAGCATGTGAGCTCAGTTGTCAGTTAACCCATTAAGCAGACTAGTAACTCCCTTTCTGGGTGATGTAACTACATTCTGAAGTCTCACATGAACACCAGCACTCCATCCTGGGTAAACTTCTACTCAGTTATGTCTCATCATAAATCCTAACTCCACCCCAGCTTCTCATATTCCTTCATGGTGTTATCTGGGTAACACACTCACACACACACACACACACACACACACACACACACACACACACACACACACCCCATAAATCCTAACTCCACCCCAGCTTCTCATACTCCTTCATGGTGTTACCTGGGTAACACACACACACACACACACACACACACACACACCATAAATCCTAACTCCACCCCAGCTTCTCATACTCCTTCATTCCTTCATGGTGTTATCTGGGTAACACACACACACACACACACACACACACACACACACACACACACACACACACACACACACACACACACACGGGGGAAGAGGGGAAGGAAGGAAGGAAGGAAAGAAGAAAAGAAGGAAGAAAGAAAGAAAGACACACATATAGAATACCCCAATTCGGCATTCTATTTGGAAGGTGAATTTCTGAGCAACTATTTAACTTATTACAGTTAAATTTCTAAAAAAAGATTTTTTAGAGAGCAAGCAAGCAAAAAAAGCAAGCAAGCAAAAAAAAAAAAAAAAAGCCTAACAGTGAAAAACAGTGATTGAGTTAGCTTGAGTAAAGGGGCCATTTACAAAAGAGTGGCTTGGGAAAAACATAATGGTTTGGTACACCTCTGCTAATTCCTGAGGTTATCAGAGTCAGGGATGGACCAGGTTCCATTATCCAGAGAGAGGGGGCCAGATAGAGATTGGAGTCATCTGTGGAGGATTCTCAAAAGACAGTGACCCGGCAGCAAGACAGCTCAGAGTAACAACACTTCTCTCTCACTATTCTGGTTCTTATTCTCATTGACCCATCTAGAGGCCCAAGGAGATGGCAGCCTATTTAATGAGGGTTCCTGTATAGTGGAACTGGGAAGCAGGTCAGAGTAGCTGAGGGTAGAGATGAGTCTAGAAGAATAAACAGAAGACTCTAGCTATGTTTTGTTATACTTTTATGTTTTGTTATACTTTTTTTTTTTTAACCTAGACAGCTCATTATGTTGAATGGCTGGTCTGCCTTTGTTTTGTGAAAACAGAACAATTAAATATTCAGAACTTCAGCCAAAGAGTTTATCTGAAGGAAATGTTCAACTTTTTAAAAAATTTGCATTTCCAGCAGTTATGCTAATTTGTACTTAACGATCTTATTATTTCAAATATATTCATTATTTAGCAGGGACTAATGAACCACATTCCCCTTTCTCTCCTCAGTGTTGGCTGTGTCCATTTTCACACACTGTGTGTTAAGGGAAGCACACGTAATAGATTAGCATTATTTACTGTGTGAATGAGACCATCAGAAGGTTCTTGGGTAGAAAGCATAAAGAAGTTGAAAGGGTTGTAAAAGTGATGAATATTTAAAATAACTTGGTTACGATGTTATTTATGCCACAGTTAATTTTTAAGGAGTGTATGTTTGGAAGGTAATAAAGTTAAAGTGGGTCCCATTTTGTGTTTTAACTGTTGGAACTTCTGAGGGTTATCAACACGTCATATAAGGCTCAATCGTACAAGTGGGTGCCACAGTCCGTCATTTTGGAACGACATTATCACTTTTTCCAGAGGCATCTGCAACAGTGGTCTGAGTGCAGCCATCTCCCTGAGTTCAATAATCATTAAAGTAGTGCCTATCTCCTGTGGCTGCTGGGAAGGGTGTGTGGATTGAGAGTCAATGTGTTTTGGAAGCACTAGGCATGTGGTAAACTCTTAGCTAACTTGACTTCCCTTGCAGTTTTGCACTTTATTCTGTGATATCTGCCTAGCAGTACAGGATTCAGTGTAGATCCCTCCATCCACTGATCCCAGACCAGAAAGCTTTCTGATCCAGCTTGTTCTACCTCCCAGAATCTGTGCTTTGTTTGGGAATCATGTTCCCATGGGTTTATGTTCTCATGAATGCCCGGTTCTGTTACTAGTGTTCTCATGATGAGCCACCATGGCTCCTGTTGTATGAGTTGACATCAGAGAATCATAGCAGAAGCATTGTCTGTACAGGAAGTTGATGATCACAAACACTGAACCCCAAGGCACTTAATTAGGATGGTAGGCCTACACATTTGCTCAGCAAATGTGATAACCACATAGCAAAGGATTGTGTACAGTACCCAGACTCGGAAATGTGCGCACGGGTCAACCTGAGACTTTTTCTTACATCAAAACCCTTGCTTTGCTTTGAGTGCACCACAGCTCTATCTCTGTGGGAACGGAGGTGTATTCTTGCTCCCATGGCACAAGCAAAGGAGTGTGTAAGTCTGGCATCTAACAGGATCAGATATGAGGGAAAGGGCTTTGGCCGTGAGGTCAGAGCCTTGTTTATAAGAGGACTAGCTCCCAACACTTCGATACATCTCTTGGCTTTTACTGTGAGTCATTGAGATATATCTCAAAGGATAGGTTTCTTCGTATAAGCCAAAAGAATACAGTGGTCTGTTGTGTGCAGATATTTACTGTGCATCCATTATGTGCAGTGGTGTTGAGTTGAGTATCTGAACTGGAATTCTAGCAGCAGTTTTAAGAGTGATGGGCAGCAGAGCATCCAAGTCAAGGCTGGGCAGGAATAAAAAGGTGGGGATGTAGAGATGAGACTTGGCATTTGTGTGTAAGTGTTTCACACACATTGTGAAGGAAGCAGACATATGTTATCTGGGGCTTTGTAGCAAATTACCCCAAACTTGACAGCTTCAATAGATCTTTAGAGACATCCAGTCCTGTGACACAGGCACCACAGGATGAGTCTGCCAGGGGCCAATGCCTCAAGGTCAAAAGGTTGTGATCAAGTGATCAACAAGACCTACAGATCTCACTAGGCTCAAACAGGAGCATCACTTCCAAGCCTATTCATGTGACACTGTGGGTTGCCAGGGGATCTCTGCAGAGGCCCCAGAGAGTCCCCATGTCACAAGACAAACAGCAATGCATAGATGTCAAGAATGACTCACGTCCATCTGTTGTGTAGCAGCTTCCTCTAAGACTAAAATACTTCCTTTCCCAAGGAAGCTCCATAAGACAGAGTAAACAACTGAAAATAACTATAGAAAGTCCCTAAAACCATCCAGATTTACTAGGTCCTTCCTTCCTAGAGTAAGCAATAAAGATGGCTGAGGGTCACTTTTATACAAGCCAAGCTGGGAAGAAGACCTGAGACCAGACGGGCTGCTTGGAAGACACAGATGCCAGGAAAATGTTTACATCAATGAAGACAACTGGAAATAACACTCCCCAACCTATTGAGGTACCTGCAGGCTGTCAGTGTGCTCTAGAGTCCCAGCTTTGATGAACTGTCACTCATGCTGGAGTAGGCTTTGATAATGCCTCTGTCCTTGAGTTGTTTCTGCTCTTATAAATAACCTCTCACCCACATTCCTGTAAATAAGCCCAATAAAACTCACTGGCTTACCAAGTTGGACTTTTGTGATATCTGTACTTTGGTCTGCCATGGGTTTTCTATCTGCAGTGAGTAGACCTGTCTATTGTATCCCAAGAAAAAGTCTTGACACACAAAAAGACAGTGGAGTCCTGTTCAACCATTACAAAGAACAGAATTATACACTTATTTTCTGAGAAAGGGCCTGGGTCAGAAGACTATCATGTTAAGAGGAAAAAGCCAGTCTCAGAGAGACAATATGTTATATGTTTTTCTCTTACATATTTAATTCAGGTTTTTTAAAAAACCATGGAAATAGAGGGAAACTATTTGAGGAAATAGAGAGGTCCAGCATAAAGAAAGGCTGAAGGTTCATATGATGAAATTATAGATAAAATTATCATGATAAAATCTATAACTTACACAATTTATATGCACTAATGAATAAGTGAGGACAAAGGGAAAATACTCAAGAGAACATAATGGTTTCTTTATAGACAGTTCTGGAAAAGGCATCCTATCTGTGGTGGTTTGGATGTAGTTGTCCCTCATAAGCTCTTGGGGAGTGGCTCTTTTAGAAGGTGTGGCTTTGTTGGAGTGGGTATGCCTTGTTGGAGGAAGTGTATCTCTGTGGGGGCGGGCTCAGAGTACTGCCCATTGTCTCAACTTCCTGTTGCCTGAAAGATGCAGAACTCTCAGCTACTCCTCCAGCACCATGTTTGCCTGCATGCTGCCATGCTCCCACCATGATGATAAAGACATGAATCTCTGAAATTGTAAGTGAGCACCCACAATTAAATGTTTTCCTTATAAGTGTTGCTGTGGTCATACTGTCTCTTCACAGCAACAGAAACCCTAACTAAGACACTATCCCTTCTCCCACTGTGTTCCCTAGAAGCCAGACACCGAGTTCAGCACCTTTCAGGGCAGGGGTGTGTGCTTTGCCCGCTGAGAGAAGGAGTGCAAAAAGATTTTTAAAAATCCATCATAGGAACCAGGATCAAGGCCATTTGGAACCTTGTGGGAGACCCAGGTTTTAATGTTTATTTTAAAAATATAATGCAAAAGATACATATAGTACAGTTCAACTACTTTCCCCCTTTCCCCAAGATACCAGGAATACCCCTGTGTGTGTGTGTGTGTGTGTGTGTGTGTGTGTGTAGTAGTAGTAGTAGTAGTAGTAGTAGTAGTAGTAGTAGAACTGTAGAACTAGGCCTAAAGGCAGCCATCTTTGATCAAATGACACATAGGCTAATGCTGTAAGGGACAACACTCTGGTCACATAACAGTAGTGGTCTGCAGGAGCCATGTGACCTCAGTGAGGGTTATGGGAGTTGAGAAGTCAGAGAAGACACATGAATTGCTAAACTGTGAATATTAATACACCATGTTTAGTTAAGTTCATTTGATTTTTGTTTAGGAATAGACCATCCTCCTCTACTTTTCAATCCTTGAAACATGAGCATGTATGAATTTTCCATCAAACTTCTCCATCACTTCAGTTGAAAGTCCTTAACTCTTTAACTTATCAGTACTTAATAAGGGATAAAAAAAACTACTTAAGTTGTAAATGGGAGTTTTTGTGTGTCCCAGCCATGCATGTCTTGAAGCAAGGGCATGGGGCTGCTTCTGCCTCAGAAAGCATCCTCACACCAAAGCTGGGCTATGGGCACTCGTAACATTCCACATCTGTCAGTTTTATTGCCTCTGCTGCTGCAGTCATTAGAATCTTAACCAAAAGAAGGAACACAATGTTCAAAACTCATGCACACATCCATCTCCTCTGCATTATTTCTACCATTGAGCATGGCAGCTGCTTCAGCATAGAGAACTTTGCTGGGATGTCCCTCGTTATTTCTATCCAACTGTAGGCTGCACAGGAAGTTGCCAGTGCTCACAGTAAGATGACCAAAAAAGGAAGCCAGCCTCCTCCTATGTGTTTATTATCACCACCTCCCACCGCATAATCCAGTCTTTATTGCCTTTCCTCAGCCACTAGTACACTACCCACCAATCCTTAAAGGTGGTGGTCGTGATCAAATGTAGACACCTAGAATCATAGAAGGGAAGTATGACTGACTGGTTTTGGACTGTCCTTGGGTGTTCTATAGATGAGACTGATCACATTTTGAGTTACCAGTCTTTCAGATTTGAAGGCATTGACTATAACAGCTGAGAACCTCCTATTCTTTTTTTTCCATTTTTTTTTTAATTTTTTTTGATTTCATTTTACATTTCAACCACAGTTCTCTCTCCTACTACTCCTCCCACCCCTTCTTGACTCCTCCCTCCCCTTCCTTCCCATCCCACCCCCAGTCTAATCCTCCTCATGGGTAAGAGCTTCCATGAGGAGTCAACATAGTCTGGCACAAAAGGTTGGGGCAGGGCCAGGCCCCTCTGCCATGCATTAAGACTAAGCTTGGCATCCCACCAAGCTAGCTCATGTACTGGGATAATATCATGGTCCTACTGCCACTGAGCATGGCACCCCACTCTAAGAACCTCCTATTGTTAAGAAGCTTCTGGCTTTCCCATTAGCATTTGGGAATGTTCCTTTTAATACTTGAGCTGCTCAACACCATACAGCCTGCCTTGGGCATATCTGGCACCCCGGACAATGATGAAAAGTCTGCTCTACCTGGAAACTGAATCTGGGATTACTAATGGATTCTGTGGGCATGTGATCACAGAACAGAAACATGTTGCCTTTTTCAGTATTGCATCTGGTACTCTGCAGCTTGCCTTCTACTGGCCAGATAACATTTAAACAGCAGATCTCTGTGCCCAGAGTCCTTGTTTTCCATGTCTTACTGATGCTGCTCTGGATAACCTCATTGTGGAATACTCCTTTATACTATGTGAGTGCATGTCACTGTGATTGGCTTTAGGGAAAAGGATGCTGACTAGTCACATGACCCTGAAAAGCAGCACTTTAAAAGAACATAGGCACTTCCACAATGCGCAAGCCTCTGAAGAAAACAAACAGACAAAAACAAACAAACAAACACAACCAAAGAAACTAACATCAAGAAAAGCAAGGGAATACATAATGCTGAATAACAGAGGACAAAGTAAAACTTTGATATTGATGCCTGTACTCTTAAAATCAAATGGCTTCACACTGACTGTTGAATACCATTTCAGAATATAGAGACAAGAGACGAGGAGAAGCCAGGCTTACCTGGTACACAGTCAACATAGAGTGACCGCTGTCAGAAATTTGATATGACATTCAGGTCTGTCATGAAACTCAATATCGGAACATTCCTTCCTGTAGGGGAGCTCCTTAAGCAGGAAGGTAAACAATTACTCAGTGTTACTATGGGAAGTTCCTGAAACTGGTAAGATTCACCAGGCCCCTTCCTAGTTACAGTTACAAAAGGCCAGAGTCTGCTTTAGAAGAGAGACTAGCCGAGCTTCAAAGGCCAGCCGCCTGGAAGAAGCAGAAACCAGTAGAGTGGCTGGAAGAGGTGTAGACCAGAGACACTTGGAAGGGACACCCTGCAACCGGTTGAGCTGTCTGTAGGCTATGCAGTGTGCTCCAGGTTCCCAGCTTTGCCATCCCAGTGGGCTAGCTTTGGTAATGCAGCTGTCTTTGAGTCATTTCTGCTTCTGTAAGTAAACCCTCATTCATACTCCTGTAAGTAATCACAATAAAACTAGTTGGTTCACTAAGTTGGATATTAGTTATATCAGTACTTTGGCCTGTTGTGGGCTTCCTATCTGGGGTTGTTGGACATATGTTTTGTGTCTCCCCGGAAACAGCTTTGTCACTTAATTGGTGCCCAACCAGGGGTGTGATAGAGTCAAGGATGAGTTGGGAAAAAGTGAGTGCATGGTCCTGGCTATGGAAAGCAACATATGCAACAGAGATTGAGAAGTCCCTGTCTACTCGACACAAACTCAGAGAAGTATAGAGTTGGATGAAAATTGACCCTGTTTCAAAAATACCCATTTGTCCTTGGATGCTACAACATTTCTGTTCTTGCCATCCCAGAAGGGGGTTTGCTTGTCATCACATTCTCACAAGGCAGGGTGCTGCAGTTTAAAGCTTTCAGAATGTAGAGGTTTTGGTTGTCATTTCTTTCTTTTCTGGAGTGGGAGACTTGAGATAGGCGCTCTCTATAGTCCTGGCTCACCATGAACTCACCCATGTAGAACAGGCTTGCTTCAAAATCATGACAATCCTATATGCTCATTACACCTCACCCACCATATGGGGCTGGGCTGTTAATTTGCATTTCCTAGAGAACTAAAAATGGTGACAATCTTTGCCTGAGTTTATCGGTCATTTATGTGTAAATAAGCCTTAAAAATTATTATTTTTTAAATTATGTCCTTGTGTCTGTATTAGAGTTTGAGCACATGCATGCAGGTACCTGTGTAGGTCAGAGAACATCTGATATCCCGAAGCTGGAGGTGCAGGTGGCTGAGCTGCTTGAAATGGATGCTGTGAACCAAACTCAGATCCCCTGCAAGAATGTGGAAGGCAGGGACACCTCTACAACCCTATAAAAAACCGCTTTTGATGTTTCCTTTAGCATAAATCTTTTGTATTAATTTGCAAAATGGAATTATGCAGATTATCAAGACTGTTGTTCCCTTTCTGTCATTTATTTATATCACAGATCTTGTTTCAGAGGTTTGATTTTGAAATTTGTCTAGTGTAACCTCCTACCCCCCCCCCCAGACATAAGGTAAAATTCTGACATAGGCCAAGACATCTGATGTCTGAATGTCTTGATTTACAATGAGCTGTATTTTGACATTTTCACAAGGTGTTCCATTAAGAAAAATATTTTTCATGATTAAACATGAATAGTACAAATACTTCCTGTTAAGAATAGTGTCTGAGCTCTTGATAAGGGACTTACTGGATGATCATTTACAATTTGAAGATTGGCTTAGGGTTTTCACTGGACACACAAAAAGATATTCTGCAAATTTGGTGTTTTTTTTAAATCAGGCAATGAAATACTGCTCCCATTATTTTCCAGCACTTACTTTGGTAAAATTTTGGGCACTGGTTGAATGTAGAGAGTGCAAACCAAGAGAAGTAATAACGGCTGGTGGGCTGGCCACTTGGTGGCATATAATTAGCTCCATGGTGGAGAGCTAGAGTTTCAGAAGTCAGCTTTTAGGGCATAACACAGGGACAGTGATCTCCAGCAAGGGAGTCTATGTTGAGGAAGGAAACCTAGCATTGGTAAGAATTCCCTGTCTCTCCTCTCTCCCTCCCTTCCGTTCTCCTGCCCTTCTTCCCTCCTTCCTTCAGTAAAAAACAACTCTCAAGTTGCACAATGAAGGAATCACTTTGGACTGGCAAAGAAATGTTAGACAGCAAGTGAGGCTTTATATGTCTGGGCGGAGGAGAGTGGGAAAAAGTAATTACAGAAGCCCAGAATTATTCAAAGACCAGGTCACAGAGGTGCTGAGATGGATGCTACAGTGGTCCAGGAGGGCACAAACATTTGAGTGACAGGCTCAAGAGCTCTAGTGCTAGGTGAGCTGCTATGGAAACCATCTTTAAAATTATGCACCTGCCATTTATCAATTGTTTGGCTAGAGACAAATTCCTCCAAATTTCTCTGAAAAAAAAAAAAAGATTGATATTTAAGGGAGGACGATTATTTTTCAGAGCTTGGAGGGAGAAGAGTGAGAGTGAAGTTTGATGAATTGTAGGCTGGAGCATCGACCACTTTCTTTAAGTGATAGATTCTCCAGTCACTTTGTCACATATGCCAGGCACAGTAGATAAAAGTTATTTCAACACTACAATTTCTGATGGATTTTTCTCAGTGTACCCCATTTCACTGGGTCAAACAACAACTTACATGCTGTGCGATATTTTCTTTCAGCAGGTTGCTAATGGGCTAATCCAAGACAGAAATCTCTTCCAAGATAAAAAACATAATTTGTGTTAGTTTAGATATTTAAAAAGATTTATTCCCTTTTAACTGTGTATGTATTTATGTATGTCTGTGTGGGTATGTTATGTGAGTGTAGGTGCCAGAGGTGACCAGAAGAGGGTGTTGGATGCCTTGGACCTGGATTTATATTATATTAATATTATAAATTAATAGGAGCATTACATTTCAAGAAGAAAAAAAATGTAGCTACCCTTCAATTGTCTCTTTCTTTTCCAAATCTTTCCAGACTTGAAGGCTGTTTATTCTGCTCTATTTTCCTTAAGATAGTGGATAGAGTGTTTGTTACATAAGATTCCTGTTTTGTTTATCGAAGTATGTACTTTACAGAAATAGAATAAAATGTATGTTTATGTCTTGTTATTTCTCCCCTCAAATTACAGTGTCATTAATATACATAATCTGAGTGAGTTTTGAAATAAGAGAGAAAAAAAATGTTTCCTTTATTTTGTTTTTGCTGGAGAGTATGTGCTCAGAACATGAAATTATACCCCTATGACATCCGCTGAGTTGGAAGAGCTCTGAATTCCTGCATTTGCTGACCTTAAGTGGTATTATTTTGGGATTTGAAAGTCTGCCAAAGTATAACTCCAGGCAAGGTAGACACTTAGGTGTATTTATGATTCTCTTTAAATATCTTTGTACATCTATCACATGTATAATAGTCATATCCGGGCACAGGGCACAGTACTGCTTTTAAAAGCAGGGTTTCTGGCAATGGCTACATGGGATGTGCTGCAGCCTGCACCGTAACCACACATGCTACAGTGTGAACAGTTTCCATGGAGCTATACAGGAGCCTGGGGCAGCATCCCAGTGTCTGAGCATCCCCTACAGAGTAGAAAGCCTACTGGCTCCTGGGATAAGCCTTCAAACTGTCTGTCCCATCTCAGTTCAGAAGCTGGGGGGAGTTGCTGAAACATACTAAATCTTGTTACATTTTTCATCTTCCAAATGCTCATGTGTGTATGTATTAATGTGTGTGTTTAAGCATATATGTGTACATGTACATGCATTTAAGTGTACATGCATGAAACCTTTTGAAAGTGCCTGTGATTCAAGATCTGCTGCATCATCACTCTACTGCACTTGAAATGCATAAATATTTTAAGACTCGATACACAGCTCATGATTCAGGGAGCCAATTTTATTTCTGTGGGGAAAATTTGGATGTTACAGTAGAATGCCAGCTTTTCACTCTATACGTGACTCTTCAGCTAGACTCAATTTGTAGTTAAAAGTTAAATATGGCAGAATTGATGTAAATCATTTAAATTTATGGCCTGAGAACGCGCCAATTATTTTTCTCCTTAGCTTTGCTCTTGTAAAACTCTGGGTAACATCTCTCTGACCGGCTGTCATCTGCCAAGATATTGATGCTGAGCATGAATGTATACCTGCTCTTAATTTCCAAACTGTGCCTTATCAGAAGTCAGCTAGAAATTCTTTCTTCTTGTCCAAGAGGTACACAAAAGCAGCCACATGGTTAAGTTCCAGCATCAATCTGGAACAGGTAGGGTAAGACGTCCCTTTCTAATTCCCAGCCAATGCCCCTTATACCTTGCTAGCAGGAGGCAAGCCGTAGCAATGTTCACTGTCAAGTTTTTCTGTCCTTTTACGGTCACATATACGTCTACACATCTTCATGTTTACCTGTCTTTAAAATAAGTCCCCGGGACACTGTCAGTATATTTCTTCATTCCAGTTATCAGTTTCCTTCTGTGGTCACTGACATACCTGTACCTAGTTAAAAGAATTCCTTCCAAAGATGTCACAGCATTCCATGGCATTTATTTAGCCATTTCCCTTTTGATCTGGCCATTTTAAAACAAATGTTAATTTTACACTTTGGGGTGTTTTGTCCGCCTGTGCCTGTGCCCCAAGTACATGTCTGGTGCCTGCAGAGGTAAGGGAAGGTTGTTGGGGACTCTGAAGTTGTAGCTGATGGTTGTAAGCCTCCATGTGAGAGCTGGGAGTCAATCTTAGGTACTCTGCGGGAGCAATAAGCCTTTTTAACTGCTGAGCCATCTCTGCAGTCCCCAATGTGACAAAATTTAGCTGCTGCAAACTCTGCATTTTCTTTCCCCATATTTCTCTTGTGTGGCTTTCTTTCCCATATTTTATTATATGAACTGTATTTTGTTAGTTATTAGTAATTTCCAAGTGGTTTTTTTTCCTTCAAGAGACTTAAGGAAAGCTCATTTAGTTCATCAAATAGTCAAACAGCCTGACATGGTGGCTCTTGCCTGTAATCACATTTGGGAGAATGAGGCAGGAAAACATATAAATGTATTTCTAGGCTAGCCTGGGCTACAAAGTGATATCTTGTATCAAAAAAAAGTTCCGGAAAATCAGGTGTCTCATTTCACGTTAAAGACAAAAAAATGTGTCCTTCCACATGTTTCTCCCATTTTTAACAGTTTTGCGATTTAAACCTAGAGCATTTGATGCTCTCTCTAGGTACATAATATCAAAACTAGTGAAAATAAAAAAATCCATAATTCAAGTAAATCCAGATGTAAGGATAGTGAACCTTAGCCCAGGAGAGGGTGGTGTAACCTATGACAGTGGGAAAAGACCTTGCTTTCAGAGATGGACATCTCAACAGGAATCATGAGATCCGGAAGACAAACAAGAAACTTTACATTGTGTTAAGCAAATAACTGCCAATAGAATACTACAGAGGACAAAACTTTCCTTCAAGATTGACTCTCTTAGGGGCTAAGGACATAGATAGGTCAGTGGATAAAGGCTTGCTGCCCAAGACCGAGGACCTGAATTTGACCTCAGAAGCACTTACATAGCTAGGCATGGTGACACATACTTCCAGTTCATAAGGCAGGTGTGCAGAGCCCCAAGGCTTGCTGGTCACCTGGTCCCGGAGGTTGTGAAAAGCATCCTTTTCTTTAGCATGATTATTTAAATGTGACTACTCCATCTGTAAAGACTGTCTGCAGGCCTTAATATTTTCTGTGCTTGGTGACTTTGATGTTTGGTACTTACTGCTTATAGGAAAATTGTTGTCATCACCTGGAGTCCAGCTCAGTTTTGGTTTAGAGGTTACCATTACATATGGTTGATTTAAATACTCCAGAGAATCTTAAACTGGAATTAGGTCCACATAAAGACCGATTTCCTCAAAGGTGATCCTTTGGGATCTAGCACAACAACTCTCAGGGTTATCTTACTTCCTCCCCCCCCCCCCAGTTCCAAGTGTCCACCAAAGACCCATTTCTTATTTTCTAAGTCTCTTTAGCTTCCTTTAAAAATAGACAGATACTTGGGTAAAAAGCATCACCAAATTCTGGGCTTGCATCTGAGATTCACACTTTTAAAAAGATGTATTTATTTTTTAAAAGTTATGTGCATGTGTGTGGGTGTGTGCATGTGAGACAGGTGCAGGTGCCTGTGGGGACCAGAAGAGGGCATCACATAGCCCCTGGAGGCTTGTGAACGCCTCTGTGGACCTGAACTGATGTCCCCAGGGGAAGCAATATGCTCTCAACTGCTGAGCCATCTCTCCAGCCCCAGATTCATAATGTTTTTGTGCTATGGTAGCAGACATCTCGAATATTTAAGTGGAAAACATCGCATGTCCTGTTTTCCTGGTTGTTCTCGGTGGAAAGGTTAGGGTAAGATGAATTACAGCCTGCTGATGCTGCATATGTCTGCCACTGGGGATGGGACCTTTGGTGAGCTGAACTCACTGCGGAATTCTGAAGAAGGTGGAAATCTGAACTATAGACAGCTGTCCCCGTTGATACTAAATACCATTTTCCTAAATGCTAATATATATGCCGTGTGCTAGAAATCTACACGTACATTAAGTTTCTAACTAAATTTCATAGTAAGAATAATGGACGATAATCCCCAGTGTAATGTTGAGAAATCAATGCAGACACAGATCTCCCCATAACGGACACCAGAGCATGCAACTGAGCTTGGACTTCTTCTTTCAAGAACCCACCCCACCATGTGCATTATCTAAGTTCCCCACCCCATCTCCTCTATTCCCCTGTTCTTGTTAGAGGTAATTAACGATAAATTTTGAGTTCACCTCTACAATCCAGAATAATTCTGCCCCCTCTCAAATTTCTCCACTTAATCGAATTTGCAAACCTTTAAACCTCGATGACATTTTTATGATTTCCCTGAGTTAGTCACTACCAAATGCACAGCTAGCTTGTGTTCAAATGCCTGCTGATCTCCCAGCTGAGCTCTGCTTATGCTTAGGGGGTTATTTTCCCAGTTGTTGGAACTAGGCACATTGGTCTGTTGCTTTTGGTTTTTTTTTCATTATCATAACAAAATAGTAAAGGCTTACTAACTTTATGGAGAAGAGACATCAATTTATTTACTTTTTCTAGAGACTTAATTGCAAGTTGTTCGCTTTGGTGTGGCTATGGGGAGGTCCCCCCGGGGTATGGTAGACAGTGACACAATGGCAAGGGCATGTGGGAGGAATTAAGATATCAGCGAGAGATTAGGCCCCACAATCCCTTCTGAGGCTGCTCCTCCAATGACAAATCCTTTCCCTAGGCATTGCCCGGTTAAGATCCCATCAGCATTACAGTGTTACATTGGGGATCCAGAAGACAACATGGATCTTTGCTGGACATACTTAAACCATACCCATGCCATACCATGTGCTCCAAGGAAGTTGTCCAGAGTGCACGTGGGGTTGGTCATTTTTATCTATAGTTTCCTCCTTCTCACATTTTTATTCCCTTCTATTTTAATGATTTAATCCTATATCTTCTATCCAACACAATCGCACACATCCAGGTTTGTTCATTGCATTCCTATAACACCCCTATACTCATCTGGAACACCCATGCTCCCAGCAAATAAGTGGTTAGTGTGAGAACGGTCAGAATTCTAAGCAGTTCAAAGACCCAGTTGGAACAACTCACAGATAGATTTCTTTACTTCTATTAGGGAGCCAGTAACACTTGGCTTTTCTCTTTTTGTTTGGCATTTCCTGAGTCTACCACTTAATTAGTGGTTGAAAAAAATGGCATTCTATGTTATTTTTTTTTCATTTTCTTTTATGATCTGGTTATGTCTATGATTAGAGGCACTTGTGTTTCATTCTAACCCTCTATCTACAGTTATGGAAGAAACTCAAGTTTATCAGAGTGGTCTGGCTTGTTAAATGTGAAGCATGTCATTGATGGTGATTGTTGGGGTCTCTCGTTTGAGCCCAGAGCTCCGAGACCATCACACGCAACCACACAGTAGTGGGTCAGACTCCTGCCTTTTTCAATTAATTAAAAACCAGGTATTTGCTCCAAAAATCATCAGCAACTTCCAAGATGCCAGAAAATACTCTAACATGATACCTACTTTTGTCAGCTCTTTAAAATTCTACGAATTTTCATCTCTGGAAGATCCAACATCCTTCCCTGAAGAACACTGTGTCACCATGACCGTGTGGAAAAAACACAATAGGCAATGAAGAAACCAGTCTCTACTTCACCAGTGTTACTTTTCCATGCTCAGGGATGTTGTCTAACTTTGTCCTTGGAGTGCCGAGGAAAAGAGGGAAGAAAAGCTCCGAGACATGCTCTTCATGGATCTAAACATCTGCTAACATTGCAGCATGTTCACCACTCAAGTTTTCCTAAGCAGATGAGACAGGGTTAGATTCATCCCACCTGGTGCGTGATCTGAGGAAAGGTGAGTAGATGGTGAGATCTCCTCTCCACTCTTCTGGCAATGACTGTGCCCATCCCTTGTCCTACTGGGAGGCAGTAGAGCTGGTGAAGGAGATGGAGAACTCTTGGGAGCATCTTCCACAGCATCTCCGCCTCACTGAGCTGGTTCTCCACTCAGGGTTCAGACTTCTCTGAGAAGGTTCCCTCATCTCCCTGTAGACCATTTACTGCAAATCCTCCCTTCTTCCATCTGTTACCTAATTGGTCGGTTAGGATTAATTTCAGGAGGTCCTGCATGATGCTACAGGATGCCACATGTTACAGAAGAGGAGCAGATGACCTTCTCCTTGGGAGACATTCCTATGGGGTTGCTTGTCTATACGAACCCACAGGAAACACCGAAAAATCCACAGGATGATGGATGTTTGTGTAAGCAGAGCCAAAATTTAGCAAGAGGAGATCAGTTGAAATTAAGAGGAAAACCCTCAGAGGCTTTGTTTAGTGAATGAGCCCAAATCCTTTGTTGGAAACACAATGCCATGAATGCAAGCATGCTTCAGTGGAAAAGTGAGGTTTGATGCTGGCTTTAAAAAGGAGCAGAGGGAAAACAACACAAAATCAGAAGAGAGGAGTTGGGCTGATCCACTTCAGGATTTCTTGATATTATTTGATATTATTTGGATGGAAACATGAGACCCCTACTCAGGGGAGCTTCATCAAACAATCCATTTGATGCCTAAATGCACGATTAACGGTGGGCCCTCCCATCACCCAAAGAGCTTATTTTCTTAAACGCAAGCTCACCTGGCATAATCATTCTTTTTGCATTACTGCTTGGTTATAGTAATGCTTGAACAGTCATGACAGGAAGTTGCTTTGAGCACTTCCGGATTCAGATGGGCTAAGTGATTCAGCCTCTCTGCTCCACGTTACTCACCGCGGTTCCGATGACAATTTCTTCCCTGGTTGAGTAGAACATAAACTCGTAGAGCCTGTAGTGCTGGAATAAGCTGAAACACAAACAGGCATGCAAACCAGCTTGAGAGAAGAGAAAATATCTGAGGGTGTGACTAGAGATGGTCCATAGGCATACAGAAATCCCTCTCCTGCATTGCAGAGTAAGCTGCCTAGGAATACTAGGAGATTTCACATTTTGCTTTCTGAGTCTGAGATACTGATAGGACAGCACAGCACAGAATTTAGGAAAGCGTCAGCAGATCTATTTGTGACATGAGATTGGGGGTGGGGGTTGTTCTAGGGTGTGTTTTATAGTTTGAAGTACATCAACCTCCCCCCCCCCCCAAGCAGCTACACAGTCTTGCCATCAGCTGTGCTTTGCTTTAGATCCGACTCAGTTCTGGTATGAACAAGCCTGGGTTTCTATAACCATTATGGCACACATTGACAAAATGTTTCAAGATTAAATCAATCTCTAAGAACACCAGAAAAATGACTTGGCAAGGTCTAAAATTTGGTTTTTTTAAAGACATCTGACTTTCCTGCAGGAGGTGTGGTCACACATCACAGGCTGACATCCCTTTAAATCGATCATTTCTTCTCACCTGAAGTGACTACAGGAGCTCAAAGTCACAAGTGCTTGCAAATAAATGTTTCCGGTAAGTTAAGAGCTTGACGATATATCATTGTGAGTTAAAAATGTTACTGAAGGGCTGACTTCTAATATCCTGTTTGTGATAATATTTGAATTTTTCTAATTCTCTTCCTGCTGGTTGGGAAAATTAATAAACTCATAATACAGCAAAACGCCCAAGAACAACAAAAAAAGTCTTAGTGGTTCTCTTTCACTCTGGTGCCTTCTGCTATTTAAGAAAATTGATTTTAATATAACTGAGAAATTAACATTTGCAAGAATGTAGCTACAGAGCATGTGTAATAATGGTTTCTCCTGGATGCTGTAATGGATCAAAGTTTCAATTCATTTGAAATCAATGAAGAAATCCTCAGGCAGCTGGGCCCCTCTGAGTTACATTAGCAGTGGAACCTCCCTGGGAGCTCAATCCATTAAAGAGTGGTGGCTGTGTGGGCCCAGTCAACTTTCCTTTCTTCTCTGCAGACACTGAATACTTGATTTACTCATCAACATTCACAAGACTAACTTAGCTTTTGATATTACTTTGATCTGTTGGCTAGAAAAACACAGGAAGATTAGCCAAGTCTGATAAATAACTGGAGCAAAAATAAAGTCAGCTTCCTCCATCCTTTGTATTGGTGACCTAGAGAGAGAACTGATCTGGGGGGGGGTCTAAATATCAAAGGCCATATTTGGGAACCAGCTTGCTCTCTTATAAATGAACTAGAAAAACCTCCTACTTTGTCCATCTTGTGCTAGACCCAGAATGTAGGGTAAAATGTTTCCACTAAGAAAAGTTGTAATCTTTCAGTCTTTTGTGTCTTTGTTATATAGAGGGGTAGGGCTGCACCATGTCTGCCAAGAGGAAACTTAAGCAATGAAAACAGCATCCATGACTTGGATATGATGGTCAAAGATGCAGTAAGGAGGTGGGGCTGGGACCAGGACCAGGACCAGGATGTATACGGAGGGGAAGATGCCTAAGGGGACACTTCCTAAGGGACAGGCCAAGTTCCCTCCTTGTCTCTCTGCACCCTCCAGCTCCTCCAGGGGGCTGATAGTGGTCTCATCTGATAATCAAGTGACAGTTCAGCCATGGGAACACATTGCCATATCTTCCATTGGACTTCTGTCTGACTCAAGCTTTTAGATGATGTTGTCCAACTCTCAGGTTAGACCTTGAAGCAAGATGTGATAAAAATGGTTCAAGCTGTCTGACCCAGTGTCACACATTGTTTGGCACAACGTGATGATGGGACTGATTTTCTTACAGTGGAGCATGTGTGGTTCTCAGGAAGAAGAACACTCAATGAAAAAAAAGTGTAAACAACATTTGCATTGTAAATGTATGCAATATGCATACATACATATATTGCATACACAGATAGCTTTGTGTGTGTGTGTGTGTGTGTGTGTGTGTGTGTGTGTGTGTGTGTGCTTGTTTAGATTGTATAAGCAGGCAGCAGTAGTACCCTGCACTCATGTTGAAAAGAAATTTTGACTTTAATGTTTCCAGACCACAGGTATAAATGTATCATCTAGACTCAAGCGAAAATATATGAAATGTAGTTTTATTGACAAGTTAAGTTTTATATTGCTGTATGACTATTCTCTCCTAAGTGCCACATTTCATTCTAGAAGGAGGGTTTTTACCAGACTTAGGATGACAATAAGGCTTATGAGGTAGAAGAGATCCTGAAACCAGGGGCTCAAGAAGCCTAGAAATGACAAAATTCAAAGGTCCCATTTGGTATAAGGTTATTTAAGGAATAATCAGCCTCAGGAGAGGGGTGAGTCACTGATAAAGCTACCTGTCACATTCTTCTGGGAGATCAAAGGATGTGACTGTCATAGGTTGTCGCCCATGCTGGTTGTGGGGGTGAGGGTGGTTCAGCTGTCTTTGTGTCACTCACACTCTGGGAAGTAATTCTAATAGACCCCTTATTTCACTAAGCTGGATCTGGGCAGAATTATGTGATTGGTCTGTCTGTCCTCTGGGGGGGGGGGCGGTGTTGAAAAGGAATTTGTTCATGCCTTTCCAGGAATAGTCATGCAATGTACATGCTGAGCCATGGTCGAAAAACTTGGTCTCTTGAAGATGATGAGGGAGACACTGAAGCACACATACTTTTGATAGTTTAGTTATCTCCATCTTTATAAAACTTATTAATTGTTGAAAGGAATATGTTGTGCAATTTCACTGCTACTAAATTTTATTTGTGCACCCATGAAGGATTCTGGACACTAGTGGAAAGGCTCACATTGGGTCACACAACTTAATTACCAATTCCAGGTATTCTAATCACTGGCACTTTTCCCCTTGTGTAATAACTATATTTAAATGCATAGTTTCTCTCAAATCACAATGTGGAGATTTAACAGTATTACATCTGGATCTTCTGTGTTTAACTAATCATTCTAAATATTTTTTTTTTTTATTAAGAGATCTGAGATCTGGCAAGTGGAGCTGTTAAGATGTACATTGATGAACATTTCCTGGAGGGATGAGTTGAGACAGGGAAGGGAGCTTGTCCCTCACTGTCAGGAAAGGGGCATTATGGCACTTGTTGATGCTATGGTTAGCTATGGGACACCATTTACATTATAAACCTGGGCTTAGGGTTTAGCTCTAAAAATTCATCCTGCCTGGACAGAGCAGCATGTGTAGATGAAGAGAGAAGCGAGGCCAAATATGCGTGGTTGACTCCCCCTCTTCAGGGAATCTCAGAACAGTGTGCTTTTTATGTGCTTGCTCATGCCTGTGCACCTGTGTGTGTGTGTGTGTGTGTGTGTGTGTGTGTGTGTGTGTGTGTGTGTGTGTGTCTGTGCCCCCCTGTGTGTGTGTATGTGTGTGTGCCCCCCCCTCTCTCTCTGTGTGTGTGTGTGTGTATGTGTATGCATGTGTGTATGTGTGTGTGCCCCCCTCTGTGTGTGTGTGCGTGTGTGTGCCCCCTCTGTGTGTGCGTGTGTGTGTATGTGTGCGTGTGTGTATGTGTGTGTGTGCCCCACCTCTGTGTGTATGTGCGTGTGTGTGGCCCCTCTGTGTGTGTGTGTGTCTATATATGTGTATGTGTATGTGCATGTGTGTATGTGTGTGTGTATGCGTTTGTGTATATGTGTGTATGTGTATGCGTGCATGTGTGTATGTGTATGCGTGTGTGTGTATGCGTTTGTGTATATGTGTATATGTGTATGCATGCGTGTGTATGTGTGTGTGTATGTGTGTGTATGTGTATGCGTGTGTGTATGTGTGTGTGCCCCCCTCTGTGTATGTGTGTGTGCCCCCCTCTCTCTGTATGTGTGTGTGTGTGCCCCACCTCTGTGTGTATGTGTGTGTGTGTGCCCCCCTCTCTCTGTGTATATATGTGTGTGTCTATGTATGTGTATGTGTATGTGCATGTGTGTATGTGTGTGTGTATACATTTGTGTATATGTGTGTATGTGTATGCGTGCGTGTGTATGTGTGTGTGCGCGTGTGTATGTGTGTGTGCATGTGTATGCATGCGTATGTGTGTGTGTGTGGGTTTGTGTGTGTGTATGCGTTTGTGTATATGTGTGCATGTGTATGAGTGCACATGCGCATCATTGGTGGGTGGTCGAGGTGAGAGGACTCAGGTGTTGATCTTCCCTTCTGCTTTTCACGTAGTTCTAGACTGTGGTCTTTTGTGTTCACTACTGGATAGGTCAGGGTGGCTGGTCCAAGCAGGCCCTTTACCTACAACCTCTTATGTGTCTTCCTGGGCTTATGGACACACCTGACATTTTGTAGGTTCTAAGAGTCTAAACCCAGGTCCCCAGGATTCTGCCACAGTATTTTACCCAGAAAGCCATCATCTACCCAGCCTGGGAGGATGGAGGGGTGCAGATTTCTGCTCATTTTGTCCTCTTCCCCCACTGGACGAACTTGTCTTGCTCTAAAAGCTATGTAAACTTGTACCCTTTTTTTCAGTGAGACCCACATCTTAGCAAGCACATTTTGTACTAGAGAAATCACAGTGTATTAAATGCTATCTTACAAAAAGTACTGTATCCCATGACCATTATTGAGCCACACCAGGAATGAGGATATAAGCTTTATCATATTAAGCACGCTAATGTTTGTAGAGCTTCCAGACAATAACCAGGCTTTGCACCAAGTCAGTCCTGAACCTGTGTAGGACATCAGGTGGCCCTCTATGTTGAAACATGTTAATGTAATGTTGGGGAACATCGAAGACACAGTTGAAAAGCAAGAGCAAAGAGACTGTGCAGGAAGACAGAGCTAGGTAGAAGCACATTTTCACATACGGGTGCCCCGGGATGTGTGAAGTCTAAAAATGTCTCTTTGGAGAGAGGCATGCCTCTTACACACACTTTGTAATGGTCTCTGTAAAGCACAGTTAGGGTGCGAGGTAGCTCTGCACTTGGTGTGCACACCTGAGAACCAAAATTCAGGCCAGGACCCATTCAAATGCTGGATAGGTGTGGTGGACCACTATTGCTCCCATTGGAGACAGGGTTTCCTACGCACAAGCTGTCTAGCAGAATATGCTGAATCAGAGGGCCCTGGGTTCGAGTAAAAGGGTCTGTCTCAATAAATGAAGTGGGGAGCAGTTGAGGAAGATACTTGGGGTCAACTGTGAGCCTCTAAACACATTTGCACACATGTGCACCCTCATACACAAGTGTGCCCCTACATAAGCAAATACCCATGCACACTACATATACACTGCTCCTCCAAAGAGACAGATTTCTTGCTATAGTGATAAAGAGTCAGTGATATAACAATACTTCCACTCTGTCCACCATCATTTTCTAAGAAAGTAAGACTTGATAACAAGTTATGCTGGCCAATAGTTCAAAAAATAATTTAGGGACTTAATAAGTTTGATTAAGTATGTGATTATTTTCTTCTTTTCTTTTCTTTTTTCTTTTTTTCTTTTTCTGTTCTGGGGCTTGAACATATAACCTCATGCTTAGTAGGGACAAACACCTTTTTAAGGAGCTACATTCTGAGTCCTTTTTAAATATAATTTTCTTTTGTGACAAGGTCTCACTAATTTACTTAGATGGAACTTGAACTGTATTGCCTTAACTTCCCCTCCTAGGGGAAGTTACAGGCTTCTACCATAAGGATTTATGGCTCTTATGTTGTAAGCACAAATCATACAAAATCAACTTTTAAGTGGAAATGAATGTTACTCTTTAAAATGTAAACGTGGCTGCTTAGATAGACCAACTACCTGAAATAGAGATCCATTAAAACTCAATTCAATTCTGTTAATAAAATGTTGTTAGTTCTAGACTCATGGAAGAATGGCAATCCCCAGTAATGGTTACAGGCCAGTGGAAGTTACAGTGTCACTCAGCAATCATATTTACAAATACTGGCCGAGTGGGATGAATACTCATGTCCTCACTCTCCTTGTTAGATGAAAAAGTTGAGTATTCTCTACTTCCAAAAATTAATTTTGTGTTCCTGTGGGTGTGAGGGTGCATCTGTGCCACCACCATGTGTCAATGAACATCTTGGAGGAGTTAGCTTGTTCTTTCCTTCTACTATGGTGTTCCCAGGGATAGAACTCAGATCATTAGCACTTGGTGGCAAGCACCTTTACTCACCAAGCCATCTCTGCAGACTGACTGTTGTTTATTGAGTAGTTGTTGCTCAAAGTCTATAGCCATATGAATTTACTAAACTCTTAAGTCATCTTTAGTAGGTATTTTCTAGAAAACACGAAATAAATGGAAGATAAATAAAATGAATACCAGTCCTACCTGCTTTTTAAGTAATCGATGATGGCATTGGCATCTTTGACATCAAAGATGTGCAACTGCTCATTCTTCTGTGAATGGTTAGGTCCAATTTCTGCCATCACTTCACCAAGCCACTTGATGCTGTCCTCTAAGGACATGTGCAGTGCTGAAAACAAAGCCGGAAAACCCTTCCATTAACTCGATAGCTATTGTGGGGTACAGTATTCCAAGATGTCCTAAATGTGCCAAAATTTTCCTTCTCCATCATTTGTGGAGAGAAAAGATGAAGCTCATGTTTTTGTTTGTTTGTCTTTACAACAAATTAATAATTAGTTTTTGAGTGAATTAGTAGTGACCATATATATATGTACATGGTTGGCTGGACAGTTTGTTTCCAGTTCAGAAAGCAAACCACCAATGTCTATTTAAATACCACTTTTAAATGGAAAGGAAAATTTTAAAGCATATTTTAAGGAGCAAAAGAAGGATAAATAAAAATCATAGAAAAGCTGGCCACCAGAGGTGGCAAGGAGACACAGATCAAAGGTTCAGCCACTGTGGACACCAGTGCTGAACTTGGATGGGGAAGGTCAATGAGTAGAGTTCCCAGTTTCTTGGCTATAACTGAATATTATATTTGTTATATTTGAAAACTCAGCTCTAAGGTTTTTTTGAGAGGAGTCAAATATATGGATATTTTCAGATTTTCCATTTTTATCTTTACATTATATTTATTTTATGCCTCTCTCTGTATCACATGGTTTGTGTGTAGGGAAGAGTAAAATTTCAAGGAGTGGGCTCTCTCCCCCCATCTGTGGGTTGCCAAGGACTGAACTGGAGTCATCAGTCATGGTGGCAGGCACCCTTACTGCTTGGCCATCTTGCCAGCCCTTTAAATATCTATCTTGAAAATAGGAATTTTTGTATAAAATAGCACCACCATTAAAGATTTCAAAGCTATATAACCTGTTTGTCAAACATTTGCCTTTAAGAGGCTGTCAAACCTGCATTGAAATGACACAACTTCCTCACTGTTGACCAACAATGACCAGCTCGGTGGATCTATAAGATTCTCAGAAAACTACATATAGACAACAGCAAAACACACATGCATACAAGAAAGCAACAACATTTCTCCACCGACTATTTCCTTGTCCAGCTGAAAATGAAACTTAAATATTAATAATCTCAGACTTAATTCTATGGTGTTTTTGGTAATCAGCCTTTTTGATTGGCTGATTGTGTTTGGCTTTTCTTGTGGCAGGTACAATATCATCTACAATCTCTTTGTCCTCTCCCCTCCTTCCTTGACGATTGGATACAGGCAACTGGAGTATCCAGAAAGTCTTTCCTGACACTAGTGAGTAGGCATGAACAGGGGTGGCACCAGTGGGTAGGCAGGCACACAGAACAGAGGTGGCTGGAAGCAGAGAGTTGAATGGTCTTGGAAAAATGTATCTGGACCAGTGTCAGGAGAAGTGACTCTCAGCTTCTGTGCCTGGCTGATGGCTTACAGAGAAAAGCTGAAGATCTCTCAGGAAGCCATCAATAAACATCCTACTTCATGTACTAGAATGGAATGCTGTGGGATGGAGATGGAGACAAAAGATGAATTATGAGAATATAGACTGATAGTTGGTTCAGCCACATCTAGAGAAGCTGAGTTAAGCACCCATCCCCTTTCTCTGGAATGCACATTTGACATGCACCCCATGTCAGAATCCCTAATATAATTTTTAGAAAGACATTACAGACAAATCCTATCTTAAGATGTATTTTGTTCAAATTTTCTTCTATCTGTAGCAATTAGACAGAAATGGAAAGTAACTGAACCCTACTGAGTGCTTCAGTGAATGTGCCTAGTGCCAGATGGAACCCTTTAAAGGGCACTATCCAGAAATTACCAGGGGTAATTCTTACACAATCACACTCTCCTACAGGTCATGATCATCACATGGGTCACACAGAACTACAGGATGAGGGCCTTTTATTTGTTGTCTCAGGCAAAACACACTCTCACTGTACATTTCTCTTTTCACAATAAACCTTAAAAGTAACGCCCACAGTGGAAGGGAATTTGAGAAGAAAAGATGAGTATGGTAAGAGCAACTCATAATAAATAGAAAAAGCAAACTCATTAATTGGAGATGCTGAGAAAAAAATGTTATTTAGATTATTGATTTGAATTCTGGATGGAACTATGGTTCTCAAACACAGACTGCATCTGTTTATGAGACTTGCTTCTGTTGACCAAAGACTGACTCTTTAGAACTGTTTTTATGGACCTCCTTCCTTACTGGAGACAATTGCTTTGAAAATGACAGATATTAGCCTTTCTCTTAGCTAACTGAAGTCCCACAAGTGGAGTGACCAGACTGAGAGGTACTAAGTCAAATGCAATCTGGGAAACTCAAGTGAGGAAGGGCACTCTAGATTTATAACTAGTTAGAAAACATGGAGGTATGATCAGGTAAAGGCACTTGCTAGCTAGGTCACCGGTCTCATCATTTTGTCTTTAAAAGAGAACTTCTGCATCCAAGATGCTGCTGATGATATGGCAGGCAAATAGGAAATGCACAGAAACCCCTGGACAGCTAGTCTCTGTGTGTGGCCTTTCTAGGTGAAGATTCCTACACCACCTCAGTGTGTACCAGATTGTATTCCACTATGAATGTGCTGCTCGCAAGTTGTACCATGTTTTTCACCTATTATGCATGTACTATTTCTATTGAGAACCTGCTTCAAGCATATTCCACATGTGTTCACGGTGTGTAAAGAGTATTCCACATGTGCTGTTCATAGTGTGTGGTGCTTTCTGTCTCTTCACATATGCTCCTTTACTAGTATGTACCCATTTCTGGTCCTTTACATACGTGCCTTCCTACTGTGTACCCATATCCTTTTACAAATGTGCATTTCCTTTCATGTATCCATTTCTGGCCCACTATATAAGAATGCCTCTATACATGTGCCACTTTCTTAGCATGTATCATTTCTCTTTTGTCACATGTGCACTGATTTCTAGTGTATTATCTTTGTTGTCTGCCCCATGCCAGCTATGTCTGATGTGGCATCATCGGGATAGACTCTTGTTTGCTGAAGTTGATCTCATGTCAACTTAAGGAATCAACTAAATCCCTCTGAATCTTCTCTCTCTCTCTCTCTCTCTCTCTCTCTCTCTCTCTCTCTCTCTCTCCCTCCCTCCCTCCCTCCCTCTCTCTCTCTCTCTCTCTCTCTCTCTCTCTCTCTCTCTCTCTCTCCCCCTCCCTCCCTCCCTCTCTCTCTCTCTCTCTCTCTCTCTCTCTCTCTCTCTCCCTCCCTCCTTCCCTCCCTCCCTCCCTTTCTCTCTCTCTCTCTCTCTCTCTCTCTCTCTCTCTTCTCTCTCTCTCTCTCTCTCTGAATAACAACACGTAAATTATTTGCTGTGGTCTATTGTTCAGGGAATGCTGACAAGAATAAAAAGTCTGAACTTGTCAAATAGACGTGATTTCATTTTTGAGCAATATTTTCTGCCTTCAGTGCATACAAACCACAGAAACAAAAGCACACTCTTAAGATAAGTCTCTGAACTGCACTTTATATCTTTGAGATGATCTGGTTTGATTTGAAGTGGGCTCCCTGCAGAATGTCTTGTAGACATGCAACACAGATTTGGGGCAAGGACCAAGTCCAACACCTAGCTGTCCAAAAATGGGTGTCCTGTGGGCTAGGCCACTTGATAACCATGAACCTGAGATGTGCTCTGTGGCCGGAGCTGTGGTGGAGACAGTGTGACAACTTCATCCTTCATCTTCAGAATGCCATGGTCCCTTGGTTTAATTGCAAACAATTTAGCTCCTTGCTGTGTCAATCAGCCAGAACTGTGCTTTTCATTCACAGTCTAATTCCATGGAATGACTGAGAGGTTTTTTTGTTTGTTTGTTTTGTTTTGTTTTGTTTTTCTGACCAGAGGTATACATGAGCTTGTTTGCTTTCCCCTCATTTTGCACACACACTTTCACTGCCTCCCGACTTAGCTGCTTGAAGCCTGTTGGAGGGTCAGAAGTGCATATATGAACTGGTACCAACCATACAAAGCTCAGCTGAAGGCCACTGGGGGCTGGGAGGTGTGGGAGAGGTGTAAGCCAGAAATATTTGCTCATATTCGGACTTTGAAGCTCTTGTAAATGTTCACCTCCAGCTTAGAAGTTGCACAGCTTAGGACAGCCACATCAAACATCCTTTGAAACTTTAATTTTCCTACGACTGATGCATTCAAGTTTTGCTTGCTACGTGGATCTTTCCTGAAAAGGCATTCTCCAGCCCCTACTGCTCACACCTAGGTTTTCACATCCTCCCCCAGAAGGATTTTTTCTTTTCCTTTTTTAAAATTAAGACCCAGTCTTGCTGTGTCTTAGGTTCATCTTAGATTTTCAATCCCACCTCCTTCCTCAACCTTCCAGATCCCAAATACTAGTGTTTTAATGTGTTCCTCCCTCTATGCCCGGCTTCACAGACTGTTCATCTTTTCCCCCTGCATTCTTCTGCTCTTTGGTATTAACGCAAGTACAAACACACCTTTTAGTTTTTATCTTTCATAAACAAAAGTACACAGTTCTTCATGTTCTTTTCTTCTGCTACTATGGAGTCTTGTCACCCAATATGCAGAGAGCTTTCCCATTTTCCCCTTTGCTATGTATTCTGCTTTCAAGAAAAATTAAATCATGTTTAGGTTTTACCATAGTTTCTGATATGTAGAAAATCACAAAGATGACAGCATATCCTATGGTATTTGGATTGTGATTGGTTATGGGAATACTAATTAGAATAACTTTGGCGAATCAACAAAGAGACCCTTAGTCTTATTAAGGATCTTTGAGGATTTACCATTCAGTGAGAAATGAGCTGTCCTTGTTGTATCCAGGAAACAAACTCACAGTTCTCATTAAATGAAACATGATGAAGCAAGTATCTTGGCTTTCAAATATTAATTTACACGGACTACATCTCTTCCCCCACCTCTTAAAACAACAGAGAGGGACTAGACTTACTTTGAAGATTATGCAGTAACATGTCCAGCAAAGTCATGAATTTTGAATGCTGGTAGACGGAAAAGTTCATGTCTTTGGCCCAAAAGAACCCAGACACATAGTAGTCTAACAGAATGGCATCTCTTAAGCAAGTCTGGAGATCCTTGAAATTCAGAATCACTCTCATTTTTCTGTGACAGAAAGAAAAATGCAGGGATTAAATGGGATTAAGTAGTAAACAGTTCTGAGAAGTTGTGGAAGCAACTAGTTTAATGAAAATTCTAGGATGCTTCTCACCTTATTCAGTCATCTCAGTATCCACAAGGTGAAAGGGAAAGGGAGGAAGGGGAAGAATGGCCTGGGATGGATGGGAGATTGCCCCCCCTGCCCATCTCAGTTATTTCTTTCTCTGTCTCCACTTCTTATACTTTCAATGCCTGGTATTTTTACCTCCTGAAATTCAAAATTCAATACTTTTTTTTTTGGTGTGTGACAGGCTAGTCATGCAGCTCAGGTGAGTCTAAAATTTGCTATGCAGCCAAAGATGACCTTGAGCTTTTGATGCCCCTGCCCCAGCCTCAGTCCCATAGCTGTCTCTGGGATTAGGCACAGGCAAGCCAAGTGGGTGCTCTTCCTACCAATTCAGCCAAGACCTCTCTACAAATCAATCTACGGATTAAGTCTGATCCATTTCTGAGAACAGCTTGTTAAATATTCTGTCCTCTTTTTCTCTGCAAAGAAAACAACCCGTGCATCTTTGATTGGCTTTCTGTCCGGTGCATTTAAGTTTTTCCCAACCATTCTTCCTTCCCCTGCGTATTTCTTATTACTTCTCTCCCAGTATGGGTTAAGCAGTTGTTCCTTCTCTGAGCTGCTCTTAGATCTTTCTCTACATTTTTCTTATGATGTTTCTAACCTTTCTTTTCCCCCATCATCTCCTCCTCTAGCTGTTATAAGTCTGTTTTATGCTCTTGTTGCTATTGCTCCATAAGTTTAAAAAATCTGGGGCATGACATTTTCCTGTATTTTCTGTGTGTCCCTGTTCACATCTTTCTGATGGTGGCTTTGTTCTATGTCCTGTCACTGTCTCTTCAAGCACAGTCCTCATGTGCTAGTTATTTTTAAACAATGGACAGCTGCTTGCAGGAAATGAACTGGGTGTGGAGAACTGCCTATGACACAAACTATTAGATGCTCTCTGGTTCATTTTTATCGACACTGCTAGTCACTTCCTGTGCCATGATACAAACTGGTTGGTACTTCCTGTGTCCTGATAACCAACTCACAGGCATTTCCTGTGTGAAGTTACTTTCTGTCAATTCTTCTAACATTTATTTCTGTTTTGATTAGTGAGATAAAAAACATAGACTCATTTTACTGTGACATAAACAATCTCTAATACAGGTATGTGTACCCCATTTCTGCATGCCCAGGTCCTACACTGCAAATGGGGACTCATAGCACAGCATCTAGGTTTTTCTCCTCCAGGAAGTGTCCAGTACCTTCCCTTTGTCCTCAGCCCTGTAGCTGTGTATATCTCCCTCAAACTGTCTCCTGCACATCCAGGTTATCTGTGATCATTGTGAGGGTCACCTTCAAAGTTCATGGCTTGGCCTTCATCATTCTTCTGTCTGGTTTTCCTTATTGCTTGTATGTGATTTTGTGGGATGAGTTGGAAGATGGTATGTGTGTGGCAAATTCACCCCATTATCTTCAAATGTGGAGCCCTTGTCTCTTACCGTATTCAAATGAGTAATAATTAATACAAGTTTAGAAGTTAACATGTCTTTTGACATGTATGCAACATCAACATCTGCCTCAAATGTAGCCTTATCAGGAGAAACCACAGACCCTACATGAGGTCTGATAATTTTTAAGGAAACATTTCATCTCCCCTCCCCTTCCCACCATGGCAGACAATGCTGTCGAACCTATGAAACTTGTCTAAGAGGAGGGTTTTTCTGTAGGTGCCTTATTACTTTATTAATTCGTAAGGAAAAATTAGCTTTTCTCCCATTGTATAAAAAAATCAAACAAATAAATAAGTAGGTTTGGTGCCCCTGGCAGCCATCTTGTAATCTTTATCTAAAATATCATGTAACAGGAGACTTAGAAGCAAGTTGACTTCATATTGAGTTTGATAGTGACAAAATATTGAATATACATCTTTATATATATGTGTGTATGTATGCATACATAAAGTATTTATGTATCTGTATCCATTAAAAAATTTTTTTTTATGTGTTTGTGTGCATGTGTGTAGAGGTCAGAGGGCCACTTGGAAGCTTGCCCTGGGATCTATTGTCTGCCTCCAGGTGTTGGCATTACAGGCAGCCACCATGACTGCCTAGCTTTAATATGTTTTTTGGGGCTCCTAATTCCAGTCAACATGTCCACTGAACCACCATTGGTTGCTTTTACAAAAGATTTTCTAAGAACTTTTTGTGTGATGAGAACTATTTACCCTTTATATTTGGGATGCAATTTTACAAAGCGTTCTGAAATTGTTTTATTTTTGTAAGAGGAAGAAATTGGGTTATTTCCCCCTCATGCACATACTTATTTTTACCAGACTGTTCTAGAATAGTTGTTCTAGTTTATAATTATCCTGTTTGCCTTTATTTTAATTTCAAATGAATCTTGTGCTTACTGCCAGGATTTTTTTTTATTTTTAATTTTTTTAGATCACAATTCTTGTTGGCAGTTTTCTTGTTATTGTTATGTTAGATGCATCAATGACTTGATTAATCTTTCCTGAGGTAATAGGTCAATTTTTCAATGAAATTATAGGACACTGAGTTTGTTTGTTTGAGTTCTTTATATAAGCATTTTCTGAACATCCCTGCTTGAATTTGATCCTGAAATCACATTCTTTCCATGAACCAGATTTTGATGACTGTTCCTCAGAGAGCTGCTCTCCATTTCTGACAGGGAACTGTGAGGGGCTCACCTGCTCATTGTCCCTGTGCCATTTTATGCTGGACACAATGAAATGCTTCAGTTTCATTCCACGGAAACGGAAAAGCCAAGCATGTGTTATGCGCAGTTTCATCTTTTCTGGTTCATTATGTTAGATGTGTAACCTAATGCCCTCCCATCGAGTTGCTATACTCATACCCTGCTATGAGTTTCCTCATGTTTATCTTCTATTGTCACTGACTTCGTTTTCAGCAAAGCAGATTTCACATTAACTTCGTTCTTTATGCATAGTATCTTCTTTTAGCTCCGAGAGTTCCTTGATGTATAGATCTTACCAGCTCTGTAATCTCTTGGTTTGCAGAATTGATCCAGCCTTTAATTACGAGCTTTCGGTTAACGTTTCTGTCACTTCTGTTGACTTTTCTTTAAACTTTCTCTTCATCTGCCATCTGCATTTGGTGTATTTTTAAGTAAATATTTGACTTCAGTACCTGTTCCATTTTTTGTTATGTTTTGTGTTTTTTTCAGTGCTTGTGTTTGAATGAACTCAACAACTTTTTCAAGCATATTTTGGTGACCACTCCCTGACCTCCCCCCACCCCAGCTTTGACAGACACCCTCCCTCCCTCCCTCCCTCCCTCCCTCCCTCCCTCCCTCCCTCCCTCCCTCCCTCCCTCCCTCCCTCTATCTCCCTTCCTCCCGCCCCCTAGTGCCAGTGGGCTCTCTCCCTTGACTTGACTCTCAGGGTTTAGTGACCACAGATTCTGTTCTTCCTCCAGTCATTTCACTTCAAAGGAAGTGATACAGAAATCATTTAGAACACTGTCTCGGTTGCAACAGTTTCTGTGTCTTCTACTGGCCATGGCAAGAGATAATGGGACCTGTGCAGACCAGTTAAGCAGCCCAGAGAGTTCTGCTACGGAAAGTTACTAGAAGGTACGGATGGACCTGTTGTGGTGGTACACAACTCAGAGCCCAGCACTTGAGAAGCTGAGGCAGGGGTGTTGTTTTGAGCTTGAGGCCAGCCTGGATGTCTAGAGTCAGACTCGGTTTCCATAAATGCAATCAAACAAAACCAAGGCTCCATGTGACTTCTGCATTTATAAAGTTATTTTTAACTAGCCTCTGCCATTTTTAAAGATTTTAAAAAATTCTCTTTGATTTTTACTTTATTTGTATGGGTGTTTTGCTTGCATGTGTGTCTGAGCACTATTTGTATGTCTGGTACCTGAGGGAGGCTGCAAGATGGCATCAGATCTCCTGGAACCAGAATTATAGATGGTTGTTATCTGCCATATGGGGGATGGAAATCCAACCCAGGTCCTCTGTGCAAATAGACACATGTTCTTAACTATTGAGCCATTTCTGCAGACCTGTTATTATTTTTTTTAAAATGTAACATTGGGGTAGATTTGCAAGTACTTCTGAGTTACATATGAATAAAATATTATTGATAGCATACATTAGAAAGTCATGAAAAGAACACCAGGCACGTGAAGTCTATTTCAGAATGTATTTTGAATAATCCCTCATCTTTCTTGGATTGCCTGTTGGTATAGAGAAAAAAAATCATAATTGTGAAATGTAGGGAAATATGATGATTTGTTGTAATTTATTTAAGCAGGTTTATAGCTTTTCTAACTGCATGATCTGGGACTATTTTGGTCACTTTGGAGAGGATAATTAAATTATACTACTGTCATTTTGAACAATATATAACCATTCCTTACAATAATGCTGTTTTAAATTGAAAATGATTGCAAATACATGTAGATTATTGTTACAGAAATTATATTTAAAGACACAAGAAAATGGCTCCTAAGATAATGCTATCCCAAAATTCGACATGCAATTCCTTGATGTGATCCTTTGGTTCACTGCAGATGTCAGCCTGCTTTTTGGATACAGCTGTTTTACATATCTCCTATGTTGCTAGGTTTTGTGTTGTATTCTGTTGGGTTTGTTTGTGTCTTTATATCTGGCCAGGTAGCCCTGGCTCTTCTGGATGTGCTTTGAAAGCCAGGCTGGCTGTAAACTTGGTGGCCAGCCTATGTTTCTGTCCCTGACTGTGTTGTGTGATTTTGTCCAGTCCTTCTCTGACTGCTGCAACACTGGCTGTGACCCGTGTTTTGTTCCACATATGCTTTCCTGATGCTTGAAAGTATTTTTTGAATTTGGACATTTAACAAGGAAGGACAGTCAACAATTAAAAAAAAATTGTGTTCTATAAAGTAGGTACATAACCACAGCACAACTTAAAATGTAGTAAAAATTCTCAGTTCTAAAAACTAACATTTTGTTTAATATTAATTACTATTAAATACTAAATGTTTGGTATTTTAAATGTTGACAGTTTATGTACTAGTCATTACAAGTAAATCAGAAGCTGGATTAAATGTCTGTCACTTGCATTGATTGTATTACTGTCACTTAGTATTGTCTGCTGCTTTGCATGACAAAGATCATGTTCTTGTTACACCTGCAAGTGGGAGAACTATTTTACAGAAAATCACTATGCATAGTATTAACACCATGAGTGGTTTTTAAATGAAGTATTAAAACTGTTTGGATTTATTTGTTTACCTTTTGTGTATATGGGTGTGTGTGTGTGTGTGTGTGTATTCTCAAGGCTTGACATATTTTAGTGCAAACTATAATAGCACATAGTTTGAAATAAAAGCTTAAATAAAATGTGTAAACAGTGCACCATGGTCACTTAGCAATGAAGGCCTAGTTCAACTGATCTCTAGTTGGCTGAGATTCTGGTGTCCTTACTCTTGAACTTCATCCACGTCTGTTTCTTCTAGCAGATCGGCGATCTGGTCAGTTGAGAGAAGATCTGGGGACAGGATCTTTTCATTCTCCTGAAATTCAATATTTTTCTATTAAGGACAAAACAAAACAGAACAACTTATCTGAATAGTATAGTTTGCATACTAGCCCTGATGATTAATATATATATTTTATATATATATATATATATATATATATATAAAATAATTGTTTTTCTTTTCTGTTGTTACTTGGTGGTGGCTCTCCATTGAAAAGTCACACAATAGACTGTCTATCCTTGGGTGTGTGCAGAACGGAGGGCTGCCTTACAATTCAGCAAACACTGACTGCCTAAATATTTCTCCTTGAATTGCAGGCTCAAAAGAGGGTAAAGGCAAGGAGAGACTTGTTTGCCCCAAGTAGATCAACATTGGGTCCTTAATTTACTCATCCTAGGTTAATAGTGCATCATTATAACAATCTAATATTAAGTTATAAACACCAAACCAATAGTGATTGTATTTGCTTTGAAATTTTCCATTAGAAAGCAGCAGTGCTTGTACTGTATAGCTCAGGGGGTGAGGTGTTTGTGTAGTCAAGATAAGCAAAACTTGAGCCGACCATGCCTGGGGCAGGGGTGAAGGTAGAGTTGATCAGAGAACATTGTGTGTGCTATGAAATTCTCAAAATCAGAAAGGAATATTTCAAACATAAAAGAACATGACAAATGAGCAGTAGTAAGTGGGGCATTCCGTCGCTAAGCAAAGACAAGGACAGGGATGTGAATGGACCCAACAGAGAGCAGGACCCGTGAGTGGCCTTTCAGGGCTGGCATAACAGAGCAAGCCCTGGGTGAACAGTTCCCAGCGGAGCCCAGGACAGGCACCAGGAATGAGAACTCGTCCAGCGGGCAGTGTATACCCCAGTGTGTTGTGTTGTGGGAGGTCCTGAATTTAAGAAGACGACAAATGACCCCTGAAAACTTGCAAAATAGAACAACTGTGTGTGGAATCACACCTTCATCTTCGTCTCTCCATATGGTGGCTGGGAGAGTGTGGAAGAAGCGGGGATTTAGAGGGACTACAGAGAAGGTCACGTCGGGCTGCTGATTGGTTTTACGATGTCAGTTTGAGATAAGTTATTCACATTCTTTTAAAGATCATTCCCACCTCCCCCTCTCCCCCCGTGTTTGGGTACACACAGAACTGCCACAATGAGTCAGAGCGCGAGAGAAGTACGTGGGAAAGTGAGTGATACTGACATACGGATCAATTTACTTGACAAGAAAAATTCTGGATAGAAAAAGATTAGGGCAGACAGAACTATATGAAAGAGAATCCAATAATATCAATACTTTGACAGTCAGAGCACTACCAGTGATGCCCGATGTCAGTTGCTCATGTTTTTACTAAAATTCAGGGGTTTAAGATAATGATCTTTTGGCAGAGCTTGCCTCTTTTATTAGTATTAGTGCTAGTAATGGCAACATTATAAAAATACATATCTCTGCACCTATTTTAAATGAAGCTTCCTTCCTCTCCTCCCTTCTTTTTTCTTTTTTTATTTCTCTGTTGCCTTGCACTAAAAAGAGTGTTAATTAGGTGAGTAAGACGCCTTTGCTCTTTCAATGAGTATATTCTGGTATCTACAACCTTCAGATACAACAGTGATTCATAACACAGGCTAAAATTGCCCACCTGTCTCTGTGGCTTTCTTGGCAGCTTTGGGGCCACACTGCTCCCCATCTCCTGCTAGGTTTTAGCACCCATTCCAAGAACAACATTTGAAGCCTCCTATTATTTACCAGATAATCTTTTGTTTGACTTCTTGTCCTCCAATGTCATCTGAACACTTCACATCTGTAAACATGTTTTCTTTGTAGAACACAGGCTTGTAGGGACATGTCTGCACCCATTGCTGATAAAGCTTCACATAGGAGAACCTCTAAAAGCTTCATTAAAGAAAAAGTTGACAGATTTATCTGATTAGGAAAGAGGGCTTTCCCAGTCAGAAGAAACATGGTCTTGCCAGATTTTTGAAATTTTTTTTCTTCAAGCCTAAAACTGAATGAACTAAGGAGCAGTGTTGAGTTAAACCACATCGGAGTTGGAGGTGAGAGAAAAATCAGGGATATTGATGCTGTCTTTATTTTAAAATTTGATCCAATCCAGCATTTCTTGCACCCACTTTGATTCTATTAGCATGGTCCATTGAAGCATCCACCTGTCTGGCAGGGTACTGGCACATCTTAGATGCTGAGCTGGACAGGACCTCCCTGCCCCCACTCCCCCCACTGTAATCTTCCTACCAGGCTCAGAAACCAATTATTTTTAAAAGAAAAATAAGTAATTAAAGGAATAAAAAACAAGTAAAATAGTTCTCTATTTAAAGATATGACTAAAAAGGCAACTCTCTGGCAAGTATGATTAAAGAATAAAGCAAGTGAATGTCTGCCACAGCAGGTGGCAAAACATTAGAAAATACAAGGGAATGGATGATCTCCTAGGAAAATATAAGTTGTTAAAACTTAGCGGGGATAAGGAGAGAATCAATCTGACCAAACAACATCCAAACTGGAGTCTACCTTTTGTAAAGTCTACTGGCCTCTGTGGTATTATCCTGAAGTTCTGCATTTAATCAAAATCTAGTTTAATAATTTTAGGCTATTGAGAGTTGAGGTTTTTGTTGTTTGTTTGTTTGTTTGTTTGTTTTCCTGGGCAGCGGTGATGCATACTTTTAATTTAACCAGCACTTGGGAGGCAGAGGCAAGGAGACTTCTGTGAGTTTGAGGCCAGAGAGTAGTCCAGTCTGGCTACAGAAACCCTGTCTTGAAGAAACATCACCACCACTCCCCACCAAAAAAAAAAAAAAAAAAAAAAAAGAAAGAAAGAAAAAAAAAAAAAAGAAAGGAAAAAGGAATTCATTTAAAAAAAAATAAAAATAAGCTGTACATCTAGAATGTACATAGAAGAACCCAAATAAGCACAAAATTTAAGAGAATATAGAAACCCAAAGTCTTAGAGTGTGGTTAGAGTTAAAAATAGATGAATCCCACTTTGATTAAAGGATAATGGCCCATCACCCAGACAGAACCATCACTATAAGGAAACACTAAGTTTATGTCAAATTCAACATGCATTCTGTGACTGTTATGAAAATGCCCAGCAGGTACTTTCTAAACTCAGCAGCAAAACACTTGGTAAATATAAATGGAAAAAGAAAACTGAGATAGACAGAGTATGTCTGAAACTGCAGCCACCATAGTACCAAACGGTGGAATAGTAGTCAATGCCGTAGAACCAAGAGCTGGAGATGGGATCCAACTAGCAACGTCACCATAATTCAACATGAGAGCCATTCTCCTCCATTACAGTTAGAAGATAAGAAAGTGAAATATGAACCCTGAGTAGCAGACACAGAGGAACAAAAGGGCCTTTATTTGAAGATTACATCATAGTGTCCAAGAAGGCTGACATTGTACTAACATTCATCTGAGAAACCTGGTAAAATGGTTCTATATAACATAAACACACAAAGCCAGTTTCTCTTCTCTATTTGAGAAACTAATCTGAAATGGAAAGGCCCCAAAACTTGATTAAATTATACTTTGTTCTGAGTATAACAAAGCCATAAGAATTATGACAAAATTTCTCAAACTTTGTCAGGACCTGAAGGATAAGAACTGATAAAAGAAATTTATTAGAAACTCCTTCAAATTCAAGAACTGAAATTCTTCTCGCATAATAAATGTGTTGTAAAGACAATTGTGAATCCCAGTGGGGTTTTCCCAGAACTTTACAAGATAACTTTTCAATTCTTATAGGAAGAGGCAGACATTTGGGAGAGGTTAAGATGGTGAAGGGGACCTTCCCAAACTAGATGTGAAAGCGGAATATAAAAATGATATAACATTGATAAAAATCGGACAGACTAAGGGCTGGGGAGATGGCTCAGTGGGTAAAGCGCCTGCCATGCAGTCCAACAACCAGAGTTTAGATCCCCAAACTCACATGAGAAGCCGGGTCACAGTGTGATTTAATAATCCTAGTGGTTGAGACCAACAGATCCCTGGAGCTCCACAGACGGTTAGTCAAGAGCAGCAGTTCTCCACTCCTTTGAGAAACCTCTGTCCCCCAAGACATTTACACCGTGATTCTTAACAGAATCAAAATTAGTTATGAAGTAGCGTTGAAGATAGTTTTATGGCTGGGGTCAGCACAACATAAGGAACTGTGTTAAAGGGTCACAGCATTAAGGAGGTTGAGAACAATAGGTCCTGAGGAACTTGACTTCTGGAATGGTATTGAAAATGCAGAAACTTGAAAGTTTGCTATTTAAGTTGAGCCCGAGTTTTCTCGTTACCAACAGGTTTTGCTTTCTAACATTTTAAAGGACCACCTAGTACAGATGAAATCTGTCTACAGATTCCCACTGGACATGTTGATGGTCTCTACGATGAACACCAGCATCTTTTTTTTTTTTAATAAGATAGTGAGTTCCCAGAGGCAATGGGTTCGCAGTCTGTTTGGAACACATTAAGAATCATATTCAGAGCAGGGCTTGGTGGCACATGCCTTTAATCACAGCACTTGGGAGACAGAGGCAGATGGAGCTCTGTGAGTTCAAGGCCAGACTGGCCAGAACTCTTTGTAAAGAGTTCCAGGGCAGCCAAATTATTACACAGAGAAATCCTGCCTTGAAAAGTAAATACACAAAGAATCATATTCAGTAACAGTAAATGGGACAGAAGCATTTTCATTCCCTAAATTTAGCCTTCCACTGTGAGCTAAGCCATATTATTTTTACGAATACTAATTAATTAACCTTTGTGAAGATACTAAGAAAGTCAATTTATGAACTAGCTTGTCAGGAGGCTGCAGAATTTAAACTGTTTTCACATAGGTCTAGACATAGCAAACCTTTATTTTCAATTTTTGTTATTCGTTTTTCCTTTGTCCTTGCTTATTCATACAGATAAAGGCTGAACGTTTAGTCTTGTATTTCAAAAGGAGGTCTTTGGTCCAATGTTACTGAGGAAACTGGAATTTATAGTTCAGATTCTGGCAAGCAGAGCTCAGGGAATGCCACACCCAAAATCTGTTTTCCTGGTTCTGTGTCCCATGCCCTCTGCTCAGAGAATCTGAGTGGATTGCAGTCTCTGGGGACCACCTCATGTGGCACCTGGCAGGCTGCCATGATTTTAATAATTAATTGAGCACCTACTATATGAATAGGACAACTGTTTTTATTCTAGATGGGGACCACTGGTGGTTAAAGCTTGTCCTTTACTTCTGATTAACTTGGCCAAGAAATAAATGTTTCATTCTTGCATGCCTTGGATCACTAGATGGTCTTCTGTCTAATTCAATTTTGATACAGAATTTACCAGGAAAGAAACTCTGAAGTGCATAACTCTAAGGAGGTTAATTTTGTAGGAAATCTGATCCAAGGTTTCTTCCCTCAGCAGCCTTGGAAATGGACTGCAAGGGTATCTTTTGCAACATTTTCCTTCTAACCTCAAAGTCCCTAGACAGCCCAGATGGGAGGTTCTGATGGTGGACCATCTTGCTATGGCCTACAAGAACTGAGTTTTACAGGGGTGAAATATGGAGAGTTCACTACTCCATATATTAACTGTCATTCTTAGACAAGGAATACTGCTAAGTGAACCCATGTTACAAGTGGATTTCTTCAGTTACTTAATAATAAAAAGATTGAGCTAATAAAATTGAAACACACACACATTCATAAATACCAATTCATTAAACTTCAAATCACTAAATATTCTTAGAGAGGGCATTTTATCCACTGGTAAGTTCGTTGTGTGTGTGTGTGTGTGTGTGTGTGTGTGTGTGTGTGTGTGTGTGTGTGTAGACTGCACAGTCTTAGAAGTTCTGTATATGTTTAAATGACACAAAATTTAATAGGAATGTTTCCTGTACTGGTTTAAAAATTACATTAACTTTTTGATCACAAGGGAGGAATGGGCTTGGAATCCAGTTTATCATGTTAAAATGTACATTTAATGTATGCTAATTTTATTTAGAAAGGCTCATAGCAGGGCCTGAAGGCTTAGTGGTCTGCCTTCGGTATTGAGGGACCTGGAAGACAGGCTGGCTTGCTTGCCAGGAAGGAAGGCATGGAATTATTGGCTTTTTATGCTTCCTAACTGCCCAGACCACAATGAGTACTTATCTTCCTCATGAAGATGGTTGTTTAGACTAATATGGGGGCTAAACAAAGCCATGTTAATTAATAAACACGTCATTATTCACTCTTCAGAGCCTTTAAAAAAGGAAGGAAAAACAACATCCTAGAAACAGTATTTCATAGATGCAGCAAGGAGATTTAAACATAAAAACAAACAAACCATAGATGGCTTAACGGATACACTTGTTTTTAAAATCTTAGCAGAGAATGGTGACACTGCCTGCCAAGTCTGAACACCTGATGGAACCACAAGGGCACCATCAAGGGGTCCTCGGACCTCCACACTGCGCAGTGGCACTCAGGCCCGTCCACCCAGCCAGCTAGTCACAAGTAAAAATATAGTAAGGAGGGGTCTTAACATGACAGAGCGTGTGTTATTCCAGGGGCAGGAAACACACTGTCAGTTCAGGGGCGTTGGATCCTGTCTCCTGGCAAAGGGCCCGGTGACAACAGAATCTAAAACTGACCCACTCAGATCACAGCGGCCTTTAAACATTGTTTGATCAGTTGTGATTGATCGTCACAGTCAATCAGTGGCACCTACAAAAGGGACTGGTCCCCTTTAAGATCAGAGATGACTGTTTTGTTTGTTTTTCAATTGAATATTTGCATGATTGTGAGTCTATATGGGCATGGAACTTTCCAGAGTAAGCTTACAGGGTTTGTGATGAGCTTCCAGGGTCCTCTGATCGGACAGGACAGGCAGCGTGCAGGCCATCACTAGCTGCTCACTAGCTGCGTTCCTAGTGACTCTGGCCTTGGCATTGAGCCATCTTGGCATTAGCCAAGGACCCAGGCCCGGACAGGAAGACGGTGCATACCTCTGAGTTAGCTGTGCTGCCTGCTGGAGTCACCGCGGGAGTTATCGCCCCTGGGGTCGCCTGTCCTGCCATGGTATCACTAGAGGAAGCAGTCCTTGTCGCCTAGGCAACCGGGGTGGGACCCAGTCTCGCTGACGGGACTGAGACTAGGCCCCGCCCATCCACGGGGCAGGATGAGGCCACCTGCTGCTTGAATTACAGTGAAAAGTGAGAAATTTACATAAGAAGCGATTTGTGGTGATGCAGAAGGCTAAATAAATCAGGAGGTGATAAAGGATTGGGGCTTTGGCTACTGGTTGTTTGTCTTAATTTTTGAAACATTTAAAAGTCTCACCATGGCATTGTGGTCTTTAGAAGGAAAAGCTGACCCTAATTTTAGAGATGCATATTTTAACTAGTGATGGAGATAATAGTCTGCAGCTTACTCCAAGATACCTAGGGAAGCAATGGAATTGGGATTGCTGTAGAGATGGAGTTGATACGCTGTCATCTCTTGCACTTGTTTGAAATTTGCATAAAACCCTGGAAACAGTGTTTCATATACATTATACATATATGGTTACATATACATTATACAAACAAGGTGACATATACATTATATGTAGTATGAATAGTTGTATGTACATGTAAATATTACATGTAAACATACAGTAAATATTACATGTAAAATATACATGTAAATATACAGTAAATATACATGTATAAAGTTATGTATACATACCTTGTTTGTTTTTTGGAGTATCTCTAGTAGTCCAGCCTGAAGATGACTTTGAGTTCCTGATCTTTCTACCTCTACCTCCCAATTGCTTACAATCAAGGCCAAGGGCATCATATCAGTTTATGCAATGCATAGATTGACCTCAGAATTGCCTGAGTGCTCGGCAATCACTCTCACCACTGAGCTACAACACCAACCCTACATATCTTGATTTTTTAATTGTTTAATACTTCCTTTGGCTGTGGGATGCACTACACTGTGCATTTACTTGCTTGGAAGTTGACATACAAGATACTTACTGCTAAATCCAGATATATTGGGCTCAGTTCCCCTATGCATAAAATAAAATTAAAACTGCTATTGACCTCAAAGCTTTCCAAAGAGATTGAACAATGTACTGGTTGGTTTTATGTGTCAGCTTGACACAAGCTAGAGTCACCAGAGAGGAAGGAGCCTCAGTTGAGGAAATGCCTTCATGAGATCCAGCTGTAAGGCATTTTCTCATTTAGTGATCACTGTGGGGAGGAGCCAGCCTATGGTGGGTGGTGCCATCCCTGAGATGGTGGTTCTAGATTCTGTAAGAAAGCAGGCTGAGCAAGCTATGAGAAGCAAGCCAGTAAGCAGCACTCCTCCATGACCTCTGCATCAGCTCCTGCCTCCAGGATCCTGTTTGAGTTCCTCTCTTGACTTCCTTCAACATGAACAGCAATCTGGAAATGCAAGTCAGATAAAGTCTTTCCCTCCCCAACTTGCTTTTTGGTCATGGTGATTTGTCACAGCAATAAAAACCCTAAGACAAGTTGGTAACACCATAATGGGTTATTCCTGTGATAGACTTGACCATGTTTTCGGGAAGATTGTGGGAGACCTTTAGAACTTTGTCTAGAAGAGCCACTGAATGTTAAAAGCTCTGTGGAACCTTGGAAGATAGAACTATTGAGAGTAGTCCTCTTCTCATCAAAGGATGGAGGCCTGTCTTTTGAAGTTTCAGAGGGAAGTTTAAAGACTGTATTGATGATTTGTTATTTTGATTTAAGATTCTGTGGCTCTAATTATCTCGAGCTGAAGAACCAGCTGTGATGAATAAGAATCCAGAACTACTACAGTGAAACCTTTGTGTTACTGGGATACTTGTTGCTGGTCGGCTGGAGTTAAGAAATTAACAATGATTATGAAGAGACCAGCATCACTGAGATGAAACCTTCAAGGAAGTGTTTCCTGAGAGTACAGAGAAGCTGTGCTCCAGAGGTGGCCAAAGTTGTACCTCATGCTGGCAGCTGGACTTGGTAATGTGTATGAGTCACTTAGGTGGTATTGGTTTTGAATGATTGAAGCAGCCATGAAAAGAGGTTGAGGTTTGGCACCATGAGGAGAGCCATGAGAAGCTATTGGTGAAAGTGTGACCCCAAGGTTTTGGAGATTCTAGGACTATGGGATGACCACCAAGAACAGTAGCAGCAGTGGAGTGGAGCCAGCCAGAGCCCGGAAGACAAGCTATGGGTATTGTAGAGGGCAGAGCCAGAGAAGTGATCCAAGCCCTTTGGAGGAGGAGCCCAGAAGACCGTTGAGTAGATCCCAGACATTGGATGGTTGGGATTTTGATTTGCTTTGATTTACTTGTGACTGTGCCTTTAAAATTCCCTCTTGAATGGAAGAAAGTATTTTACTGGAGCTCACAATTGAGAGACTTTGAATTAAAAAAAAACTTTGGATTTTAAAAGAGATTGGCTATTTTAAAGGGACTTAAATTTTAATGTGTTTGAATTTGTAAAGACTGTGGGACTTTTAAAGTTATTTAAGATCTTGGGGGTGAATATGAAAGGAAGAGCTGTGGTTTAATGAAGATCTGTTTGTGTTTCAAGTTGAAAAGGGGTGAGTTGTACTGGTTGGTTTTGTGTGTCAACTTGACATAAGTCATCAGAAAAGAAGGAGATTCAATTGAGGAAATGTCTCCATGAGATCTAGCTATAGGGCATTTCCATAATTAGAGATCAAATGGGGGAGGGACCAGCCCATGGTGGGTGGTGCCATCCCTGGGATGGTGGTCCTGGATTCTCTAAGAAATCAGGTTGAGCAAGCCAGTAAGTAGCACTCCTCCATGGCCTCTGCTTTAGCTCCTGCTTCCAGGTATTCTCCTGCCCTGTTTGAATTCCTGTCCTGACTTCTTTTGACGGTGAACAGTGATATAGAAGTATAACCCTAATAAACTCCTACACAAGTTGCTTTTTGGTCATGGTGTTTTGTCACAGCAATAGAAACTCTAATGAAGACAAACAGATTTTGCATTAAAAAAGTTCAGAGGATCTTGGCACCTTCTAGTGTTCTTAGTGCTGGTATTTGTATTGTCCTTTCCCTGACTGGATCCATCCTGTACAAAGCTACCAGTTTACCAAGTCAGTATGCATCTCTCCTGTTGCCTTTCAGAGCAAATTTAACATGTTGCTTCATGTGGCTTCATAATTGTGTTCTCGCAGTTTAAACAATCCAAGTCTTGGCACAGCCCAAGCCCTCTCTACTTTAGTTCAGGTGTGGGCCGTCTCTTTGGGCTGGTTGTAATACTGCTTTTTTTTTTTTTTGAATTTTACGTTTCAAGAGGCTGGCTGAGTTCTCAATACAAAATACAAACTCAAAAACATTGTTACGACTTTCAACTCCATTTTAAAAGGACTACATTAGAATGTGTTCAATTAGTGAGAATATAGTCAACTCCTAGTTATTGCCAGACTTAATATGAGCCACTAACTTCCAAACTCATTAATGTGTTTAATTTTTTCCTTTTGATCTTTACTCCAAAGAAATGGAATGCAGCTAGGCACCTTCTGTGAGGTTAGAATGGCTCATATCCCTGCAATTTAGTGCTTGCTAAACTGCAAAAACACATTTATTTTTCCTAAGAGTAGTTTGTGGTTTCCTCCAAAGATGAGATTTATTTACCTGCCCCTTAGTTGTTTTGCATTTTTTTTTTGGGCAGTTGTACAGTTTTATTCATCGCTCTTCTAGTTTTGGACCCTAGAAGTAGATGGACTATTACATTAAAGATGGAGTCAGTAACAGGAAAGCTACCTCAGGAAACATGAAATTTCAATTTTACCTTAATACATTTAATGTTGTAATTTATGGGGAAATGAGTTTGGGGGTAGTCATTTAATTTTAAGGGGCAGAGTGTTTTCCCTCAGTGTAGAATGGTGCTGAAAACTTGTTAGTCAGATTACTTTTTTTTTTTTTTTTTTTTTTTTTTTTTAACTTAAAGGAGTTTGGGCTGACATTAGCCTCCCACTTCTTTGGGAGAGACATGCCAATGAGGAAGGTACCTCATGAGGCTTCCTGCTCTGGCCTCTGTTGAACTCAAAGGTTTCTAAGTGAAGCCTGCAGATTGTCACTTCTTAGTTTTACATTGTTATTTTAGTGTTTGAAGGGTAAAGAAAATGCTGACCTTGGAGTTTATAGTGATCTGTTTGCTTTATTTTTTTGTAATGTTCTCTGATTTTTGGCACATTTGTAAAACATGGGATGGTTTGATGTTATTTGATCCTTTAGCTAGACCCTTGTATTGAAAGGGCTCCAGTCTCCACACCTGTGGCAATGAACGTTTTCAAAAGTTTTCCAATTCAAGTATAGGTTGCATGTTCAAGGACAAGTGTGCTTTTAAGTGTGAGAGAAACACACAGGAACATGGAAAGAGGCTAATTTGATTGTGAATACTGATGTTTTGGTACAGCAATATGGGGCCCATTCTAGTGATTCTCAGATCTCAACTTTTTTTCCTCTTTTTATTAATATTTTTTACATGTCGATCCCAGTTTACTCTCCCTCCCTCCCTCCCTCTCTCCATCCCTTCTTCCCTCCCTCCCTCTTACCCTCTTTCCCCTGTGACATGCACCCTGGCCACCCTCCCCTCCCATCCCCCCACCCTCATTCCACTTGTAGGGCTATGCTAACCAGGTTGGGTCATGTAAATCTGTCAAATCATTTGAAGTAGGGACTAGGACTTCTCTCCTGTCTCTAGGTTAAGGGGGTATCCCTCCATGGGGGATGTGTCCTTTTGTGCACCAGGAATAGATCCTGTTTCTACTGTCTGAGGTCCCCCAGACTGCTCAGTCCTTCTAGCTGAGACCCATATTCAGGGGGTCTGAGTCAGTCCCATGCTGGATTCCCAGCTATCAGTCTGGGGGGCCCATTAGCTCCTCCTTGTTCAGGTCAGCTGTCTTTGTGTGTTTCTGCAACCTGGTCTTGTCCCCTCTCTCTGCATCTGGATTCTAGTTCGACTGAGTGTTTGGATACGGGTGTTTGCTTCTGTTTCCAACAGGTACTAGATGAGGGCTCTATGATGGTGGTTAATTTAGTTGATGACTCAGATCTCAACTTTTAGAACAGCTAACATTTCAACTTCACTCTTCATGTCTAACTCCTGGCTCATGTTAAATATCAGTCAGGTTCTTCAACCATAGATGTAATAATGTCACAAACAAGATTCACAGTATCGTAAGAATTCAAACTCTATCATTCCTGAAGTTTCCTATTGAGTAATTGATACCCATGAGATTCTTCAGAGGATCAGGTCAGAAGCATTACAGTTCATCCCTTAAATGGTAGTGAGAGAATCCAGGATTCTGGAGATGGAATTCAGATAGTACACTGTAGCTAGCCTTAAAATAACACAGGATTGATATAAAAAGGAAAATGCAGAACTATTTAATTGGTAATTAATTTCCTTTACCCATATATTTAATTTTTAGCAAGAAAAGCTTTTTAATATGATAAAACACTCTGAGCAAAGCAGCTTAAGGGTGGAAAGAGTCCATTTGATTCACACTTCCAGCTCACAATCCTCATTGAAGTTAGATATGGCAGCAAAGAACATGGAAGGACTCTGCTCATCCTGGCCATATTGACTCCTCAATAAAATCTCCCACGTTCCGAGGTGTAGAATTCTACGGAAGCCTAGAGAGTTGTGCCTGTCAGGGGTGGCTGTTATGAGAGCTTGTGGTTCATGGATTCACATGTCCAGATTTGTTTAGGCCTAAAATCCATATTTTTAAGCATCTGCTGTCAATTGTTTTTATCTGTAAATCATTACCCATTTCAGTTTCATCACTGTTTTCACACTGCTGAGAACTGTCTTGAAGTCACCCTTGTGTATATGAAGTGATAACTCAGAACAAAGTTAAACTGAAAGTGAAGCTACATGTAAATGATGTGAAAACGCTTCATCAGAGGAAAAAAAACCGTATATCTTGTTTCTAGAAAGGTCACCAACAGACTGACCCAAATGGCCAAAGCAGAAACTGAGGCTTTAAGGACATGGTTTGGTATAGCCAGACAGACCTAACGTCTCATTCTCTTAAAATTAGTGAGCTATGTATGAACAGATGGTTTCCAGGGCTAGAGAGATGGCTCAGCAGGAAAGGGCACTTTCAACTCTTGCAAAGGACCAGAGTTCAGATACCAGAACCAACATCAAGCACCTCACAACCTCCTGTAACTACTGTACCAAAGGATCAGATGCCCTCTTCTGGTCTCTGCAGGTATCATGTTCATTTGCATTTAACCATACATTAACATATACACATACATGCACATATATACACAGTTAAAAAACATTTTTATTACTTTCCCACTTCTTAAACTCTCTAAAAGTGACTTTGTGCCACTTAATTAATAGCAGGAGACACTTCTGCTCCTGAAATACAGTTTTTAGCATCTGCCCCCTTGGGAATTCTGTGAATGCCCTGACTGAGCAAAATTTGTCCCCTTCTCTATGGAACCTCTCAACTCGTCCCATTTATATATATATAGGCATTCTTGTTTTATCTGTTTTACATAATAGCTTTCATGCAAATTTTGTAAGGAAGGATTCTGAGCTTTAAAATTTTCAAAAAACCACCAGATAATCTCCAAGGATGCCTCATCTCCAAAAATTCTATTACCATATAATTTCCCCAAGCGTTCATTGCCTGAGCTGTTCCCTGCAGCAAATACACAATGTGACTGTTATTAAACATTTCTGGTGTGCACACGTGTTTATGAATCTGGGGAAGTGAAGTCACCTCTGGCTCAGCTGCTCACCAGAAATACTGGAGCAGATGAAGGTACTGACTGAATCTCCCAGAGTTGGGCAAATGGACCTTGTGTCTCATGGCTAAGAATGGGGAGGCAGATGAGCTGTGAATGAGCTCCCATGATTCTGTAGTCCTCTTACTGTCTCACAACATCTCATTGGTGTGGAACACCCTGGAGCCGAGATGGGTGCATGAGATTTTTTACCTGGAACCTTCCATTTCACCTCCTATGACTCTCTCCTTTCCTCCCCACCTTCCCTGGTGCTTTTTTTTTCCTCACAATAAATGCTAACTCATCTAGCACTTAGACACCATGATCTTATCTCTTGAAGTCAAGAACAGATTACAATAAAACATGGTATACTCTGGCTTCATATTGCTGCTATCTCCTCTGAAACCATTGGCTGACCTGGTGTCTCTATCTTGAATAGGCAAGAAAGTCCACTTTTCTTGTGGTCACACAATTGTTAGGAAATTCTTATATTCATGTAGGAGACCGCTGGACTCTGCATGGACTATCCAAACATTTTCTTCCTGCTGTATCAGGGTGCTTCCGGTTTCCTCCCTGCTGGAGTCCAACCCAGGAGGGCTGCAAAGGCAACTGACTTTTGAGACATTTCTATATATGGAGAGATAAACTCAACATTGAGGCTCAATTTTAACTCTCAACATCAACTGGCAAATGCTCAGTAGTACTATTATACTGAGTGCCAGGGGAAAAACATCAGTAAAAGAAACATCCTTCACAATTTGAGACAATCTAAAGTGGCTGACTCTGTGTAGCAAGGCATTTCCTTAATTTTCCCGGGATAACTTTGACCTGGAATTTGCTTTCTTTGACCAGGAAGTCTTTGAATATGCAATCTTTCTGTCTCAGCTTTCTCAGTAGCCAGGGTTACCATCCTACACAAATGTTCAACAAATCTTATGCACTGATACCTACATGATATTGTCAAAATGCTTGACCAGCAAACTAGACCAAAGCAAACAAACAAACAAACAAACAAAAAAAAACCTCTGCCCTCCTAGAAATTCCTGTCACTAGATTTTATTTCAAGATGGAAGAAAATCACTAATTAGTATTTTGGAAAGCTTTTTTTTTTTTTTCTCCCTGTACATGAGAAGTTTAGATCCACAAAAAGCTGGGTATCATATGCAGTGTTTAAAAGCTGGAAACTGTATTCACTGGCTGATGCCTAACATAATTTTCTTTAGACAGTGAGGAGTTCAGCGCTGTGGGGAAAAAATAACCCACTGGGGGAGTCAGAAGTGAAGGGCTGGGGGGATTCAGGCATGCTGTAGTTTTCAGCCAGATAGGATAAGCCTGAGAGAAAAAAGAATGTCAGTCAAATAAAGCTTACCATTTTTGTTATCATAACCAACATTCTGGCTAACTGCTTTTTCGTGCGCTATCTTCCTTAAACCTCACACCAGATGTGATCGCTCGGGCTTAAAGGAGTTAATTATTTACCCAGCATTGCAGAGCTATTTAGTGGAGGTGATAGAATTTAAACTCGAGACTATTAAATTAAGAGCCCATGTTACAATACACTGTATTGTGTCTCAAAGCAATAGTCTGCAAGCTGTATTCAGATGTTCTACTAATATTTAACTTGATATTCGTTTTTTAAAGTACCTATTGTTAGTCATGTTTTCAATTTGTAATTAAAAGAATGTACTGAAATATGCTATTATCCACACATGAACATACTGGAGGGCCTCCATCTGTTAAATTGAGTATTAGGGATGTTTTGCTTGTGTGTAATTTTTTTTTATCCAATCTTTGCGCCTTTGAAAAACATATAAATGTTTAAATTCTGCATGATTAAACAAACAAAAAATTCAGGAGACTAGGGAGAGGGCACAGTTGATAAAGTCCTCTCCACGCAAGTGTGAGAATATAAAACCCAGATGCCCAGCACCCATGTATAAAGCCATGGGTTGTGGTGAACATTTGTAATTCCTGTGACGAGTTGGGAGAGACAGGCAGATCCCTGGGAATTTAGCCAAACTGATGAGCTCCAGGTTTGGTGAGGAAGTCTGTCTAAAAATACTGTTGGGGAATAAGTGAGGAAGCACCCGGGCCAGCCTCTGACCATCAGCTATGTATGCACACAACAATAATATCTGTATTAGCAGCACATCCCGTGTTAGGATGACCCTCAATATGATACCATATGTATGTGTATTGGATTTCCTCATGAATGAGGGCTCATCAATTCCATGTAACTTGCTACAGGAAAGCATACCCAGTCCCACTCTGTACATTTGAACCTCTAAGCAGTTTTATGAGTATTCATGTTTATAGTGATTTGAATAGATATGACCCCATAGAATCATGTGTTTGAAAGCTTGGCCCATTTGGAGGTGTGACCTTGTTGGAGTAGATGTGGCCTTTTTGGAGGAAGTGGGTAACTGCTGTGATGGTGGGCTTTGAGGTCTCATATATGCTCAAGCCATGCCCAGTGTGACAGTTCACTTTCTGTTTCGTGTGGATCAAGAGGAAGAACTCTCAGTTCCTTCTCTAGTGCCATATTTGCCTATATACCACCATGTCCCACCATGATGATAATGGACTAAACCTTTGAAACTGTAAGCAAGTGCCAAGTAAATGAGTTCCTTTATAAGAGTGGCTGTAGTCATGGTGTCTCCTCACAGCGATAAAAATCCAAACTAAGGCAATGTTTTAAGGCCTGATTTATTTGTGTGTGTGTGTGTGTGTGTGTGTGTGTGTGTGTGTGTGTGTGTGTGATACACGTGTCCCCTTATACATATGTGCAATCCCACTAAAATAATAAAAAAATAGTTCATTCTCTCCATACCTATTCAATATAGTACTTAAAGTCTTAATTAGAGCCATAAGACTCTAAGGAGATCAGGAGGATACAAATTGGAAAGGAAGAAGTCAAAGTATCTTTATTTGCAGATGATATGATAATATACATAAGTGACCCTAAAAATTCCTTTGGGAAACTCCTACAGCAGATAAACACTTTCAGCAAAGTAGCTGGATGCAAAGTGAACTCATGAATATCAGTAGCCCTCCTATACACAAATGACAAATGGACTAAGAAAAAAAAATCAGGGAAACACCTGGTTGAAGATATCAGAAGATGGAAAGATCTCTCATGCCCATGGACTGGTAGAATTAATATAGTAAAAATTGGCTCTCCCATGAAAAGCAATCAACAGATCCAATGAATTCCTTACAAAAATTCCAATGTAATTCTTCAAAGATCTTGAAAGGGCAATTTTTAGATTCATATGAGAACACACACACACACACACACACACACACACACACACACAAACAAACTCAGGATAGCTAAAACAATCCTGAATAATAAAATAATTGCTGAAGATATTACTCTAATCTCAAATTATACCCCAGAGCTATAGTAATAAAACCAGCATGGTATTGGCACGAAAACAAAGACCCACACACAATGTTGTCTTTTGAGTGGTTAAATGAGAGTGGCCATCCTATAGGGTCATATATTTGAATGTTTGGTTCCCAGTTGGTGGGCTGCTTAAGAATGACAAGGGGGTGTGGCCTTGTGTGTCCCTGGGGGTAGGCTTAGAAAAGCCAGTGTCAGGTCCAGTCTCCCCCAGCTCACACACACCTCATCTCATGGATCAGATGTGAGCTCTCAGCTACTACTCCAGCACCGTGTCTGCCTGCTGTCATCTTCTTTGCCAAGAAGGTCATGGACTAGCCCTTCAAAGCTGTAAGCAAGCTCCTATATATTTGTTTCTTTTCATTAATTTTCTTGGTGATGGTGTCTCTTGCAGCAATAGAACAGTAACTAAGCCACTTTTAAAGGTGGATCAGTATATTGAAAATGGTTGTGGTCACATAGAAATCATATCCCAAAGTGGGAAAATTATGGATTTTTTTCCATATGTGGAATTATGGAAACAAATACAAGGTAAAAAAGAAACATACAGACTCCCCTTCTTACACTGAAAAAAAAAAAAAAAAAAGTGGAACATCCCAGAAGAAACATTTTAAGAACTGAATGTGAAAGGTATCTTTTTTTCCTTGTTTCTGTGATAAAACACTCTGACAACTTAAGGAAAAACAGTTTATTTTACCTTAAAGTTCAAGGTACAGTCCTTCATGATTGGGAAGAATAGGTGGGCTGAGGCTTGAAGCAGCCAGTCACATAGAATCCAGAATGCGGAAGCAATGACGGATGAATGAATGCATGCTGCTTGATCCTCGGGTCCCTTTCACCAGGTATGCAGTTTCAGTCCCAAGCCAGGAAATGGTTCTACCCCCAAGTAAGTGGGCCTTCCTACTGTAGTGAAAACAATCAAGGTGCACCCATGGGCATGCCCAGAGGCCGATCTCCCAGGTGATTCTAGAATCTGTGAAATTGACAGCATTAAATTAGTAATGGTTGAAGAAACTTAAGTCAGTCATAATTTGTTGCTTGCAAGATTGAAAGTCACATGGTGGTAGGGGGGATGGAGACTATTGACCATCTCTGACTGACATAAGAATTAATAGCATTTCTTCATCTTGCTATGAGAAATTGCCCAGAAAATTTTAAGCTCTCTAGCTTTTGCTCCGGGAATTATATTTCCTCCACTGTGTCATAAAGGCATAGCTGTATTATCTAAAATATAATCTATAAATTTTAGTGTAAAATTCTTAATAATTATGGGGAAAGAGACCATTACTGTCCAGTAATCAGGGCATGATGTAGAAAATCAATTAAGGTTCATAAATGAAATTTTAGGTGGTTGCAAAGAAAGGTGCTCAAGAAAATCATTTTATAATAAATTAACAAATCACTTGCAATAATAAGAAATCATTTATAATAAGTTAAAAGAGAGCAGCGCTGTTACGAGCATGTTTTTCCCGCAGCTGGTCTGGTCCCACTCTTTAATCCTCCCTGCTGGCCTCCCGGTCCCGCCGCCACACGAGCCCCAAATAACATGCTGAGTCTCTGTATTTGATACAATGCTGTTGGCCAGTTACTATTATTGTTTATCGGCTAGCTCTGTCTTAATGATTAACCCATTTCTATTATTCTAAGTATTTCCACGTGGCTCATCTTACTGGAAAGCAGTGGGCTGGCATCTTGCTTTCTCTATGCTCTACATGTTGACTCCTCCTTCCTACTTCCTCTTTGCTCCTTGTCTCCTAGCCCTGCCTATCTTGCTTCCCCCTTGGCCCAACAATGGAAATAGTGCTTTATTTATTAACCAGTATGAGAAACATATTTACAGAATAACATCTCCCATCACAGCACATTGCAAATCACATATGTATATGTTTCTCTCTATAAAGTGATTTTGTGTATGTGTGTGTGTGTGTGTGTTATAATCTGAAAGCTACAGGGATGTTGCCTAAAATATTACCTTTCAGTGATTTCTTTTTCTCTTTTTGCACTTCACAAAATTTCTGTAATTAATGTGCAGTGTTATTTTTACTTGTAGTGGAAATCTTCAAAGTTGCAAAAAACATAGAGAATAGTTCAATGAACTCCTTCCTGTGTGTCTGTCATTCCATGTCAACAGTTTTCTCCTGCAGTTTTAAAGGAGGAAATACTGAAAGAAGTTCAACTAGCTAGAAACTATAGTGTTCACATCTACTGAAACACCTTATTAGTTGTCATTCATTATAATATATATTTTATCTTCTCTTTAAAAAACTTGCTTTTTGGCAGCCCAAGTACTATTTTTAAAGTATATACCCCATCACCAAAAATTTGGAAGTGAAAGCTAAAATTGTTTTGGTGTTGTTAATGAAGATAGATCATATAATATGATTTCTTATATTTTTTAATCATAGCAAAGCCCATCTCCTTGCCTTCTGGAAATTTCTCATAGCCTCTAATTCATGAACAAGAAGCCAATAGGTGGTAGCGTCTAAAAGGTGATGTTGCCAGTGTGCAGGGGTTCCCACTATCTCTTTTCATCCTGGCATGGCATACTTCAGCTCTGGGAGCTCTTTTGTTCTTAAATCCAGAATTTGGCATGCAGTACATTTTATGCAAGTGGATATTATGAGAAGCTTCTAGAAGAAGTTAAAAGCTACATGCATTCTACAGAATGGTGTACTTATATCCAAAAACCAGACTTCCATGAGTTTAAATATTTACCCTCTGAAGAATAAAAGAGATGCTGAATGCACCCTGTAGTATATTTATAACATAAAGTCTTTCTTCCACAGTCCTGTGTTTTCTACCAGGCTTTAAAGACCTATTTTTCACACTGCGTGTTAGTGGGTGGCTGTGCACTTTGATGGACTAACCCCTTTGGAGAACTTCAATGTGTGCTTTTTTTTTTTTTTTAACACCAAGGATAATGTGCTTTTGGAAGGTGGAACACTGTACCTTTTATTTCTGTTAGGCTTGAGACTGTGGTTCTGAGGTGCTCCCTATAACTGGACTGTAAAAATAATAAAGCCATGACAACATGAGCATAAGTATAATGAATGCCATGCTTTCATGTGGAGAATTGTCAATATCTATTGACATTTGTTCTCATGGCATATTTTAAGCCACATTATATTTATTGTTTCTGGCTTGATTACACTGCTCCATTAACTTTGTAATTCCATTACAGTTTAAGGGGGAATTTTAGCTGCTAGGTTTTAGTTTAAATTTTATGCACAGCCCAGAAGTGCTTGGCTACTGAATACATTTCATATAAAACAAACAAATAATTAATGAGTAAAAGCTCTTTTGGAGGAGCATAAAACAATAGAATAAAGATAAGAAAACTTTCTAATAACACACACTAAGAAATTGCTCATAGAGGTACACCCGTGAGCTCTGTCAGGGGTATTCTTATGTTTCTCGGTAGGTAGAAATTTCTGCCTCAGAGAGAGTCATCATCATTGTGGGCATACACATTAGGCCCATGAAGACAGGGCAAACAATGACAGAAAGTGCTTATGGGGGGGTCAATTTGGCTTGTGACTGTATTTTAAATATGATAATATTGAAATTTGATTCAAAAACTGTTTACCCTGTCAAAAATCCTGCTAAGTGCCACTGAAAGGATTGGTGGAGAGATGGCCTGGTTAATGAAAAGCTTGCTGCACATGCATCAAGATTTGGATTCAGATCCCTAGAACCCCACAAAATACTGGAAATGGAGGCACATCCCTATTTATCACTAGTTCTGGGAGATGGAGACAGGAGGATCCTGGGGGGTCCTGGAGAGCTAGTTTTGCTTAATCAGTGAGTTCCAGTTCCATTATAGAGGCTGACTGATAACTAAGGAAGAGAGAAAGCCATCTGCTATACACACACACACACACACACACACACACACACACACACACACACACACACAACACACACACACACACAGAGAGAGAGAGAGAGAGAGAGAGAGAGAGAGAGAGAGAGAGAGAGAGAGAGAGAGAGAGAGTGTGGAGGGGGAGGATATATTAGGTAAGGGCTTCATCCTGTGGTCACTCTCACATACAAAACATACAGAATATAATGTGTTCAGGCTCCCACCTGGCTTTAACCTTTCTTTTCTCAGCCCACTAATTTGCCTAATGTACTGACTTCTTTAGAAGGCTTTACAATATTATAAAAAAGTAAGTGTTTTCAAAACCCTGAAAAACAAATGAGAAACATACCCTACATGGCATTTGTTGCGATGGACACAGCTCCTTCAACGCACTCTACAGCTCTCCGCTAAAGACAAATACTGTCAGTTAAATAAATAAGTTGACTTCATTGGGATCCGAAAGTTCTAGCAGGGCCAATTAAATTTCATGAGCCTTAACTCTGACAAAAATCTATGTGCTTGAAATAACCTATGTGCCTGTACACTCCCCCGATCTGTTAACATCAAGAGAGGGACATTCAACAGTTCATATGTAAGCTGTGGTGGTCGGCAGAGCCTTGACAATGGTGGGAAGGTAGGCCAGAAATCCCGTATGCAGATTTCTGAGAACCTTTGCTGACAGGCATTACAGGCTGAGCACGCTAGACGTGTATTTCTAACAGCTGTAGTGAATTTTTTTTTCTTTTTTCTTTTTTTTCCCCTGTGTTCAATGCTGGCATTTTACTTCCTCATCCTTGGAGATCCTTAGAGAATGGTCTGTTAGCCTTTTTGGCTGCTCCCAGGGAGTAAATGGTAACTTAGAACAGAGTTTTGGGACATCAGTATCTGTTGCTTGGGGAGATCATCATGTAAATTTTAAATAGGAATGGCAATTTAGGTAATCACACTCACAGCCCTATGTCCCTTTGTGTAACAGCAGCCCACCTCCGCTGAATTGTGGATGAAGACACAAAGCAGAGGGGGTTCTCCATTGTGGATGAATCATTCTCCAAGGGAAGCTTACAGAAAAGTCGAATGTGCAGCTACTGTCAGTAGGCCCACCCCCAGCTAAATTACCACTGCATTGAAAAATGGCTATGGTGATGTCACTCGGCGAGGTCATCACAACAGACTTCCACTAATGCTTCCATCATTTGTAATCTGAATTTAACATCTGAGAGATTCATTTTCAGTGATGAAGTCTTCAGGAAAACTGCCCCTTTGCTTTGCTACAGGTTACATTATTGTTGGCTGTAAAAGCTATTTAACTCTGAGAATGCAAGCAAGTACCATCCCCTCTGTCCTTCACTGAGGCAAACGTCTAAGTAACAAGTTACATGCTAGGGTTTATGTACGGCATGCACAATTCTGCAGTGCATAAAATGTTCTACAAGTGAGCTTAAATCAGCAAAAATATGTCTTCTTGAGCTTAAGAATTCACCACTAAACTGTATGATTGATTGGTTTTTTCCAACTCTACTTCTAAAAAACAGTATTAAAAAGAAGCATTTCCCACATTTCCATCAAGAACTTAAATCTGCATTTTTCTATTTTTTTGTCTGCATTCCCCAGTGTCCAAGAGAGGGATTGAGGCTTCTAGAAACATGAGTTCTTAGAAAAGGAAGGAGCTGAGACATAGGGAAACCATGTGGTCTTGCTGTGAATCATCATAAATATGAGCCAAAGAAAAGCTGGGCAGAGTCTCAAGCCCTGTTTTCTTTCCAGGTTTTGCTAACTCTGGCTGCGTTTTCCAAACATTGCAGGGGAAGTTCAGAGTTTCTGCACTGGATTCTTAGGTCTTTCCTATGACCCGAAAAATTGCTTAAGCTTACAGATGTCTTCGAGATGGATGTTTCTCTACCTTTCAAAAACCCATCAGTAATATAAGGTGTTCATTGGAGACTTTCTCTTCATATGCTCAGACAAAAGCATAGGAAGAGTGATATTATATTTTAATGCAAGGGATGATTCAATTTTTAATAAGGCCAAATAGATGCCTGCATAAATCCGTTAATCAGTTTTCTCTACTTGTTTTCATTTGGTAATGTGGTTCCCATTATCCTTTTCATTCTGCCTCATTGCCCCTGAGCACATGTTTAAAAATACAGTTAAAAATTGGTACTCTTGGTCCAATTCCAAAGGGTAAAATCAGCAGTAAAAAAAAGTAATTCAACAGCCTTAAGAAGAATCTTCCAAAGCATGAAAGAAAGAAAAAACAGTTGAAGTACTAAACTTGGAATAAAAGAGTCAGAAATGAGGCCAGGAGCCTCCTTTACGCTGCAATGCTCATACCGGTATGATGTCTTTATCAAGTAGCATATTCTCTAGCTTCCATCTATTGCCAAGTATACAGCCTTTAGTTTATGGTTATGATTGGTTTGTGTGTGTGTGTGTGTGTGTGTGTGTGTGTGTGTGTGTGTGAGTGTGTGTGTGTGTATTGGTTTCAGAGAGCAAAAGGTAAAGCCCACATGTCCAGGGAAGCAGTAATTCAGAAAGAATTTATGTCAGCTATGAATCTGTCTTGCTTCATTTACGGTTATTTATGGACATGAGGTAGATGCAGTACCTCAATAATCTGTATATGCTGAATAGAATAATAAAATCTGGCTGTAATTTAATCTCTACAAGTTAATGCAAAATGCATGAATGCACATTATTTTCGTTATATCATTACTATTTCCTTTTTCCCCTTTGCTTTCTCTGTCTCTTTTTTTTTCTCCTGTCTTTTGGATTTTGAAATGCTTTCCAGAAATTGTCCATGTGACGACTTCTGTTTGGTCTCCCTGCTTTGACTCTCTCTCAAGGTGTCTGGCCCATAGGTTGACTACTATCATGGAATGGGAGACATGAAGTGAAACTGCTCATTTGAATTCTGTGTTTGATGTTCAAGAATCAGGGAGACTGTGGGGGTGTTTATTTTGTTTTTTGGATAGCGGTACACAAGAGGAGAGTAATTTTGATGAGATAGTCTGCATTTCGGGGATGATTTTAGACTGTCCTTTATGTTTCAATTTATTTCTACTCTGCTCTGCACAATATGAAATACTTGATAGGTTTTCTTCCTGAGACCTACCCATTTTGCTACATTTTCAGATGTACATTTGTGTTTATTGTTAACTAATACTCTTGAGTCACGATATTACAATAAAAATACTTATGATCACTGAGTGATAAGATACACAGTTAATCCCATGTAGTTGGGGGAGTGCTTTTTTAAAAATAGGAGTGAGAGTGCTATTTATTTCTTTTGTTCTCAGTATAATTTAATTGTAATGTTATATAATTTTAAATCATTGCCTCATAAAACTCCTGAAAATTTAACAATCATCAGCACTTTTGTTCTTATGGGATGTCATTATGATATCATCATTTGTGTGTAGGTACCTGCATGCAAATGTGTGTGTATATGTGTGTGTGTTTATATATACATATATATATGTATGTGTGTATTTGTATATGTAAATATATATCTGCATATATTTATATGTACATAAAATCCCACATTCATACGTATGTTCATAAACATACATAATCTTATCAATCTAGAAAGACACTGGTGGTACGTTGTATGTAAAGAATAGCATAATACTCATTTTTCTTTATTTTATTATAAAGTTTTTTTCATACAATATATTCTGATCTCAGTTTCCAGTCCCCTATTCCTACCCAAATCCCCCCACCTCCCTACCCCTCTAACTTCATACCGTCTTTCTGTCTCTCAAGAAAAACAGGCAAATAAAAAAGGCAGACAAATAAAAAATAAAGAAAAAAAAGAAATAAAGAGCACAAGAAATGCGTACACAAAGGTACACATAAGAAATTGGAAATAATAATATACAAGCAAGGGACCAGTAAGGTAAAAAAAGATGTATAAACAAAGTAATATGCAACAATAAAAAAATCCTCTCCATAAATACCATTGAGTTTGTTTTGTGTTGGCCATGTACTGCTGAGAATGAGGCCTGTCCTTACATGTGGTTTATATATCCAAGGAGATTCCCTTGGAGAAAACTAACTTTTCCTTTGTGAGTGGTTGTCATTTGAGGCTAGCTTCTTGGTTGGGAATGGGAACACGTATTCACTTTCCCATCTCAGCGCTGGCAACCTGTCTAGTTTGGACCTATGCAGGTCCCATGAACGTTGAGTTCATATGTGCATCAATCCTACTGTATCTGGAAGACACAGTTTCCTTGGAATCATCCATTCCTCTTGGTTCTTACAGTCTTTCCATTCCTTCTTTCACATGATGAATCTTATGAAGACATCCTATTTGAGACTGAGTCTTCCAAGGTATCTTACTTTCTACACATCATCCAGCTGAAAGTATTTGTTTCCATCTACTGTAGGACCAAGCTTCTATGATGATGGCTGCTGATCTGTGGGTGTAGAAAAATTTCATTAGGAGTCATCTTATTGTTATGTTCCTTTAACAAAACAAGAATATCTGTTTTTCCCCTTGGTTTATGGTTTAACTAGTCTCAGATTCTTGTCAGCTTGACCAGTGTTGGTCATGGGTTCCATTCATGGAGCAGGTCTTAATGGGGAGATTATTTTTCACATATATTTTTTTATAAATTGTTATTTTGAAAATTTGTATGTGTATGTATGACTTTCTGTACACACAACACATGCATGCAGATGCCTATGGAGGCCAGAAGAGGATTTAAGGACCCTGAAGCTGCAGTTACAGGCAGCTGTAAGCCATCTTGCCTAGGTACTTGGAATCAAACCCAGGTCCTCTCCCAGAACAGCGGTCCTTTTAACTGCTGAGCCATCCCTCCAGCCACTCAATTATATTCTTAAAAAGCATGAAAGATTACCTTAGGAATGGACACTTAAGACAGAACTTAAATGGAACTTGATTTTAAGTGAATAAACAAAAGAAAAGTTTGAATATCCCTGTAGCTGTTAAGTAGGGCAGACAGCTTTAGAGGCAAATGCCTATGTTAGCATACCTTCTAAGTGGCCTGTCCTTTTCAGCTAACATGTATAATGAAAGCTGAGCATGCTCAGAGGTATTCTTGTCAGCCATCTTGTTCTCATCCTCCATTTTAACTTCTTGAGCATGTGCTCCATGACTTGGAGTAAGCATGAATTCCGACCTGTAAGTGAACCTGCTCAGAAACATACCCACTCCTAAAATGCTCTTTTGAATATGAGTGTGTATAATCCCAGATACAATCAACACTTTAAGAAAGCATCAACTTGGCGATAACATTGTCCGTATTCTTTCCTGCGACAGGAGGCATTTCATTCCATGCCTGCATTTTGGGCCTATTTTGCTTTGTACACATAAAGATGTGAACTTGTGTTTATCACACCTGTTCCTGCCCAGTCTGGTCTTCCCATGAACAGCAAGACACTTCCAAGCCTGTATGTTGTGGTGAGGGAAGACTGTGGTGCCCGTTTCTGGGCATGTTGCAGTGTGGTGCTCTATGTAATACGTTGTGTCTTTGTTAGTCACACAATGGAAGGATTGAACTTACTGAATCATTTGCTTTATTGCAACTTCAGAACAGCACTGTAGATGCATCGTGGGAGCGTCCATGTAGAGAACAATTCTGGAGGCAGTCGCCATGAAATCACATCTCTTCAGTTCCTCTAAATGACACAGGGGGCATTGTTAAAAATAAGCTAAAACAAACTGCTACACAAACAATCCGTTTGGTAAGCATTGGTTTTTGGGAATCTCTAGTGCTGTATTTAATACCATCCATGGTTATGAATAAATAGTAAGTCTTGCTAGGGTAACAATCAAAATCCAACATTGTATGTAAAAATACTTGGATGTGGTGTCTGACAGGTGGGGAACACTCAGCACATACCTAAATGCCTAACAGTGCATTAGCTATCAACCATCTTTGTATAAGGTGTCATATCTCATCATGTGGACACTTACTAAAAAGTGTTGCATGAAAATGTGACTTGTACAAAATGTGAGTTTTTGGAAAGGTACACAAACCTGCTTTGACTTGATTTAAGGCTGTTTTGATAGTCCCTAGAGTCTATCCAGTAGGAAGGTTTCTACCTCACACAGTGCTCTCTTCTCTGCCACCCCACCCTCTTTTCTGTGCCCTGTGAATTCTCCCACGCTTTCTTTAAGCCTTGTCCATAAGACATAGACGTTTTCCTTGATCCAGGTTACTTTCTAAGCAATTCTGTTTGTTTCCTTTTTATAGCCAGACTTCTTTCAAAGGCCATCTAGTTGACCACACTTACGTAATTTAAAGACTACAGTATGGTAGAATGACCACAAATATTTTTTTTTGATATATATAGTCTTGGAAGGACAACTTGTGAATTGAGAATCAATCAGAAAAGAGAAGCCATTGTTTCTTTATATAAGTCTCACAGTACCTAAGTCATGACACAAGACTGTAAGAAATTATCTTACATACAGTGGAGAGTTACCAAGACACATTCATTCTGGTTTTGATACCCAAGTTCATATGAATGGACTTGTAGAAAGACCCCAAGTATAGAAAGATAACTGGGAATGGAATGGGAGGCCTACTGAGGTGTCAAGGCTCTACATCTTATGCAATCAAATAAAACAGGCCTATGGTGCATGTGGAGGCAGTTTTGAAGTCACCCAGGCTGGCTGGGACCACAGAGATGATGACTGTTAGGCTGAGAGCCAGACATTGTGGTTGGAAGAGGGACTGGTTTGCATGCTAAGAGCTGTGTTTAGAGGCAAGAGCCAACATGAAGAGGTTGAGCCACAGCTGCAGGTGAGGGATGAGTGTGTTGTCAGTGAACAATGGGCAGAGGTAAATTCTGGTTACCAGAAACAATGTGACCAAGGAAAACTTTTCTTCAGGGAGAGTTGTACAAGTAAACAGAAAACCATCTGGTTTGTGCTTTATTCAGTAAGTATTTTTTTCCCCCAGAAAGGACACATGTATTTAGATTTTTTTTTTCAAAAATATATGGCAACTAGCTTTCTCATCAGAATGGATGCCAAGTAACTAGGCTTTCGTAGTTGCCAAGTTTACCTTAGTATAAATAAGACAATTGCATGAATGCTTCCCCAGGTCTTGAGGGGAATGATCATCTTCTGCATAGGTAATTATCTAGCAACTGATATCAAGCATAGATAATGAACACATAACAATGTATGCAATGCAAAATGTTGCTACCATTCTGAATGTTATTTCAGTACATATTTGAATGCTGCTTGTGTCAATACATTTTTAAACGATTAATTATCTTAACAAATCCCTGTGTTAATATGGTACTTTTTGAGAAAAACTAACTTAGAGAGGAATTATATCATATTCATAAATTTTTAGAGACCTCAAATGTCCTGGGTCATTTTTAAATTCTACATAATTTATTAAATTGATGTGAATAGGGCTCAATTAGCTCACCTTCTCAGTATATAGCTCACTGCTTGAAGTCACATAGTAAGTTCTATATGGTCAGAGATGCATTTAATGAAAGACTTTTTCTGTTCAACACAAAGGACTCTAGAGACTAGAAGTTATTCATGTGCCTTCCAGTCACTCACAGACTTAATGTGCTTATTTACTGCACCACGATAACATTTTATTGATGTCTATGGTCAATTTGTCAAATTGTGTCATTCTGTGTAATGTTGCAAAATATTTCTGATTTTCTTTCCCTTCTAAAGATACACATGCTTCTTTACAGTGTTTGTAGAATGGCCCTCCATTAATATTTTTCAGGTGAGTGTCGGAGGTGGGGGTGGGAGTTTGAGTGAGCAGAGGGTGTAGAAAATGCATTTTTACATTTTCATCCAATTCACTAGACATCTAAAGAAGATGGAGTATTATTGTGATTGCAAACACTGAATTGGGTCTTAATTCAGTGAGTTTGCATTAGCTTTTCATCTAAAAATCAGCTTCAGAGGAACACAGTGACATGCGTATTCAATTCTCATCCTTTGAAAGCAATCAATCAGAGGGCAGTTTCTCTCTAATATCTGAATGTGACCTACAACTGCTGAGTCAATTTGATAACAGTGAATTAAAACTACAATAACAAGGTTCGGTGATGATTAATCACCCCTTTCCTGATTTTCCTATTGGAAATTCAAAAGCCATGAAATGACAGGGAAGCTCCGAGGGTTAGAAGCAATGTATTTCACAGATCTCCATAATGTAGTATAACAAGGTCAGCTAGCAACTGATCAGGAAATCAGAACTAGGCTAAACAACAGGACATACATGGAGGAAAATTGGTTATACTTATTTGATTTTCCTGTTTGTATTATTTCATGGGATAACTTTTCTGGGGATTGACATGACCTATCTATGGTTCAGAAATTGTACAGTGAATTTATAAAATTCTACAGCAAAATTATAAAACAAATATTTAGTTAATTATAATTCAGAGAAGATGACTTTAGTTTCATCTTTAGGGGATAAACATGCAGCTTCCCATGATAAACATTACCAGGCTCTGAGAAATGGGAGGGACATTAAATACTCACCATTATTAATTTTTAGTGTCTAAATCAAATTAAACCTCAAATTAAGCCTATTCTAATCTCCCTGATTAGAATAGGTATTATAGAAAAGATGAAAGATAAAAAACAAAAGATGTTGGTGAAGTTGTGGGAGAAAGAGGGGTCTTTGCATACTGTGGCTGAAGATATACTGTTACTACTAACAGACAGACTGTTACTACTAACGACAAAATGGCATGCCGGTTCCTCAAAAACTTAGAAGTTGAACCATCCTATGGCCAAGTGGTCCCTTCTCTCTGTTGGGTATCTAATGGAAACGAAACAGTTTGTTGAAGAGGTATGGTGTACCCATTTTTATGGTTTGGATGAGGGAATTTTCTCCATAGGCTCATGTATGTGAGCACATGGCCCCCTGTTGGTGATGCTATTTGCATGGGTTATAGAACCTTTATGAAGTGAGACCTTTGTGAAGGAAGTATGTTACTTGGGTGAGCTTTAAGGGCATACAGCTTCTCCTTCCTTTTCCAGGTCCTTCTTTCTGCTTCCTGTTTGTGAGTAAAGGGTGATGAATGCTCCTGCCTCGATGCTGTGCTGTCCCCTTCATTGTGGACTCTAGCTCTCTAAAGCCATTAGACTTTCTCTACCATGATTTGCTTTTTATATGGACATTTTATCACAGCAACAGCAAAAGGTAATCAATATGCTAATATTTAATTCAATATTCCTCACAGTAGCCAACATAAGAATTATCTTAAGTATCTGCCAGAATGGATAAATAAAAAACGATGCATGTGTTCATAGTAGAATATTATCTACTATTAACAAAAGGAAACTGTGTCTTTGCGATGATGTGGATGAAGCAGAAGGGCATTCAAATAAATGAGATAAAGTAGGTATAGAGAAGCAAGACTACATGACCTCACATATGTGGAGGTCTACATACACAGAAGTGTAGATTGAAATAGTGGATGGGGACCTGGGGTAGTGGCCAAAGGAAATATGATTTTTGCTTGCCAGGAGCACTTTAGGAGCTGTTTTCAAACACTGACATTTATATGTAACAATTTATACTTTTCATATTCTTACTATAAATCTATAATAACTGTACAAAGTAATACATTTGCCAGTTTGCCTTAGTCACTCTGTGACCTACATACTTTCAAGCCGTCAGATCAAATTTTTCAATATTGATCAGTTATTTACCATGTACTGAAGTTTGGGTACAAGTTGGGCTCAGAGCATGAGCTTTGCTACATGATGGACATAGATTGCACTCATGGTTCTGCCAGATGCCCAGTGACATTTGACCAGTCACTTACCACATGTCTCAGTTTCCTGTTGAGGAAAGTAGCATTTGTTCATCTCTGTGAGCAAAGTGAATGGTCAGTCAGTACCTCTATTAATATTGTTCAATAAAACTTCATTCGTCAATTCAATATGGGAAGACATTCTGGGGCTTAAGTACTACTTTTAAAAGCACTTCTTATCTAACATCATTAAAAAAGTGGCAGCTATAGTATTCAGGGATACAGTTTGTTACTACACACAGCCACATACCTTATAATGATAACACTTCTATATTTATAGACCACGACCCTTCCCTAGATGAGCACAAGTGAATGGTAAAGAAATTCTGAAGCCCCAAAATAATGATTTAATTGAATGACCGTTCAGAAACCATGCTACTCAATGTGCCAGGTTTTGATTTTCTTTATTTGTCCTGCCCACCATCTACTGTTATAAAGGGCTGGAGAGGAATAACTGCACCGTGGTTCTTAATTCTCATCAAGCAATGGAAGAGAGAACCTCTTTCCTTGCAGCTAACAGAGAAAGATGGAAACTAATTTCTTCAGCAACTCCTTGCAAAGGTCTTTCTGTGTTTGTTTCTCACTGGGGTCTCTCTGATCCTTCAGTGGGTGATAGGATGTGGTGATGTGTCAGTTAGGAACTATTTTTAGGCTTGGATGGGGTCATCACATTTCTCCCGAGCCGAGAGTGCTGTGTTAGGAGCTAAAGGTTTGTGAAGAAGGCAATCTTCTTATCAAGGGAAGGCTGGTACACAGCAGGTAACCAAAAAAATCCCCTTCATCTCTCCAAAATTCCCAAGTCTTGAGATCAAGCATAGCTGTGACTACAAGTCTGACATTATTTCATATAGAACATTACATACCTTGCTTTTGCAAGTCATCATTGTGGTCACAACCTACCCACTGTGATGCATTTAAAGAATTGCTTATATTTTTGCTCACATTTTCTCAATTCCCTTCTGAAGAAGTGAATCATGGAAGATTCTAGTACTGTTGGGAAGATGGTCCAGATGAGTTACATTAGACACTATTTAGAACACCTTGGTGTTCTCAATCTGAAGGGAGGTATTTGAAGTCTTAGATCCAAAGATAAATTCTTGACAGTGTTTTATATGAACATGTACCTGAATTTTCTTTAGGAAAAAAAAAGTCTTATTAAGAAAGACAGAAATGAGATTGCAATTCACTGAAATCATTTTAGTCAAAATTATCATTTATATATTTAGCACATCATAGATAGTATCATATCCCCCATATATTTAGCAAAAATATTAGCCAAATTGGAAACTCTTCCCTTTGACATCAAGGAAAGCTGTGTTCTCTGTTTTGACACCCTCTTCCTGTGTGTGAGTCATACATGGGTGTTTCAGGGCACAGAAGACATCCAACTTGTGGTAGGTTGGAAATAATCACAGTTTCAAAGTAGTTGGCATCCCCATGGAAAATGCACACCTCAACCACAGGGAAAAAGTCATCATGAGACAAAGTGTGTTCAGGCAACCAGAGTGGCTTCAGCCTCAGGAACTTTTGCAGTAAGACATTTGACTTGATTTGACTTGTTTGAACATTGTTGATTCTGAGAAAACAAACAAACAAACAAAAGCATTTGGGCCTCCCTTTAGCTGTTGATGCTCTGAGATGATAGAAAGCCTCAGGGCAGAACAATCCTGTCCACCATTTTCAGGGTTCATGAACTCCAAGAACTTACTATTACATGCATTCACATGACAAGCATAAACCATTCTTGTCAGGATGTAAATCTGAACCCCTCTTCCTTGAATTTTAAAATGGGGTATTTGGCTAGTTACAGGCATAGTTTTAGGGCTTTGATAGAACTGACTCCATTGTTTTATAGAGTATGTTTCTATTAAGATGAAGAGTTAGGTGAGCAGAGTGTTAACTTCCTTTTCCAATCTCGAGTGCACAGTGGTACTGAGAGCTTTGCATGCAGAGAGATCTGCCCCATGCTAACATGACAGCAGAATAAGTAAATGCATAAAATACATCCCCCTTTATTTTGTCATAAACAAATTACTTCGCTGTAATTTTTAGGCCACATTCTAGTTTGCTTAATATGTAAACCATTAGAATATGCAAAACAATTTAAATTCTTGGCATGGATCCTTCAGTTTCTTGTCTTTAAAATGTCAAGAAATGTTTCCCTCAAAATAAATAACATATTATGTTTATGAAAGAATTCAAATAGTTTCCTGAAGTATGTTCCTTATATTCTGCATTTTAAAGCCCATTTTAGTTCTGTCTTTTGACATGTGTAATTGCTAATAAAGTGAGTGTTTCTAAAACCGGAGCTCTCACTGGAGATGATCCAGCCTGTCAACTCAAATGATGAAGAAGATGCCATTGGTCCTAACGCTCAGCAAAAACTATGTGGAAAATTTATAATGATTTGTAAACATTTTCGCACTTATTATGATTCAGATATGGATTGTGGCCCAGAAAAGATGTGGATTTATTTTGATAGTCCCTTGTAATTAGCTCAGCAATGTTTTCCTAAGTTATGATTCCATACTGACTATTAGAAATTGCACATTTCTGAGATGCCTCTTCTATAAAAGGTATGGGTATATATGGCAATGATTAAATATAGAGTAAATCAAACAGGGTCTAAAGCCAAGCACACATGAACTAAATAGTTGGAAAAAGGGAAGCTAATAGATAGTGATATACTTTAAACACAGGTCTAGGTCCCTGATCATTTTATTTTCATATAAACAAAAAAGATTATGCAATGGCAAGAGAAAGAAAATGTGGATTTCCTGTGACTGTATGATTGGCATCAGCTTATGACGAAAAGGACACTCTTGACCCAAATGCTGCACCATTGCGGTCTGTTCTGTTATGATGTACGTCAGACAGGACTGGAAAACTGACTGAACATCCAGGACTGCTTGGTTTATACTCCTGTGAACTTCAAAACAGTGGCCTCATCTCTTTAAAGTCAGGGCTGAGGCCTGTGGTTTTCTGTTCCAATGATGGGAAAGAGGGAATTATAGAGGTGTTTCTGAATCCTATTCATCCCTGTCTGCTGCTCATCCAGATCTCTGAGAAGAACTTAGGCTTAGTTCTATGCCTGGGGTAGGACCATGTTCTGGGATAAGTTTTGTGTCCGTGGTGAATGTAAAGCTAAGGGCTCTTGTCCCCTAAACTTCTCTTTTGGATAGCTCACGAGGATTAATGAGTTAATATCAGAAAATGCTACAGGGCAAATCCTCACTTTCCTGAGAGAGCATACAATTTTTATTTCGTCATTTATGTTTTCTGACAATCCTTTCCTTCTGCCACTAGGCTTTGAGTGGAGTGTGCAGAGAATTTAGGACAAGATGATGAATCTCACTCAAGGGCATCTCAATAGCTTTGCAAAAAACATAATGCAATAACGTGGGTCTTGGGCCCTGTGTCATGAAGAAAATGAAGACAGCCAAATTTTAGATAAAAGACGATATATCCCTTCTGTTATTATTTAGGAGACAAATCGCATCAATGAACTTTCCCCCTAAGATCTCTTCTATCATCGAGTATCTACCTAATTTTATATGAACAGTTGGAAAGTTTAAAAGTCACCTGATGGAGTGTTTAAAGCTGCATATTACTAAGTAACACATAAATAATTTATTTTGACTTCCTTGAAAAGTATAGGAGAGGGAGAAGCCAGGGTTGTGCTTCTGTTAAGTAAGGTAATGCCCAGTGATGGTTAATTTTAATTGTTACCTTGATGCAATTTAGAGTCACCTGGGGAGAGAATCCAGCAGATGGTGGTCTACATTGGGTTGGCCTGCAACATTATCTGTGAGGGGATTGTCTTAATTAAATCAATTGATTTGTGAAGTCCCAATCCATGGTGGGTGGCACCATTCCCTATGAAAGAAGTCATGAACTGGAGATATATACATGGGACATGATTAAGACCCTCAGGGTAGCTAAATAACACTGGCTGAATCAGTTGCTTTTCTTGATGTTATGACCATATAGCCAACAAGAAGCAACTCAAAACAGGAAATGTTTACTTTGTCATATGCTACAGAGTGGATACTGTTCATCATGGCTGGATAGAAGACAATGGTGGCATTGCATCCACAGTCAAGAAGATGAGGAAAGACAGGATGTAATCCCTGGCTATCAAATCCCCACATCCTCCCCAGGGACTCTTCTAGGTTCCCCACCTCCTAAAAGTTTCCCAACCTTCCAAAACAGTGCCACCAAGTGAGGACCAAGTATTCAAACTTGTGAACATATTCAAGCCAGAACCGCCCCATATGAAATTCAAAGTAAAATGAGAAAATAACATGTTTGCAAGAATTGAAACATTAGCCTGCTTGCCGAACTTTCTGTTGCTTCCTCTCCAGTGAGTTTGTTAAAGATGAACCCTCAGACGTCTGAACAGACTTGCTCTGTGGGACACTTCACACTTTGCCCTTTGTATTTATTTATTTATTTTAAACTAAATTTGTTATTTTATGTGTGTGTGTCTGTCTGTCTGTGTACCTCATGTATTCCTAGTGCTTGAGAAGGCCCGAAGAGGGTGTCAGGTACCCTGGAACTGGAATTACAGATGTTTGTAAGCTACTGTGTGGATACTGAGGCACTGAGCAAGAATTTGAAACTATTTTGTTTAATTGCTGAATATTTTTAATTAAGTGATGTTTTGTACATTTACATTCCCAATTAACCTTTATTATAAACATTTTGGAATATGTAGCAATTTGTTCTCCATTTATGAATCTCATGTTTCAACAAAATTGGAAAATCAAGGTGGCTTTAGGGACCAAGTACCTAAGTAAAGTTCTTCACATAGACTTAAATACAGACTATAATGACCACCATTAGTTCTAGGGTCTAGGGTTCTGGGATGGGGGTGGAGTTCTGTGCAGAAGGCATAGAGTAACCGGGGATGACGGAACTCTCCTTCATCTTAATGGCTGTGGTGGCCACACGGGTGTGCACATTGTTCTGAAGACATTCACCTTCACACTTAAAAATGGGAATATTTTGCTATAGCAAAAGTGTACAATCAGCAGGCTGTACTTTTAAAGCAGGGGTACCATTATCTTCTTGCCATGGCTTGGCAAGTGAAGTACCCCATTTCTTCTGGGTACATGGAGATACTATTTGTACCAACTGCAGAACCTTTGAGAAGTATTCAATAAAATACATCATTTAAAGGCATCATTGTCACATTCATGTACAGTGAACAAAAGATTTAAGTTAGTGTTGTCAGAGGTAAATAAAATGAACTTTCTTCTCTTGTGGACACTTTCTTCTAAATGGGGTTGGGGGGCACAGAGAGTAAGTACGTAGAAAAAGGAATGTTTGATCAGGGTAATTGCCAATGCCATGATGACCCAGGAGGAGTCAGAGAAGGATCAAAGGACTCTGGGGCTGTCATCCTCCATTGTGGCCCGAATAATGACAAAAGGCCAAAGAAAGCCTGCACCAAGTGTTTTGGGTAGTGGTGACAGGTGTGCTAAGGAGGAGGAAGGCTCTGTCTAAGGGGAGGAAGGCTCTGTCTAAGGGAACAAAGGCCACAAGAGGGAACAGTAGTGTTTTAGGATGCTCAGTAGCTCACTTGTGCAATGTGTGGGAAGATGGAGAAAAGGAAATGTTTGTGTGTGTGTGTGTGTGTGTGTGTGTGTGTGTGTGTTATGATTTTATACAGCCAGTTCTTCTGCTGCAGAGTAGAGCATGGATTCAAAAGGCAGAAGATAAGCATCAGAGAGATCAGGGACAAAACACTGAGCTTAGACTGAGATGGAGAGAGGCCGGTCTTGCGATCTGTTTTGAAGCAGAGAGTGGAAGGACTTACATTGGTTTGGATGAGCAAGATCTGCCAAACTATTTATCATTTTCTTTTTCTCAAATAACTATGTATAATATTGTTACTATTTCCAGGCCTGACAATAAGTAAATAACCAGGCATCATAGCTAGCCACTATGGTCCTGGGGTTTACCCATTCATTTCACTTGTATGGCCCTACATTATGTGTGATGTTTATATAGCTAAGACATTAATCATTTCCCGTATTCCAGAAGTGGCAAGAATGCCAAGTGCTTGCCTCAATCTCTAGAGTGGTCAGAGGGAAAATTTCTAGAACACTGTTATTATTTCTCCTCAGCTCAGAACCTTGTGGCTGAAGCTTTGTTTCCTCCCTTGGTGGGGACAGGAGCGTAGCCAGTTACTATGGTAACCCTTCTCACTGGTTCTTCTTCCTGCCTCTGTGCTCACACACTCCACAGACACATCTGGAAATTTCCCATGCTGAGGAAGACTCTAGGATAAATCAGTGGGTCAAATTCCCCAGGGGACCATGGCTGGTTGGTAGAATAATAATAATAATAATGAGATAAACAGTCCTAATCTTCAGAGGTATCCCATGGAACCTGGCTTTACAGATACACCCTCTCAATCCTTGTGGACATCACAGATGCTCTCATGGACAAATGGACAAAGCTCCTCTATTTTTCCCCTTTTAGTGGTGGGATACCCAGACTCTGAGACCAGTGACTGGGCATCTAGACCTGTGAGTGAAGGAAGTCTCCAGGATCTTGACTGGCTGCTGCATCAACCACCGCTATGCCCACCATCTTGGGGCTTCAAGAACATAGAACAATGAGGGCCACAACCACCTGCAGCCTGGAGTATGTGGACCCCATGTAAATTATGTGCATTTCAGCTTTTATCTAGGCAAGGAAAATGGCACCAACCTTCGTGTTTGGACTGACTTGATGCTGACCAGTGAGTATTTTAAAAGCATTCCTTCAAACTCTTAGTTGAAAACCTATGTATTGTCACAATATGTTATGAAACTTACACTTTTGTTTAAAGATTTTACAATTTTTTTTAAATTATGTGTATGTTTTGCACACATATATGAAAGTGTGCTGCACTGTTGTAATACTTAAAGGGGTCATATGAGGGTGCCATATTGCATTCCACTCTAGTTACAGATAGCTGTGAGCTACCATGTGGGTGCTGGGAACTGGACCTGGGTCCTTCAGGCGTCCTCTTAATTGCTGACTCAGCTCTCTAACCTCCAACCTTAAAATTTTATGTTAAAAAGGTCCCTTACAGTAACTCCTGTAAATAATCCTAACAGGAGGGAGTTTGGACATGGGCTGCTGAGCAAGTGAGTTCAAAGGGAGGTATTGATGACAAAAAAAAAAAAAAACACAGAAACTCAGTTTGGGGTTCATGTTACTTTAAGTTCCGCAAAGAATTTCGGAGTGTAAATAATGAGAGGGAGAAAAAAAGGAGAGGAAGGGTGAGGGAAAGAGAAAGAAAGAGATATAAAGAGACACAGAGAGAAGAGATGGAGGGGCTGGGACGGGGGAGAGGTGGAGGGAAAGGAGAGGAGAGGCAAAGAGAAAAGAGTTGCATTCAAGCCAGCCCTGTTTCTAGCCTTCTTGAAACTACAAAATCTGAGTATATGTTTGAAAGCACATTTTCCTGAGATCTCTACCCCACTTTGGAAACATTTGGCCAGTTTACACAACACAGCCCTGTCAGCAGACACCAGCTCCATTCTTAACAAAATCTGTTAAGTCCTGCCTTGCTCTTGCAGACTGTATTTGTTAGAACTGGGAACCAAAATCTATTCTTGCTAAGACAATTCTGAGGGGATAAGAAAGGCCAATTCAGGGATCACAAATAAAAGCCAGGGCATACCTTGTTCCTTCTTTTTCTTTCATCCCTCCCTTCCTCCCTTCTTCCTTCCCTTCCCCCCTCCCTCCCTTCCTCCCCCCTCCCTTCCTTCCCTCCTTCCCTCCGTTCCTTCCTATCTCCAATGGGCACTTCTCCCTGCCTCTAAGCTTTGAAACCGGTGACTATAATGCCTCTGGAAACAAAGCAGAGTGACTGGGTGTGCTCCCAAGAGACTCACAGTACTGGGAGCAATCTCTTTTCTGCTTGTAGCTAGGGCTGCCATTGCTTTCTCTTCTCCAGTGAGGTCAGGCAGACAAAAAGACCCATGTCAACACATTCAGTCATATCTTTGTTCTCATCTCAATCTAAAAGAGGCGATTTCTTATAGGAACTTTCAATAATGCGTATGGTGATATACATATTATATAAATATACACACAATATTAGTTTATATTAATTGCTGCTCATATGGGGAATTCATTCAAGCTCCCAACAGAAAATAAGTGTAGCATTTATTAAAGATTTTAATCCCAGATCTCCACAAGTAAATTACTCAGCACCCTGATCTAGAGTCTGATTAGTCATTTATAATTTGTTTTGTGGGCATTAAGGACAGGATTACTTATTATTTTCATCATGATTCTAAAGTTAATTTTATTGCATTTTTATTAATTGTGTGTGTGTGCCTGTGTGGCCACGTGTTTGCCGTGGTGAGAGTGGAGGTCAGAAGGCAGTTCCTCTTGGAAGTCCCTGCTCTGCTTGTACTATGAGCCCAGGGGTGGAGCTAAGATCAAGCAAGGCCATCATCCACTGAGTCAATCATTTCCGAGCCTTTTTTTTTTTTTTTTTTTTTTTTTGTCCTTCCTCATATCAAATGGCTGGATCAGATCATTCCTTTATTTATTAGGTACCCAAGAGCCAGTTAATAAACTGAAGCTTATGGTTTCTCATGTGCAGCGCAGTCCATTGCCTGCTGATTATCTGTAACCAGTGATGTGATGTACATTTCTTGCTTTGCAGTTTCATTTTTTTCTTTTCTTTTCTTTCTTTCTTTTTTAATATATTAGCCATAAGCTACATAAAACGTCAGGGAGAAAGACTTATTTTTTAAGACCTAATTTGAAAAGTGTTTCCTCCTTTTGAAACATTTCCCATGATGAAGGTATTTATTTCAGAGTCCTGGTAGGCATGGCAGCCACGTCTCTGAGGAAAGACAGAAACAGCGAATACTTAGAGCAAGCTGGCTGTGGTGACAAGCCATCCTGGGCAAACCTGGCTTTCACTGAGAGAGCTACTGAGAATAACTCCCGTCGTTATCCTCTGGCCCTCACATGCATAGATGCAACACTCACAAATCACTTTGCACAAGGAATTTCACACGGGACCAAGTTCTGTACAAGATGGCAACTCATGTGTTTCTCTCCGTGTCTCTTTCTCTCTTCTCTCTACTAGAAAGAGATAACACAGTCTTCATAGGCCTAAAAAATATCTGTAACTAAGAATGACATCTAACAGGATTATTTCTCCTCCTCCTCCTCCTCCTCCTCCTCCTCCTCCTCCTCCTCCTCCTCCTCCTCCTCCTCCTCCTCCTTTCCCTCCTCCTCCTCCTCTTCTTGTTCCTTTGGTAAGTGCTTGCACTGGCGATTTAGCACACAGATCAAAAGAATGACAGATTTAATTCATGTTTCTGGGCTGAACAAACATTGAGCTGCTCTCAGTGAGCTGCTTCAGGTGTGAACACCCACCTGTGGCAGAAAAGACCCTCCAATCATTGCCTTCTTTACACAGCCCCCCGCCACTGTTACACTATGCCCGCCCTGTGCCCTGCTCTTACTCTGTGCTGCTAGTATATGCATTGTGTCAGCAGATATGGACACACGCTGGATATTAACTAGCCTGTCTGCTGCTGGGTGGAGAGATAAGCTGTGAGAGAGCATGGATTGTCTGGGGACATTAGGAAGTTAACTGTGAGGAATCAATGTTTGCAGCTGCTCCTGTTATGCAGGCAGCTATTGCTGAATAATGTGGATAGTTTGCATAATCAGATAGTAAATTCACACACAAGTGCATAAGGGGTGACCCTGCAGGACCCCGCTATGACACCGAGATTCTAATTTGGTTGGTGACTATAGGCAACTTTTCCCTTGAGTAAGTTGTGTACTCGATGCATATCTCTTTCTCAGATTCCAAGGGGCCAGAAATTTGGTTTTTAAATATGGTAGTCATCTCAAAAGGCATGGAAGAAAATGAAGAGCAAATTGCCAGCATCGTAGAAAGTTAGCCTAGGTCAAGCTACGGTGCCTTACTTTTCCTTGTCTCAATTCAGGCAGATACTTTGGGCGATTATACCCAAGGATTCTTGCAAGCTGAACGTTACATTTTCCTGGTGTAATCTCTGTCGGGTTTCAGGTTTCACAAGACATAGATTTAGGGCCAGAGAGATGATTCAATAGGAAAAGGTACTGGCTGCCAAAATAGACAAGACAATGTGAGTTCAATTCCCAGGACCCAGATGATGAAAAGAGAGAACCAACTCCTTCAAGTTGTTATCTTCTGACCTTCAATATGCATGCCCACATTCACACACACACACACACACACACACACACACACACACACACATACACACACACAAACACACACACACACACACCTCCACATGCATGCCCCCCACACCCCTTCACATGCATGCTCACGCTCACACACACACACACACACACACACACACACACACACCTCCCATGCATCCCCCACACCCCTTCACATGCATGCTCATCTCACACACACACACATACACACACACACACACACACACACACACACACACACACATACATGCATGCCCCCCCCACACCTTTTCTTGTTCTAAATTTTCTTTGCTAGAAGGTCAAAGATTAATTCTTAGGTTTCTGCTTTAGTCACAACAACCCTTTTATAGTGAATGGTACTAAAATGGTATTTCCAAGTTTTGGGGGCCTAGTATTTAAGCTTCCCAAAGTTGTCTGTACATTATTATAAGCTGATTTATCAGTTAAAGAACAGTAGATCTTGCTATGACTGTCCCCCCAAAACTTGCATAATTAATAGTAGCTAAAGGCAGAGAGAAAGATATTTGAAAGAAGCAAAACCAGCAAACGAGACCATCATACATTTTCTAACAATGATTATTAGCCTCATTTGCGTTCTACCATTTCAACTTCAAATAATATTATTAATGGCAATTCTTTAAAGAAATGAATAGGAAATTTGAGGCACTAATCATTGTGGAATATATTTATACACATGTTCATGTGTTTATGTGTAGATAGACTGTCTATGTAAACTATACACAAGCTGTACCTGTTTTTACAGTTTTCTCCATTTGTGGAGTTATGTGGTGTGCTTTGTCTGTTGTCTTATTTTTACATTGGGTTTTTCTGTGGCTTTATTATATTTTGTAGCAGTTCTTGGTTGCATGTTTGGATTATACACATCTATAGTGATATAAGCTAGAAACTAATAGTAGATCCAGTGCCTCCTGGACTAGTGGACTTTAGGGAGAGATACTAATAAAGAAAAAAAATCATTCTTAACAACCTGAAAAGGAAAGTGAAATATTAGACAAAAAAAAAATGTAGCCATGATGGAAAGGCATGCCACATTTGGCATATTAAGTACGGGGATAGGACTTCATGGTGGGAGGGTAGGTATGATCATATTTCACTGTATGCATATATGAAATTCTCAAGCAAGAATAAGGAACAATTATAACAAAACAAGTTCCACTCCTGTTCACCATTTATCCAGTCATAACTGCTTTCCACCCATTCTTTCCCCCTGGCTGTGTAGAGATTGCCACATTCCATCTGCATAAAATTATGTTGAAGGGTACCATTTGTTACATAATCCTTGATTTTCTATTTCAGCCCAAACTTTCTGTTGCATCAAAGTTAATAGATGTTTTGTTTCAATTTCTTTAAAGAAGGAAAGAAAAAAATTGCTAATCTACTGTTCTTTATTAAAGGTTGCTGTATAGCATTCATTATGGTGTCTTGGGTGGTTCTGGTTGCCATAACAACAATAAAAAAAGCATAGACAGGGTGGCTCAAATGGCAAATATTTATTTCTCACAGAACTGGATGCTAGAGGACTGTTCCCTGCTGGCAGCAGGGCTGAGTTCCTTGGTGGGACTATCTGCCTATTTAGCCTTCATTGGGCAGACAGGGGTGCACACACACACACACACACACACACACACACACACACACACACACACACCAGAGAGAGAGAGAGAGAGAGAGAGAGAGAGAGAGAGAGAGAGAGAGAGAGAGAGAGAGAGAGAGAGAGAGAGACTCAGGTCTCATTTTGAAGGCCCCACCATGATCATCCAGCCATCTTCTAGAGGCCTGGCCTCTGGACCCCACTATATTGGAGACTGAAGCTTCACTGTGTGAAAAGGATGTGGAACCACAAATGTTCAGTGCTTATCAATTGCTTTAGAAAACAGTAAAGATGTATTTATTATAGTGTGGAAGTTGTCACACACGAGACTTAGGATCTGCTGAAGAAGAAGGCTAATCAGAAATATTAAGCAGTTTGTCAATTGTGTTTGAAGTCCTAAGTTCTCATTCTTAAAGTAGCAAGGAGCACTGAGTGGCTGTCATCTAGGGCTGCTGAATGAGGGTTTGTTGTATGAGAATGAACACCAGAAGAGGTGTGAGAAATTATCTCCATTTTTTTTCAGGACTGTATTTTCTTGAGTTGAGCAAAGTATAGAGCCCAACCCCTTAAGAGTAAGATAGCTTGTATGTGTCCTACTGAGCATCATGAAGCGTGCATACCAGCAATGAAGAGAAACAAAATCGGGTTTGTTTTACACAGATATTTATCCAAAACTTCCAATCATCAAGATAGTAACAGACATTTTTCTCTATGAGGTGACAGGAGTGTTTTACACTCAAGATGGAAGATTTACAAGCTTCAAAAGACATCAGTAGTTACAGTCAGAGTCTTTACTCTGGTGACATAGATCCATATCCCACTTCAGAGAAGGGAGCCACGAGGAAGGCAAAAGAAACAGGGAACAGTGTGTAACACTCATGATTAAGTGACGTGTCTGATCCCTTCTATGGAAAGCATAATCACTCATCCTGGGTGTGAGAGCTTTGCAGTAACGTAGGCTAGAAGCCGGGCGATGTAAATCAACACTTTGGCGAGAAACCAAACTGATAGGGAACAAAACCTGGCAATAATTCATAGGTAGCAGAGTGGTAGCATAACCCATGATGACTTTATGTTATTCTGGAGACAGACCGGGGCTCAGAGCTGTTCCTAAATGCTGTGCCATATCTGCGAAGGTGAGATGATCATTATAAATCAGGACGGAGCTGGGAAGAAAAGAGCTGTAGCTGGAGACAGATGCTCTAATTAGCAAGATATCCATTTCCAAATTATTATGTTTTCAAATAAATCCTGACATGCAATTTTGGAACACTGGAAAATAACACCAAGCCAACCCAAGTGGAAACAGGAAGTAAATCTTGGCAGAGTTGTACGCCCTCAGCATATTACTGATAATTCATTACATTGCCGAGGAGGGGGTGGCGAATATAACGATTTTCAAAAATAGCCTTTAACTTGGGGGTAGTTTTTCTCAAGCATAGGGTTACAAATTGAAATTGGCCATGTCAGAAGAGGAAGAAACAAACAAACAAACAAACAAACAAACAAACAAAAAATCACCATCCTGTAATTATTAAAGCAGAGAGTTCAACCAGATAGCTTAAATTGATCTGTAAGGACCAAATACATCTGAGAACTCGTGAGAACTTAATTTTATTCTCTGGTACACAGGGCACATCATTACACATCCTAGAAAAATCTATACTGTCCCTACATGCAGGTATAAAATTCTGCTTTTTTTTTTCACCAAGCCCATTTATTCTCTACATTTGGGGCAAATGTAAGTCCATAAAAACATTAACCCGATCCCAATCCATCCAGCTCCTGGTACATAGAAGCCAGTTTTTCATTGAAAAATGTATAAAGAAGCAGGTACTGAGCTGTGAGAACCACTCTCTGACTGGCATATTGAAGAAGGGGGTAGGTAACACTTTTCAAATCATGAAGCACCCTTGGCCTATGAGAGAACCCTGTTGCTCCCTACTAACATAGTCTTGCTATGTGCATCCCAATCCTATGAAATCCCGTTCTGTGGAAGTTGAACCTGCACTTTATAAAACTGCAATTTTATTTTGTGTGTATAGGTGCTCTGCCTATTTGTGTATCACATGTGTGCCTTGTTCATGAGGCCAGAAGATGGCATCTGGCTTTAAGGACTGGAATTTCAGACCTTTGTGAGTCATGACGTGGGTGCTAGGAATTGAACTGAGACCCTCTAAAAAAAAAAACAAAAACAAAAAGCAAAACAAAAACCAATGCCTTTCACTGCTAATCTCTCTCTCTCTAGCCCCTGCACCTGCATCTTAAATTGACTAATCAGGGACACCAGTACATTAACAACTTGTTGTCATTAGCTTGGGGGCCATGAGAGGCTTCCCCCCCAGCACTGTGCCTCGCCCCTAGGAATGGATGCTGTGATTTTTTTTTTTAAATAAGGAATCTAAGATGAGAAAAGAATGAGGAGACTGACAAACTTCAGCATCAAACAATTTGAAGCCTGAACATCTGTGTAGACTATGTTTGACACATGTTGACAGAAGCTACTGGAATCACTAGCCATGCTTTGGGGATTGAACAAGGGAAGGGTGGAGAATGGTTGTTCTTAAGCTGTCATTTATGCCAGCTTATCACTTGTCACTGGGAATGAGACAAGAGTCCCCTTGAACTGCTCAGTGACAAATCTCAGAAACTTTTACAAGCATGTTTAGTGCCATTTGAAGCTCATCTGTTTGAGTTCGGTTCATGAAGTCATTGCCAACACGACAAGGTAAAGATGTTTATGCTGAGAAATACTCTGTACCCATTAATTACTCTTTACAACACTTCTCTGAGTTAGATACTGCTTGTCTTCATATTTTAGAGGACACCACTAAGAGGATCTGAAGTCTTGACTTAAATGTTTCATTATTGGGTAGCAGAGTGGAATTTACACACCGAACGCTGCCTGCAGAACCCACATTTTTAACCAGGATGCCATTCTGCCTGGAGGTTTTGGAGTGTATATAGCATGTCAGTCAGCAACCCTTTCCCCCTATAAAACCAGACAATAAATACTTGAGGTTTTGTGGACTATAGACTGTATATAACATGATACTGTGAAAACCAATGCACTAATAGATGGACCATATCCAAATAAAACTTTATTTATAAAATAGACAACAGACTATTCTATAGTATTTTTAAAATGCTACACCCATGATAATATAGGCAAAAAACTATGCATTTATTTTCTTCAATAATACTTTTATGAACAAAAATGTGATATTAATATTCTGTACCTTCTTACTTCCCAGAGGCAGAGGGGCATGAATTTAGAGGAAACAAGCAAAGTAGTGATGGGGTGATGAGGTGATGGGGTGATGGGTTAGCCCTGCAGATATAGATTTCTGAGTGAGCTGGGCTAAAGAGATGGAACTTTCTAGAAAAAAAATGATTTTGTACTTGGAGAACGTAACTCCCCTGAATCAGGACTTCACATAGAGTTTAAATTCCTTTTGATATTTAGTTTTTAATGGCAGGTGTTCAAACCAGATAAAACCATCACTCTTAAGGGTCACACTCCTATGTGGGCTGTTTTTGTTTTATCTTGGTTTTGCTTGGTATTATTTTTTTTTACTCCAGCTGAACGTTGGTTGAAAATATATGCATCTCATTTTATGAAAATGAAAGGACTTTTGCAGCCCAAGCTCCTTCAGATGGCCTGTTGATGAGTGACTAGCAGACAATTAATATTAATAGTGCCCTTCAGAAATTCTTTAAATTCTCTTCAATTTTGTTTTTCTCCATCTGGGAATGGGGACCATGGCAGCTGCCATAACTGACAGAACGTGTAAGACTGACTGAGGAGACAGACAACTAACTGAAAGGTTTTGTTAACTGCAGAGGTACAAATACTGACTCTTGCTGGTGGGCGCTCTCCAAAAGTGAGATGTAGACCACTTGGGTGTTAGTTGAGTATCCTCAAATTCTGTATGCATCGTGCATGAAAAGCTGAGACCAGGTGAGAAGAGTTCTCCTGGAAAGAATTCTTGAATAATATTTCAATAGATCCCATCAAAATTGTTTTGTTCTAGTCATAGAACATTCTGGAACTGTGAAAGGCTTGGGCACACTGAGATGAGATGTGAGAGTGAGTGATGGCTTTGTATTTCAGTACCTCCCTGTGCTTTGCTTGTTTTTTATTTGTTGCTGTTGTTGACGGTGGTTATCCTCTGCATTTGTTTGTTTTTTAATTCAATCTTTATGTTTTTGGATAGAAAAACAAGGGTCATATTTTTAACTAATCCTGGAAGACCTGAGCTGTCTTACCAGGAGAGGGCTGGGAGCCTGCTTTCTCTCCTGAGATCAAGTGTGGATGTCATTGTGGGTGGTCTCAATGCTTGAAGGCCACTTGTTAACTCCAGGGATACTGATGTCCACACCAGGAAAGGTCCACATAGCTTCTCATGTTGTCTATACGAGAGGTTCCTAATTCAAAGCTTGAAAAACACCTTCATGATTTTTATTTCCCTTTTATCTTTTGGGAAGGGTTTGGATTAAAGGACAACACAAATGCCCATCAGTGATTGCTCAGTCATCGACTGGGATACTTTCAATTATCACTATTTTAAATCCCTGTTCTGGGGCACCTGCATTGGTACGTAAGCAGGTTGTGACTTATTTAATTTGTCTCACGTCTCTACAAAGTAGATGTTACTTTCTACATTTTTGGATGGAAGCACACAGCTAGGAAGTAAAATTTCCAACCCAGATATGTCTGAGACCAGGAAATTTTAATGCTTGATCACCATTTAGTTTAGAGAACTAGGAAGTGGGAGGGAAATGAGCCTCCTTCATTCACAACCAGAATGAGGAAGGGGTCTCACAAGAAACCTGGATGACACTACTGAAGAAAGATGACAAAACACATATTCTTCTTTTATTTTTATTTTTTTTTTGCACAAGGAACTCAACTGGTCACTGTAGAAAGTGTTTCTCAGAAGAACCATCAATGCCATTGTTAATGTCCCTCCTGAAACCTTCTGGGCTATATTATTGAAGAAAACACCCATTTCTCGTTGTCCTAATTAACCTGTCAGAATTTAACATCATTTCTTTTGCTTTTTTTTTTTTTTGGTTTTGAGATTGTTTGCTGACCTCTATGCTGCCTTGTTCACTACTGTGAATATCTCCTAGCATTTCTCATGGGCATCAGAATCACCCAAATTCCAGTAGTAATGATAATTCACATTGACTTGTCTATACACTGTTGTGTTGGCTCATATAAGTATGATGCAAGAAGGAGGTCATTATGTCAGAATATTGGGAAAGTGATGGAGACCTGAGTGGGTTTTCCTTTCTCCCCACTGGTCCTTTCTTATCCATTACTCTGCAATGATTTCCATCATCTGCTACTTCAGTACGGCTTCTTTTCTAAGTCCCACACAAAATGACAGTCATTTTCCTGTTATTTTCTCAACAGTGTGTGTGTGTGTGAATGTATATATATTAATGCACTGTATAACATGTGACTTTATTCAAATACTCACACCCAGAGGGATTTATCCTTTCTCTTTCAATGTTTTTTTTTTCTTGTTGGAAAAAAATCCTTGATAATACCAGCAATAAAGCTAAATGAGGATGACTTTGAAAACCCTGCTCAAAAAGGAATCAAATGATCTCAGCTTATCAGAAAGAATACCATCTAGAAAAAGGGCATACTATCCACAGAGTATGTACCTATTGTATTTCTGGTCCATTTTGTGTCCTCAGTCTTATAGAATAGAAGTGAAATTCAAGACTCAGTTTTCCCAGTAAGAAATATATAACTTTTACTGAATGGTAAAAACTACATTCATTTGATGGGGGATATCCTTCTGTATGCTGTGAATATGTGTTTCTCTTATTGGTTGATGAATAAATGCTGACTGGCCAGTAGCCAAGCAAGAAGTATAGGTGTGGCTACCAGATTTGGAGAATGCTAGATAGAGGAAGGTAGAAAGGAGCCAACAGAGACACCATGTAGCTACTGGAAGGTAGGACACCTGGGCATTGTCTGATAAGATAAGTTCATGTGGAAATACATAAATTAGTATTTATGGGTTAATAATTAAGAGAGTGCTATCCAGTAATGAGCCATCGACCAAACAATTTATAATTAACATAAACCTCTGTATATTTATTTGGGACTAAAGGGTTGCAGGACATGGCTGCAAAGAAACTCTGTCTTCATCTGTGGACACAAAGATACATATTAGAATGTAGTTGTGAATTATGCTGGCTTAGTAAAATGGCCATTGTAGGTTGTCCTTCAAGATCTATGCCTTCACTAGCCCTTGGTAGTTGGCTGGGTTTCCCCCTTTTGAAGTGGGCCTAAGTGTACACAGAGACTTTTGTCAGGACCACTGGTCAGCTCTGTCCCACCAGCTGCTCTCAAATAAAACAGAGAGACTTATTACTAATTATAAGTGTTCAGCCAGTAGCTTAGGCTTGTTACTAGCTAGCTCTTACATCATAAATTAATCCATAATTTTGTCTATGTTCTACCATGTGGTTGAGTACCTTATCTCAATAAGGCATGTTCATCTCTTGCTTCCTTGCCATCTCCTGGTGACTCCTACCACCCTGCTCTTCTTCTTCCCATCCTTATCAGACAAGCAACATTTTATTAAATCAATTATAAAGTCCCTTGGCAAAGACACATCTTCACAGTGTACAGAAGGATTATTCCACAGCGCCTAAGTACTATGAGAGAGCTATTGGTTACTGACAAGATACATATGCCTATGTGCAGGTGCTTGCATCACCAAGAAAAGCCTTCAGAGGAGGTTGCTCATATGTCCTTGGAAGTTAAGCGTGAAGGTCTTGACTTAAACACTAACTCAGTTTGCTGGTGAAAGGTGTTATAAGGAGCCACGGTATTCAGACTGATAAATCTGTATCACTATCCAGTGAATAAGTACCTGGTGAAAAATATCTGTAATTAATGAAAAATGTTAAAAGCATTGCTACATTAGCCTAAAATAAATTGGTAACATGGGAGCTACTAAATGAGAACAAAGCTGCAAACTGACAAAACAGCTATAGTTTAGATGGAGTTGAAGAAGTCCAAGTATAGGATGTAGAATTATTAACAGACTCTTATATATAATAAATGTGTGATAAACAGTTGCTTTAATGATTGGATTTCAAGACTGCTTATTAGAAACTATACCCCCCACTCTCAAATATAACTTGAAGGCTTTTACTTAAGAAGTAAGAAAGATAACTTATTTATTTTTAATTGTTCTTGAGAAAAAGGCTCATGCAAGAAATTTCTTTACTTTTTTGCTTTCCTCTTCCAGCCTGCTTTGTTTTTTCAATTATTATCTTGGATCATGTTCTCTTCTTTCCTTCTCCATTCATGGGACCCATGGCTTTCTTCCTCCTCCTCTTCCTCTTCCTCATCCTCCTTTCCCCTACTCCTTTCACTTCTTCTTCCTTGTTTTTTTTTCAGCTGGAACTCCCTTCATAGACCCAGTTGGCTTTGAACTCACATAGGTCCACCTGCTTCTCCTCACAAGTGCTAGGATTAAAGGCACATGCCACCATACCCAGTGTATGACTTCCATTCTTATACACATCTGTTCCACAAGGGCAAAAGAACAAAGGGGAGCAGTCATTTTCTTTATCTGTGTCTGCAAACCATCCAGAAATATGAGACTTGACCGAGGAAGTTTATTTCATCGCATGCCTGATACAGGAAGATCATGTCAAGACTCGGGGTACAAAAGAGATTTTGGGGCATCACATAAAGGGAGCTTAAAGGGGATTCTTATATTTAAGATTAGGCTTAAGATAATGACTAGGATTTATTCAAGATTTAAATTAGTTTGCCCCTTTCCCCACTGAATGTTAAAGACAAAGCCAAGACTCTGTAAAAGCCATTAGCCTAAGAGCTAAACACCCTTCCTTTGAAAAAGTGTGGGAGATGCTATGCAAAAAAGATACCATAAATCATTCTACCATCCTGAGCTGAGAGAACCCCCCTGACATAGGCTTGCTGCTGAAGCAACCATCTTTCTGCCTTCCTAGGAGGAGTTTGATGATTGCAATGATCATATTAGGACAAGAGGCAATGCCTTTGTCCACAGGTTTCCAAGTCCTTTATAGCAGGCTCATGGAGATTTAATCACTCAAATTAGCCAGAGAACAAATAGAAAAGCAGCCAGACTGTCATCGTGTGTGTATGACCATAGACCTGAACATCTACTGTAGGCTTACACCTGCCACTCTGTGCCCTGGAAGGGATGAGGAAGGCGGCAGAGGAACTCCAATTAGAAGCTCTTAGGGAGATCTTTGCTTTGGCTTCCTCCTTTGCTCTGGTGCTGAGGAATATTATGTCTGCCTCTTTCTTACCCAGCCAGGAGTGAGCTGGTCAGAGATGACATGGCGGCACTGCCTCTATGCCATGCTTATACTATTTGTTCTGCTCCAGCAGAACACTACTCAGTGACTCTGGATGTTTCCTACTAAAACTGCAAGGAATAGTGATCCCTTACTGAAGAGCGAATCGGAGCTGGAGAGATTGTCCGGCAGTTAAATACACATGCTATTTTTGTATAGGACCCATGTTCAGTTCCCAGCATCCACCTGTCAACACACAGCTGTGATGAGAGATGTCATTCTGTAAATAGGTTTCTCTTATTGGTTAATGAACAAAGCACTGTTGGCCAATAGGAAAGCAAGATAGGAGGGACTAGGAGACAAGGAGGAGAGAGGAGGAGTCAACATGGAGAGACTGGAGAGAGCAGAACACCAGCCCTGTCTCTCCGGTAAGATGAGACCACGTGGAAGTACTTGGATTGGTATAAATGGGTTAATAATTAAGACAGAGCTACCCAATAAGAAACTAGTAACAGGCCAACAGCATTTAATATCAAATACAGTGTTATTTAGGGCTGCTATGGCTCTGGGCCCAGGTCAGCAGGGGAAAATATACTCCCAACATATGGCGCTGCAACATGGCTAATAAGAACTTTCACTTAAGATTTAACAAAAGCTTAAAAAAGGGTTTTAGAAACAAAAGAACAAAGACAAACAAGGCTTCTTGCTAACAGCATTTTTCTCAGTTGGACTCTATTTTGCTAGAGACAAGCAGATGTTTGCGCGGCCCCTTTAAGGGAGGTTTCCTGACTCAGCATATGTGGCAAAAACTGCACGGCTTTTAAGAAGCGCTGCTAACAATTTATTGGTGTGTATCAGAGCTGGCGATCACAGTGACCACATCTCCAAGCCAGCAGCATACTGCTGGATGGCAGTGTAGACCAAGTCAGTGAGCACAGCTCTCAGTGCTGGCGGTAAAATAGCCGCAGCCATCTTGCATAGACTGGGACTGAAACAACTGTGTCATTCATTTTAGCAATGTTGTTGTTTATCAGATAAAGACTCGTGGCCAGAAAAAGATAAAGATTTATAATAAAGACAGATTCACATTAAGAAAAACCGCTAACAGTTTACAGTGTGTTTTAAAATATATGTAGGCTTGGGAGAGAAAAGGAAACAAGATAAAATGGTTTAAAAAATAAAAAAGGAAGTAGAGTAACTGGGTATAGTGGCATATGCCTTTATTTCCAGCACTCAGGAGGCAGAGGTGAGCAGATCTCTGTGATTTCAAAGAAAACCTGGTATGCAGAGTGAATTCCAGAACAGATAAAAGTTATACAGAGAAACCCTGTCTCAAAATATGAAAAAATAGAAGTAGAAGAAATAGAGTAATAAAAAAAGTCACATAAAGATGGAAAGCACAGAGAAACTTTGGCTACTATAGGCTGTTCTGTTATCATTAAATTATTTGACTGCTGATGAAATAGCAACAACTGTTAAAACAAATGCTGCTGGATCAATTAAATTTACATATTTTAAAAATGCGTTGACTCCAAAATTTAAGTTCAAGGACAGGTTACTGGGGAAAAGGATTTCTATTTTTGCTTCCACAGAAAATAAAAAGCTGTGGATTCCTTCCAGACTAATGTGGTTCCATCAAGCAAGATCCCCTGAAGCATTGGCCCTGGGACAAGGCAGCCTTGCAGACTACAGCCAAGATTTCTGCATCTTCTTTGGATTCCCCATGACAGCGCCCCCTACCATCAGGAAGCAGTTTGGAAAGAACAATGCCCAAATTCCTAAATATTGTTTATAAATGTTTGTTTTCATTTAAATAGGGTTGGTTATAAATGGTTAATGAACACAACCAATCTTTTTAAAGGTAAAAGGGAGACTATGATATAGAAATGTATACTTTGTTTTGGAATGGATTTTCATTTATTGATACAATTTAAGGTCGATATTTTGATATGTATATTTCTCCTCTTGTTTGGGTATTGTGTTTATATAGCTCATTTAGAAATGTAATTGTATAAATTAGTACAGATTATAGATAGTTACCTATGATAGTGAAAACTTAGATTTAAGTTAGTTAAGATTTCTAGATATACAGAGATGTATTTGAGATGAATAGGCATTCTTTAAACCTTTCAAAGACCTACAGAATTTAAAATGGTTTAGGGATTTTCCTAACAGTGAGACATAAATGCTCTAGGCAACACCACCTGTGTCAGAAAGGAAGATGGACATCGAAGAAACACGTTATGAAGTTTGCTTTCAATATGGCAAGACTAGCCATTTGGGCAAGATACTACTCTTGTATGGACTATTTGACTTTATGCTGTATAAACTGAACTTGCAGGACCCACAGGAAAGTGACGCTGATAAAAGATGAACAGTGTTGCTGGGTTTCTGTTTCATGGAAGAGTCTGTCAGACAGTCTGCCGGACACAGAAAAAAATGACTGACAAACTGCCAATTCAGGTGGACAGTTTAAAGTTTCCTGCTTTGCTGAGGAATCTGCCAGATACACTATGGCTTATGGGCTGAAGATGGAACATTACAGAAGAACTTCGGGTGACTGACCAGGCAAGTTGTCTCTGTCATTTCTATAGTTTATATACTATTCTTCTTTGGTCTTTGATGGAGTTGAAGACAGATAGTTATGGTTATAGTTTTCCTTAGTTAGGATTAAAGATAAATTACATATGAGACTTTAGACTCACAAAGATAGAATAGATGATGGAATATTTCTTTAAATCTTACTAGATGTTAATGAAATAAATATTGTTAACTGTGATTCTTATTTGATAACTGTTGTGTTATATATTTTGCTATGCTACGGTTAAAACCCTTGTTTTTATTTTGGACAGAAAAGAGGAGATGATGTGAGACGTCATTCTGTAAATAGGTTTGTCTTATTGGTTAATGAATAAAGCACTGTTGGCCATAGGAAAGCAAGATAGACGGGGCTAGGAGACAAGGAGGAGAGTCAGCATGTAGAGACTGTAGACAACAGAGGTCTGGGCCCTCTCTCAGGCAAGATAAGACCACGTGGAAATATTTAGATTAATAGAAATGGGTTAATATTTAAGACAGAGCTAGCTGATAAGAAATGATAGTAACTGGCCAACAGCATATCAAATACAGAGTCTGTGTGTGTGAATTGGGGCTGGCATGGCAGTGGGACCAGACCGGTAGGGAAAACCTTACTTGTAACACAGCTGTAACTCTAGTTACAGAGAATTCAATGCTGTCTTCTGGCCTTGTTGGGTACAGCATGCACACAGTGCACAGGCATACATGCAGAGAGAATACTCATACATACTCACATACTCATAATTTTTTTAAAATAAAGAGAATAATTACATGGTAAGAAATAGAACAAAATAATTCAATTTTTATTTATATCATGAAAGTGAAAATTATGTTTTAAAACAAGTTTTACTAGTTCTTAGAGAATTGCTTACAATATATTTTGATTACATTTGCCCCCAGTACCCAATCCTCCCAGATCCTTACCCACCCAGTTTGTATCTTATCTATCTATCTATCTATCTATCTATCTATCTATCTATCTATCTATCTATCTATGTATGCCCATCCAGCCCAATTTGTGTTATCTATGTATTCTTGAATGTGTGGTCTTCTGATGGTTCATTATCAAGGCTACACCCTTAAAAATAACAGACTCCTCATTTCCCTGAAGCTATCAGTTTCCAGTAGTGCTATAGATAGGGATGAGGCTTTGTGCCCATCTTTTCTTTCTATGCTGAGATTTGGTCTGGCTTGCAACTCCACTGACGTGTGTGTGTGTGTGTGTGTGTGTGTGTGTGTGTGTGTGTGTGTGTGTGTGTGGTGTGCTGTCATAGCCACTGTGAGTTCTCACGTGGATCTGATTTCTTGTGTCTTGAAGATACCTCTTTCTTGTAGTCATCTACCTCTGGTGCTCACACTAATACCACCCCTCTTCTTCAATGGTCCTCGAGCCTTAGACAGAGAGGATGTGGCTATAGTTGTCCCATTTAGGACTGGGGATTCTTAGGTCTCTGATTCCTTTCACCTTTAGCAGTTGTGGGGTCTTTGTGTTAATCACTACCTACAGAAAATAGGAACTTCTCTGATGAGGACTGAGGGATTCTGGCTACAGGAGGAGAAAAGTAATCATCAATATTCCCCAGCTGTGAACCTGTGAGATACGATAATGGCTGGCCTGGCAAGACAGGCTCACTGGTGCTACAGTGGCCCAAACTCTGTGGTGTTAACCAACCATTGTCTATTTGATGTAGGGTTTACCCTAAACATGGCTAAGAACTTATGGGTAGGCAGGCTATATGCCCTATGAGGATACATATTACTGTTACTCTGCCAAAAGGACACAGTAGTTAACCAATACCTAATGATTTATCATTATACTCATAGGTTATAAACTATTTTAGTTAAAATGTGATATAAAAAATGTAACACATACTTTAGAAAGGATCAGAAAATTTAAGGCTAAACAAATTAATGTCAGGAGTCTCTTAATATCATGATTTAATTTTGACACCAAATTGTCCTTGAATAGGGATTGAGGGAGAGATCTCCAGGTACTTTAGAGTCATTCTTCTTCTAATTAGGAGTATTAGAATTGAGTTTTTTCTTTAAGAACAAAATACAAAATAACATCTAAAGAAGTTATAGTTATTACAATGCAAACTCAAGTTCTTCTATGTATGTTGGGCCAAAGAGAAAGTAGGAATGGTTTCTCTGGATGCTGTAGTGTTTTTTAGTACATATCAGGAATTTCTGCATTTTCTGAATCCTGAAAGTAAAGAGAACTTGAGAGCCTGTTCAAAAGAGACAGTAGAAGGCCTGATCACACTGGATCCATGCCTTATGGAGCCACCCAGCTCAGAGAGGAAGAATTCCAGATTAGAAACCTTAGCTGAGAAAATGTTCATTCTTTGGTAGTGCTGTTTCCTCCCATGGAATATCTGTCTCTCTGAATCTCTCTTCTTCCTGCACAAACAGGGGGATCTAACTGTGCTTAGATGTAGACTGTGAAAGAGCCAAGTAAAATCTGGAGTATTGCATGCCTGTGAAGCCTGCAGAGGTGAATGTACCAGAAGGATTAGATAAGAATATCTAGTTCTTCTTTGTTTTCTCAAGCAAAATGTTCAGCACGGATCTACCACTGGATTTTTTTTTTTTTTGGTTGAGGATTTTTATTCTTTGGGGGTCTTGGGCTTTTATGAGACTCAAGGAATACTTGAGGTATGTTTCAGTGGACATGAGTCCACGAGTATTTTGTGCATATAAAATTTCAATAACTAACTGTACTGATCACATCAGGGCATAGGGGAGAAATCATAGATGCCACACAGCCCTCATTCAGAGCTCATCTGGGCCAAACACATAACTTTGGTTGGCTTACTCATGTTTGAGTTTTGGGTTATTTCATTTTAGTACTGAGGTGAACCTACTTACTATATGGGGTCATGTGACTTTCGGTTAATGGCGGGAGTGGTGACTATTTTTACAGGCTTTACTATTTCCTGTGTTTCTCACATAGCTTTTAGGTTTTGGCTGGGTATACATGCCCAAAAATAAATTGACCCTGGGGCTGTTTCCAATATCATCAAGTTAGAGAAAAGGAAAATTTAACAAATATTAAAATTCTACTAGTGAGATATCCTCAACTTGGTAACATCTAGTAGCCATAACCTCTACAAAATATTTTTACTGGAATCAAAAGACAAAAATGCGCAGCAGACCAGATAAATGCAGATGTAAGTCAAACTGAGCTTATTAAAAAGGGCCGTGGATGAGGTAGCATCTATCACTGGTTTTCCATGGAAACAGGTTTGTATTGAAATTACAGCGCAATGTTTTAAGTCCATAACGGTAACAGAGTTGCATCAGTAGAATAGTTCACATTCCTGGCTCTATTGGTACCTTGACTTTCATATCTTTTCAATCCCCTACAGTAAACATACCTCACCTTACAGCAGCCCTTCTTCACAAAGGCACCCTTTCTGCCTTTCTATTTTGAAAATTGTTTCTTCCCCCAGCAACTGCAACATCTGCCATGATTTGGATTCCCTGTTTGCATTTTTTTTTTTTTTTGAAATTACATCCAGATGCAGCTTTCATCATAGTCTGAATCCATTCTAGGAAGTTTGTGTATCTGGGAATGTTCTACTGCCGGCAACTTCCTTCACAGCCCTTCGGGTTTGTGATGTTCCCCTAATATCTCTTGTTTGGAATGTAGAGTACTAAGGGCAAAGGGGCTGTAGTGGCCGCTGTGTGTGAGAAACTGGAACTAAGGCTAGAAACCAAATTAGTTCTCGATTGAACCACTGCACCATTGTGTTGCTTCTGTGTTTGGTTAACATGTGGCTGGCCTTAGTACTTTCCACTCAAATAGTAATGATAACAACAACAACAGCAACAATTATGGGCTGATGAGGTAGAGTAGTGGATCTCAGTCTTTCTAATGCCATAACCCATAATGGTTACTGATCCCCAACCATAAAATTATTTCATTTTTACTTCATAACTATGGTTTTGCTACTGTCATGAATTGTGAAGTAAATGTCTGATACATGGGTTATCCTATATGCCATCCCCAAAAGGATCATGACCACAGGTTGAGAACCACTGGCTTTGTTGGTAACATGCTTATGACACGAGTGTGAAGACCAGAGTTTATGCCTCTGTCACTAAGGTAAAAAAGCTGGGCATGTGCCTGTAGAGGCAGAGGCAGGAAAACCACTATGGCCGCTATGGCTTGTTGGCCAGCCAATCCATCTGAATATGTGAATCCTGTGTTCAGTTCCAGACACTGCCTCAAATAAATAAATAAATAAGTACACAAAAGTAAGGAGTGGGTAGAACCATTGCTCTGTGGTTAAGAGCACATTGTGCTCTCACAGAGGACCCAGATTTGGGCTTCAGCATCCACAAGTGAGCTCATAACCATTTGTAGTTTCAGTTCCAGAAGATCTGACACCTTGGCACTCGGGTGGTGCACATACTTATATCCAGGCAAGAGCACTCACCCATAAAATAAAAATAAATTTACAAAAATAAAAATATAAATACAAGGTAGAGAGCGAGAGATCTAAGAAGATACCTGGCATTGATCTCTACACACACACAAATGTACCCCCTCACAAACACATACACACAAAGTAGATACATACATAATAAAGAAAAATATCTAACTCATCTATACTAAAAATCATCTTTGAAATTTATCTAGAAATCCCCATTTTTTACTGTGTAAATTCAACACAAATCATTTCTTTTGTCCCTCTGATTTTGAAACTAATATTTGCTTGTTCAATCTTTATGATTTTGAACACTATAAAGGTCTACTTTAAGGCTATCTACATTCTGCACTTAGGATGTTTCTAAATAGCAATGATATCATGGGCAGGTCACATGTCACTTAGGAGTGAAGGGCATGCAGAGAACTTCAATGTTTTTCTCAGAAGAGAAGTTTAAATTCTTATTCACGTGGAGAAGAAAATCCAAGAACTAAACCTTTTATTAAAGAAACCCAAAAAGAAAAGAAAAAAAAAAAAAGGAAAGGAAAGAAAAGGAATGTAATTTAGAGAATGTGGACTGGAAATGCCAGTGCATAAAAATACCCTCATTTTAATCACAGCCCACTTCTGACTTAACTCATATTGAAGTGAGGAATGCCAAGGCAGGCTTAAAGTTCTTTTCTCAAAAATTGGGAAATCTGCCAACCACTAGCAATTGAGTAATTATTTTTCCCCACAGGACACTTCGGGCTTATTGGAATGTGGCTTGGGAGAATAATCAGATTCAAAGAAATCCCGATGCCAGGGTAACAAGCAGTGGTCACGATGCTCTTTTGGGGGCATGGTGAGCTCTGTTTGTAGAAACATGATCATGTTCTGATTCAGTGGCATGGACAGCTCAGAAGCTCACGGGAGACTTCTACAGCTTTAGGAAACTCCAGCTGCCTCATTTATCCTTCATCTTCAACAATAAACACAGTCAACATCTTTTGGGCTTCCACTCCATAGTGAATATTATTCTTGATGTCAATGATCAGACATCAATTCTGTTTAAACTGGTATCCTAAGACTGTTTAGTGGGTCACCCCTTTTTTGAGAAAAAAATGCTTTAATCTGCAAAAACAAAAATGTAACTTTAATGATAAATAGCTATCATTTAGACAAGAAGTAATTCATTCTATATTTGGAATCTTTCTAGTTCTCACTAATTTCCTATCAAGCAGACACTGGAGAGGTGGTTTGGCAGCTAAGAGCACTGGTTCTTCATCCAGAGGACCTGGCTACATCCCGGGCACTCACACGATGGCTCATAATCATATGTAACTCCCATTCTTTTGATTTCTCTGAGCACTGCTCACACGTGGTGCACACAAATATAGACACATGAAACACTCATGCACATAAAAATGAGTAAGTAAAAAATGTTCAGAAGTTACTATGTTCACCCTGTGACACAGTGTTGTTCCTAGTGCCTCAATAATCACTTCCTAGAATGAAGTAGTTTCAATGACACTACCTCTTAATGTTTATGTTGAATTATTTGCATTCATTCTTGGAACTACCTTGAAGAAGAATTTAATAGATCCGAGACTTGACGTCTTTACGGCACATCCCATGTTCTCCAAGTTATTTCTACATCAGAATTGTGCCACCCCAACCCATGTGATTCCTACAACTAAAGGTTGAGTGGTAAGGGGTGGGGTCTCAAAAGTATCTGAGAAGCTGAAGGCAAAGTTCACAGAATGACACTTCCAGGTCTTTAGTGTTTAATGTGACTCAGACTTTATTCCATGAATCTGGCTTCTGTCTTGTTTTGGAGCATTTGAGTCCATTTTTTAAGCAAATGGGAGTCTGAGAAATTTGATAGAAATAGAAACCAGATTACCATTATTTTCTTGAAAGATTTACTTCTGGCACAAGGCAAGGTTGCTTGTAGAAGACAGACTATAGTATACAAAATGACATTGTATTTTACAGAATGATCTCTTCTCCCTGTTGTTTATGCTATCTAATAAACAGCATGCATGAATAAAGATATTAGAACATAATGTATCTTCAATCTTGGAGATAGAGTTTACATGTTCTGTAAAGATGCTGAGAAGTCTTGCAGTCATTTTGAAGCTGGAGGTTTGACACAGTACCGTCCAGTATTAACATTTCACTTGTACTCTGTGGGAGGCAGCGGTGTTCATGTGAGAATAACCATTTTAATACCAAATGTCTCCTTTCCTATTTGTTTACTTTTGTTGTTTAATCTTAGTTTTTTTCAAAAATTAAAGCATCCATACAAAGAAATACACACTCCAAAACACTTTCATAATAGGGCTTGAGATTTTGTTATATTGCTTTATCATTTTAAAAAAGTGATTTGAAAGCAGTATCAGATCCTGTGATTTTTCCTTACATACTTTGGCACACTTTATAAAACACCAAGTTTCTTTACATATATACAACATCACTATCCCCTTGAGCAAAATTAACAATATGTTGGTGATGATGCCTAACACTCACACTCAGTTGCAGTTTTGTATTTGTGCTTGTTCTGTGTGCTTCCTTTGTAAATTCATACTCTAATGACTATGAGTATCAGAGCCAATTTAGCCATCACCCACTCATTTTTAGAATGGCTTCATTATCCTGCTAACAAGTTCTTCAATGATCACCTTCCAAGAAAAAATAACCTATATTCTGGTTTTGGTGATCTACCTATTTTGGACATTTTCTAATTTCCACATCTACTCATTGCTGCATTCAGACCCCACTCACCCAACATAATGGTTTCAATGTCTGTGCACTGTCACATATGTCACCATCCCATATCCTTTCATCACCGAGTAACTCTTCATTGCATGGACATACCACAAATTATCCACTCACTAGTTGATTGACATCTGTGTTGCCTCCATTTCCGTGATTTCTTTCTAGCAAAAAAGACATTTGAAAATAGAAATTCCAGACACAGAAATGGGAGAACAACATGATGAACCTTCAATTAACAGCTCTTGGTTCCCAAAGTATGCTCTCCTGGTATTCCCTCCTGCCCGGCTTAATGCATTCATTAGCACTCTCTTAATCTCCAGGTTATGAAGCAAAGCCCAGATGCTATATTATTTTTACCTATAAACACTTCATTGTGCATTTACAAATGGTAACAATATTCAAAAATTCATATCACTATATGATATCTAAAAAATAATTAGTAATGCCAAGATGTCATCAAATATATGGCTCACTGATGGTGCTACATTAAAAACAATGTTTGTCTTCATATATCAAACTTGATAGATTTGATTTGTCTTATGGATATTAAAGTCACCTCATAGACTAGAGGAAAGGTATTCTTTCTTGGGAGTTGCTTGGCAGGAAGACTTTCCCATCTGCAGGGCTATTTCATGCAGAACCCGCAGGCTACTTCTGGGCCCCAACATGTTCACATCAAGCTTTAGAGGCACGTGAATCCAGAGAGGCCAGTAAAGCTGGAACTGCAAAGTCTGGGAGATCCAGCTCAGGCCCAAGACTCTGTGAATTCAAGTGTTGTGCTAGTAATAGGTTTCAGGAAGGTTTTGTCAGCCAGGAGTCCTTCCTGTCCACCTAGGCTACAGATGACAGTCAAGGACAAGGCCTTAGTCATGGAAGTGAAGGTAGTGTACCATGACCAAGATGGTGAAGTTCATTTGGCAAATGTCCCAGGCTGTCATCTGCTCCTGTCATTGGTATATTTTCTGTTACTTTTCTTCCCTCTTGGGGGAAAATTACATCTTTTTTTTTCATTGAAATCAAACTGGAGGCTTTAAAGTAATATTTAAAAGCTTCTAGAATTCTTCTTGACACAAAACTCCTGCTTTCCAGGCTATACAAGAAAATAGCAACATTTCTCTCCCATTATAACTGTAATTGTTACTATGTTTGCCGAATAGTTATGTAGTTTTTGAGGGTGTGTATTTTGTCTTGCAATTGAGTGATTCCAAACTCATTAAGATTTGGAAAATGATGTCTCTCTCTCTCTCTCTCTCTCTCTCTCTCTCTCTCTCTCTCTCTGTCTCTCTCTGTCTCTGTCTCTCTCTGTCTGTCTCTCCCCCTCTCTCTTTCTCTGTCTGCCTCTCTCTGTCTCTCTCTGTCTCTCTCTCTTTGTATCTCTCTTTCTCTCTCTTTGTGTCTGTCTCCCCCCTCCCTCTCCCTCTCCCTCTCCCTCCCTCTCTCTCTCTCTCTCTCTCTCTCTCTCTCTCTCTCTCTCTCTCTCTCTCTCTCTGTGTGTGTGTGTGTGTAAAGAGGAGCTGGAGTATGGGGGAGATTGCAATTAGATGCTTTCACCTGGATATGGCATGGCACAGCAATCAAGAAGCCCCAGCAGCTGTGACTACCTGCTTGGGTTCTGAAAAGAAATGAAAAGAGATGCATCACATGGGTGGGAGGGGGACTACCTGGATGAAGGGGGTCAGCAGGAGTCAGAATGGGGGCATGCCATGTGATTATGACCACATACCACTGCATGCAAGTATCACAAATGTGTTAATCTTGTAACAGTGATAGATCCAGTGCTATGTGAACACCGACACATATGAGGAGTGAGAACCAACACTGAAATCACACGGGAGAATGTCTGATCTCGAACAGTGTGTCTTAAGTATGTGTCCCTGGGTAAGGTTCAGGAAACCATTGAAGTAACATCTGAACATAGGTGTGTTTGACTAAGCTTTTGTTTTGAAGGTCAATAACTCTCATTTTTCTCTGTGGAGAACACAATCTTCCTCCTTCAAAAGGTTATCAGCTATTATTTTAGGGTTCTATGTGAAGTTCCTGGAGATGATGGAGATGATTTTCCCATCTTCTTATATATGATTAGAAGTTGTAAAAGACCAGACACATGAAACACGGCTAGACAAATGAATCAATGGTTAGATGAATAGGTAAATGGGTAACTGTGTCTTCTTTTCTGAAATTTTTGAAAGTTTGGCCAAATCAAAAAGTAAATACTCTATCAATACCCCATCAATACCATGCAGGAGGTTTTCAGAGTAGAGTCCCGGGTTTCCTATATGGGAGGCAGCAGCTACAGTGGGCAGGTATCTTGGTAGAGCATGCATGAGGACATACTTCAGAGTCAAGTCTAAATGTGCAAGTCAGGAGTTCTATATCTGTGTTCAGAGATGTCAATGCATGGCATTTAAAGTCACCAGAAATAAGATGCACTGGGTATGCTGGACACAGTTTAGGCTATGTCAAAATCTAGTGTCAGTAAGTTCTCAGGAACTGTGGCCAATTGTGCAATCTTGTATTTCATGAATTCTTGTCTCTTCCTTTATTAGGTGGAAGGAAAATTCTTTTTTTTCCCCTTGTACTGGCTGGTTTTGTGTGTCAACTTGACACAGGCCGGAGTCATCAGAGAGAAAGGAGCTTCGGCTGAGGAAATGTCTCCATGAGACATTTTCTTATTTAGTGATCAATGGGAGGAGCCCAGACCATGGTAGGTGGTGCTATCCCTGGGTTGGTGGTCCTGGGTTCTATAAGAAGGTGGGCTGATCGAGCCATGGGAAGCAAGCCAGTAAGGAAACACTCCTCCATGGCCTCTGCATCAGCTACTGCTTCTGGAAAACTGCCCTGTTTGAGTTCCTGTCCTGACTTCCTTCAGTGGTGAACAGCAATGCTGAGGTATAATCCAAATAAACCCTTTAATCTCCAGTTTGCTTTTTGGTCATGGTGTTTTCATCACAGCAATAGAAACCCTAACTAAGAGACCCCTGAACAAAAGGTGATGCCACTAGAAGTGATGGAAGGTTGATAATATCAAGAGATTAGCATGGCACATCTCAGAAAGATTGAACATTCCACACTGACATTGAATTCACATTGGAGCCACACTGCCTTTGCCTCCTGGCAGAATCACTCTGCCCAGGGTATCACCCTCCAGATGTGGCTGTTCCATTGCAGGAGTTCCATGACAAGCAACTGCAACAGGGCAACAGGAGAAAGCTGAATAAGACCAGGAAAGGGAAGCTTATGGGTCTAATTCCAACAGTACAATGTTTTTTGTATTTTTTGTTTTTGTTTGTTTGTTTGTTTGTTTTTTTTATCAGCTCCTCTCCAGTCATCATTTAGATAGAGGACTCAGGCTGGGTGAGCCATGGTTCTTCATGGCTCTTTGGGCCATTAAGATGGAGCTGCATCTTGCTTGCAAAAGACGGTCTAAAAACTTTCTTGAGTTCCTGTCTCAATTTGAATTTTGGAAGCAAGAGGAGGAAAATTCATTTAAAATAGATTATCTGATGACAAGGAGTCAGACTTATGAAATGAATACTTAAGCTTTATAGCAATGAGAGGAAGAATAAAATACTTTCCTTACTGGAGAATAATCTTTGTAAAATTAAACATGTGTAAAGATTACTTCAAACGTGTCAAAGAGCTCTATTACAGCAATGAGATCAGAAGTGGAAAAGATGGAAAGCATCTCATTCAAGAAAATATGTAAATATGTAATTTGACACATATAACAACAAATCCTAATTCACATACGTTTTGCATGTTTGCCCAACTAGATTAGTACATTGCCATGTAGACACACATGATTGATAGTAGTTAAATATCACTTCAAAATTACTCCCCAGTGAAGCCAGGAGTGGATCCGTAAATACACAGTTTATACTGTAAGCTTCACAGATGTCCAATAGATTTCTGGATGGAATGATAAAATATGCCTTCGACCATTTTAAGGAAATTTGTATTCATTTTCTTTTGCAGCTAAGTTAAACTCAAGTTCCATTTCCTGTTTCTATTTGGATGTATCTGTCCAGAGAAAGTTCTAGGCCAGAAATCAGATGAAGTATTCTGTGTTGGGAAGATGGTCAGATGACTAACCTCCTACATACTAACTTACTTTTTAAGCATGGGGACATTGGCCAGGCTTACCCCCTCTCATAGCATGGCTCTTCTGAGCTACTCAATAAATCAGTGGAAGTAGATATTTTAGTATCTTTTTGGTTCTAACATAAATAAAGTTCTAAATTATTCCATAAACTAAGTCAGCAATTCTTAGCCCAATTAATTTTATTCTCCTTCAAAATGGAGACCAGCTCTTGTGAATTTAACAAGAAAAAAAATAACTGATTCATCCACCAACTCCAGTTTTCAGTCTATATAGGGGAGTTGTCTGCCAATTTATTTTTCCAAAGAAGTTTTGCCATGATAGCTTGATATGAAACACCATTTTTTCTCCAAAGGTATTCAATATTCCCTTGGTTTCTATTAGGGTAGCTAAGTCCTTATAGTTCTTTTTAAAATGAGTTTACATTTTTATTCCTTTTCTTTGATTCAAACTGAAGGCTTTCTATTTTGGCTATATTCTCTCTGTGTTCTAGGAAAGTCAGTCTTTAAATCCCCGCCAAGGCATCCCTGGTTACATGCCACACCATCCGTAGTGTACGCATACTTTCACCTATTCTGTCCATTTCAGCTTGGCTGGCTCTGGTAATTTTCTATTACTGGAGACTGAGAAAAAACACATTCACTCTCCACTGATTTATCCCTTACTGTTGGTCTTGAACTTTGAATTCAGCTTGCAAGTAATCTAATACAGAAACACAACTCAAAGATTTTTCAAAATGAGTTAAGTAACAGAAAATTCTGGAGCCCATTCATTGTCTTTATTGCAGTGGACTGGCTGAGCACACTGAACACCCTTGACAGATTCCAGATTTGAATTAGGAGACTTTAAGACAGGACAAATGATCTACAATAAAGCCTGCTTGTCATTGCCATTTTTTTCTCCAGGCTGCCTTTGCTCCCTTCAAGGTGGTATCAGATTTGGGTTCTTCATTTTTTTTTCTCTAGTGAAAATCCATATTTAATTTGCTTTTCTATCACTGTGATAAAAGAAAATATGCATTTCTCTTACCAGCACATGGTTCCAAAACGTAAGTTTTAAATTTAAATGCTGAATATAGATTAAAAAAAAAAAAACTTTTGTTCACACAACACCTTGTACATGGGAGCTGATAAGAGAAAGCATGCTTAGTCATGACAGGAGTTCTCTAGTGCAGGCTTCTGGTTAGTGAAGCAACTCAGTGGAAAATAGTGAGGGGAAGACATCCATGGTTACAAAATAGGCAAGGGTCCTAATCTCAGTGCTTTCATAACCAGCTACGAGATGTTAAGAACAGATGATCTGCTTCAGCATCATGTTTTGTCATGGAGTAAAATGGGGACCTCTGTTGAAAAACAAATTTCTGAAAAACTCAAGGTGAACATTCAATATTTAGAGGTTATTTTTTTTTATGAATTTCCTGTATTACTGGCAGTATGGATGTCACTGGGCAAGACAAAGAAACGTTAGATGGTATGACTGGACTCCAGAAGTTGCAGTCACAGTTTGAGTTTATTGACTGGGGATGTAATCCAGTGGCACAGCACTTGCCTAACATTGCTGGAGGTCCTGGGCTCAATCCTCAGTGCCACAATGAATACACAGGTAAACACATAAATATTTAAAAATTAAAACTTAATGAAATATAATAGACTTCATTACCCGATCTTAGTTTTGTCAGACATTTTAAAAACTCACTCATTTCCCTATGCCAGAGGTTTCCTTGTGGTTCTGGAAACCATCACTGAGGTGAAGCCCATGGCTAGAGTCTGAAAACACATAGCAACTAATAGTACAGCTTGTGTTTATCGAGCACTTAGCATGCTGAATTCTGGCCAAGCGCTTTGCTCACATGACCTGGCAGCCCACTGGAGAGTCTTGTTCTGTGGCATTCATGTAGAACTCAGCTGACCTCTCAAGAATCCTTTCAGTTTCTCCAGAAGTTCTGGGGGTGGGGTGACGATAGTATTTCCTTTGGTTGTGATTTTTTTTTTAACATGGAATTAGTTTTTCTGTGAATGTCCATCTCTGAATACTTCTCTCTTATAAACTATGCATATATTCTATATTATTGCCATTAATACTAGATTCCACTCACTGAAGTGTGTGTGTGTGTGTGTGTGTGTGTGTGTGTGTGTGTGTGTGTGTGTGTGTGTATTCTATACTCTTTGCCATTAGTACTATATTCCACTTGGTCCCCTGAGCCTTCAGAGGAACAATGACACAGAAATAAAGTACATAAAGCATCTGCAATTTCAGATACAGAATTGAGCCACGTATGTCCCTCTGGGAAGAAGCTGATATCACTTCACTTTATGATGGGGCTTTCAGAGTCCACTGAGGATCTCTCATGACCATTGTCCATCCTGCTATTGTAGCCTTCTTCTTGTTAGATTTCTTCCCCCATTTCACACACACTCAGGCAATCTTCCCATACTGAGCTCTCTGATAAAATTTGTTATTTTATTTACTATCTCAGGCTATCATACGAATTCTCTCTGCTAATAATGTCATAGACTAAATCTTTTCTCTCCACACATAGCTCTGGGTTGAGAATTGCCTGTCCAGGCTGAGGCCAAAGAAACTCCTCCTAGCAACAATATATCAACATCTGACAGCTGCTTCAAGAAGCTCTGTGTCTTAATAACTCCCGTGTGTGTGTGTGTGTGTGTGTGTGTGTGTGTGTGTGTGTTGTGTGTGTATGTGAGAGAGAGAGAGTATGTGTGCATATGTGTATGTATGTATATGTGTGTATGTGTGTTTATTTGCATGTGTGAACATGTGTATGTGTGTGTATGTATGAGTGTGTGGGTTATATATATATATGTATATATATATATACACATATATGAGCATGTGCACATGTGTGTATGTGTATGTATGGTGTGTGTTTATGTGTATGCATGTGAGGCATGCTGTATGTGTATGGAGGTTATTGGGAAGAATCACTTACCAAAATCAGTTACCAAAAATCTAAAAGACATTTGAAAATTTTGTAGTTTTACAGTCCAAGTTGTGGGCTTACAAATAAGAGGAGAGATTAATTATCTAGAAAAAGAATTTGAAGCCTAGGGAGCTGTCAGGAGATAGAAAGAAAATTATTTTCTTCCTCCCCTCTTATTCTTTATAACATACCAACAGCTTGCAAATTCCCTTTTTATTACTATGCAATCAAGGTGCATTGCTTTCTCACAAGACAATTAGTTCTTATTTGTTTGAGTGTGCACTTTATTATTCAAAAGGAAATAGAAGAATTTCTTGTACCAAGCCTCTCCTACCTAATGCTAATCTGTAATATTCATGTTGGCAGTAGAATGTTCAGTTTCATTATATGCTAATATTGATTACAAATGGGAGTTTGTCTGTGGCACTTGTGATGACTTTGAAGACAGTAGAAGATGTGTGTTGCATATTCCTTATGTGGTGGATGGCTATGCATAATCTCAAGTCCCCCAGAAGCTCTGAAGAGCAAGATCCAGTCCATCATTATTATTATTTCTGTTTATGTCTGAAGGAAAGGAGATAAGCTTTGAGAGTGTAATGGGATTCCCAAGATCACATCAGGTGTTCCTGTGGAAGAAAAGTTCAAAACATCCCCTAGCAAGGAGTCCTTGTGGGTTCTTGGAAATTTCCCTAGCATCAGATTTCTTCATAATCCCATAGTGGCTCTCTCTATCAAGATATCTCTTTCCTAGCAATAGTGAAGAGGGTACATGAACTGCCCTTCCCCTGTCATCAGATTGGTGAGTACTCCAACTATTACCATAGAACCTTCCTCCAATAACTGATAAAATGAGATGCAGAGATCCACAACCAAGCACCAGGCTGAGCCCCAGGAATCTAGATGAAGGGAGAAGGGAATTTATGGGCAAGGGAGGTCAAGATTACAATGAAGAAATCTCAAGGGATGTCAAGATTATGATGAAAAAATCTACTAAAATAACTCAGAAAAACAGCAAAAACCATCTCCTGGCTATTTCTTTGTGTTTGGATGTTTCCTAACTAGACTGTCTTTCAGGCTAGTTAGTATCTATGTGATTAACTGCTAACCTGAACCAAAACAAACATTCTTATTTTGTAATTGATCATTTCATTGTAATGTAATAAGGTATACAGAAGAAAAGAAAGAAAAAAAACCCATTTGTTACCACTGCTATAGAAATCAGAGAAATTTACAGAAGTTTTCTTTAAAAAATTATTTTTTATCTGTGTATATTAGTGTTTACCTACATACATGTATGTTTATCAGATGAGTGCAGTACTCAATGAGGCCGGAAGAACGCATAAGAACCCCAGGAACTGTAGTTACAGACGGTTGTGAGCCACAATGTGGTTGTCGATGTGCAAGAACGGTAGATGCTCCTAGCCACTGATATCACTTCATCCCCAAGAGGTTTCCTTACAGATGAATAATTAAAAATTAAGAAATCAGAGGGCTAGGAGGTGACTAGTTAATAAATGGTCAGTGCTTCAAGGAAGACCTGAGTTCAGATCCCTAGCATCCACATAAGAATGTGTGAGCCTGTAATACCAGTGCTGGAAGAGGAGATGTGGGGTTGCCTGGGCATTTATGGCCAGCCAGTCTAACAGAACCAGGGAGCTCCAGGCTCCATTCAAGTATTGTCTCACAGTTAATGTGGAGAGTTTGAAAAAGACACCCGGAGTTCTGGCTTCCACAGGCATGCACACACTTACACTAGTGCAGCTTTACTCACACCACACACACACACACACACACACACACACACACACACACACACACACACCACCCCATACCCTCCCCCCACAGACACCACACATCACATACCACACACAATATACACACACCACACACTACACACACATCCCACACCACCCCATATCCCCTACACAGACACCACACATCACACACACACACACACACACACACACACTCACACACCACCCCATACCCTCCCCCCACAGAACCACACATCACACACCACACACAATATACACACACCACCCCATATCCCCTACACAGACACCACACATCACACACCACACACAATATACACAGATCACACACCACATACACATCACACACTACTCCATAACCCCCACACACAGACACCACGCATCACATACCACACACACATCACATACAATATTCACACATCACACCCTGTCACACCACACATACATCACACACAATACATACACATCACACCCCTAAACACAGACCCCACACCACACATACATCACACCCTGTCACACCACACACACACCACCCCATACATCCCCCACATAGACACCACACATCACACACCACACACACATTACACACAATATACACACATCAACACAATATATACACATCAACACAAAACACATCTCACACCCCCACATCTCCCACACCACACATATATCACACATAACACATACGCACATTATACACCCTCCTTGCCACACATAGCACATGCACAACACACACACACACACACACACACACACACACACACACACACACACACATCATACACAACATATACACCTCAAAACGGAAAGAAAAGAGCAAAAAAAAAAAAAAGAAAAAAAAAAAAAAAAAGAACTCTGAAGTGGAGAATATCAACTGACCTACTCAAGGTCAGACATCGCGTGTCACACTCATATTTTGCTTTGTCAGGAGAAGTTAAGTGCTCTAAGTACCTAATTTATTTTAATGTTAGGAGGTCTTTATAAATCTTTCTGCATTATTTAGATAAATAATTTGCCACTACAATTGTTTTTCAGTAATTTTGTTTGGCTATTTTAGTGTGTGTTGTCCATGATCTCTAGTACTGAACTTCCCATCAATTCATCCCTCCAGATTTTATTAGGTTTTGCATGCTCGGGAAATAACACCATCAAAGCAGAGTTATCTTCACACAAGCAGGACAATTATATTGATATATCATGTGCTGTATTTTAATTTCAAAATTATTGCCTCATTGTTTTCTCCTGGAGCCCAGTTTTATTTCTTTCTTCTTATCATTAAAGGTACAGTGACAGGCAATTCACCCTTTAGAAATAGGAAGGAGAACAGAAAAGGGTTTCTTTAAAAAAAAAAGAAATAAATAAAAAAATAGCTAGAAAAATCTCCCACAGAGAGAATTCCCACAGTGTGATGGAGGATGTAAATTTAGCCCAGTGTGAGTCAAACAATCAAGTTAGGAATTTTAATTTAATGGTTTGTTCCTTTGAATTGTTAGCTGCTCTCCTCATTGTGTAAGTGTTGTTTGAATTGGAGAAAATTAAACTAAAATGTGCTGAATTTACTCCAATCAGGTTACGCTGGGCATTCTCATTCATAGGCAAAATGATGGAAAGAGGGAAATAATATGAATTGATACACATGCAAAGTGGTTTATATGATGCCACTTCAATAATGATCATATCTAAGTACTTTAGAATTTAAATATTTAGTTTTGTGGGGCTGCATCATCTTAACAAATTTAATAGGCTTGGGGAATTATCTTATTTTCATTTTCACACAATCTTATGTTTTGGATATGTTCAGTCCCACCCAGATTCAAGAGGTCTCTAGTCAGTTTGGCCTCAGTCACTTGGCTGTGCAAATAAATGACTAAAAGGAGGAGTAAAATAAAGCATAAGACAGGCCAACCTAGGAGCCAAACATTTTTATAATTTCCTGACTAAGCTGATGGGTCTAATAGGTCTAGATAATTACAGAGCACAAGTTTGGGATTATGATTGTAAGATTGGTTAACACAAAACACTCTTCTTGGAAAGTAAGAAAACATCAAGAAAGCCCATCAAGAGGGAAGTAACTTGGCTCTAAGCCCTTGTACGTGTTTATTTGTGAGAAAGGCAATGTCAATACTATGAGCTGTTGGGCAGTGAAGTGGGGCTCTTACCATGGGGAGACATTGAAATAAGAGCAGGCAGGTGTGTTACAGCCACATGCATTGGTCACTTTTGTCTCTGAGGGAGGGAGAGTATAGTGTCAGGAATCATGTTGCCCCTGCTGGAGATGGAGAAGGGATTCCTTTCATTTCATAGCATGGAGTCTGTCTGTGTGAGTATGCTCACTGTGTTCCACATAGCTGTCAGGACTCCTGATTCTCCTTCCTTAGACCTGACTTTTGTTGTAGCTCATGGCATGTGTTTCTGTCCTAACACCAACAGAAATGTTGGCCTAAGTGGTAAGTTCTTTCTTCTAGTCTTCTGTTTTTCTGGGATGTGGATGAAGTGTTTCATGTAGACTGGCCATTTTGATTCACCATAGGGTATGGGTCATGCTGGTTCACAGGGTAGCCACACACACACACACACACACACACACACACACACACACACACACATATATATATATATATATATATATATATGTTATATAGCTTAGTTTTGGTCCCTTTACCAAAATCAAGAAAGAGCCTGTATGCTAAATGATACAAGGACACAATATCTAGCTATGAACTTATCATCTCTAGATGGGAAAAAGCATCCTAAACAGTTTAAGTCATTGTAGGGTGAATGGTTTTATTGCTTGTTACAGAGCACATTCCATATTCCTTGATGAATATACTATGTGAATACTAACAGTATTCCGTCCTGCAAGGTATGTAATCTTGGAATTCTAAAGTCCCATGTTTGGGGCGGGGTTGGGAAGTAAACAGAATATAGGAGGGTTACCCCACTGAAGCAGCTCTATGGATACTGAAGATGACATCGGAAGAGGGAGATTCTGCTCAAAGAGCTCTAGGAGATGTTCGTGGATTGGGTCTAATAGGTTGTCCCTCACTTCATATGCCTGGTTAGGACTTCTCAGACAAACAGAAGCAAAAATATACACAGGGCTGAGGGATACCTACGGCAAAGCTGGAGAGATCCTCGGCTTGAGAATCAAACACATGTAAAACACTGTATGTTTTAACAAAAAAAACATTTTGGTGGAAACAGGTTATAGAGCTGGTTTGAACTGGAGGATTTCATGAGGCTGGCTTGCCTTTAACATGAGATGCTTATGGAAGTTCGTTCTGGACCCATACCACAGCTGGCTGTTCTATAATTTAGACTAGTTGTTCTGAGTTGTGACTTCATTGCTTCCATGTAGCAAACCCAGTCTACAAAGAAAACCATGGTGAAGCTGTGGGAAAGGAAGAGAACCAAACAGAACTTTCTGTTCTTGAGAATTTGGCTTCCTCATCCACTTCCTGGTTTTTAACATCATTGAAAGTTACATGTGAACTTGACAGTTGAAATAAATTGGAAAAATTTGTGATAACTGTTTCCTTTTGGGGAGGGCTCTCATTCTCCCTAGCTTGTAACCATCTAGGAAATTCTGGGAATATAACTTGATTGACAGGGTTTGGAGATGAGCAGAGTTATGGATGATATTCAACTGCATAGAACCACTAAGATGCCAACCAGGCTGACTTAGATATTATACAAGTGGTCAGGTATTTGCATGTCACTCTCTGGAGTCTCTATGAATTCACTGTTAAATTGTACTAATGAGCTTCTGCTGTTAGAATCTTTCTGCCTTTGCTGTACTTATGTGTTCCTCAACCAATCTCTGAGCTTCATATGCACATAACCAAGTCACACACGCATCCAAATAATACCAATACTCCAAAAGAAGAATGCTAAATGTCTGCACTCTGAGTGCTCTTTTGATACTATATATGATTACACCCTGGGGACACCCCCTGGGAACTCAAGACACCCCTGAAGTCTCAAGATTTCAACATTTTTCTTAAGACACTCCAAAGAATTCTAACAATACTTGAACTAAAAAGCTCAAGCTGAAAGCCATTTACTAACCACAGAGCAGCACTGAGTAGGGATGGGATTTACCCTTCTAGTCCTTGGATACAAGGGTGTGTGAGAGACCTGTGTCTCTAGAGGGCTACTTATATCTTTAGAAAGCCTGAGGTTTTCTCTCCAGGACATGAGGAATGTTTTTCAAGAGATAGTTTCATGAGAGAATTTGAGTTTAGCAACCCACAAGACACTATCCTACTCACTACTGACATCTAGCTGGTAATCTCACTCAACTTTTTACTGTGTCATGAGAAAACCTATTTCCTTTAAAATGATAGTCAAACTGACAAAGCCCCTATCCCCCAGGAATTACTAATAATATTCCAACTATTGTTTTAGGACCCTATTTCAGCTGTAATGTCAGCAAAACAAAATGTTTTGCTTTGCTTTTTATATGTCTTAGAAATCAAGACCCCTAAAAACAAGGCACTGGAAGGAAAGCATTGCTCCCCAGCAATATGAGTGGTGCCTGTTTTCTTGCTTCTTTAACTTCTAGCAGCTACCAGTGTTCCCTGGCTTGTGGGTCCCTCTTCCATCTTTAAAGCGAGCACTGTCACATCTCGAATCTCTCTAACTCTGATACTTTTTGCCTTCCTTTTAAGGACAGTATTTTCTTCTTAAAGTCTGTTGCATATATGTAATGTCCCTTCTGTCACCAATTGATATCATATTCTCAGGACCCTTGGGCTAGGATGTAAACATATTTTGGGAGCCATCATTCTGTGACCACACATTGTGAGATACCATTGGCCATGTGATCACTGGCCAACTTTTTTATTACTTCACATATGGTACACAGTATTGTCCTTACCCCAGAATAGCAGAGCTGGACTTAAGCACCTCGCCTGTCTGAGAGAGGAAGTGAGATTTCAGGAGGATTGAATTAGTGGCTACATCAACTCAAGTGGGCAGCTGGGATCTAAACACAATGTGTCTAACTTAAAGTCTGGGTTTTGAACTGGTTTACTGAAAAATCCCCAGCTTTCATTTTCTATAAATCAGTGATTTTTAAAAACTTACTTAACAGTAAAACATTGGGTTAAATGAGGCCCTACACATGTAACAGATATGCCTCACTTCATCATCTAGGGATTCAAAACAGGGTCATCTCTCTTTTATTACTCAACTAAAGGATTGCAGGCTCCTTTCTGTTGTCATGAAATATCTGTTTTCCCCTTGGCCTTCTCCATAATAAGCCCACAAACATTGAGAATGTGTATAAAATAAACCTCATAGATTAAAAAATATCCCAAGACAATCACATACATTTACCAGGAGCTGAGAACACAATGGCTGTTGTTGTTGCTGCCACAGGGAGTCACTGATGGAGATGAACTATAGCACACACTCCAGAAGTTAGCAGGGGCTTTTCTCTACTTCTCAGAATGTCTGACAGATGTTTAGACTGTGAGTATGGGGAACAAAAGGTGACTTTCCCCATAGTACCAGTGGAGCTACCATTACTGATGGCCACACTCCTAAGACTCTGCTCTCTGACAGCTATTTTTCCAAAGCAATGGCACCCACCATGTCTGCAGAGATAGTACATGAGAACATTTCTTGTCCATCTAGAATGGCTGTCTTATAACATCATATCCTTGCCCATGAAATTAGAGAAATCCCCTCTTTGGATCCATGGTATACCCCATTTGATGCTACCAAATAAGTCATTTTCTAGAGGTGTTAGAAGTAGATTGGACTGCAGGTGGCCTAAGCATCAGGTATCTAATGGCATGAACAAAACAAAATGTGTCTTTGTCAATATTCCAGCTGATTTCTTCATTGTGCATTCCTTGGTTCCTCAAAATAAACATGTAGTCCAAGAGATCACATTAATACAGAATATAAAGACAAAAGTATTAGGCAACGAGATAGATAAATGATAGATGATGGATGGATGGATAAATGGATGGATGGATAGATAAATAGATGGATAGATGATAGATGATAGATGGATAATATCCCTCACTGTATAGAGAGCATGGTCAGTTGGCAATGCTTACCTGCAGATTCTTGATAGCATTTGGAAAGATGCTGACTCTAAGAAGATCCAGCAGTCTTCATTCCAAAGGAGACACCCTAGCTTTTCCACTCACCCAAGTTTATGAAAGAGATGCCAGCAGCTTTCTCTGGTTTCTCTGCTATTTCCTACCTAAACCTATGCTTATTCAGCTTTCCAAACCATTGCTTTTAACCTGAGGTGATGCTAAGAAATCTAGCTCCGGAAAATTTAATTTGAAACCAGTGCAAGATGAAATCCTGTGACTGAAATCTCTTTAAGTACCACAGCCCCATCACTCTGACTCTCTTTATACTCAACTTTCCCCTTCCCAGCTTGTGTCTTGATTTTGCTATGGGCCCTTCCAGTTCAACATTTCTGCAGTTAGCTTAGACTTGTACCTGATTTTGATTCACTTTGCTGTAATTTATTGCTCTGGGGATCCTATCAGGGACACCACAGTGGATTCCATGGTAATGATAGGTCAGGCTCCTATCTAGTGTGGCAGAATCTCACTGTTTCCTTTTTCTAATGATCTTGACAGTTCTAGTCAGGTGCCTTATAGGATGTGACTCTTCATAGAGAGTTCTGAAGCTTCCATGTCTAGGGTGATGGGTTTGGGAAGTCCAAAGAGTTTCCCACTTGAGGGTCGAACGTTTACAGTCATATCTGGAATGCTTCTACCAGGGAGACATCTCTTACTATTTATTTCTTTGGTCATTCATTTGTGTCACTGTACGCTTTCTCATATCTTTAAAACAGTGTTAATGTACATACATGTGTGCCTGTCATTTATATATGAGTACCAGCAGAGGCCAGAAGAAACTAATGCATCCCTATGCTGGAGTTACAGGTGGTTGTGAGTCTCCCAATACAGATGCCAGGAAATGAACCTGGGTCCTCAGGAAGAGTAACAAGCGCTCTTGTAAGCTGAGTCATCTCTCTAATCTCCCCCTCATCTATTTTATCCACTCGACCCAATGCTATTTTATTTTGTGCCCGAATAGTTCATGCTTTAGCTACTATAAAACTATTACTCACCCCAACATTCTACTGTCATTTTAAATTAATTAGTTAATTAATTAATATTTTGGCAATCCTTTGTCTTCTAGCACTATAGATATAAGAAGCTCTCCATGCTCAAATGTTTAAGCTAGCATTTCTCTAAAGGATTATGATTCCTCTTGTGGAAATGACAATGTTAAGAACCATGGCTCAGAATTTGAGCCTCTCACTCTACTCCATGTATTGACCTCAAAAAATTACATTTATAGGTCTTTTGTTTCCATTTGGCAATAAATACATACAGCGTCTTCCTCTTAGTGTTACTCCCAGGGTGAAAGTATAATTCATTTGGGAGCTGGAGAGATGACCCAGGAGCCCAGAGTATTTGCTACTCTATCAGAGGACACAAGTTTGGTTCCCAGCACCCACAGAGTAGCTTAAACTGTCTGTAACTCTGGTTCCAGAAGATTTAATATCCTCTTCTGGCCTCTTCAGACACCAGGTACACAGGTGGTAGACATACACATGCAAGCAGGCAAATGCTCAGGCACTAAGATAAAAATAAACAAGTATATAAAATATAATATATGAATTTAAATTATATTAATAATAATGTTATTTTATATGATATATCATAATTCATTCTAATATAATTAACTCTGTAATTGTTTTTAAGCTGCAGTCTGCATTTAAATTTCTCACAGAGCACCCATACACAAGTAAAGCATTAGCAATGGCAATTATTTTTATTACAAAATTATCTCACTAAATTTTATTACACACTCCATAATTACTCATACTCCATGCAGTCTCATACCCCCACAAAAATGAATATCCTTTTACTATAAAAATTGTATGGCTTAATAAATAAATTTACCACAACTTGCATTGACACTAAAGAAAGAACCAATACTTAGACTCTAGCATGCTCTGAATTTATTACATAAATACACGTGTGTGCATTCGTATAGTGATAAATATATGCATGCATAATACACATGTATGCCCCTATTTGCACACATCTATCTGTATATACCTATGCATTTGCAGAGTTCCGAGTCACAAAAGTAGCCAGAATGAGGTTCTAATTGGGACAATTATAGCATCAAGGTGACAGGTAATAAAAATCCCCCTAACTGGTGCTCTGAGCTTTTGGCCTTTCCATCCGTGGTGAAAGCAGTTGCTTTTTCAGATAAGGAACTGCAAATGTCCTCTGATTCACAATCCCCTTTAAATAAGCCTCTAACGCCCAGGGGGATAGCTCAATTGGAAAAGTGCTTGCTGTGTGAGAATGAGGACCGAGTTCCAGTCCAAGCACTCAAGAAAAGACAGATGATGGACTGGTGGTGTGGGCTTCTAAGCACATCACTGGAGAGATGGGTGGTGGAGATTTCCTCATATTCCTGGGCTTTCTGAAGATCTATCCTATAACAATGATTCCTAGTTGGTCCTAGTGGAAAGGAAGCATCATGCCTGGGGCTGGGTCTCTCAAGCCTCCTTTCTGGAGTCATTTAACACACAAATCCAAAGAGTTTGACCCAGTAATACAGTTCCTTCCCAATCTGATTACGAACATTTCATTTCAAGCTGTTCATTTTAAAATGTTAAGATCACGATGTGCCGTTGGCGGCTCTCTTTTAGTTTCTATGATTTTTTTTTCCAGAGGCAATTTGCACGGTTTCTCTAATTCACATCTCTTTCAATTTTTTGGTGGAGTCGCTGTCCCTGTACACCAGTGGTCCCTATTTAAAATGACTTCGGAGGGTATCAGGGTTTATCGAGCTGAAGTGGTATCTGTGGGAACCCACAATCATGTGGAATTGGAAGGGTTAACTGAGCTAAGACTGTACATTTCTGTGAAGCTCCGCTTAACGCTGATTATTTCAAGGTGGCTTTCGTAATTACTTCCAAATGTTTTAATGAGGCTGCTTTTCCTTTTTTTTTTTCTCAAGACTTCTTTCAATTTTTTCCCTCTTCCAACATTGATTTTTCCAGCCACTCTTCTTTAAGCTGCTATTGGCAGAGCTAGCCACATAAACTTTCACAGTTTTGTCAGTAAGCCTCCCTCTGCATCCAAGTTCATTCCTCCTGTCTTGTGGTTGTCCATTATCTGGGAGAACCCACCGGAGATCTAATACCTAGTGGGTTGTCTTTGCAACCCAAGACCCAGACCAGGAACAATTTTCAAATATTATTACTTTTTAAAAAATATTTATTTACAAGGAGGACCCTAAAAGAGTCATACAAGGTCCCCCACAGAAGGGGAAAGGGACAAGATCTCCTGAGCCTATTGGGAGCAGGGCGTGGGCAGTGAGTGCAGAGGGAGTTAGGAGACAGAGAAGAAGAGAAGAGGAGGGAAGAACATGAGGAGTCAGGGAGATTGAATTGGGGGAGGAATGGAGGAGAGCAAGAAAATAGATACCATAATCGAGGGAGTCATTATAGGTTAGAAGAGAAAACTGACACCAGAGAAATGTCCAGAGATCTACAAGGATGACCCCAACTAACAATCTGAGCAGTAGTGGAGAGGCTACCTTAAATGCCCTTCCCTGATAATGAGATTGATGGCTACCTTATATGGTATCCTAGAGCCCACATTTAGTAGCTGATGGAAGCAGAAGCAGACACCCACAGCTGAACACTGAGCTGAACTCCTGGAATCCAGTTGCAGAGAGGGAGGAGTGATGAGCAAAGGAGTCAAGACCAGGCTGAAGAAACCCACAGACAGCTGACCTGAACATGGGGGAGCTCATGGACCCCACACTGCTAGCTGGGAAACCAGTATAGGACTTACCCAGACCCCCTGAATGTGGGTGTTAGTTAGGAGGACTGGGCAGTCTATGGGGCCTCTGGTAGTGGAACCAGGATGTATATCCCTGGTGCACAAAAGGACTTTGGAAGCACATTTCCCACAGAGGGATAGGTACTCACTTAGCCTAGAGACATAAGGGTCCTACCCCAAATGACTTGACAGATTTTGATGATCCCTCCTGGAAAGCCTCACCCTCCTGAAGGTGTGGGTGGGCTATGGGATGGGACTGTGAGGTTGTGGGGGGGTGGGAGGATGGGAGGGAGAGGGAACTGGGATCGACATGTAAAATAAAGAAAAATAATAAAAAAAATACTTATTTACTGAGAAGTTTATATATGAGCATTCTACATAATTTCTCTCTTCCCCACTTTCTTTAACTCCTATGGTATTCTCTTCCTTTTAAATTCATGGCCTTTGTTTCATACACACAAACACATACACATAATTTTATAAATGCCACCTGCTGAGATGCTGAGACCCTTTCGTGTTCCTCTTATGTACATGTGTTTAATGAGAATACCTTGGGATTGGATAAACTATGGTGGTGGGAGGTTCATTCCCGGGGAAGACTCATTCTTCCTCTCTGAGCCACACCTGCAGACCTTTGGTTTCAGCCTTTGCCTTAGATGCATTCCTTTCTCATCCTAGTCTCCCCTGTCCAGCGAGGGCCATCTTCCCTACTGTATCAGTCACCAGCAGTCAATTAAGCTGCCCAAGGAAGGCAGGGCTGTGACACTTGTCACATGCCACAACTTTTGGACAGTTTTATGTAAAAACATGTTACTAGGCAGTACAAGTTGATATCAGAGTTTAGAGTCAAAATGTGGCTGCCACTCCTTCAGACAGAGGTCCTGTTATGTCATGATAGACAGTCTCAAGATTTATGGCTTCATAAGAGGGATGCCAGCTCCCCAGACTACAGCTTGGAGTGACATTGGCATGCCAGACACACTTCTTGCAAACACCACGACACAGAAGCAAGATTCCTTATTGCATGTAGTGTTATACTGTGCTGCAAAGTGTATTTTCTGTTGTCCAAATGGTAATCATAATAAATGAGCCCAGTTTCTCCTGTTTTCTTTGACTACCTTTGAATCCAGTTACTTATTCTCAATTTAATTAAAAAATCCTTATAACTATAATGGACTATATTATGTATACAAACATGGAGGCATTCTGATTGTTCTTCAAAATGAAAGAGAATGTGTGTGTGTATGTGTGTGTGTGTGTGTGTGTGTGTGTGTGTGTGTGTGCGTGCGTGTGTACACATGTGCAAAAAGAATGTAGATTTAGGGTAGGTGTCAAGCTCTCTCAGTGGAATACGTCAAACATGAGAGCATTTGCATGGCGCCTCCTCTGTGCATATTTGGGTATTGAAGCTTATTGTTCATTTCCCTAGACTGTATAAATCATATTGGAATGTTCTATCACTCAGTAGGGGGGAAGACAAATTAGGTGACTTGTTTCCAAAAGACTTTCTTAAATTTGGATCCCTGTATAATGTTAATATTAGTTTTCAAGACTAAACTACCATTTTTCATTGTTGTGAAAATACTATAATAGATAATAAGAAACTGTGTTTTTCTTAGGAACCCCAAGGACTAGCAAATCACATGAGAAAATTCCATCACCGCAAGCTGCAGATGTTTTCTCTACACATCTAAGCAAGTCTTTTGAAACATTCATTTGTAACTGATATTTTCTCCTTCTAGCCAGCTGTCTGGCGCCTGTGGGCAGAGGAGCATGGCTGACTGTGTGGCTAAAATTCTGTATTAGGCACAGTCACCAACAGGAGATGCTGGAGAAGGAAGATGGGAAAATAATCCTAGAAAGCAAAACTCACAGTATTCAGGTCCTTATAGCAGTCTTTCCTGGTTTCTTCACTGGCCTAGGGAGGTGACTGATTTCATTCGGTTCTCTTCTGCATAAATTATTCCAAATTCAGCAAGAGCTTACTTGAATCTGTAGTAATTTATTAATAACATTAACTGGTATCAAACTTAGTAATTAAGAATGGACAACACCTAGGAAGAATAAAGTGGGGTGTGTGATGAGAAGAAGGTCCTCGTGCATAGGGAAATATGTAAACTGAGAGTGGTTGTAATCTTAATCTGAGGAAAATAAATCATCATATCTTTTGTTCATGATGGGAGCTTTCTCTTTGGCTGACCGTTGGCTCCCAGCTCCACCCCCACCTCATACCATTTCCAACTCACAAAATTCTGATTTTTAAAGTAAAAATCCTTCTTGCTTTGCCTCCCCTAAAGGACACATGGGGGGTTATGCTTTTTGGGGGAGGTTTGTGGAAGTATATTCTCCCCTGATTTCATGCAGACAGTAACAACTGTAAGCAGTCCTGGTCAACAGGTCCAGCCACAGTGAGCCAGGGCCTGCCTTGCCCTGCAAGAGGATGTGGGGGGGGCAGCTCACTTCCTCAGCATTCCTCATTCCTAGCTTACCTTTCCAGACTGCTTTTCCCTTTCTCTTTCCTGATGGACACTCATAGGGTAAGCCTAGTTCCATCTGTCCCACAGCTCTGCAGTTCCTCTCTCCTGCTCTCTTCAGGGTTGACTGCGTGCTGACTTCTGAGGGAGCCGTTGGGTATGGGCCATGTTCTGTCTCAGTCTCTCTGCCTTCATCTTTGTTAGCTCTCATCTTACTGGATGAACTGTGGGCTACACGTGGTTTCTTGATAACCACTCCACAATTTGGGTCATGCAGCATTACACCATCATGTGACATCTCCACTAGAAGTTATGATGGACTTGGGTAACCAGGGAAAGTTCCTTCTTATTGAGAAGAAGCCCCCAGGAAGTTTATAATTATTTTTATTTAAATTTGGAACAAACTTGTTTTACATGTCAAACCCAGTTCCTGAACCCTCTCATCCACCCTGTTCCCCCCCCACTAACCTCCATCTCATCCATCTCTTTTCTGCTCCCCAGGGAGGGTGAGGCCTTCCATGGGGGATCTTCAGGGTCTGTCCTAACATTTGGAACAGGGCCCATCTCCCATCTCCCATGTGTCTAGGCTGAGAGAGTAACCCTCTATGTGGGATGGGATCCCAAAGTCTTTCTGTATACTAGGGATAAATACCGATCCATTACTAGAACATCATCACCATTTACTAACTGTCCACTGGTGGACATTTCATAAATGTCACCTGTCAGTCCTTCCACACAAACCATCCCGAAAGGACAGTTTCAATATCCTATCTGGTACCTCTGCCTTCTCCTCACCCCCTGGGACAGTAAAACTAAATCAGGGAAGTATCATATAGATTGGCATTCCGTGTAGTACATGTGCCTTTAAAAAAAAAAATGTGACTTAAAATTATCCAGAAGGCCATTTCTCTATAGGCATTCTATTCTTAATGTGCCAAATTACATTCCTATGGTAAAATAGATATGTTTTATGGGGGTGGGTCATTGGGCATTTTAGAGCTTAATAGTATTTTACTTTGTGTGTAGAAGAAAAGCAATAATGAGTGGAATCAGATCTTGGTCTTGTTGGTACTGTTGCTTAGGATCCAACGTGTAAAAATATTCCAAGTCACTTTAAAGAAAGCCAACAGGTTCCTGAGCATTCACGGCCTCATTGCACACTTGTGCACTCACAAAGAAATGCTGGATTTGCTTCAGGAAGCCAATTAGAGGCCAAGTCTAGATGATTTGGAGAGGAGAGAGTTTGTGCTACTCTTCACGATTCCTTGTTATTTTTCAATTATGTGCACTTGTGGATGTTTGTGTGTAGGACTGTGCATGTAAATTCAATGCCTATGGAGACCAGGAGAGGGCATTGGGCTCCTGGAACTGTAGTTACAGGTGGTTGTCAGCTTAGTGACAGACTTGGGTGCTAGGAACTGAACCTGGATCCTCAGCAGGAAAAGTATGTACTCCTAATCCCTGAGCCACCTCTGCAGCCTGAAAGAGAAGTTTCCTATTACCCAACAGGAAGAAAAAAAAACTACATCCTTAACACTGCTGGCTATGTTTGCCTTGGTTCCATTCCCAAGCATGCCTCCACATCAAGGCGATCCTGAAGGTGATGCGTGTCCATCTGAAATCAGACTTGGGTATGACCACCACAGTCAATAGCTCAAGTTTACTGATCTTCACACTGTGGCCTAGATACTATGATTGTCCTCTCCACAAAGCTCAGTGGAGTTTCAAAATATTCTCAACTGAAGTCCTGGTTTGAACTGGAATCCTACATGGCATTCTTCTCGCACCCTTCCTCTCCCTCTTTTCTGTCCTTGTCCCTCTCTCCCCCATTCCTGTCTTCTTATTGCTCTCTCTCTCCCTTCCTTCATGCCTATCTTTCCCTGGAACTAGATTTGGCATTATTTTCACAAATAGACTGCTCTGGCTTGAACATTTGAAGAAATTAAAACAATATTTCTGGCTAGTGTTCTGACTAAACACAGTGCCCTTTGTAAAATGACACACACTTATTTTTCCAAAGACAAACATTCCATATTAAACGTTTATTTAATTACCGACAAGCTTTAAATCTTAATTAATGTGTATTAAGTTGAAACAGTACAAAAGAAAACCAAAGGAATTTGGTTAGGAAGCATGCTTTGAATTTGAAAAAGAGACTGGAAGCTGGCTATTGTGTGTGTGGAAGGCCATTGTATTCTGTGAGTTTACCACTGTATTCTGTGAGTAAATTTATCACATCAGTGAGCTAGATATGTGGGTTCCTCGAAGACTGGATTTGAAGACTTCTCATTATACATAAAAGTATCCCCTGGTGGTATTCTTTGCTTGGGGACTCCAACCTGTGTTTCAAAGCTTCCTTGGTTCGCCACAGGGAGTGGTGACAAGGAAGCAGACACACTTTAAAATGAAAAGGAAGAAAAATGCAATTTGCCATGGTTGCAGTCTTCTATATTCTAGGGAATCATGTTCATGATTAATACTGGTAGGGAAGATAATGACTGTATGTGTGTGCATGCATGTGAATGTGTGTGTGTGTGTGTGTTTATGTGTGTAAATGTATGTGGGGTATGTATATGTGTGCATATATGTGTATGTATGTATGTATGTATGTGGCTATGTGTGTAAATGTATGCATATATATGTGTGGGTATGTTTATATCTGTGTGTATGTATTTGTATGTGCATTTGTATGCATACATGTATGTATGTGTGTGGGTATGCATGTGTATGTATGTATATCTGTATGTTTGTGTGTATGTGTATACACACACAGGCATATGAAAACTTTACATTCCTGAAGGCACTTAATAACTCTCAAGTGACTTGCACAAATAAAAAAATCTTGAAACCATTGGTAGATGGAGTGATGCTTCTATTCACATTCCTTGGAGCAGTCCATGAGTGCTGGCCTTTTGCCATGAATGAACTCACCCTGCAGAGTCTCTAGGTGTCCATAGGAAGTCTGCACAGACCTCACTGTCTCACTGGCATTTCTTTGTGTTCTTAAAAAAAATTAAAATGCTAGACATGTTTTTTTCTAAAATCTTATTTGGAAACAAAAAAGTGAGGCAAATGCCAAGGAGTGCTCAGAGCTTGGAGCTCTGGGTCCTGAGGTCCCTCCTGAGAAAGTCCTTCCCTATTACCATTCCTGCGGATTATTCTAGTATTCAAGGAATTTTCTGGTTGTTCATTAGTTTGTGTAAAGACTGTCAATGTCCTAACTACAATATGAACATCTGGGAGCAGTTTTACACTCAGCCATGATATTTTAGCCATCCTACCTCCACTTCTCCATTAGATAACAGTAAGCAGAGCTGAGTGGTTGAGGAACAGGAAAGTGAGCTTCGAGTTGAGGAAGACCAAAGAGAAAATTAAATGGCTTCTCTTGGGGATAGCAGAAATACTTTTGCTTGTTCATAGTTTGGGTTCTGCACTGCACAGTTGTCACCATTGTTTGGGACCTTTAGGAAATGAGACCTGGCTAGAGAAAGTAGGCGATGACGGACAGTCGTGAGAGGTTGGTAGTCCTGCCTTGGGTTCTGATTACTGACTCATGGTCTGCCATGAACTATGGGGATACACAGAGACCACAAGCCAGGATAAACTTTTCCTTGTACAAGTGGTTTCTGTCCCTTGTTTTGTCATAGTAACTAACACATGGACCAAAGTCAGCTCCTGCTCTCATTTCAGGGAGCCCTAAGCTTGCCAGTCTGGTACTGTATTTGCTCTATTTGCTAAGGAGCCCTGTAAAAACTGAGAAGACTCTAAAACCTTATTCAGAATATAGGAAACACTTGGTACTTTGGAACAAAAACAAACAACAACAACAACAAAAGAAACCCAATAGCAACAACAATAAACTCCTCAATTTTCTGAAACTTTGCAATGTAGAGTTCAGTGTCCTGGGAAGGTTTGGCTTTAAAATATTCTGGGGTCTTATTCTCTGTTAACCCCTTTTGAGTTTCTTCTTGGCCAAGCTCCACATGTCCCAGAGTGCCTCAGAAGTAATGAAAGGCAGGTGTGTATCTGTATGAGATTTAACCAGTCTCAATGAGACCCTGGTTAATGCATCATGCAAAGTGATCAATAGGAGTTACTCCTGTTTTCCAAAGGTGATGGTGGAGACAGGTGGTGCGTGAGTCAAGGAACGTGTGGTGCTTTCTGGCTCACAGCAAGCTTGCTGGAATTTCCATTTGGAACTGTGTGTACAGGGAATTTTAGGATGGGATGCCTTTGATTAGAAATTCAATTTTAGCCAGGAGTCAGTGGCTCAGGCCTTTAATCCCAGTACTTGGGAGGCAGAGGCAGGCTGATCTCTGTGAGTTCGAGGTTCGAGGCCAGCCTAGTTTATAGAGCGAGTTCCAGGACAGTCTCAAGCAATACAGAGAAACCCTGTCTCAAAAAACCAAAAACAAAAACAAAAAAATCCCTGAAAACCCAACCAACCAAACAAACAAAAACAAAACAAACAAACAAAAAAAAACACCCAACCCAAACCAACCAACCAACAAACCAAAAAAAAAAAAAAAAAAAATAGAAATTCCATTTTAACACCTCTTCATGTCTTCTTCCCACCCCCACCATTTAGGTATTCAGAAATTTATCAATTGTATATGGCTTTTGACATATGTAAAGTTTTAAAAATTCATTCTCCAGATTCTTCTTCCTCACTTCATAGTGTTTTATAATGGCCTACTTTACTACTCACCTCCTCTCTGTGTCTTACTGACGGCGAGTCCAAAATTATTAGGATGCTTTCATTATCTATGTGTGTAAAGCCTATTACTTTCCTTACATTACAATGATGCAGTTTAAATGAAAGAGATATCGCTCATATTCTCTGGGATTTGAGTACTTGGAGGCAGCTTTGGCCCAGTGGCCTTGCTGGAGAAGGTGTGTCAACTCAGGGCAGGCTTTGAATTTTCAAAGCCTCCTGTCATCCCTAGTTCTCCCTCTCAACATCCTCTTTGGGGTTTAGGATATGTGCCTGCTGCCCTGGCTCCCCTCTCCACGATAGTGATGACGTTTTATCCCCTAGAACCATAAGCCCAAATAAACCCTTACTTCTATAAATTGCCTTGGTCATGATGTTTTGTTAAAGTAGAAAAGGAACTAGTAAGATTTTCAACCTTATTTTCTTTCTTGCTTTCAGACATACATAGATGTCAGAAACACATTTGTATGTACTGCATATCATGTCAGAAGTAGATCTATCTTATCCATGTATTTTTTTCCTAAACACATGTGGAGTTCCCCTCTGTCAGCTTTATTCAACAAATTCATACAGGCATTAGTTACCCCTTGAAATTCTGTTTTTTTATGAGTTTATTTCAAGGAGGCATTATTATGAGTCCATCCTATAAATTGGTCTCAATATGCTGTTTTTCAAAATTTGAGTTTTTAAACACATTCTTAATATTGTCTGTTATTATCATATGTTGATCACCATCAATAATGTAGGTAATATTGAGTTTTTTTTTTTAAAAAAGACACTATAAGTTTGCAGAGAGTAGAATTATCCCCCAGAGAATAGAATTCTCTCAGAGAATAGAATTCTCTCCCAAGTGACCAACAATAGCTTCTCCTGAATAGCTGCCAATTCAAGCAATGACCTGTATTATTCTATCAAAGAATTCACAAGACTATCAAGAGCTCTTTGCCCATCATTTATCTTCATCTGTTAAATTTCTGAAAGAGACGTATTTCAAAAAGAAAAATCCCTCAGTTCTCTCAGTTTTTACTTCTTTTGCTTCCAGTCCCACAAATGGGAAGGATATTCATTACTGTTATTTTTTTTAAGTAACAACAACACATCATTAAATTGTCCTGTATTATGCTAATTTTTGCCTTCAGCTTTATTTTGACCAAGTTAAAATTTTATCTTAACTTCAGATTCATACATCAGTGTGTAGCTTTGCAATTCTTTAAACTTTTGATTCTTTTTCAGCCTTTTTTTCTAGTTTAAATGCATCTGTTATCAGAACTATATTGTCATTTCCCCCAAATCTCTGTGACTTCAAATTGATGAGTTTGATTAAATTAATCATTGTTTTATTAAGATTTATTTCAGTTTAATTATTTAATAATTTCCATTTGTTCTCATTTCATTGTTATTTTCTACTTCTTCGTATTGGATTTTATGGTCTTTTCTTGAAACATTTTATTTGCATACATCCATTGTCCAAAATAATGGGGTTTTTAATGGTGTTTTCATACACTCATCATGTCCTTTGACACTATTACCCCCATTACCCTTTGCTGCCCCCCCACCTCTCCTGCTGGGCATCTTATTTTCCCCATACTATTTTTCAGTGGATGAATTGGAATAAATTTCTCTTTATTGGCTTAAGATGTAAAGTATTCACCATGCCTATTTAGTCTTATGTGTGCTTCACCTAAAAAGCACTTCTCTAGTGATGTGGGAACATGTAAGGGTAGTTGTTCTTCCTCCAGAGCTATGGTTAAACATGATGTGAGATGCTTAGTGTGGGTGCTGGGAACCAAAGTTCCTCTGCAAAAGCAAAGAGTACCACCTCTCTAGCTGCCCTCATCTGACAGCATTTGCCCATTGTTTCTCCTGGGTTCTTTGCATGCTTCCCCCACCCTGAAACTTTACTTACTTTGATTGATGGACGTGGGTGCATTCACAGTACTGAAATACTGGGGCTGATGACAGTGTGGAAATAAAGGGTCCCTCTAGAAGTTTTGTCTACGTTCAAAACTTGGGTCCCAGATGGTGGTATTCCTGAAAGGTAATTGTATCATGTGGGTGCCAACTTCATTAATGATTTAAGCCACTAAGGAGGAATGTGTAAGTAATGATGCTCGGTTTGGGGTGTAGGGTAATAGACAAGAGAAAAATTAACCTGACCCTGCCTGTCCCCAAATCAGGGACCTGGAAACCCTATCCCCACGACTCAGAGTTAGTGGCCAAGCAATATTTCTGGATGAGCTATAGTTTTCCCCTAGCTGTATTTTCTCCACTAGCTCACTGCAAATGCTCCAAAGACCCTATAAAAGCCTGCCCCTCCACCCTGCTACTGTCCTTGTTCCTGCTCAAGGCAGCCGCTCTTCTGTGTTTCTCTACAATATGTCTCTTGTATGAGTTTGTTGCATGGTGTGGCTTTGTGATATCCCTTGGCTCCCAATTGTCAAGATACCCTTGTGTTCAGAAAATCCTTCCAGGGAGTACCTGGCCGTCCCCCCACTTCTAATTTATTTCTCTTTTCTATCTACTATGATGTGAGCAAACTTAACCATATGTTCCCCACCCAGGAACATTCTCTCCACTTCACTTCCCCCCCTGAAGCAGTGGAATCAGACAAACTTGGGCTGAAAACTCTGAAAATATGACCCAAGACAAACCTCCTCTTTATGCCAGATATTTTATCACAGAGATGGAATGCAGACTGGCATCAGGTCTAAAGGACAGGCTCTGATGGTTAAATGATGTTCCCTAGACATCCATTGCCAGTATGATAGAAGGGCGACTTGGATGAGTGCTGAAATTGACATGGACTATATATATATATACATATATATACATATATATATGTATATATATATATAGTCAGGTGTATATATATATATATATATATATATATATATATATATATATATATATTCAAGAGGACCTTACAAGAGGGGAATCACACATGTGTCACAGAGCTGAAAGGTTGAAGTAAGGTCCTTTTATATAGGACCCAGGGACAGAAGGACCAGTGAGAGCTTCCCTTCCTGCCCAGAAGTAGCCAGCCCTTCCAACACTGTGGGTCTACCCTAGATAAGTTCATTTTAGATTTCTAATCTTCGGTTGCAAAGATCAGACCTATACTATTTAAAAATCCAGCATTTCTAAAGGAGAACAATAGGAAACCTATGCATGGTTGAGGTTGGTCATTATCTCTAGGAAATTTCCCTAGTTAGATCACATGTATATATATATATATATATACATATATATATATATGTATGTGTGTGTGTGTGTGTGTGTGTGTGTGTGTGTTTGTGTGTGTGTGTGTACATGCATACATATATATTATATGTGTGTTTAAAACCACACATATTTTTATATGTGTATTTGTGTTATTATTTCTAGGTCAAGTTCTGAAAATTATTTACTTTGACTATGTCTATATTTGTATATTCTTATGAAAAATCTCAGTCCTTGGTAATGCAACAATTTTTCCTTATTTATTCTGTCTCAGGTTATGAACAAACCAGCAATAGAATGATAATATCCTAATGACCACCAAACATCTGATCATAAAAGCATTTATGTTTATATTCTATATGAATGAGAGTGTAAAATCAAATTGTTATGTTTTAATGTCATTTGGAATATATATATATATATATTCTCTCTGATTATGCATCAAACCAAAGCAGAATTTTCTTTGTATGTTTCACTTGTAGATTTTTAATGATTGCTTTGCAATTGAACTTCATTTAATAACCATATAAATATCTTCATGGTTTGAATATTAAGCCTATAAATTTAAAAAGTTTGGCTTCTATTCTTGTCTTTTCCAATCTTCTCACCATCCTTTGTAAGGGAAAATAGTTGAAAACCATTGGACAGATGGTATTGATTTATTTTAATGAATTACCCAGAGACTTCATTGTGTATTAGTAATGTGATTACAAACCCAAGAACATACAAACCTTGAAACATTTTCAAAGTATACAGAAGAAAAATGTAGGAAGCACCCCAAACTCACTATCAATCTCAAGTTTGTCAATGGATGTTGCCTGCTTTTTGTTTACTGTCTGTAACTTACTTATTTTTGTATTGTGTGCTTTGAAACAACATATTAAAGATATGAATTCTGTAGTCATCTGTTTGCTAATAATTATCTGGAAAAGATAAGGAATATCAAAACACAAGCATCAACCATTTATCCACAGCTTATACAGAGAATAAGCAAGGAGATCATTAATCATTTTTATAGTTCTCTTTTTTTTTTTTAGCTGGAATCCAAATAAAGTCAACTTACTGCAAGATTTTTTCTTAACTCATTTTATTTTTAACCTACGGTCTCTGTTTCATAACTATGTATTTTATCTGGTCTTGCTGATTAAGCCATTTGTCTATTCTACAGATGTTTACATGATTGACATTTCTAAGATTCTCTGCCTTGGACGGTATTAAAGGCATTTCCTAGTGTATCGCCTCTAAAGTGTTATTTGAACTAAGCTTTTTATTTAAAAGTAATGTTTTGTTTCCCACCCATGAGATGCATTATATGTTTCTTCCCCGATCCCTCTTCAAGGAGGAGTCCTAGTTTCACTAACTCAATAGGGGCTTTCAGAATGAATCTGTTTTGCTCTTACCAAAGCTTGTTTTCATTCTAACTGAAACTCCTCCCTAAAGCCAAGCTCATCGCCCACACTACTTGTGACACAATGCACATGGAAAGATAGGTTTGAGACTTGATTAATATAAAGCTATTTAGAATTTTTTCAAATTAACAGGTGGTTCCTTGGCATCCTCAAAGAAGAGGCTATCTTTTTCCTTGTTTCTCTTCTCTTTTTCTCTTTAAAAATCCACTTGAGTGTCTGCATTTGCATGTATTTGATGAATCTCCAGCCACTGGAATTAGTTTGTTACTGCTCAGATTTGTCCATCCTTAGATACATCAATTTGGCTCCTAAATCATTTTGACACAATTATAGTAAATTTTGACAACTTCTTTCCTTTTGATATAATATTTCACTTTCATCTTGTACATTTCTTGCCCTAAATTTGAATCAGTCATTTCTCCAGGGATCCCTGATTCTTTGTAGAGTAAAATGCAATTATATCCAGGCCATAATTTGGGTACCAGGGGTGCACATTATTAGACACTAGGTTGATGGTAATTTCTAGATGTTCTTGAGATATAAAGTTAAAAACCTGAAGTCAATTTTTATTATTTGAATTTAGGATGATGGTGGGATTATGTTTTTAATTAAACTTCTTTGTAAAAACAAAAGTATGTATGTATGTTCTTTCTTTATGGGAGTCCCAATAACCAAGGTCACTGGTCCTGGTAGAATTATCTTTCCATTTTCTGGGTTCCCATTACAAATGTAAATACCAAAATGATGCCTGTGACCACCAGCATTGTGATTAAGTAGCTCATGTTTATTCTTCATTCTTTACCCTTTATCATTCAGTCAGAATATGTAGTCAGGCTATATTTTGAAGTCTCACATGCTAGCATATTTTACATTCTTTTACATTTGGTAATGCCATTAGCTCGATTCACATATTCTTCCATCTATATCAGTTAAAAACCAACCAATAGATTTATTTTTAAATACAGCCTCAGATTTACAGAAAACCTTAGCAGATACTAGTGTTCCTTCCATATGCCCAACTCTCCATGCCTCCACTGTCTTATTCTGTCATTGGTATCTTGCACTAATACATTGTATTAGTGTATACACAGTGTTAAAAGTAATGAAACTGGGGCTGGGGATATGGCTCAATTGATAAAGTGCCTGACATGCAAGCATTAGGACCTGAGTTCAGATCCCTAGAATCCATGAAAAAATGCCCTGCACTCTGGCAAGTGCTAATATCCCTACCACTGTGGGAATGGGGGGACAAAAGGATCCCTGAAGCTCATTGAACAAATGGTCTAGCCAAATTAGCAAGCACATTTTGCATTCATTGAGAAAGATTGTCTCAAAAATAAAGGTAAATAGCCAGTGAAAATGACTCAGTGAATAAAGATGCTTGCTGGGCAAGCCTGGAAATATAAGTTCAATCCCTAGAACCCATGAAAATGTGCACAATGACATTCAATTCCAAAGAGTTGTCCTCTGACCTCTACATGTGTTATGGTGCATGTGTGCACATGCATGTGCATATGTATGCATGCACTTGTCTACACCAAATAAATACAATTTGGGAAAAATAGATGCAAAGTTATTGTGAGGGAATCAAGATTCACTAGACTCAGTACAGGTTAAGTGAAGTTTATTCGGGGAGAATGCACTTACACACGAAGCAGGTAACTGCTGCAAGTTCCAGCTCCAAGGATTCACTCAGAATGCCCTCTGTCACCTGACCAGAAGCAAGAGAAAGCCCTGTCCCCGACCCCAGACCTAAACTCCACTCTGTCACGTTCACACCTGTGACTATGCCCAAACAGGTGTGGTCAGTACTACAGGTACAGGAGGGGTGGATATCTCACTATAGGAAGTGATTGAGGAGGATACCCAATGTACATGTATGGTCTTCACACATAAATACACTTGTGCATGTGTATGTATTCAGACACATGTGATGCCGACACAAATAAATAAACATATAACATAATATAACTTAGCACAAACTAATAACAAACCAAATATCGAAATTACTTTTAACTCTATTGTGTCACCATTGATACTCATTTCTTGTGCTGGGTATAATGTGAGCTTTGACAAATGTGCAATGACATGTTGTCTTATTTAATACATTTAAGAAGAGACACCAGGACTAATGCAACCAATAAAAGAAAAGCATTTAACTGAGGGCCTGATTAAGGTTGCAGAGAATTAATTCATGAGCATCATGGCAGGAAGCATAGCAGCAGGCATGCAGGTATGTCACTGGGGCAATACAAATAGACTTGGCCTGGCCTGGTGACACAGCTCCTCCAATAGGACACACCTCCTAATCCTTCCCAAACAGTTCTGCCAACTGGGAACCAAACACTCAAATATATGAGCCTGTGAGGTCTACTCCCATTTTAACTGCCCCACAATACTCAACATTACAGCAATAATATACTATAGCCATATTTCTTACTCTCCCAATCATAAATAACAACTATTATGTTTAAAAAAAAAACTCAGTTCATAGTTTTACCTTTTATAGAATGTCATATTTGGGATTGTGCAACGTCTGGATTCTTATTGATCTCTTTCACTCCACAAGACACATTGCTGTTTTCTTCATGGCCTTAGAGTTAATTTATTTTATATCACTGAATAATATTACATTTTATGGATGCATGCAATTTATTTGCCCATAAAGCTAGTGAAGTATATCATTGTTGCTTGTGTTTGGAGTAATGAATAAATTTGCTATAAAAATCGATGTGTTGGATTTTGTATATATACAAGTTTTCATCTCATTTAGGTAAATACCAGAATGCAATTCTGAGTTTTACAATAAGACTGTGTTTAGTTTACATGAGAGGCATATATTGTGACCAGATTTACCCTTCATGTTCCATTTGGTGATTCCTATACTATTAGTTGGAAGGACTATACACCCATTAACCTGCCTTTGCCCCTTAGTCATTTATCTACATTCGGGTGGGTATGGCTTTTATCCTTCCCCATACCTCATAATCCTTCTATTGCCTCCTAGTTAGCTGTTTATGAAAATTACATGTCCCATATTTTTTAAGGAAAAATAACATTTTCTAATCTATACTTACCCTGGTCTTCTTGCATTTTAACTCTCTACAATGTTTAATAGTAACGTGGTTTTCTTTTATGACTTGTGGGTCAGTCTTCTCAAACAGGAGCAGAGATGAGTAAAGAGAAGGGCAGGTTTGAAGGTAGATTCAAATTCCAACAGGAGGCATTGTCAAACTTTGTGACTTTCTGTAAAATTTCCTAACACCGAGAACATTATTTAGTACCAAATTTTATATAAGATTAAACAATATTGAACATTACTCCACCATTTATATAATAGTAAATTAAATAGTATTAAAATTCTACTGTCACAGACTTTTCTTTTGACAGTTAGAACAAACACATTCTTTTTAATATGCGTGCTCACTCTAGTTTTGGGAGATTTAGGACTTTTCTCCATTTCTAGTGTTATTAAATTCCATCACAAGATGTCTAGATGTAAAGCCTTTTCAATTAGCTTCTGCGTGACATGGACCTCCTTCCAGCGTTCTCAGTGTTGGGCACCCTCACTCCCTTTGTTTTATTGTTTATGTCATTGCATCTTTACAAATCGCCATCAGGTCTTTCCACCATCCATATGTTTTGCTTGTGTTTCTAATCTTCACAGGACTTACTCCCCCTATACTTCCTACATTTTCATTTTTCTGATGCCTTTGTAGAGGATTCTTTGGTTTGCTATCTCATGCATCTCATTATTTAGAAGCTGGTGAACTTGACTCACTCATTCAGAGCCTAGTTCACCATGATTTTAGTACTTAATGTTGCTAATGGCCTTACCTTGTGTCTCATATACATGCATGATTTTATGCTTCTATATAAAATCTGGGACTCACAAATAAGAAAAAAGTGAAATAATTGTCTTTCTAACAATAGTTTGTTTTTCTCAATATGGTTATCTCCAGTTGTATCCTTTTTCTTGCAAACAATGTAAGTTTACTCTTTTTTGTGCCTGAGAAAGATCCCACTGTGTGTGTGTGTGTGTGTGTGTGTGTGTGTGTATAGTTCAATGCTCTACTCTTGAGCAGTACCCAACATTGTATACCTATATTTTAAGTTATACTTCTTTGTCCATTCCTCTGTTATTGGACACCTAGGTTGGTTTTAGAATTTAGGCACTGGCAATAGTGCAGCCACAGACATTGCTGTTTACATATCTGTGTCATTTACCTGATGTGCTTCATATACATACCGAGGAGTTTCAAAGGTGGGCCACATGGTAGATCTATTTTTAGTTTTAAGGATTTGCCATCCTGATTCTTCTGTTTGTTTGTTTGTTTGTTTGCTTGTTTTTTCAAGACATAGTTTCTCTGTATTGCTTTGGAGCCTGCCCGGGAACTCACAAAGATCTGCCTGCCTCTGCTTCCCAAGTGCTGGGATTAAAGGTGTGTGCCACTAACATCCAGCTTGATAGTTTTAAAATCATGTTTTCTTCTTATGGACAAGGAAATCTCAGTGATCAGCTGAGATAAGTGTATATCAGAGTAGCAAACAAGGTGATGGAATGTTTTTCTTAGTTGGGTTGTGCTACCTAGGTATAAAGAATTCAAATGTGCAAATTTCAGTCTAGTCTTTGATAGTGTGTTTCAGCATGTTTTGTGAAACCAAAACCAACCAGGGGCTTTGGGTCACAGATGCCTTGAGAACTCAGTCACTCTGACAATTTCAAGGACAAGAGTCTTTACCTTTGTCTACATTTTCATCTCAGTAAAGCTAATGCACATTATGGCCTGGATGTGGGATAAGAACAAGCTGGGGTCATCTCTTAAGCTGAGTAAACTGGCCTCCCTCTCTGAAGTGTGACATTCACAATCCCAGAAGCTGCCTTGGCCCTCAAAAATGCTTTCATTCCTACTCTGACATCAGGTTTATCCTACATTTTGCATCCTGAATTTGAAGTTTAACAGTCCTTTGGATTTCACTTGAAAAGCAACCATGGCATTGCTTCTGAACCCCATGGACAGAAACCATGTCATGTATTTCCCTCCAAGTTTTCATTAGGGATTGCCACTCCATTCGAGCTATTCAGGTACTCTCTTCTATGCCTGTCTTCATCTTTCTGCTCAAAGTTGTCATCCCTTCCCCTGTTCCCCATGTCTGCAACCTGCCATGACCATCCCAGAATCACTTTCCCTTAGTGGCTTCTGTCTCTTTGCTCTCATGAGCTCACATCTATTCCTATTCATTTTAATGGGTACATTTCTCTAGCTCCACACAGATGTGTTCATCCCTGTTGTCTCCCTCCCCAGCCTCTTAGTTTCTTTATCCCACTGCTTCCTGACTAGTCTCCATGCATTCAAACTTGTCATCCTCTGATCCATTCTTTACAACTGACCTCAAGTATCTTCATTGCATCAATATTTTCTAAAACTCTGCCACCCAGTTGCCCTTGAAGTGGTTTGCAAATGTTTTCCCTGGTACCCAAGAAGCATAATGCATATCCATTAATAATAGCAAGGAGACGGTTGATCTTATGATCTCATCCTGTGTCTAAAGAGAAAGTGGGAGATGTCTGCCTTTCCTGAATTAGCATGAGGTTCTCAGAACATTGCAGACATCAATCAGCATGTGAGGGACCAATGAGTGATACATATGAATGACACATTCTTTCTTTTTACTTAAAAATATTAGCATTCATTGTGTACATACATGGTCCTGAGTTTCATGAGGATGTTCCTGAAAGTTTTAAAATAACCTTTGAATATTTCTCCCCCATGTTAGTTTTTTTCATTTATCTGGACAGTTTCAATTTTCCTTCCATAGCATATGCACATACATGATTTTTATATAAACTATACAATTAACAAATTAGAGAGAATAATATTTGAGTTTTCTTTGAGACTAGCTTAGCACGCCTACATGATGGCTGCCAGCTGAAACCATCTTTCTGAAAATGGTATAACTTCATTCCTCTTTATGCTGAATGTGATTCCACTGGGTGTGCATATGTTATAATATGGGCAAACATGGTAGCACAACACAGGTAAGGACAGGACCAAAGTATCAGTGTCTGTGAAAGGAGAGAAGGGAGGACTATTGTGAATCTATAAAACCTAACTTTTGTGTGCATTTCTGTACATGCTCACATACAGATATAGATAAGTGTGTGTTTTTTGAATGGTAGGCTCTTTACTAAAATTGGTGAATAGGAAAAAGGTTTTAAATATCCAATCACCACTTAATTTTGCCTGGATCAATCTAGCATCTTGCTTTGATTTGTGGAACCTTTTTCTAATAAAAACAGAAAACATCTTGACTCAATGAAAATTCAAAACTTGATGTAACACAATTATTTCCCAGTATATTTGTGAGATGTATAAAAATAATGAAAAGACTTCCAGGGTGTATTAAGTTTCCATGGCAACAAACCACAAATGCACCAGCTTAAACAACACACCTTTATTGGTTTACAGTTCTGAATGCAGTGCTTGCTGGGCTGCCAGCAGCTCAATTATCTTTCCAGAGGCTGTAAAAATTGTCCTCAATTTCTTTTTCAGGTTTTAGGAATTTCCCACATTCCCTCAATTTGGATTCCTTTTTACCTTCCAAATGAGGCCCTGTGGATAATGTAAGATGATCTCCCTATCCTAAATCAGCCAATTAACAATTCTAATAGCTCCAATGCTAGCATAGCTTGAACTGTAATAACTCTTTGTGATAGCAAATGAACAACTTGCTGGATCTAGGCCATCTGCCCCACCTGAAGTACATCGTTACTGATTTTCCCATCAGGTTTGCTCCAGGAGAGTTTGGTGGTTGGAATTTGGTTTTAAGTTTGCCATTGGGCTATCTATAATTAAAAAACAAAAATCAAGAAACCAAAACCGCTAATGTTCATTGCAGGGTATAATATCATAGTTAGAAATAACGAGGCATTCTTACCTAAGTAGAATGTCTTGCTTTTCAATTCCCTGTAGCTTTGTAGCTGCAGAAGTTTGTCACTTTCTGGTTCAGCTGCCGAGTTTATAATAAAATCGAAGATGATACTAAACCTTGTTATTGTATTATAAAACAGGCATTTTTGTCATCCCTATATGGAAACATAACACATACATGGTTATGCCACATAAATGGTTACATACATTGTACTTGCAGACCTGTGTTCAGTGTCTTAGTTATGGTCTTAGTTTACTATTGCTGTAAGTAGAAACCCTGGCCACAGCAACTCTTATAAAGAAAATATTTAGTTGTGCTGGCTCACTTACAGTTCAGTGGTTCATTCCATCATGGTGGGGAGCATGGCAGCAGATAGGTAGGCATGGTGCAGGAGAAATAGCAGGCAACAAGAAGTTGGCTGACTGTCATGTTGTGTGAAGCTTTAGATAAAGATCTGGAAGCCCACCCTCACAGTGACACACTTCTAATAGTGCCCCCCCTATGATTTTACAGGGCCAAATGCATTCAAACTACAACATTCAGTTTCCAACAACCACAACTGACAGCTCACAACTACCTGTAATGCCAGCTCCAGGGTGTTCAACACATTCTTCTTGCCTCCCTTGGTGCCTTTACTCATATGCTCACACCCACCCTCCATACACACATAGCCATACACAGTCACACAAAAGACATCTTTGGGTAGTATACTCTTCTTACATCCATCTTTCCCATCTAGGTTACATTTCCAAGTACTCTTATCACACATCACTGCAGTCTTCCTACAGATTAGAAACATGCATGTATAAAAGTGGAGGCAACAAGAATTACTAGAGAAAAAAAACTGTTAGCATTAGCAGAAAACATGTGTGAATCTCTGATATAAAATGCATAAAACCCCCTAAATTTATCTAAATATCCAGATGATAAATGAAGACAATACATTTAATTCTATAAATGGAAGGAGTTCTTATAGCCAATTAAATGCCTAAAAGCACAAACTTAAGACTTAGCCAATTAAATGCATAAAAGCACAAACTTAAGACTTGGAAAGATATTTGCATTTTCTAACACATGCAGCTTAATACTGCCCCAAATATAAAGAAGCTTCTACAAAACAGAAGAAAAAAAACAACCTGTGAAAAAATATGCTAGCAATATGAACAGTCCACAAAAATAGGAATTAAGATGGCTTCTCACCATCTGAAATAATGCCTAACCTCATTTATAACAGGGTAGATGAAAATTAAATGTTCTGTTAGAAGGGCTTTCTCCATCAGATGGGCAAAAATCCAGTCTTACAGCATACTTGGCTTAAAAGGCTATGGGTAAATAGACACATTTATATATTGGTGTTAAGAACTAAATATCGTGGATCTAGGCAGAGAATTTTCCAATGTTCAGCAAAATTACAAAAGTGTTTATCCCTTGATCCAGACATTACCATTCATAGGATGCTTTTGTGCACAAGATTAAATTTTAGCATTAAGGATGAGAGGAGGTAGCCACCAGTAAGGAACGAGTTACACAGAGGATATATGCTGTGGGTTAGGATGAGCAACAGAATTTTACTTCTATGGGATTATTTCTTAGATAACTTCCTAGGGCAAAGGCAAAGCTGTGAAGGGTGCTAATGCCAATCTAAAATTGTGGGGCAGGGAATTTGGTAATCAAATGACGAGGGCATACTGAAAAGCAAAGAAGTTCTCCAAAGGTGGGGAACAGAGGTTAGATCTTTTCAAAGTTATTTTGTTTTGAGGATTTAGTTTTGCCATCTTAGAGGTTCATGCATTATTCTAACATAGACTTTAAAAGTGACGCCCTTTACCCTCCCTGTGGAGTGGGGGAGAGAATAGGATAGGAGGGTGGTCAGGGGGCATGGGAGGGAAGGAAGGAGGGAGGGAGAGAGGGAGGAAAGGAAAGGGAACTGGGATCAATATGTAAATAAGAAAAATTTTAAAAATTAATCAAAATAAAGTGATGCCTTGAAATCTAGCACATGAAACTCACCCCCATAGTCCTTTGGTTTGACCTTGTGATCAAGATCGAATCCAGGTTGCTATAATTAAACTCATCAGTTTGACTCCACAATGCTAGTAGATTATACCTTCACAAATGCTTAGATCACCATATTGCTGGTATTAACAACTAAGAACAGAGTGTGTGCTAACTAGAGAGTCCTCTGTGTGATACAGGAACAAGCAAATACATACTTATACATAAGTTTCACTGAAAACCAAAGCTTGTCAGCATGGGAGAAAAAGGATGAAACATGGAAACTTAGAGTCCTTACTTTGAAATGGAGCATTGGTGTGACCTAACAAAGTATGTTTCAATAAGATGAACTTCTTAATTTCTTTTTATGTCAAAAGTCAAGAAACAATGGGTAATCTAGCATAGTCCCACCATCGTTCCACACTGACATCTTGAAATGCTATTTTTCCATTTTGAGAAGTTGTGACTAAAGCAGCAATGAACATGGATGAACAAATGTGTCTGTAGTAGGATGTGGAGTCCACTGGAAATGTGCCCAGAAGTGATGTAGCTATATCATGTAGTAGAACAATTTCTAGCTTTTCAAGGAACCTCCACATTAATTTCCACAGTGGTTTGTACAACTTTGCACTCGTGCCAGCAGTGAATAAGCTTTCTTCTTTGCCCCCATCCACACCAGCATTTCGTGTCATTGATGGTTTGGGTCTCATCAATTTGATAGGGATCTCACAGCAGCTTTAATTTGCATTTCCCTGGTAGCTAAGAACTTTGAGCATTAGAAAGATTACATCTCAACTATTTGTGTTTCTTCTTTTGAAATTTCTCGGGTTAGTTTTATGTTCCAAATTCTAACTAGATTATTTTCTTGAACTTCTTTTGTGGTTGTTCCTTTATAGTCTGGACCAGTGGCTATCACCCTTCGTAATGCTGTTACTCATTAATACAGTTCTTCATGTCCCCACCCAAATAATAAAATAATAAAATTATTTTTTGTTGCTACTTCATAACTGTCATTTTTGCTACTCTTGGGAATTGTAATGTAAATAGCTGATATGACAGATAGATGATTTGAGACCCCAACGGGGTCACAACGTACAGGTTGAGAAGAACCACTGCTCTAGATACTAATGTTCTGTCAGTTGTATAGTTGGTACACATTCTCCCAACTCTGTAGGAAGTCTATTCATGGTGGTCCTACATTCATGCACACATAGGCAGCACTAAGTTAATAAGGGTGGGATCATGAACTTAGGAGGAAAAGTGGTGGAGGTAAAGAGGAAATGGGGCATGGATTTTATCAAAAGCACATTATATGCAACTTTGAAATTCTTCATGAAAAATACCATTTTCTTTAAATACATTAAAGGGCAATGTAGTTATTATTAATGTGTGTGCATAAGCATATACACAAATACACTCATGTGTAGCAGGGCACATGTGGAAATTAGTGGACAATTCTGTGCAACTGGTTTTCATCTTCCACCCCTGTGTGAGTTCTGGGACTTGAATTCAGGTCTCTAGGCTGTTTTGTTATGCAGTAAGCACCTTTGCCTACTGAGTCATTTCACTGGGACCTTTCCTTGCCAGGATACCAGAATGTTAGAGAAACAATTGAATTTGGATTTTACTGAAGACAACATGCAAGATGATCTTTCTATCTCATAGCAGATAGAAAGACTCTGTCTCGAAGGGTGCTGGGGTTGTCTTGATGTCCCACTGCAGAGGATGAGGGTGTCAGAAGTGTCACCCTTAAAATACCTAATAACCATAAATCAAAATTTATGGTAATTTTCAGCACAAGACAGTATCTCATTATCAGAAAAAAGAATAATTTGAAAGATCCTAGATTTCTCCTGGCCTCTTGTGTGAGCTGTATGTTACAAATCCAAGAAGTGATAAGACCACACTTTTCCTTACAAATGTATTTCAGGTCATGAATATAAAGGAAAATGATAGAATTAGATATTGCCAGCATTGAATTAGTGCTTTTTGGGTAATAATCACTATCTAGTAGAATTAGTAGAGGCATTGCACTTTTTTCTCTTTTTGGAAACATACAAGACTAACTAGGACCGGTCTGCCACACACATAAAACAAAACAAAACAAAACAAAACAAAACAAAAACCCAAAAAACAAAAAATTCAGTATTATCTACTTTATCTTACAAGGAGACAATTAACAAAATTCTTTGGGAGAATCCAAGATGGCAAAATAATCATCAGCAAAGATTAAATTACAGGAAATGTAAAGATACTACTATATAGAGCGAGACAAACTATCAGCGAACCCAATGTATGCAATTCATTTGAATAACAAACTAAGTAAGCATTTAAAAATGACTCTGTGTGTATAACCATAAATATTTAGAAGGCAGTTTGGAAACATGTCAACTTAGCAGAACAACAGTAACATGTTCTGCCAACCCAGGGCCAATGACCTCTTAAGGTATAGGCTTTCTTACAAAGTTGACTCTACCAGGAATGAATTTCTACCTGTGGAGCAGGCCTTATAGCCAATCATAAAATGGTTGGTTGGCCCTATAACTTTCATGCTACTATTGCACCACTGGGGCTGTCTTGCTTGGCAGCCTATAGTGTAGCATTTAGTGTTCACCACTGGGCAATATCATTGATGAATGTTGCTTCCCAGAAGCATATAGAGCACCTTTTGACACTATGACAGCTAGCCAGCAGGAAGGGCACTTTTTCAAGCCAGCTGTAGCTTGAATTCTTTGTGTCACACTTATATTGTAATGACTTTAGCAATAGGGTCTTACCATTCTAGTCATGGCAGATAACCAAGAGTATGACAATATCTCATTTGGGGACCTATGGCACCTTCCTGATCAGCATGTTTAACAGAAAAAAATCCTTGAGGATTCATGAACATTGATGGTGAAAGAGTTGAAGCATTGTTACTTCTGACAGTGATGTTTCATGTTTGATGCTTAACTTGGGTTGTTGAGGCTGGATGGTGGGTCTATCTTGTTATTCATTATACTTGCGATTGTGTTGAACATTTTTTGTGATAAAAAGTTAAAATATTTCTATTAGTTCAAATTTGTGTAGTTACTACTACCAACAATGGGAATTCCTTTATCCCAGAAGATTATTTTTTTGATGTTCGGCTTTTCTTGAGTAACATTTCAAGGAAGTTAATAAGATATGATTTAAGTCAGAAACTCAATTACCTGCTCAAGCTGAACATGGGCAAATTTTCTTCCCAATCAATTTTCTTTGCTTCATGAAAGTCATTTCAAGTAAACTGAGAACTGGATACTAGAACGTGAGATAAGAAAAGAGTCTGTAAATTTATTTTATGGTTTAATTTCATTTTTAATCTAAGCTTTTAGTAATTATATTGGCAATTCCTGACACTTGGAGGTTTAGAAACACTGCAGATGTGAACCATGCTGAGAGGTCCCCCTGCCATTTTTCAGATTGTGTTGAGGTGTCTTCCCTCTTTTACTCGGTCAGTTTTACATTATTTCATTGACTACAACTTTCCTTTTCCAAATAAGAGAATTGGAAAATTATGACAGTGAACAAAGAATTGATTGTCCTTTGTGTATTCTAACTGACTAACCATTTGGGAAAAGAATCAAATTGAGTCCTTATTTCATATTTATCAAAATTAATTCTGTATTGATTTTGCATTTAAATAGTAATAGCAATATCATAAATGTAACATGAATTATTGATAAATGTTTATATAGCTGCCTTAGAACATTTTCTATTGCTATGTTTGAATACCACAGACTTAGCAATGGAAAAAAGGTTTATTGGGTTCCTGATTAAGAAGCCTTGGAAGTTCAAGGTCAGAGAAGCAAATTCAAAGAAAGTTTTCTTGCAGGTGGGGACTGTGCAACACCCTAAGACAGCGATGTGGGAAAACACAAGCTCAGATCCTTCCTTGCATGGTTTTATAAAGCCACAGCAACCATTGGATTAGCCCCCTTCAGCTTTAATGACTGGCCTGAAGTCCCTTCACCAAATACCACAGTCAGGTTCCCTCTAAACTTAATATACATCTTTAGGGGTTATATTCCTGCAAAGTTTAAATAGGGACAGTCAAACCACAGCCATGACTTATGCTGAAAAAGGACTTTTGCTTGTGCTATCAAGTCTGTACTTGAATATGCATGGGAAGTCACCAAACCATTACTTGAATATATATGAGACTTAACCAAACTATCCTGAAGTTCCCATTGCCCCCAGTTAATGAACTGGTAAATGTGTAAACTATGTGTTATGTTAGCATTAATGGCAATTTATTGCTGGAACTCAGGAATGAATGAGAAAAAGATCTTTGCCATTGAAAAAGAAATGATCAAGGAAATGAATAACAAATGCACAGATTAATCAACCTATAAAAATGTTCATATGTGTTTGTTAGAAATGAAGTAAATACAAATTATTTTGAGAATGAGATGGGTCTCAACTGTCAAGGTGACAAGGGTCAAAGGTTTGGTTGGGCAGGCAAGAGACCTCAGTAATTTCAATTCCACAACTTTGAGAGGAGCAAACTGCTGTGGCCTGATAGAAGAGACTCCAATAGCTTTAAGATTCAAATGGTTTTTACAACCTTCACACGGGACTTATTTTTCTCTAGCAGTATGTTCTTGAACATAATAAAACTAGTACAGAAACACGTGGTATATGGTTTGATCACAACATTGATTCCTGGAACTCACTCTATAGCGGAGGCTGGCCTCAAACTCATAGAGATCTACCTGCCTCTGCTTCCTGAGTGCTGGGATTAAAGATGTGCATGCATCACCAGGCCCAGCCCACAGCATTGTTTGAAATAGTAAAAAGCCTTCTACTAACCTGAAACCCAGGGATAGAGGATTTATTTGACCTCTGGGTCAATACATACAAATGCTAAAGGATACTTTGTTAGCAGGATGTTGGGCTCTCTGTTGACAAGTAGAGCAAGAAGGGTTTAGAGCATTTCATATAGTGCCCCACCATAGGATATAAGTAAATACAACCATAGCAAAGAAAGACTAGTGATGTTCTAGTGCATGTCCAGCATGGAGGTACACACTTTAATCCCAGCACTTGAGAGGCAGATGTATGCAGATCTCAATGAGTTTGAGCCCAGCCTGGTCTATGTAGTGAGTTTCAAGTTAGCCAGAACTATGTAGAGAGACACAGTCTCAAAAGAAAAGATGTTATGGTTCTACCTGAAACAGTGACTGACAAGTGACCACACACCCAGAAGCCCAGAGTATTTAATAAGCCACAGATCAGAAGGAATGTGTCATTTTTTGAAGTTCAAGGCTTCAGAAGAGTGAATAGAACGTGAATACACCTTTAAGTCTAAGACGCACACACATCTATGAACTCGCATGAACAGAGACATAAGTGTGCAGTCTCACACAGGTGATGAGGGTAGGTTAGCACTTTTATCTTGATAAATCCCAGAGCTCATTGTTCCTGGCCTCCAGCTCAGTGATGTGAAGCTCCAGGGTTCTTCTCAGTTCTCATCACTGACACCTGCAAAGAACTAACATTTGAGTTGCTGTGGAGAGAATACCACTGTTCAAACAAATGCACTCATTTACTCATTCAATCATTCATTCAACAGGCACACAGAAAGGCATCATTTTAGATGGATTCCTACAGAGTTCAAGGTTTCTATTTACATGTAGTTGTTTGCTGAGATTATCAAAGCAATGCTGGAGAAGTTCAGTTTTAGAAGGACAATGGCAGATAAGCCTTGTCACCCATGATTGCTGACACTGGAGTCACACACATACACTGTCATTTTTATAAAGGCCGTGACTTCTGACCTTATTATTATTGACTTGCAAATGAGGGCAGTGTTTGGAGAGACAGTATCTATGCAGGATGTTTTCCACTGACCCTTCTCATCTTGCAAGGACAAAATAGAGGTCCTACCTAGATAATACCATTTTATTCATCCACATATACTGGACTCATCACTTGGACCTGCTTTTTGCTTCTGGTCTCTCAGCAGCACATACCCCTTCCCTCCATTGAATCACTTCTCCCCACGAGGGCATCTAAGCCATCTAAAACGTGATGTGTCCCATTCTCAAATGATGACCAACGGCATGACATCTGGGCAATGGAGCTGCTTTGTTGTCTCTCCCAAGCATGCCTCCTTTCTTACCTCTCTGATCTATAATGCTTCATGTTCTCAAATTCATAACACCCAGAAAATTAAATGTAATGCATATTTAATGCACTAAAATGTTTGATGAGAATTTAAAAAAATTTGAAGAAAATTCAGGCACAATGGTAAATCCAACACCTGGAAACCCATCACTTAGACGGCAGAGTCAGGGAGAGCCTCAGGTCACGACCAGCCTGATTTACCTATCAAGACCCTATCTCAAAATAAATTGCAAAGAAACTTGCTTACCAGGAAGCTATGTAAAAATTACATTAGAAGACATCTTTTTGAATTTTTTTTAAGAGCAAAGGCAGTGAACAAGTTTAGAATTCTTAATAGATAGAAGACAAGCTCGAGTAGAGACAAAATGATAGCTGCAAAGGCAAATGGCATTGTGACTGCGTGGTCATTTTCTCTTCATTTCTGACTTCAAATTGCCAGCCTGCTTAAACGGTGCATGATGCACACAATTAAGACTGAGCAAGAGATTAGACAATCTCCTGTAGCTTGCTGTTCTTTCTGATGTGGATCACAATAAAAACAGGCTACTCTCTGCATAATAATCCTAGCAGAGGCTCCTGTCAACTAAATGCATGCTGAAAGTTTTCAGCCATGAGCACTGTTGTATCTTCCATATATCTAATGGTGAAGGCAGCCACTGAAAGCCATATGCCCATAAATGAAAGAAATTTCACAGGTGTGGTTGATGTGCCAACCCCTTTAGCTTCCTTTACTGATTCAGTCAACTCTCAGTCAAAGTACTTTTTTAAAAGAGATCAACAGACTTCAAGATGGATTAATTGGTAATGGCACTTGCTGTCAAACCTGCCAACCTGAGTTAAAACCAGGGTACCTAGTTATTCTCTACCTCTACATGTGCTCCATGGCAAGTGTAGTCTGCATCTATCCACATTCCATAAGTAAAAAATAAATGTGTCTAATTAGGATTTTTTAATTATGAAAATATCCAAGCATGCAGAAGAAAATGAGCATAAGTGACTCCCCAAGGTCCAGATTCATCAACAGTTATGGCATGTTCATTTTTGCGTTTTTTCTCTCTAATATTGAACCTACAATAAGCTCCATAGTATTTTTAATTATGTGTATGCGTTTGGGTATGTTCACATGAGTGCAGCTGACCACAGAAAGCAGAAGAATCTATTCCTCAAGAAATAGAGTTAGATGTGGTTGTGAGCTACCCTATATGGATGCTGGGAACTAGACTCTGGTACTCTGTAAGAGCAGCACAAACTTTTTGACACAATCCATAGCCTTCTATTAATGTATTGGATTCAATTCCACTTGCATTTTAAATTTAACACTTTATTCTGTGATCTACATTTGCATGAATTTCTAAGTCATGCAATACAGAGAGATCCTATGTGCTTGACATTTCTTCCCCCTAACAGTACAATATGGCAATTAGGGAACTGATTTTGATCTAGTACAGTACAGAACAGCTCTTTCGCCAGGACCTTCCTATGTATTAATCTTTTATAACCTTCTTTTCTCTGTCTGGGCCTTATACACTAGGGACTATTCATCTGTTTCCCACTCTTGTCTAATAAGTTTCAAAACCTTCCAAGTATGTTTTCTCACTGATTGTCCTGCCATCCAAATGCAACTGATTTTTTTTTAAATATTGTGAGTCATGTTTTTCTTTATTCTCCATCTTTAGAAACCAGAGAGTTGGTCTAAAGATTTACATTCAATATTCTGGAGGGTAACATTTCATAGTATTTGGTACTTTATTTTCCTCATATCAAAAGGTAGCCTGTTAAGCCACTCCAGAATTCCTGATGCTGTTTGATGACTGTTGATCCAAAGTAGGCATGTTTTCTTAATGCATTTATATGGATTTTGCTTTATGGTGACATCTTCCCTCATTGTTTTAACCTCTATAAATGATCTCTGTCTAAACTGCTTATTTCATGGGAGGGAAGGGTGATAAGAAATTTGAGTTTGCAATGCTATTACAGTTTGCACATTTTTCTCAAAGTTTATCAATGAATGTATTTTGTGGGAAGATTGGCTTTCCTTTGCAATCTTGCTGGGCTCCTTCTCTGTAATTACCAGCTGTCAGGGTAAAGAATTGGAGACAGAGCAGGATGGATGCTGGGCCCAACAGTCGGAGTTATGACTCTTTCCCCAGAACTAGTGCTTTGTGCCCCCAATCGGTCATACAAAAGTTCAGATTGGCAACATATTACAAAGATTTCTTTCACATTATCCACCTCCAGTCTCTTTCTTTTCCCATTTATTCTGAGGATATCTGACTGCTAAGTGTACCTAATCAGTCTTCTGGAAGTACTTTATGTCAACTGATATTCAAATTTTTATCTTCAAATAATTAAGTCATTATTTTTGGAATACTCAAATATCAACTCTCAGGCCTTAAAATTGGATATTGTAAGTCTGTAACACTGCCTTGTTTTTATGAGACTGGAGAGTTGGATGCACAGTCAAGAGTACTTGTTGTTCTTCAAGAGGACCTGGGTGAGGCTCCCAGCATGCACATAGTAGCTCCTGGCACCTGTAACTTCACTTCCAGAAGATCCAATCCCCCCTTTGACTTGTGTGGGTGACAGGTAGACACACTTTGTACACACATACATGCAGACACTCACACGCACACATAAAATGAAACAATTTTTTAATTAATGTATTCCTGAAATAACGGCAGTGGTCTCTGACAAAGTTTTCACTTTAGGGCCAGTGAGATGTTCCTGCTTTGTGTTAAATGGCCTGGGGTGAAGATTTGAGACTATTTCTTCAATTTTTCTGATTTATTTCCTTGGCTGATTAACAAACAAAATCGAAAAGTTGTTCATCTTTATTATACATTATAGTTTCTAGACATTTGAGTAGATAAAGCTAGAAGACAGCAAAGTATTAATATATTTGCAATTTTTATTAAATTTAATTTTAATTTCATATGGATATATATATGTACATATATATATATATATATATATAGTATTCAAATAATTTCCTTCATCCTTCTCTGCCCCATCTTCTACCATGCTCTCTTCTCAGATTCATGGCCTCTATTTGATTATTATAAATCTATGAAAATATATGCACACACACACAAATATAAAACCTCCTGAGTCTATTTAGTGTTCTGTGTATACCTTTGCAGAGCTGACTACTAGGTTTTGGATAACCATTCAAGGGGCTCATCTCTGGGGAAATCTGATTCTCCATTTCTCAGTAGTTGATAGTTACATGTGTTTCTTCAACTAGGGTGAGTCCCTGTGCAATTAATTACCTCTATCTACTTTAGGATGTCAATGTGTTTTGGTACTATTTGAATCTTGTTAAGGAAGCCATATTATTGAGATTTCATGGAGATGGCTTCCCTATCACATATCAGCTTTTGCAATCTTTCTACTCCCCTTTTCTCAGCATTCTCTGAGCCTTGGGAAAGGCATGTACTGTGGATGTATGCACTGACCCTGAGCACCTCATAAGAGCTGAGCTTACATTGATATTTCCATCTTATCATAATAGGCTTGTGCTGGTATTTCCACTTCAGACTTAAAATTACAGTATTTTTTATTTTCTTTGATTCTGCATTTATATTTTGTGCTCTACATTCCAAATCTTTTCAGTCAATTGACATTTTTATTTTATCTTAAGATATTTATGAAATGTTTCCAATATTGAAATGACCTTGAATGGTTCTCAGCTTCCAGAAAAACTTAAAATTTTGGTTCCACTCCTTTTTTTTCCTTCCAGAATGTATTTTACAGGAGAGGCACAGTGACAATATGAGCTAAAAGTTGTTTAAATATTTTCCTGGCCAGAAAGTTGAAGCAAACAAACATCACAGGCAAAATGAAAAGACTAGTGATAAATGAGAGGATGATTTTAGTTTTTAATCATAGGCAAAGGATTAGCACTTGAGATCTAAAATACTCTAGTAAAACCCAGACTATGGAAATGAACAGAGATGCACGGAGATAAATTGCTAGTAGAGAAAAATGTAAATGACTTTGAGCATATGAAAACAAGATAATTTTATAGTAAGTTAAATGTTCATTGAAACTATAGTGATGAACCAATTTTGACTTATCACAGTAACAGAAGTCTGGGCTTGGCAGCATACTCTGTTGGCAAGCCTCAAGGGGAGGGTGGTATAAAGGTACTGGCTGGAGACTGTGCAAAACAGTCTAATGTTTTATGGGCAAGGTATCCAGTAATTAGCAAGATGAGTGTACACACCAAGCTTTACAAAAAAAACCCATATCACCCCATTTCAAGATCATTAATTCAATCATACCTGCAAAGTTCCTTTGGCCCTGTACAGATTGTAAGGATTGGGGCACAGCCATCCCAAGGGTGGGTGCACTTTCTGTTTACCATGCACAGCCACAGAACCAGACACTGAGCAATGAATTTGAGTGGATTGAATACATATAACTATTTTATGTGATCATGTGGGCACTAAGCAAAGAGAAAAAACCTCTAACAGTTAGAAAATTCAATGTACCTCTAAATTAGCTCTCAGACAAATGAATCAGAAAAAATTTAAAAATTTGTGACTTCACGTAATAAAGACAACATTTTAACATGTGTGTGGGTGTAGGGGTGACTGGAGCATTGTATTCACAGAAATTTATTATCTCTTAATTCTTACTGTAGGAGAAAGCAGGAAAAATAGATTATTAATAAACTAAGCTTCTACCCAAGAAGCCAAATAAGACAGCTAATAAAAACCAAGTGAGTTCAAGCTAGTCAATAGTATAGAATGAGACAAGTGTTAGGAAAACAGAAAAGGGGATTTTGAAAAGTTGAATCTTTGAAAAGATTCAAAACATTTACAAACTTCTAAGAGAATGATCAGGAATCAAAGAGAAGACAATAATCAAACTACCACGATGAGAAATGAAGTAAGAGATGCCACATTTGATTAGGGAACCACTCAAAAGATAACGAAGGGACACTGTAAGCCAACACCTCTCAACAACCTTGAGAACTTCAATGAGTTGGGAAATCCCTAGTATTGAGGTTGGCTCACAGAGAAAAGGGTATTTGAACAATTTTGTATCCATAAAAGAAATGGATCACTAATTAAAGGCTCTCCCCAAAGGGAAACTCCAGTCACTGAGGGTTTCATAGAGATTTTATTCACTAGGAAAGGGAAAATGCCAACATGACATAAGCTGCTTCAGCATATAGAGAAAGAAGTGAGATTTACTGAGGTATTTTATGAGTAAGCATCAATCTGACCATAAACAGAAAAATACATTGCAAGAAAACAAAGCTAAAAGCCATTATCTCATGAAACTGGTGCAAAATTCCTAAAAAGTTGATCAATCAATATAAAAATCTCATATGGCATATGAGAATTAAGTGGTGTTAATCTAGGTTGTAGCATATACTTCTTTGAGTAGAAAATAACATAATCATCTCAATTGACATAGTACAAATAGTTTGTAAAATGTGTCAATCAGTCATTTAAAAATGTTCAACATAATGTAAATATTAAAGCAAAAAAAAGAAACCTTCAGATAATGATAGACTGGAAAATCCCCTACTGATACTACAGAAAAAGTTAGAACATTTACTCCCAGCTAACAGCTCCCACATCACAATTGAAGCCATAATGTGCACACACACACACACACACACACACACACACACACACACACACACACACACCGTATGTATATGCTAAAGAAATCAAAATTGTTTCAATCATCTACCATCTAACTTTCCACCTTGGATATTATTAACATTATCTCAAAGAAACTCTTAAAGAGTTGACAATAAGGCAACTCTAACTAGTAACAGAGGATATGTCACCTAATTCCAGCATGACAAAGTACCCATGCTTGTAGATGCATGCAATGAGAAATAATAATGACTTTAAAGAACCACAGTATGTTTAGGCATAATTTTATTAGCTTTAAAAATACACATTGGAAACTATGAAATAGTTCAGAATGAAGCTAAGAAGATAAATGATTTAGTGACATAATGTCCATGATTTGGAAGACTGAATAGTGTTTGGATGTTGACTCTTTCTGAGTTTATTTGTACACTTGACATAATCTAATCAAAATTCATAGACTTTTTTGAAGAAATTATAAGGATGAGTCAAATTCACTTATGTAGAGGGAATGTGAGGAATGTACAAAAGGAAGATGTGTTTAGAAGATTTATGTGTCTTTATTTCAGACTATCACTCTGTAATAATTAGATACATGGGATAGAAGATGTCTTCATATGTGACATGCAAGGGGATGACAAGTCCATTTCACATCTCATTTATTTTAGACTACTGTTGGCATAGATGCTCAAGTGTTAACTTTTTATCTTCAGTGTCTCAATTTTCAGTGTTCAAAGCTATACTTTTTCATTTATGAAAATATATGCCTACATGGAACAACTTGTATTTTATTTTTATGTTTTCATTTATTGTCTATAATTATATTTTCATTGATATTTTTAGTGCAGTATCACTATATATATAAATATATGTATACAGATAACATTTTCCTATTTATTATCTCTTCAATCTTAGTGGATGTAATTGCATATTCCTGTTTTATTCTTTTACAGAAAAAGCTACCTTTGATTTGAGGAGGCATATGCCAATATACACAGACACACATTCACCCAAATATTCCCATATACACAAATGCACACACATAAACACATATATACACACATGTACACCAGTTCCCTTACACATGAACATATGTACACATGCACACACATATACATGTGTATAGACACATACATGTACAAAATGCACCTGCACACACATTTTCTCTGTAAGAATTAATTCATTAAATTTTGTTTCACACAGCTCTCTTTTTTAAATGAGAAATTCCTGTCAAACTTTCCAGTGCCTTTTAAATGTTTCCAAAATGTATGATTTTGTTTCCTCAAATCTATTATAATCTGAACCATATTAGTGTTTTTTGAGAAAATATTGAACTATTCTTTCATGATGACAATAAATATTTGACAATGATATATGTTTGATTTTGCTTACTAATATTTTAATTGTTATTTTACATTTATATTTTAAATTAAATTATTTACAATAATTATTTGACATGCTGACTTTTAAGTTTCAATGTCATAGTCTCTTCATAAAAGTAATACGAATAATATCATTTTGTCCTTAGTCATGATATTTGTTTATCTGAGTCTGGATGTTTAATTGTGTGTGTGTGTGTGTGTGTGTGTGTGTGTGTGTGTGTGTGTGTGTGTGTTTATATGATAGTAACAATGAATTTTGTCTGGCTACATGTATGTGAATGTATGTTGAGAAATTAACAAAGGTCAAATAAATACAAAGGAAAAATAAAATGAAGAACTGTGTGAAATAAAAACAGTCTTTCACTATTTTGTATATTATTTTTACCAGATAATTTATTCACTTAATTTTAAACTTATGTTTTTAATGTTGACAGTAAAAATGTCACACACCAGATGATTCTCAAAATGTGATATTGATTAACATCGTAGAAATGACCATACTTCAAGATTTGGCTTGACCACACTTTGCCATGTAATGGGAGGAGCTCATGCCCTGCCCTCCCAGGGAATTTATAGCCAGAAATGGTTGGTGGGGAACAGAGAGACAGGTTTTCAGTGATGTAGTCACTAATAAAAAGTTTCTGCTCCTTGAAACAAATGCTCACAAAGCTCATTGGTCATAAATGTGTGTGTGTGTGTGTGTGTGCACGCACCCAACACACACACACACACACACACACACACACACACACACACACACGAATGAGAACACACATACACACACGCACACACACACACACACAGAAATGAAGCAGAAGGAAAGCTGAAAGCTCGTTGGGAATAAGAAGGAATGAGAAGAGAGCAAGACAGGGTAATGGATGGAGTGAATATATTTAAAAACATTATATACATGTATAGAATTGCCAAAATGAAAACCATTATTCTGCATAATTAACATACAATAAAAACTGAAAATTAAGTGTGCTTAAATGTTTGTTTCAGGGGATTCAGCCTGCAAAAGCTGGCTTTTGATTTAATACATTCAGATTTCCTTTTGTATTGAGAATATTATTAAATACTTTCATATCAGAGACTCAAATAGCTACTAATTATGAATACTGAAAGAGTGAAAGGTAGCTCTTTAAAGCTGGGAACTATGTCATTTTTTGTTGAGCTACCCAGATGATCACACTATGTGATCAGTTATGTAAACAATCAGAAGTAGGCTAAAATAAATACTGTCATTCTGCAGCCAGAAAGCAACATTGTAGAGAGCTTGATTAAACGTCAACTTCAAAGCAGTAATTTGTTCACTCACTGTATGTGAGAATCCAAACACCAAAGTCTGATACTCTTCTCTGTAATTAGGATCTTGTTTTGAATTCAGATATATTTGTGGATAGCTGATAAATATTTCTGAAGACAGCAAAATGCATGAAAGAAAATATCTCCATGTGGTTTGTTCATTTCATGTTCCTGGTTTTCCTTTTCTACATGTCTTTAGGTTGTGTGAACAATCATTTTTAGGATTTGACAGAATCAAATCTATAAAAAAAAAAGGCAGAAGACACTTTTTATTTGTACTAATTTTGGTCCTAGCTACGCTACTTCAAGTGAAGTTTTAAATGCTTGCCTATATTTAGGTCACCCATTTGTAAAAGAAAAACAAATGTTTCTGTTCATGTGTTTTGTGTGTGAGGATTTGTGCATATGAGCACAGATATCCCAAAGAGCAGATCCCCTGGAGCTGAAGTTACAGCTGTTTATCAATTGCCTAATGTGAGTGCTGGGAACTGAACTCAGGTCCTAGGCCAGAGCAGTGAGTGTTCTCAGAGGCTGAGCCATCTCTCTAGCCCCCAAGTCCCTCATGCTTAATACAGTTGCGTTAAATAGTTTACTCACATTTTTTTCCACATTAGAAGGTGCGGTTCCTGCATAAACATTACCTGCCATGAGCAACTCCTGAGAAGTCCAAGTGTGCAGTATCTTTACCTTCCTACCCCTTTCCTCTCTTATTTTCAAGCCTCCTTCTGCTCTGTTTGGTTTCCCTTAGCCATTCTCCAGCAGTAACAATCTAACTAACAATCAATTCTTTGTTCCCCCAGAGAACGTCCTGATTTCTTCTTGTTTCTAAAGAGTATTTTTTCACCATATATAGAATTCACAGTTAAATTCTTGTCTTCCAGCATTTGAGAAATGTGTCACTTCTTTTCTGGCCTCTGTGGTTTTAGCTGTGAAGTTGGTATTTTCTTTATCAGTAATGTGTTATTTTTTTTTCTTGTCTCCCTTGAAGATTTTTTTGTCCTTAATTTTCAGAAGTTAAATTTTGATGTATCTTGGCATGAATTTCTTTGTGTATGTTCTATTTGAAGTTTGCTTAGCTTCTTGAATTTGTAATTAATTTTTTTTTGTTTTGCCAAATTTGGAAACTTTGTCATTTTAAAAATATTTATTTTGAATTTTGTACATGTATGTTTGTGTGTATGTATGTTGTGCACGAGCATGCATTTTATGTGTCCATACCTCTGTGTGCATGTGTGCATGTATTTATTGTATGTGTGCATACCTGTGTGTGCATCTGTGAGTTTGTGTGTGCATGTACATGTATCGCATGTGTGTGTGCTTCTATGTATGTGTGTGTGTGTGTGTGTGTGTGTGTGTGTGTGTGTGAGTGTATGTACCCAAGGAAGTATTAGATCCCCTGGATCTGGAGTTATAGGCAGTGGTGGACATCCAACTCACGACTGTATGTGGGGAAACAATTGCATGTCCCTGCAAGAGCAGTATGTATTCTTAATCACCAAGCCATCTCTACAGCTACAGTCACTATTCCTTTGTATGTATTTTCACTTCTATTCCCTTCTCTTCTATGACTCCCAGAAGAACAGCACTTGCTGCCCCATCACACGGGTCTGCTAGATGATGCTTTCTTTATTTTGAGTCTATTTTCTCACTGTGGTTCAGAGCTAGTTAGTTTTCATCTGTCTTGACATTCATTGACTCTATCCTCCATTACCCCCTACTCTGTGATTGAACATATTCAATGACTTCTTAAGTTTTGGTTATGGTATTTTTTTTTCCATTCTATGCTTTCCACTGAATCATGAGCTATAACTTTGTTTCTTGAGCTTTTCTATTTTTAATTTTATTCAAAATTGTCATGTTTAAGAGAGAGAAAAGGGAAGATAGAGAGAGAGAGAGAGAGAGAGAGAGAGAGAGAGAGAGAGAGAGAGAGAGAGAGAATCTCTCTGAGTCAGAGGGGCTTTTGGAGGATGGTCACTGTGGATAGTGTCCTACCACTGGAATCATCTGAGTGCATCTTGACTACTGACCGCTTTTTTTTTCAAGAAAACTACTGCTCATGCTGTAGTTTTCTTGATTGTTTATATAATTTCCAGTGTTCCCTAGATCTTTTTGATGTTGTATTAAAAGTCTCTTTTTCTGCTGCATCATCTTTATGGGCCATGACTTAGTCAAGGTGCATCTTAAAGTGTGGACAACCCTAAGTGTCTTTATGAAACCAAGTGTTCCATGCCTTCCACACCATCATCTGACTCCATGATGACAGATGGACATGGAGGCCACATCCCTATGGGTCCAGACCAAATGGAGTAACCAATTCACTTCACAATGCCTCATCTCCTACAAATTCATTTTACCTCCTCTATGCTAAGTTGGTGTGGAAGATCAGAGTTCAAATGCATCTTGAAGATAGCTAGGGGAAAAGTAAGTTTGTGCGCATTAGTGCCACTGTCTCCTCGTGGCTGTTTCATTTGTGCTGTGTGGCAGTAGACACCCAGCTTCTCATGGCAATCCAGTGAGTTTACTGTGGTGGAGAATCCAGAATATTCTTCACATTTACCAGGCAGAGTATAGAATATAATCTTTCTTTCCACATGTGGCCATCAGGCAGATGTGGTAGAATCAAAGACTGATAATAATGTTTCATTTGGGTAAGAGATAAAGTCTAAAATCAGTTCCTCCTCCATGGGTGCAAGGAAATCTCATTTCTCTTACAGTCTGCCTAGAGTGGAGCCAATGTTGTCAAGACTGTTTTCTAATGTTAGGCTCAATTTACCTTGTCTCTTGGCTTTGGATGAGCAAGCTTTTCCTGGACTATATTTGGTCTGTGCCTGTTGGTATTTTGGGGTTGAAAGCTTTTTAATATCCTATCTTGTATGTGTGGATGGCAAGAAGGAAGCCCATGAATCTTTGGCCTACATCAAGGTCATGAGGTCCCATTGTGACCAGTTTTCTTTATTTCTTCCATTTTTTCATGATCTTTCCTATGCTCACTTGCCCATGGTGTTCAATATTTCTCATTGAAAAAAAAAAGGAGGAAGAGGAAGAAAATGAAGATGAGGAGAGGAATAAGAAGAGTAGGAGGAGAAAGAAGAGGAGGAGAAGGAGGAGGAGGAAGAGGAAGAGGAGTAAGCGGAGGAGGAGGAGGAGGAGGAGGAGGAGGAGGAGGAGGAGGGGAGGAGAAGAAGAAGAAGAAGAAGAAGAAGAAGAAGAAGAAGAAGAAGAAGAAGAAGAAGAAGAAGAAGAAGAAAAGACTTGAAGGGATTTGAAGGGATGTGCCTCCTCCATTATGGCAGAACCAGAATTCTGTATTGTAGACAGATGTGAAATTTGTTCAGATCCCAATCAGCCTTTATTTTTTATTCCATATATTTCATACTAACCTGATCAGGGATTCCATTAGGTGACCACCTTTTCCTGTAAAATCAAAACCTAAGGATCAGGAGCAGATAATGTCTAAGTCATGACTCCCCTGTTACAAGAAAGCAAGGCAGGTGGGGAGGCTTTTCCTGAATCACTGAGATAGCCCTCTAAAACATGTCTCCAGATGATAAATGGTGAGTGAGAATATTTGATCTGAGGACAAGCGTATTTCCTCTGGATTTATATCCACCATTTGGCAGCACCATGTTTACTCTGTGAACACACTTGATGATAAATGTTCCTTTTACATTAATTTTTCTTTACCTAAAATAGAGGCCTGTTGGGAAGTGATGGCCAATCCATTCCCAGATAGCTTCGGGTAGGGAAATACTGAGTTCCTCATCAATATTACCTTTCAACCCTCCAGGGAAGATTATCTCTGTAGAGGATTATAAAGATAAATAAATTCAAAAGATCATCAGAGCGGTGATAAATCTCAACAAAGATTTGTGATTCTGGGATCCTATTCGAATTACCAAGGATAAGGGAAACATATAATGATAATGGATTTATATTGTCCCAGGCAATTTACATAATATCTTCAGCAGAGTCTACGCAGTGTTGTCAATGCACTTCAAAGATGTGGCTAAGCCCAGAAATAGAGTAAATGAGTTTCCTATGACAAGGGACAAGCTTCACCTACCACAGTAGATAAGTCTCCAGACTCTTCAGACTAAGATGCTCTGCTTACATGATAGGTAGACAGACAGACAGACAGACAGACACACAGACAGGCAGGCAGGCAGGCAGACAGATAGTGTGGTCCTTAACTTTCAGACTGATGTCCCCAACTTTGTTAGTGGCTCTGTTTTTTGCCAGTGTTAAGTCCTTTCAAATCAGGAGAAAGAGAGCAGAACATTCTAGAAATGTTTCCCCCAAAAACAATGAATCAAACATCACAAATTTGGATAAACTAGGTGCTCTGAGATATACATCACTAGTGTAAAACATGTTAATAATCATGAAGGACGTTCAACTGATGAAGTTCTTTAGGCACAAGACAAGATGTATACCCTTACCTTTCCGGAACCGTCCATCAGTGAGGCCATTGGCTGTGAAGCAGTACACTGTGGGGGCACTCAAGTAGAGAACAGAGAACTCAGAACCTGCTAACGGTTTGTGGCAGAGAACCCCTCTTAGACATGCTCCAACCCATTCTCATTTTGTCTAGGGAGGATGTTTCTAAGTGGCAATTTTCACTTTTAATATTTTGGAAGCTTCAGAGCATCCAGGGCATTTCTACACATAGTGTTGAGTTATCCATATGCATAGCAGGAGTCACTCTGAGAGAGAAGACATCAGGAGTGTTGAGCCCCTTAACCTGGGAAAGGGCCATGAAGGATTAGGCCTTTATAAATGACTCCTGCCAGGAGATGGGATAAAAATTTCTGAACTATCTGACTATTGTGGTTGTGGCAGAGATGTCAAAATAAGTTATCTTTTGAGGACCCAATTATTGTTGGTCAATGAGGTCTTATCTCTTAGGGATGTGGACAGCTTTTCCTTTTTTCTTTTTTCTTTTTCTTTTTGAGATTCCTTGCCAGCCACCTTCTTTTTCTGAGAGAAGCGAGTATCTTCACTATGGAGCTATGTTCTTTCCACTTTCTTCTCCTGCTCTGATGAGGGTTATCTTCTGGAGGCTCTGACAGAGTAAGAAGACATCCACAGGTGGTTTTATTTACAGAGAAAGGAGGTGGGCCCCTACTAAAGAGTTATTGACAACTCATAACTGCCGTGAGACAGAATCAGTTTACTTTAAGACTATGACCCCCGATAGGTCATGTACACTCCAGTGGAAGGCCACAAATCCAAAAGTATATGGGCAGCACAAATAGGACTTGATGTGTTAAAGAGGATTAGAGGAAAGAGAAGGTCCAAAATTGGTGGTGGGGCGGGGAGGATGGATCTTGGAGATGTTAGTTAGATGAATATAATAAGGACACACCAAACAAAATTCTCAAAGAACTAACATAATTGAAAAAAGGAAAAAAAACCAAAAGAAAAAACAAAACCAAAAATCCTTCTAGGTTTTCCTTCTATCTTACTTCATCCCCAGCTCTCACCGAGAGTGCCCTGACAGCCTGGTATCCAAGTAGTTCTAATTGCATGGTTTCTCTGGGTTGGGGAGTTACCACTTAGAGTAAACACTGGCTTGGAGTTTTCTCTTTAAATATAAGGCTGAGTTTTCCATGGCTTAAAGGTAGGGAAGCTTAATTGCAGTACAAAAATTAGTGAACGTTACTTCAAGATGCTTTATAAGCAAATTCAGAAGCCAGTTTGCACCCATGACTATATAATCAAAGAGAGTAAACCAAGTTACTCATGTGGAGCCAACAGAGGCTTGTCCTTCCTAGATTTTAATGAGCATTGAACAAATGAGTTGACACTTTTTGAGAGAAAACTTTGATTCAGCTTAACAAAAAGTTTTTGACTGCCTACTGCATGCTAATATAAACAGAAATGGCTGAAGCAGGCATCACCTTTCTTTTGTGTTCACTGACAAATGACCAAATTCTGTTTCCCTCCAAACTTGACCTTGAGATGTGCCTTAAGTTTCAGAAAGTGTTAAGAGGAAATCTGACTTCTGCTCATAGTTCCCTTATAAGCACATTGCTGACTTAGATCCCTAGTCTATCCTTTACCATAATCACCATAATATATGAGTGACCTGTAAATCTTTCATTTTACATGGAGATTAATAAAGATTCGAAGTATAAAGAGCTCTACAAGCACTCACGTTATATGAATGTGGCTCATGAGAGCCCATATGTAGCAGTAGCTGGTGGCTTTTTAAAGTCCTATCAGGAAGCCACAAACATTTCCAATATTTGTCAGCCACTTAAGTGTCTATAGGCAAACAAGGTATCAGTCATATTGTGCATATCATCCATGAAGTGGCATATCAGCCATGCAGCTTATGGAGTACATTGTATTCACATGCAAATCAAGGGAGAATAAACTAGAAATAAAAGATCACAGTAAATGCATTAAGTTGCTTGAAAATGTGTAATTTATTTTCACTCAATGATAGAGGCAAAATTTCTGTAGAAATGAGATAACATCCTAGTGCATGTTAGATGCTAAAGTAGAAGTTTAAGAGAGAAAGTTCCACTTGGAGTTCATAAGCAAATAAATGATCAAGGCGAAGATGTCAACCATGTCATATTACCTATTTTCATGTTGACCAGTTAAATTATATACTAGTTAGTGTATTGGGTTAGTTAATAATCTAAAAAAGAGAGTTACTCTTAGAAAATTCTTATATTTTCACAGAGCCTAAGAAAGGCTGATCAATCTAGGTGAGATTTAATTATGTCTTTGTGATAATTACTTCAGTCAAAGAGTCACCACATTGGAATTCTGGTTTGGTCAGTGACTCACCAAATGAGAGCCTGGTGAGATTTTTCTCAACCCATTGGGCTACTCTTTTGCTGAAAAAGACTCATATTAAAAAAATCTAGGAGAACTATCTAGTATTATGACTCTTTGCCACAGAGTCAAAGGGGTTTTTATATTTATGACTTAATCTTGCATATCATAAAAACGATCTGGTGTTATTAAAGTATCTTGTCAGGTCAAGTTCATTTAGTGGCACTGTTACATCCTAGCCTGAGAGGACGCTAGGGCTAAGACCCACATCTAGCAATTAAATTGCTGAGATCCCAGAGGAGAAGAGTGTTGATGATATATTACCCTGAGATAGGATAATGTAAATGAAAATGTTCTGCAAACTGTTTGGGGCCATATATATGCCAGGCATTAGACATCATTATTACCTTCTCTGTTTATTGAGGTACCCACTTACAGAACTGACTTAAACATCCTCCATAATATGTCAGGGGCAATTTGGAAGAACTTCCATTTTTTTTTATCCTGACACTCTTTCCATTGCTCCATAGGAGCAATATTTATTGAGTTGCCTCTACTTGTAAAGTACCACTGTGGTGGGAATAGACAGTATTGCCATTCTCAATGAGTGCACGATCTAGTGAGTATGTACAAAGCTGGAGTCATGTATGTATTGTCTTTTAATGGTTATTCATGGAAAGGACCATTTCTGAGTAGGTTTTAAGCTCTTTGAAGCTTTACGTTTGACTTTTATTTATTTGTACTTCATGATGTTTCATAAGCTCTTGGGCATGTGGGTCCTAAGGAAAATATTATTTGATAGGAGAACAGAATATAATCTGTACAATATAGCTTAGAGCAGTGTTTCTTAACCTGTGGGTTGTGACCTCTTTTGGGGTTTGAATGATCCTTCCACAGGTGTTGCCTAAGACCATCAGAAAACACAGATATTTACATACTAACACATAGCAGTAGTAAAACTACAATTATGAAGCAGCAGTAAAAATAATTGTATGCTTGGGGTCACCACAAAATGAGGAACTGTATTAAAGGGTTGCAGCATTAGGAAAGTTGAGAACCACTGGCGAAGAGATTCTATAGGTAAATTATCACCCGTGTTTGCATTTTTGTTGCAACTTGAGGATGTGTTTGGGTGCTCAATTTTACTTAGCGAAACTATACTAACCCAAGATTAATGCAAAGTAATAATCCAGAAATAAAAGTCACATTTGCCAGTCATGGATTACTGCACTATGTAATATTTATATTCATTATGTCATTCATTCCCCACAACAATCATATAATGATGGTATGATTCATCTTGCAGGTGAACAGGCTAAGTTTTGGAGAAGATGAAACTGAGGTATCCAAGGGCAGAGCTAGTAACTGAACAACAGGCATTATTATAAATGCTACCACTTGAAAGGGATGTCTTGACTACGAACCACACCTAGTTGATCTACCATAACTAATACCTGGAAATTGAAAGCTGGCTAGGGTAGTAGTTGCCCATGATTTTGGTACCAGTAGCTAGCATCTTACAGTGTCTGAAGACATTTGCAGTTGTCACATCTGTGAGAATGCTGTGGAATCTGGTGGGCAGAGGCTCAGGGGTACTGCTTGAGAGGCTCTGTTAAAAAGGGGTTCCTTCCAAGATAGAAAGATCTAGACCCAAATTATCACAGAATCTGGACCTCTCTCCTTATCCCAGGGTAGTTCCATTTTAAATCATAGTCTTCCTGAGGAAAACAGATAGCCATGAATACACATAACCTAAGAGTCTGCCATGTTTAATCCTCTTTGTACACTTGACTGGATTTAGAATCCCTGCCTCCTGATTTGTCTTTGATGGTATTATTTCTAGGTAAGTTTAACTGAGGAAGGAAGACCAACAATGAATGTGAGCCTCAATATCTGATGGGACAGTATCTAGTCTGGTTAAAATGGATACCCTCAGTAGGGCATCAGCATTTGTCTCTTTCTGCTACCCAACTGAGGATGCAAGGTGACCAGCCATCTTATATTCTTTAAGCCAAAATAATCCTTCACTTCATTCAGTGGCTTCTTACAGTTTGAATAAAACAATGGGTACAGACAATAATACAGAAGAACCCAATGCAAGATTAGGCAAACACTAGTGAACAGTGCTTCCACAGCTACCATTTAAGATGCCTCAGAAAGCATCTTTCTTTCTTTCTTTTTTCTAGGAAGTAAGATTAACATCCTCTTTAGGCTACTTTTAATCAAATTTAGCATTTGTAAAGTTTGAGTGTATAGGCCATCTGCTCACATCAACCCTCCACACTTCTGGCCAATTTAGCCCCATGTCCTCTAGTTTTCTGAACTATAAAACACCACGGAAGTGGCTCTTATATCTGAAACTCTTTCCATCTAATAGTCATATAGCTTTGTCTAGGGCTGGCTAAGATAAATAGCTGTAGCAATTTCAAGGTACTTAAAGTCACATTTCTTGATAATCTCTGAATTTTCAGAGACCATTAGAGATCCCCGTGTGAATCTTCGAATAATGAAAAGTACATTCCAGATAGATTCGTAGGTACTCTGCTCTTGCTGCATTGATTTAGAAACACATTTCTAAATCATTTTTTTTTCAGATTTTTAACTTGTAATAAAATGAGTCTTTGCTGAAGTGCCCTTTGCAATCTAAATGCTTAGGCTTGAGAACCATAGGCCAAATTGAGAATTAATTAACATTTTGAAGCCATGGTGCTATATTGCTTAACCCTAAATTGTATTTAAAATGGAGATTGATCTCACGACTATAGCAAAAACAACTGTCCCCTCCACCTATGCCCTTTAAATATAAAATATATGAGTAGTGTATATTTAGAGAATGAGAATAAATAATGTGACCATTAAATGCCTTTGATGAAGCCATAACCATATCCCATCATGGAATCCACATTCTCCAAGTCATCTTTCTAACTTTGAGGAAACACTTATTGCAGAATGAGTAAGACAGAGAGTCACCCAATATGGAGTGCATTAGGATAATTTATGTATTCATAAAAATGCATAATAGACATTTATTTCTCAAAATTCTTAAAGCACAGGTAATAATGGAGCCAGTCAGCAATTTGCCATTTGCGATTAATCATACTCTTCATATTCACAATATTCAATTTTTCCTGCTATTCAAGGGAGTAATGATTAATTGATAAAAGTTTAACAAGTGCAGTAATGGCAGGTGTTCCAAATTACAAAGTCTTCCAAACGATTCTCCCCAAAACTACTTTATGCTAATTTGTACAACATTAGTCATAACACTTTATGATTTTACTTTTAAAATGACTTCTCTTTTAGTCACCCTAATTTAATTAAGAATTTTAACTAGTTCCATGTATCAAGAACACCAATGAATTTTAAATTTGCGAGTTTGATTACCATAAGAGATTAACAGGAAGACTCATAAAAATGCACGGCTGCCAATTAGAAGCATCAACACTGCGTAAATTAGAATTTGTTAATTGGTTTAGCAAATGTAAATTCAATTTTTTGAAATTTTATGAACTGAAAAATTGATTATATTTTTGTGAGCCTCCAGAAGTATGTTATTAACGCTGATATTTGCTACAGCAATTCCTGAGATATTGCTTTTGTTTTAGACACAAATTCTTCTATTTCATTTATTTCACACAAATCTGACTGTACCTTCATTTTTCATCCCCACAGGTTTCCCCCCACCTGCCACACTATTAAACAGATACTGAAGCACACATTTTTCTTTCATCTGTCTTTCCCTCTAGCAAGAAGGATAAAATATGCATTTTAGGTAAAGATTATTATGTGTACTTTCAGTATTAAAGTGCATGTAATTAATTTCATTTTCTTAAACACTCGGTGTTTATAAAAAAAATTACAGATGCTTTTACAAAGATATGTGTGGAAATAGCATTCAGGTATGCAGATTAATACTGTCTGCCTCTGGGAAATAGACCTAGCTATCTTGCATGTTATAATTATAAGAAAAAAAGCAGCTATATTTTAGTATGCACTGTGGAATGGGCAGGTCTTTTAGCAATGGAAAACCAGAATCTATTCTTAGCCAAGTCTACACACAGTCTGGTCACGATTCGTCCATCACTTGCTTCCATGCTGAGTTGTTATCAGGAAACCGAGGGCAGAATTTAGGATAGGCTGGACATATTCTCATGGTTATATCTTCATCCTATGAGAATGGGAAGTGTGCAGGGGGTGAGAACACAGCCTTGGATGGCTCGGTGAATCCATCACTTTGAATTTGCTGGATAATTTGACTCATTCAAGAATAGTCATGAACACCCTCATTTTGTCCCTGAACTTCTCCAGCTCCCCCCCCACACACTGAGAGCTGTTTTGAAAAAAAAAAATATCTCAGTGCAGTGTAATCTCTCCTAAAGGTTCTAAGTTCAGCAGATGTATTTGGTTCAAAAATCAATGCATATACTGTCTAAAATTAGTATAATTCAATTACTGTAGCCATGATTAGCTTCCAGGGGACAGCGTGGTATGAGGCAGAGGGTGAAGGAGGCACAGACTTTCTATTTTCATCAGTAGAGGTGGGGAGGGCTTAACACTTAAAGAGAATTTGCTTCCTAAAGAACGTTCTGTATCTCATCAGTGCAAAGCAGGACCTGAGCCCAGATAACCTTACTTGGGAAGCAAATGGTGAAAGGAAGGTCAGTGAAGGCTGCACCACAAACCCAGGCTTCGAAGAGATTTCACTAGAAGCCAGCTGTACTGGAGGGAGCAAACACCATCTGCTTATGGGCTGACTTATTTCCCTCAATTTTTCTTTCCGTCTGTATAATTTTCTCCATTATGATCTTCATGTTAAATTAGTTTAAAAGGAAAAAAATTGTGGGAACCTCAGTTCCCCAAACTAACAAAAACTGTATTTAGTACATTTGGAGCTTAGTTATACAGTTATTATATTATACAGTTAACAAGGTAAGGAAAGAGTCATGCAACATGTGAAAATATACTCACATTTTTTTCAATATATCCACCAAATATTGTATGTCTCTTAAGTGTTGGGTTCTGAATTAGACACTTTAGCAGCCGGACACTCGACACATATTTAATTAAAATCTAGATAAATAGTAAAAGTCATTTCAGGATTGGTAATTGCCATGAAGAAACATTAAGAGATGAAGGGGTCAGTGTGAGGTGAGAGTGACATTTCATCAGATACATCTGGGGGAATCTTGGAGTCCCACATGGCTCTGCAGGGGAAAACTCATCTGCAGAAATAACAAGAATATTCCCAAAGCAGGCAAAGTCAGCCTGGATGCTTTGAAGTCAGAGTAAGAGAACCAGATATGAAGGCAGGAAGAGGAGAGCTGGCTGTGAGGCAGCATAGGTTTGAAGAAAAATGGAATAGTGCTCTGCCCAAGCAAAAAGTCTGGATAGTGTCATGCCCTCATATCCCACTTCCAAAGGGTGATGTTGAGATAGCCAGCATGGTGCCTCGAGAGTTGGTGCTTTGGGGCATAAGAAAGAACCTCTCCATCATGGACTTCAGGTCTAATAACCAATGATGCCCAGAACCTTGCATCATAGCCAACGGAGTATGTACCAGAGCACTGCAACTTAAGTATGGCCAATAAAACTAAACACCATATAGACCAGAGCAATGTATCTGTGAGCTCTCTAGGGTCTCTTCCTCCTATAAAAATCTGTTTGTTGATTACCTGAGGAAATAATGTTCCAGAGTAACTTGGAAAATAAACACAATGGTTAAAGGAAACCTACCCCAGGAGTACTCACTTAGTATGATGTCAGTTTTACTTGATGTCAGCCCTTTCTTCTTTTATTGGACATTTAGTTATTTTAGTTTGTATGCATGAGTGCATCACATCAGTTCCTGATGATGATAGAGTTGTGTTTTGAACATCCTAAAAATGTGTTTTAGGCATTTGTAAGTCACAATGTCCCTGTTGAGAACCCAACCTGGGTCCTCTGCAAAAGCAACAAGTGCTCTAAATCAATGAACCATCTTTCCTGAACACCTTTAATCTTTCATCTGTGTGTGTGTGTGTGTGTGTGTGTGTGTGTGTGTGTGTGTGTTTAAATTTATTCTTTGAGAATTGCATGCCTATATGGTGTGTGTTTGGATCAAATCTATACTTTGTATTCCATATCCATCTCTCCTCATAGCCCCCATCACCATGTCTCCCTCTAACTTCTTATATTCATCCCCCACCCTCCATCCCCTGGACTGGCTGAGAACCTCACAGTCTTCATAGGATTCTAATTATCTGCTCTCCAGATGAGATTTTATGGGAAACTCCAGGGCCAAATGATTGTGCTTGAAACCACAATTTCTTAGGCTCTTAAGGAGAAAAACAGTGTTGTGGCTCTCATGGCTCAGTGGGGTGGTTGACTATTAAATACTTGCAGGTCATTTCAAAATGACAAGTGTCAGTTATTACTGCGTCTACTATTATATCATTCCCAGTTCTGAGTTAGAGTGAGCACTGGACTATGGCTGGTTTACCCATCTTCTGACACATTCTATTTAGTAAAGAAATCAAATTCCTGCCCAGAATAATTAATTACTTAGTGTCTATGAGGCACCTTGTGGGTCTAGAGTACCCAAATGCTAAGGGCAGTTATGAGCCAACACTAAGGCTTGGGGTTGAACTTTGTAGTATTGGCTGCTGGTTGGCTTTCTTTACATCATGGTTCATGTGGAATATAGGAACAGGACCTTGTTTCTATATTCTCTGCAATGCCTGGTTGCTTGCTGAAATAATGTAACTGGACAATAAAAGTAGCAGTAAAGTTGTAATCCTTTCTCTTGATTTGCCTCCATATTAAAAAAATAGATCAGACGGGAAGAAAGATGTTCTCTTATTTTTGACATAAGATAATTCAAAGTCTTTGCTAATGGGAACATGGACTCACTCTTCTTCCTCCTTTCTGCTTAGCAATCAGGAAAATGAAAACTATTTACTCCAAGGAGCCTGGCTGTATCATTCTTAAATCATTTATAGCTCACTAAGTGCTTTGAATAATGGAGAAGCTAGGAGGGCCCCTGATTCAATTTTATCTCCTTTGTTCTTCTAGTATCTTAGTGCTTTCTTGCATTTAGGGGAAATAGCAGAGAAAAGAGAATTCGGATTTTTTTTTAAGAAACCGATTAAAAGCTTTAGCAGGTCTTGAGCTTTAATCAAACCTTTCTGTTTTCAGGGAGGCCAAACCTCAGGGGACCTGAGACAGCCTGAAAGTTAAGCATTTGCAAAGCAAACTAAATTTATGAGCTAAGTATCATTTCGTTTCCCCTGTTGCCCTTATCCTTCTTGTAATAGATGCGACATTAGCTCTGTGCATTCTATAACGCAAAGTCTCCGCTAGATCACAGTATCAAATTATGAGAGCACATATTTACCTGACATTTTTCCTTTATAAATGCTACATTACATATGTATTCATTTTCCTAGGCTGTCATAGCTAGTTATCATAAACTCGGTGGTTCAAAACCATAGTTATTTTCCCTGTTACAGTTCTGTAGGTCAATAGTACAGTCACAGCTCGGCTCAGCTAGCTCTCAGCTGCATCTCAGTGGCTGGAATCAAGTCTGTACAGGGTGTTGCTGTTTTCAGGAGGCTCCAGGATAGAGTGTATCTCTGGGTCCATTTGGTTGTAGGGCTGTGGTCTCTGATCCCTTCCTAGAAACTGCATAGATGTTTCTTTCAGTAGATACAGGCTACTAGCATCTGTTGAGTAACTGCCTCCTTTCTCCCTCTGTAAAATTAGCAGTGAATGATCAAGGCCTTTCAGGTGATGATGCTTTATCTCCACTATGTATATGGCTCACTTGACTAGGTTAGGCTCACCCCAATAACCCAGAGCAGTGGTTTTCAATCTGTGTGTCATGACCCTCACAGAGGTCACATAACATATATTTACATTAGCATTTATAACAGTAGCAAAATTACAGTTGTGAAGTAGCAATGAAATAATGTTATGTTTGGGGGTGGTTATCACAATATGAGGAACCATATTAAAGGGTCACAGCATTAGAAAAGTTGAGAACCACTGACCTAGAGCAATCTTACCATGTTCATTATGCCCTCAAGTTCCTTTGTCGTGGAACACAGCACAGGTTGCAGTGAGTAAGCTTCACACAACTCTGAGACTGAGAAAATCTTATTAGCTTAGGACATACATTATGTAAGGCAACAATTACTGTGTTCATTTTAAGGAGTTATTTTTATTTTATGTGTATACATGTTGGACTACATATATGTTTGTGCACCATGTACCTGCAGTGTCCATAAAGGTCAGAAGAAGGCATAGGATCTCCCCTGGTGTTACAGATGGCTATGAGCCACTATGTGGATGCTGGGGACTGAATTCTTGTTGTCTGAAAGGCAACAAGTAGTCTTTTCCCTTTTAGACATTTTACTGATTCTTTGTGGATTTCACATCATGCATCCTGATCCCACTCATCTCCCCATCCCCTTGCATTTGCCCTCTGCCCTTACAAACCACCCCCCCCACAAACAAAGCAAAATTTAAAAGAACCCCCTCCCAAAATAAACAGGCAGAAATGTATCATTGTGGAAGCTGCAGTGTGCCCCAGTGAGCCACACAGTACACTCTTTAGTCCATATCTCTTTACTTGTAAGTGCTCATTGCTGAGCATTGGTCTGCTTTGAGGTCTCTGGCTTTTGCTGTACTATGCATAATGGACCCTCACTGAGACTCCTCTTGGATATCCTGTTGTTATCCTGAGTATTCTTAACCATTTAGCCATCTCTACAGCCCTGACTGTGCTAATTTTATAGATGAAGAAAGGCATTGTCTTTGTGGTATAACTAATTACTTTAACAAGGGCTATGATCAACTTTATAGCAATGATAGGTACAATGGTGAAAAGCATCTTGGTTTCCACTAGCTATTCTTAGCTTTAATAATATCCAACAACTACACAGTAAAATCCACGTCTATGTTGTCTGGGGACATGAAGATGAAAGGTATGTCTGGATTCTTACAGATTATAATAGTTAATTTTTATTGTCAAGGTGCCTGAATTGGGAATCACCTAGGAATCCCATGTCTGTACAGCCCTGTGTGGGCATTTCTAGAGAGGGAGGCTCCACCTCGAATGTGTGCCTTGCCATCCTATTAGTTCAGTTCCTGAGCTGAGTAACAAAGGAATGGTGAACAGAGCACCTGCATTTATATCTCCCTTATTTATATCATTTATATCTGATCAGGTGCCTCATGTTCCTGTCACTATGACTTCCCATGGTGACACCCTGTATCCCTTCAAACTGTGAGCCAAAACTAATCCTTCTTTGCTTAAGTTGCTTTAGTGAGGTATCTTGTTATAGCAATGAGCAAAGTGGTGTATAGGTGATTAATTTTAATATAATCTGTGAAGGCAACCACACTCCTTTACACAAACCCATATATATATATATATATATATATATATATATATTGTGTGTGTGTGTGTGTGTGTGTGTGTGTGTGTGTGTGTGTGTGTGTGTGTGTATGCAGTCATTTAAAAAAAACAAATCTTTACAAAATGCAAAATTTTACATTTATCCTCAGAACACACACTCTGTCTCTCTTTGTGTCTCTGTCTGTCTGTCTGTCTGTCTGTCTGTCTGTCTGTCTGCCTGTATTATTGTCTTCTAATATTATAAGAACTTTTTGGGTTGCTAGGAGCAGCAGGCAAATTTGAGCTTGCTTTAGTTAGAACATCAGGACTTTCTGATTCGTATTGAAAATCATGAAGGTGAATAACTTTAGTCAAGAATCACCGAGCTAGGAGGAGCTCAGAGAATGGATTCAAAAATCTCTCTCTCCCTCTCCTACCTTTCTTTCTCGTTCTCCTTCCCACTTTGTCATCCCCCTCACAGTATCTGATCTTAAGTATTAGATATGGACATTTTCTTATGTAGAGAGATAATACTAGGTCTTCAGGACACTGGCATCAGTACCATCTGGGGATCTTGTTAAAGTGAACTTTGGGGTTCAATAAGATGGGAGTGAGACCCGAATATAGTGTTTTTATTTATTTACTTGTGTGTGTGTGTGTGTGTGTGTGTGTGTGTGTGTGTGTGTGTGTGTGTAACAAATGGGGGCATGTGACATGCCACAGTACATGGGTGAAGGTTAGAGAACAGCACTGCCGAGATGGCTTTTTCCCTCTGAATGTGAGTTCCAGAAACCAAACTTCTCTTGTCAGGCTTGCACAGCACGTGGTTCTACACAGTGAGCCACCTCATCAGCATGAAATCCTTGATTTTCAAATATCCTTTTCATTTAAAGTTTCATGTTTATGAGCGTTTTGCCTGAATGCATCACATATGTGCCTGGTACACTTAAAGGTCAGAAAAGGGTGTTGGGTTTCCTGGGACCAGAGTTGCAGATGCTTGTGAGCTGCCATGTAGTTTCTTGGAACCAAACCTGGATCCTCTGGAAGAATAGCCAGTGCTCTGTATTGCTGAGCCATTTCTCCAGCTTCAAATTCCATACTTTTAACAAAACCCCAAGGTGATGCTGGTGCTGCTGATCCATGGACCACATTATGATCAGCAAAGCATTTTGCCATTGATTGCAGGAGCCACATCAAACACGAGGGAGGGTGGCCATGGTGAAGAAAATGAAAACACAAAGGTCTGTAGAAAGGGCAAAGGTCAAGAACACTGTAAAGAACAGTCTGTGTTTTATCTGAAACCCTTTTTTCAGAATCAGGGAGGCAACAGTGTTCTCAGACCACTAAGGGGTCACTTGCATTAGTTTTCTTTTGTGCAAGGAAATGGTGGATCCAGCCATTTATCCATGGACATGGACCAATACAGAGCCATGATTCATATGACAGTGATGGAGTCCCTAGAAAGCAAAGACACGAATAGTATAGTATAGTATAGTATAGTATAGTATAGTATAGTATAGTATAGTATAGTATAGTACAGTATAAAATAGAATGAAAGGAAAAAGAAAACAAAATGAGAGAAGGAAAAAAGTAGCAATTCTATTTTTTAAAAATATCCTAGAATCGAGTGATGCTTTGGAGCTGTAAACTGAGGAGGTTGCAGAGGGAGGGCCCTCTAATAACAGAACGAGATTTTGACTTCCACAATCCACATCAAACAAAAACATCCAAGGCAAAACTGTTGATTGGTAAAATCCTACCTTATCATGGAGCACATTTCTTGCTTGAAAGACTAGTGGACATCTGGTTAGTCTGTCCTGAGTATTTAGATGTTTCCTTCAAAATGAGCAAGTGAACCTCATCCAGAGAAAAAGAGTGATAGTTTTTCTTCTTGGTGATGACATTTGGGCTTTCAAGCTTGACATCTCAATTCTTAAAGGCATTTCTTGTTTTTGCTGTGCTTGTTTCTGAGACAGAGTCTGGCTATGTGGACCATGCTGGCCTAGAATTCACCAGTTTGTTAAGTGCTGGGACTATAGATATGTGCCACTACACACAGCTTTGAAGTTTTCCTGACAAAACTTGATGCTTTATTAATCAATGTACTTTTTCATATCTCTGTGTTGTTATGTGGACTGTTAAGTATTTTAGTGAGACAGGTTTTCAAAATGGCTAATTTTGAAACTACAAAATGTTAGTAGGGGAAATCCATTGAAAGTGGGAGATGGGCATAGATGATTCAACACCAAGGATAAATGGCTCCCTCAGTGTGTGTTCAGATCCACACCCAATTTAACTTAAACTGTCACTTGTCCTGTTTGAGTGTTGAACCAAAGGATACCTAGACTTGTTTAAAATGCTTCCTAAAGCCTGGGGATACAACTAAATTCAGATAAAACCTGGGGTTAGATTCCCAGCATGGTGGAGCACACCTGTAATCCCAGCACTTGAGATATAGAAGCAAAAAGAAAAAAAAAAAAAGGAACGCCACTCTCATACAAATGGAATGCTAGCATCAAGCCTAGAATATATGAAACCTTTATTGTCTCAAAAAGACAAGACACTCTTATTATTAAAAAGTTGTTTGTTTTCAAAATATACATCTCTGATGACAAGATAACCTTCGCACAGCACCTCCTATGTACACAATACAGCATACTGAGTGTTATGGTCAAGGGAATGCTCATCTGTATTGTCTAGCCTCAGACATGACAGAAACTTACCAGACTGTGATCAAGGACACTCATGTCACCTATGATTAGCTTTGGAGAAAATAATCACTTTTTCAAAAAAGTAGTTCTGTCATAAAAGTATTTTATTTTCATAAAATAATATCTGATTTATTTAGTATGCATTTGGTTTAATGTTATCTTAAAGGCATGAAAGGAGGCACTTTTTATTCTTTTAGTAAGGCTTTTTGATGTTCTTAATAGTCTTCAAGATTGTCAAGAAGTCCTTGACAATCAGACTGTCCAAGGAAACATGTACTCTATTTAATAGAAGTATTGACCATTTAAGAATCAAAAATAATGAAGTCTTTTAAATGGAAAAACATTTCAAAACAAGTGGGCAATGATAAAATGAATATAGGATTGCTAGCTTTCTTACTTCAATTTAATTATAAAGTACATCATGGCTCCTTTATCTTAGAATAAATTTCTGTCATCTCACTGGTTAAGCTTTTTGGGCCAGAACCTTTGCTTTTATTCCCTTTCAGATAAAATCATCTGTATGTATGTATAATTGGTCTGACTTAAAATTCTAGGCAGAAGGACACAGCTCAATTGGAAGACCATTTGCCTCATATGAAGAAAGCCAAATTCTGTGCCTGCTCTATAGAAACCAGGTGTGGTGGCCCAGACCCGTTATGACAGCACTTAGGGTGTACACACAGGAGGATCACAAGTTGAAAGTCATTCTTGGTTACATAGTGAATTTGAACTTGCTGGGTTATATGAAACCTTGTCTCAGATATACTGTATACAATGGTGTAAAATGTCTATTCTTTTATTAAAGTGTGATCTTCAAAGAAAAAACAGTGTTGTCTGCCAGGGCTTCTTCTCAGCCTGGTTTTTCTATTACTGTTTGAGACATCAAGTCACACATGGTGACTCAGAATCAGAAGTTCTCATTTTTTTTGGTAATTTGATTCCATTTATAATGTAAAACCAAAGGTTGAGCCACCGGAAGGTTGGCAGAAAGCTAATCCACACATGGTTATTGTCTAGAGGGAAATAGGAGGTCACGTATGAGAATAGATTTCTTCCATCTTGAGATAAACCTTTATGGAAATAGTTCTTTGGTGGTCCCAGCAGTAAGGTTTGAAGGCTCACAGCATCCAGGGTGCTATTCCAGATGCTTTAGAAACTTTGATGCCTTTATATTGTTTGACGATCTTGTTAAGGGCTTGTGACGAAATAAGATACTGAGGTTAAGCTACTCACACAAGGTCACACACCTATTCAGCATCGGAATCTAGGTAGCCTAACTGGAGGTATGTCCTGTGTCAAGACAAGACATTATGCTGAAGGAGGCCTCAGTGGAGTTACATTTCAAAACTAATGAAGAATTTCTTCCTGTTGGTGGGAATAATCTTAAGATCTGCCTGTACAATATACAAATATCCTTGTGTTCTAAGATGTCTGAGAAAAGACATGGGGGAGGTTGAAGCTCCAGGAATAGCAGTAATTGGTAGAAGCCTTGAAATGTTTCACTGGCTCTTCTGACAATATGCTCAACAGTGGTACCAAGGATGTGAACCTTGGCCCTTATTATGGATGGCTAACGTTTGTGAACCCCTTTGTTGTTGTTATTGTTGTTCTCAAATGTTTCTGAATTCTACATCCTATCATTTATATCACTTGATTATGAAATTAAATTTTGAATGAATCATCGTTGAATACAATCTACCTGTATTTTGTATGGAAGCGGCTGCTTCCATAGTTCCTGTGACTTGAAATGGTTACTGGTGCCTTGTTCCAAGCTTTGCTATATATGTCCACTGTAGGGAGATAATGGGCAAATGAATCCTTTGTCTCTTTTTGTAAAGTTGCTCAAAGACACTGTAGTAACCCAAAACTGGCTCTACACCTTTAAATAAAAGGCAAGTATGAAAGTTTATAAGGCAGCCTGTAAGCTAAGATAACCAAGGTTAGCTTTCCCCATGTTCTTTTGAACTTATGCCAACAACTGTATAGTCAAATGTGTGAAAATGATGGAAATTAGACTAGAGACAAATTCTGGAGGGGCACTGGAAGTGCAGTGTGCTAGAGAAGGGATTTACTAGCACATGATGGTGGGGGAAGGGATGGGAGGTGCAATCTATCTCTCCAGCACAGGTAGAATGGGGCCAGATTGCCATATACTCTGATTTCTTTTCTTCTTCTTTATTTAAAAATCAGAGGTAGAAATAATGGATTGTTATCTAAAGTGATCATTTACATTTTGATAAATATTAAGTTCTCTAATGTATAGTCATATTACCAATTGTTTTCCAAACTGGACAAGAAATCAAATAGAGCATGACAGCATGTAGAATTCAGGAAAATTTGTCAAAAAAATATGTTTCACAGATGTCAGCCATCCATCATGGGAGTTAAGATTCACATCCTCGGTACCACTATAAAACTTTCCAATAGAGGCACATCAAGTGAGGGGTGCATTTGTATCTCTGGTTGGCAAATGGATATCCTTTGATAATGAGTGTGCCAGGGAAAGTTGGAGAAGAATAGGTTTTGTTTTATGATTTTAATTCAAGTTTTTGCTTCTGCCTACTTCCAAACACTAAGAGATGAATTGAGACACTGCTTCTATCCCAGCTCTTAGGACATTGAAATAAGGCAAGGTATTCCAAAACATCCCTAGTGGTTCTAAATGATTTTGAGACATTCCAAGATTCTCCAAGATGTTCAGGGCCAACTTTGGCTGCATAGTAAGCTCAAGACCAATCATAGTATCTGAGTGACCAGAAAGCTTGCTCAAAAAAAATTGCTTCTTTATGACAGTGTAGTGAATGGCCTTCTGGTTTTGTTGAGGGTATCACTTTCCAAGAAACATAGATGCTTTTGTTAATCTTTAGTGGAAAAGGGGGATGATTATTTGACATTTCTGATATTTTCTCTGATATATTGTAGTAGTTATTATGGCTTTCCTTGTTCATGCCTTGCTTTCCCAAGGAAAAAAAATACAACCTAAATTCCTACACATTTCCTTAAGGATTTCTTTTCTTACTATTTAATTATTTTCTTCACAGACCTCTGGACCCTGTCCACACTTCCCTTCTCTCTCCTATAACACAGCTTCAATGGGACTACATGTGCTCATACAAATTTAGTCAACCAGAAACACAAAGGCAAACACAAAGGCAGCCTCATCTGCAGTTGCTACAAATGGAATTTCTGAACAAGGATGCAAACCCGGCTGGTTTGTAGTCTGTGATCATGGCCAATTCTTTTGTGCTTAGCCAGTCAGTTCTCTCCATATCCATCATAAGTGGCTTCATTGCCTTGTACACCACCTTAAATAATTTCCTTTCTGCTTAACTATTATTTTAAAACCATATGCTAGAAGTTTAATGGTGAGTACTGCATAATGCCCGCTACAACAGCATCGTACAATCAGTTGAGCAATTCAGATGTGATTGAGGCAATGCCTGCCTCAAGGTCTTTTACTGAACACAGTCAATCTGGGATTTAGGTTGACTGAATGTAGCAGAATCTGTCATCCAAACTGGACAAGAAGTTTGGATTCTGTAAAAAGGCAGAGTTTTTACTAAGTCTTGTTAGTGCTTCCCAGCAGAGGTTTGATATGCATACATTATTTTTGTCCTCTAAGCCTTGTCTTTCTCATCTAGAACATGAGGGTGATAATATTTATCATTAAAGTCTGCTATGTTTGAGTGAGATACAGTGAAATTCTTAAAAGAATAATTGGGTACATAATGATTCTCTCCAACCCAATGCTAGATTAAGATGAAAATAAAATAACTCAAAATTAGGACATACTATATAATTTAAAGGAAAAGATATTTCTTTTGGCTTATGTTTTCCCTTCTATCAGGTCCTATGCTAGAAGAAATTTCTGGAGTCTAAACAGTTACTTCTTCATGAATTCTTCTCAATTTATTTTCTCATCCTTGAGCACATATCTAATCCATAGCACAGGTGTTACTAACTATATGGATTTTCAGAACAGTGCGAGAAGCATATTTATCACCATCAATTACCCTCATGGCAGAAGAATCCAAATGGAAAATGCTATCCACAGATGCAACACACACACACACACACACACACACACACACACACACGATGGGAGATGTTATTTTGTAAATATGTTTCTCATACTGGTTAATAAATAAAGCATTGTGGCCACGGAGAAAGCAAGATAGGCAGAGCTAGGAGACAAGGAGAAAAGAGGAAGTAGTTAGGAGGAGTCAACTCAAGTAGTTAGAGCCGAAAGAGAGCAGATGTCAACCCACAGCTCTCTGATAAGATGACCACGTGGAAATACTTATATAAGTAGAAATGGATTAATAATTAAGACAGAACTAGCCGTAAGCAATAATAGTAACTGGCCAACAGCATTGTATCAAATACAGAGTCTCCGCGTGTTATTGGGGCTCGCATGGCGGCGGGACCGGGTGGCCAGCATGGAGGAACAAAGAGTGGGTCAGGCGGCTGGTGGGAAAAACCTGCTTGTAACACACACACACACACACACACACACACACACACATCTAACTGCTATGGAAATAATTCAAAGGAAAATATATGCTATTTGAGGCTTCAATGTAAGTTAATTTTATTTTTCACAAGAAATCAGGTCATCCCCAAAATATAGAGTGGTAAGTAACCTGGGCTGCTGATGGTACCACAAATCAGAGGGCTCCCATTGCAAGGCATCATGGGAACAACAACAGAGTATTAACTATGACCATCAGTCTATAGTAAAGCTGTAGGAATAACAGGAAAACTAAGAGGAAATTCCTTTTTGGATATGATCTACAGCAACTGGAGGCTAATAACTTACCCTTCCTGGGTGTGAAACCTGAAGTTTTAAAATGGTGGCCTCACAGTTGGATTTCAATAGGGATTGTTGGTTCAGGTTCAGACTCACAGTGTCACAGAAAAGAAATGAGTTGGCTGCTCATAGGACTTTGATGAGGTTCATTGTCATCTATCCACAGAATTTAGGAATAGCATGTCTATCAGCACAAGTTACTATGAGCTACTGAGTCACATAATGTAGATTAAGCCTAGGATTTATTAGAGTGGTTTTCAAACCCAGAGAATGTTACAAAGCATCTTCTCTTCTAGGTGCTGTAGTAGAATACTTCCAACTCACAGCTACTTCAAAATTATTAGGTATCCCAAGAACATACTGGAAGTATTAAAATGTTGCAGTTTTATCAAATGGAGAGGTTAGTGTCACTGGAAAAAATAAAAACCTCATGGACTTACAGTCATCACTGTTACTATCATACTTATTTATTCTTGGGATACTTTTTATATATTGAGAAATATAAAATCCCTGAGAAGATAACAGGCAGCTGCTCCAAATATTTGCAAACTTGCTTGCTTTGAAGAATGGTGAAGCTGAAATTGAGCCAGCCACGAATGGCAAATGTTTGAACAGGCTCTAGCTTTTGTTATGAAAATACTTTGTCACTTTCACTTTACTTAAGCAAAGATATTTTAACAAGGACTCCACATGTGCAATTTGTTGCAGGACTACTGGATTTTCATAGGAGTACTGCCGTGTTTGCCATTATGTGGCTTCTGGAGCTTTAAAATAAGGTCTTCTTGTTTGCATAGTACATCCTTGGCCCACTGAGCCATCGTCTGAGTCCTGGTAGCTATTTATTATTCTGAATTTGAATAGGAGTAATATATAAACCACATGCACATATATACATGCATCAGCTAATATATTCTCCCATACCATGCAATCAAAAACAATGAAATAATAGGTAAGACACAGTGATGACTTGAAGAAAATGTGTATTAATTATCTACAGGTATCAAAACAACAAAATTATGATATTAAAAATGGAGTGTTGAATAAGTAAGAGAAGAAAAGAAAACATCCTCCATCATCCATTTCAACTCTGTCTCCAGATTCTGCCTTCATTCTCCTATCCATTCTGGCTGTTTTAGGAATAAAATGTATACAGTTTAGATGTAAACCGTAGACAACATTATGTAAATTCTATGCTAGCGAGAGAGCAGCTTAGCCTTCAAATACTTTCTCTTTTCAGGGAAGGCAAGGTTCACTGAGCATGTAGCCATTACCAAATATATTCTGTGTGACAATCACACACAGGTCTCTGGATTGGGTTCATGGAAAAGCATGGATTTTTTTTTTTTTCCAACCTTCATGCAGGAGGCTGTTCTCTTTATCTACACCATCCTGACAATTTTCAGCCTATCTCTGTTTCATGTTTATACTTAGTTTGTTGTTGTTGTTTTGTTTTTCTGGAAGGCATACTTTAGGATATGCAGAATAACTAATTTCAGCAATCCAAGATAACTAGGTTCCAATGTGGTTTCATGAAGATAGTGGTTGAAAGGCAGAATGAGGGGTAGTTAAAGTCAGAAGAAATGAAGTTAAAGTCAGAGGAAATGAACTATATAATGACTTGTGAAGTGATTACTTATATTGTTCTATTATTAAATAAAACTTGGGAGTCAGTTATTGGGGTAAAAACCTGATAGATCCAAAGAGCACTCTGAAGGAGTGTTTAGATGACTCTGCCCCTCCGATACATTCAGCTTGTAAAGCCCTAGCATCTTTCTAAGCCCCTCCCTACTAGTTCCTGTGTGCCTTCTTCCCATCTCAGTCCTCCAAAACCTCTATGGCTCATCCAGTCAACAATCATTGACTCCACCCTCTGATGCAAGGAAAACTTTATCATCAGTCTCAGAGTGTCAATGGTAACAAATATCTCCCAATAGACATGTAAAGGCTTGTCCCACTGTCAGACTCACAGTTGGCTCTGTAGTTCTAACTCTGGCCACTTCCCATCTGGCCACTTTCTGTGTCCCATCACAACCCTGCAGGTTCTCCTTACTGGATATCTGCTAATTGCAATTTTCATACCTCATGGAAGAGAAAGGGATTTTGCTCCTATTTTCTTGATTTCAGTGTCTATTTTCTCTTTTTTGATCTACTCACTAGTAAGTATGGAAAATTTTACACAACTCTAACAATGAACTTTTATACAGAGAATATTTCTATTCATCATCATGGTAGGTAAGATTATGTCCAGCCTATTTTATTTCTTTTAGCTGAATTGCTATCTTTCATTACAGAAAAATATCCCAGGAAGCAAATGGATGATCATCTTCTCCATTATTTCCACTATTTCTGTTAAACAATACAACAAATTGCAGGTGAAAGTACAGTGACATTTAATAACTCTAATCTACTCCCTCTATCATTGGCTCCAGTATACTCTTGCTACTATTGTTATTATTTTAATTTGGATGGTGTAGACTAAAATGTAAAAGTCTGATTTCATCCTCCCTTGTCACCAAAACTCAAGACAGGTGTGACTACCAGTGTACAATTCTCCTGTCTTCCACCTTCTTGTATTGGTTACTGACAGAGTGAAATAATTTTCAAGTACATCTTGAATCATTACCATGTCTTGATAAATGAATAAGTAGTCTCCCAAATTCAGCACTTTCTCTTCCACAATCCACCATCTTCACCACAGTCCTCAAAAGCCATTTAAAAATACACTTTTGTTGAAAATCCTTGAGTGGTTTCCCAATAACATTAGATTGAAAGCCACATGCTTAGCTGTGACATAAGGCTCATACACTTAAAACAGTAATGATAGTAGCCAGGTTATTCAGGGACTAGTGATAGAGAAAACAGCTTAGAGTTAGTAAATGACACTCTATTTCCACATGCAATTTATTGTGTTGTTTAATAGAAATGAAGGGAAGGATGAAGAATGGTCTGTTTCCTGCTTATTCTCCAGCTCTCACCTCACATCTTTCCTGCAACGCACTGCCCATTTGTTTTTCTGAACTTGAAGCCTGTTTCTCAACACAACTGAAGGATACTTCCCTCTTAGGATGCTCTCTCATTTCATCCACTGCCCAGATGTCTGATGACTCACTGTTCACATGAAATACTGTTTAGATTTGTCCTTTCTCAGTTTCACCACTGTAAGCAACAATTGTCTTCATGCTTTTTGCTTGCCATCACAATCGAGGAATCTCTTTTTGACAAATGATCTTTTTTGTTAGTTCTTAGCTAATATTTGTCTCCTCCACTACCTGAGTTAGAGCTTGAACAGAATCGCTCACTGGGAGAGTGCCATCTAGGCTAAGGCACAGGGAAACATGAAAATGCTGAAAATATTTTAAATAATGAACTGAATGATGGTTACTTGACCATATATATGTATACATTTTGTGGGTGCACAAATTCATTTATAAGATAAACTTAACGCTTTAATTTATCATATCAAGATTATAGTACTCTCAATATTACATATGCATAATACTTTCAAATAATTAAAGATATTCATGTTTCATGCTTATAGAGCAAATGCCATATTGCCTTTTAAAGGCTTTAATGCATATGTTCCCCTCAACAATACACTACGGCATCTTTCTACCTAATGGAAAGATAGCTTACCACTTGTTATCTAAATTTGCTTCCTTGATTGTTATTGGAATTGAAGCAACAGCTTTAATCTCTTTTGGATTTATTTCACTACATGGTAGAAAAATTAAATTCATTTTTCCTCTTGTTATCCCAGCACCATTTGTTGAATAATCTTTCCCTTCTTTTTTGATTTGTTCTATCATTAATCTTTATCACATTCTCTGATATCAATGACTTTGATAATAAAATAAATGTCTGTATACAGTAGCGTTTGCTTCAAATACATCTATTTTCATCTATTCATTTTTCTCTTTATTATTGCACCGATGCCAAGCTGATTATATTAATAGAACTTTTAAAACGTCATCCTCATTAATCTTTTTCAAATGCAAAGAGGAGCTTGATGCTTCAAATGATGTCTGTAAAACAACAGCCACTGAGACTTTGATTTGCCACCCATTTTATGTTATGTTGTGGTGGAAGTCAGATTTTGAGGTGGAGATTTGTACTCAGTGCATTTGTTTGGTTCACTTAGGAATGTGCACAGCAACACCTGTGAGGAACCGAGGGACAATAGTGAAGTGGTTTGACTAGAATGAGGTGGCAGTAGACTTGTCAATCCATCCCAGATACCATGCAGCTAGCACTTCTCCTCAACACTGCCCATCACTGGAACAAAGGAGCTATACCAGACAACCAGACATTTAATGCATACAGACTACCTCAAAACAGGAAAGGGTCTACAGATAAGGTTGGGGACAGTTCTTAGAGAAAGATTCAGCCATAAGCTTCCAGTGGCCAACACACTCAGCCTCCAACAGTGAGCACTGTGCTATGACCACAGGGTCTGGGACAAGGTCTTAATAATTGTGGTTCCTTTCCCGCAAAAATGATTGACATTTTCTCTTACTCAATTAATTTATGTTAAAGGCAACTTTCTCAAGCTAAAAATATGAAAAAAAAAGTCACAAAAAAAAAAAAACCCAAAAACCGAGCAATGTCCTTACAGTGACTTTAGTCAGAAAAGTAAGAAGATTGAACTAAGTAGACTGGAATAATAAGGGCAAGTCAACAAAACAGTATAACAAAAGGAAATGACAATCATTTTCTTCATATTAGCTGGAAGCATAAGAGTGTGGTTCTTCAGGAAAAATAATGTGTTCCTTTTCATTCACTTTTGTGTGTTGTTTTTGCCTTTTGAGGACCCATCACTCAGCTCCCAAATAAATCACAACACAGAGGCTTACTATTACTTATGGGTGCCTGGCCTTGGCTTGGCTTATTGCTAGACAGACTTTCTTAACTTAAATTAACCCACCTACCTGTTCCCTTTGGGCTTTTATCTCTCTTACTTCTCTATATTTTACTTTCCTTCTTACTCCGTGGCTATCTGGGTGGCTGGGTGGCTGGGTGGCTGGGTGGCTGTGTGGCTGGGTGGCTGGGTGGCTGTGGCTAGGTGGCTGACTGCCCCCTGACGTCCTCCTCTCCTTGTTCTCTTGCTGTTCCTCTTCTTCTTCTTTTTTCCTATCTATACTCTCTGCCTACCAGTCCTACCTCTCCTTGCTCCTGCTTTACTATTGGCTGGCCATTCAGCTCTTTATTAGGTCATCAGGTATTTTAGACAAAGAACCACAGCTTCCCAGAGTTAAACAGATGCAATATAAACAAAAGTCACACACCTTAAAATAATATTCTACCACAATTCGCTTAGTTTTTTTTCCCTGAAGCCTGTCATCTTCCCTGCAATCAAAAGAAAATTTGAGACAAGACCACTGCACCCCATTCTTCCCCTTGTCCATCGTCTGTGCTTAAGACTGGTTGCAATAGCTCTCTAGTAGACACAGCTCTGTGGTAGACACAGCTGTGATAGACACAGTTCTGTGGTAGACACAACACTGTGGTAGGCATAGCTCTGTGGTAGAGCCTGCCTAGCATTGATGTGTATACTGGGGTCTTCTGCAGGAGCAGCAGTCACTCTTAAAACAGTGGAGACAACTCTCAGTCTCTTCTTTGCATCTTTATCTATTGCCTACCAACACTGATGCCTGAATGTCCCATTGTCTTCTGAGTGCCTCCTTCTTTCAACATACAGTTTTCTTCCTTACTTCCATCCTAAACCTGACCCTCACCAAGTTCTCTTCTAGATATCTTCTGCTGTGGAATAATCCTTCTGTACACTGTGTGAATAAATGTTTCTATGATTAATAAACATGCTGAATGGACAATAGCTGAACAGGATAAAGTTAGGTGGCAGAGCCAGACTGGGAGGATGCTGGGGGAAGTCTGGAGTCACCAGCCAGACAGAGAGAGCAGGAGATGTGCATGGCATGTTAATGAACGTGCTGCCATATAGCAGAGTGTAAATAAAGAATAAGGGTTAATTGGAAGTTAGCTAGTAACAAACCTGAGCCATTGGCTGAGCATTTACAATTAATATTAAGGCTCTGAGTGGCTATTTGGGAAGTGGCTGCTGGGACAGAACAACCCTGCTTACAGTCTGCAAATGTTCTCTGACATAACCTACTTGCAGTGTGTGGTCAAGACCTGCCAAGTCTATCTGTGGGGTGTCTTAGAAATTGTCTTCATTCTATTTTAATGCTACTGACAATAATTCTATTTCTAAGCAACTGCTCTCCCAGCCATCAATATTATTTTGTACATAGACGAATGCTGTAAAGTGGTAACTACTGTCTGTGTGTCTCTTCCTTTACAAATTTTATCAATAACACCACGAATGATACAACATCACAACCACATAAGCTCATCCTGATGAACCCTGCTTATAGAGGAATAAAATCCAAGTGCTGATGGTCAACTAGAGATCTACACATGTGGCTTCGCCTAGATTCTTGGTCTTTGAGCCAGCTTTACCACTTCCATGTGCTCTTATGTTTCTCATTGCCGTGGCTTCTCCTGAGTCCCTTGGCTCTGCAATAAACTCTTCCCCAGTCTCCCTTGAAGATAGTGTGTTTATGTTCAGAATCCAGCTTAGACTTTACCACAGTGAAGTCTTCCTGGTGTCCCACAGGAAAAAACAAACTGTACTTCTATGTCCAAAACTGCTTTGTTGATGCTGGTCTTGGAGCATGCATCCTGCTCTTATATATTTGTTTATCTTTGTGCTCCCCCAACTAAACTGTTACAGAAGAAAGATTCTGTTTATTAAACCTGTCCTTGTGCCAGTCACAAAGCCAGACTTTATACAGTTCCTTACTGTGCACAGTGTATGCCTGTAATTCTGATACTAAGAGGATGTGGTGAGATTGTCTCGTCCACTCAGCATTCTTTGGAATGCATCTAGAGTTTTACTGTCCAGTATCTTAATCACTGGCAACATGAGGTTACTCATTTTATTCATAAGTATTTGTTTATTTGCTTGTGTGTGTGTGTGTGTGTGTGTGTGTGTGTGTGTGTGTGTGTGTGTCTTGTAATGGTACATAGTGTAGAGGTCAGGGGATGATTTTTTAGTTTCCTTTCTGTGATAAACACCATGACCAAAAGAAATTTGTGGAGGAAAGGGTTTATTTCAGCTTGCTGTTCTAGGTCATGGTCCATTAGCAGAGAGCAAAGACAGGGCATGGACTCCAGAAAGTAATTTGGAAGCAGGAATTGTTTTGTTTTTGACATAGGGTCTCATAATGGTAGTTCTGGTTGATCTGGAACTGCTTATATAAACAAGGCTGGCTTAGAACTCACAGAGGTCCACCTGCCTCTGCTCCCCAAATGCTAAAATTAAAGTCACACACTACCATGCCTAGCTCTGGAGGTTAAAAACTGAAGTAGAGACCCTGGAGTGACACTGATTAATGACTTGCTTCCTCTGGCTTGCTCAGATGGCTTTCTTATATAGCTCAGGGCTAACTGTCTCAGCACAATCCTGCCCCTCGTGGCCTAGACCCTCCTACACTAGTCAGAAATCAAGGAAATGCTTCACAGACATGCCCACCGGCCAATGTGATGAGAAAACTCCCTCAACCAAGCCTACTTCTTCCAAGACAAGTCTAGGTTTATGCCAAGTTAATAAACCTGTGCCAGATGACTTGCTGGAGTCCCGTTACACCTACCACCATGTGTGTTCTGGATACTGAGCTCAGGTCACCAGATATGGTGGCAAATGCCTTTACTTGCTGATCCATCTCACCAGCCCCATGACTATTTCAATTTAAATGAACTAAAATGATAGGTACTGAAAAAATTAGCTCCATAATGTCATTATTTATATGCTCTGTACACATTGCAAATGTGTAGGAGATAGCAGATATGCACATATGCACCCTTCTAGAAAGTTCTTGGATAGCACTACTCTGTAGTATAGAGTATGTTTAGTTACCTGTAACAAAATCATGTGCCTCCCCTAAAGGAGCTGACTGTAGGGTCAAGTTTTGGGCATATATAATTTACTAAGAAGATAAACCAAAAGTCAATGAAGGCAGATTTGGTATGGAAAAATAAAAAGAAAAGTAACCTCATAAGTTGTTGGTGTGCTACTACTCAGAAAACTGGGACTCAGTAGCAGAAATGCCCTAGCAGATGTAAGGAAGCTTATTTCCCCAACTACAGCAAATCCCATTTGCTATTGGATGTGGCTTGGGAGAGGGGCTTAACTGTATGCTTCTACACATTAGCATAGCATCTTGAGGAAAAGAGGAGAAATGTAAGATGGAAAATTGTTAAGAGAGCCAAACCTTAGTTATTTAGGGTATCTTATGGTTGCCAGGGAAAGGATTCCTGGGTCAACAGATTCATTGAGCATAGGATTGGTCTGGCCTTATAAGGACATTTCTGAAGAAGGGAAAAATAGTGTTTGTTAACTCAGTGACCTTAAGCTGAAGGGGCCCTGAATTGCTGGCTCTGCAACAATCCTGACTTTCCTATTTCATCTTCTCAAGTTGTCTCTATGTTGCCTAACATAGAGGTCTGACATAAACACCCCACAGGAAAGGAGGAATGAACCTTGTTCTTTGATCTCTTATAATAATGGGAAATTATCAAAAACAAAAAACAAAACCAAAAAACCCTACTCAGTAGACTCCTTTTTCTGTCTCAGTGACCAAGACGTCATCAAGCATGCAGTGGATGGGAGAATCACCTGAGACTAGCTTAAATTAATCAACACTTGCTTATTGGGCTGCCTTTCTTGGAAACACTAGTTTATACCCCAAAATAGGATAGGCTTCTTTTGTAAGGTATGACATGTGTGGGCTGGGCAAGCCAGTCCGTGCAGGCAGTAGCACAAGAGTTCCAGAAAGATGCTAACAAATTAAGAGAGTAGAGAAAAAAGAGCAGGGATTTCTAGGGCCTGGTCACTACACCTTATTTTGAGTAGATTATAGAACCAGACACAACCCATTACATGCTGAATTATTCAATCCTTGAATCCGCTGCTATGACATATAGAATAGAAAAGTTAAATTTATTATGCTAGCAATCAATATGTATTTGAAATAAGCTATTGGACAGCAAATTAAATTTAATTTGAGAATTCATTGGTGATATGGAGAATTCCGATGTCATAGCTAAATTATTTTTTACATTGAACAAAAATTATAACAACTAGAACTGTTAATAAATAATATGCTAAAAGACTAACATCCTGTGAATGGAAAATTAAACAAATGCTGAGTTATTATTAACAATTTACATTTTAATAGTGATTTGTATTTTAGAATATTATTTCATTGATCTAGTCTTAAAACTGCATAGCTACAGGATATAGATGTTATTAACATTGTTTTCCCTGGGGAAAGTAAGTTAAAGTTAATGATGATTCAAGATCATGAAGCTAATAAATGGACAAATGTGACTCACATTCACGTTTTCTGACCTCTAGATGCTGGTAATTCCTAAGTCTTTATAACTGTTTGATCATTTAAAATACATCATGTAATTGAAAATAATGTAATACACCTGGACTCAATTGTGGTTGTATTACTCTAGTTCTTGTTATAAGCAATATTGTTGCAGGAATAACCAGCATTAGCTTCTCTATTCCTAGCTCCCTTAATAACTTCCAAATTGCATCTGTCCCTCCTCCTCTTCCTCCTCTATCTCTTCCCCTTCCTCCTCCATCTCCTACTTTCCTTCTCCTTCTTAATAAGGGTTTGTTATTTTACTCAACATCCTAGAACTCAAGCTGTTGTTCGGGTGTCTTAGGTGCCGAGTCGCTGGGATTGCAGATACACACTACCTCACTTAACAAAACTACATACTGTTGTGAACACTATATACCACAATGGACTGACACTGCCTATATTATCCTTTAGCATAGGTTATTTTATTTGGGATTAATCACTACACATTTTTTTATTATTTATCATTTTTTTCTTATTTTACATATTGATCCCCATTCCCTCTCCCTCCCAAACTCCCATGCCTCCTGACCCCCCCTCCCACCCCATTCCCCACCCACTCCACAGGGATGGTGAGGCCTTCCAGGAAGGATAATCAAAATCTTTCAAGTCATTTGGAGTAGTGACAAGGCCCTCCCTCCTTCCTCTAGATTAAGGGAGTATCCCTCCATGGGGAATGTGCCCCCAAAGTCCTTTTGTGCACCAGGGATGCATCCTGGTTCCACTGTCAGAGATCCTGCAAACTGCCCAGGCCTTCTAACTGAGACCCATGTTCAGGGGGTCTAAGTGAGTCCAATGCTGATTTCCCAGCTATCAGTCTGGGGGTCCACGAGCTCGCATTTATTCAGGTAAGCTGTCTCTGTGGGTTTCTGTAGCCTGGTCTTGACCCCTTTGCTTATCACTCTTCCCTCTCTGCAACTGGATTCCAGGAGTTAGGCTCAGTGTTTAGCTGTGGGTGTCTGCTTCTGCATCCAACATCTACTACATGAAGGTTCTAGAATGGCATAGAAGTTAGTTATCAATCACATTATCAAGGAAGGGCATTTAAGGTATCCTCTCCACTGTTGCTCAGATTGTTAGTTGGGTTAATCCTTGTAGGTCTCTGAACATTTCTCTAGAGTCAGTTTTCTCTTCAAACCTATAATGGCTCCCTCTATTATGGTATCTTTCTCTCTCTCTCTCTCTCTCTTTTTTTTTTTTTTTTTTGCTTTCATCTATTCATTACCCAACTCAATCTTCCTGGTTCTACATATTCTCCTCTCCATCCCTTTCTCTTTTTCCTAACTCCCTCTCCACTCACTGCCCCATCCCCCATTCCTAATATGCTCAGGAGATCTTGGCTCTCTTCCCTTCTGTGAGGGACCTTGTATGAATATCTTAGGTTCCTCCTTGTATCCTAGTTTCTCTGGTTGTGTGAATTGTACACTGGTGATCCTTTACTTTATGTTTAAAATCTATATATGAGTGAGTACATTCCCTGCTTCTCTTTTTGTGACTGGGTTACCTCACTCAGGATGGTTTCTTCAAGTTCCATCCATTTGCCTGTGACTTTCAAGATTCCATTGTGTGTTTTTTTTCCACTGAGTGGTATTCCATTGTGTAATTGTACCACAACTTCTTTATCCATTCTTCAGTTGAGGGGCATCTAGGTTGCTTCCAGGTTCTTGCTATTACAAATAATGCTGCTATGAATGTAGTTGAACAGCTGTCTTTGTTGCATGGATATGGATCATTTGTATATCTGCCTAAGAGTAGAATTTCCAGGTCTTGTGGTAGACTGATTCCCCATTTTCCAGAGAAACTGCCATACTGATCTCCAAAATGGCTGTACAAGTTTGCACTCCCACCAGCAGTGGAAGCATGTTCCCCTTTCTCCACATCCTCTCCAGCATAAGCTGTCATTTGTGTTTCTGATTTTAGTCATTCTTACAGGTGTAACATGGTATCTCAGAGTTGTTTTGATTTGCATTTCCCTAATGTCTAAGGATGTTGACCACTTCCCTAAGTGTCTTTCAGCCATTTTGGATTCTTCTATTGAGGATTCTCTATTCAGTTCTGTACCCCACTTTTTAATAGGATTATTTGGTGATCAGTTTCTTGAGTTCTTTGCATATTTTGGAGATCAGCCCTCTGTCAGATGTAGGGATGGTGAATATCTTTTTCTACTCTGTGGGCTGCCCTTTGGTCGTATCTACTGTGTGCTTTGCCTTACCGAAGCTTCTCAGTTTCAGGAAGGCCCACTTATTAATTGTTGATCTCAGTATCTGTGCTACTGGTGTTATGCTCAGGAAGCAGTCTCCTGTACCAATTCTTTCAAGGGTACCTCTGAATTTCTATTCTGAGAGGTTCAATGTGGCTTGATTTATGTTGAGGTCTTTGATCCATTTGGACTTAAGTTTTGTGCATGGTGATAGACATAGGTCTATCTGCAGTCTTCTACACACCATCATCCAGTTGTGCCAGCATCATCCAGCATTTGTTGGAGATGCATTCCTCCTTTCATTGTATAATTTTAGCTCTGTTGTCAAAAATCAGGTGTTTGTAGGTATGTGGGTTAATATCAGGGTTTAAAATTTGATTCCATTGGTATGCCTGTCTATTTCTGTGCCAATACTAAGCTGTTTTCAAGGACTATAGCCCTATAATAGAGTTTGAAGTCAGGGATGGTGATGCCCCTCGAAGTTCCTTTATTGTACAGAGTTGTTTAGCCTATCCTGGGTCTTTTGTTTTTTCATATAAAGTTGAGTATTATCCTTTCAAGGTTAGTGAAGAATTGAGTTGGGATTTTGATGGAAATTGCATTGAATCTATAGATTGCTTTTGGCAGGTTTGCCATTTTTACTATGTTTATCTGACCTTTCCGAGAGCATGGGAGATCTTTCCATTTCTTGGTATCTCCTTTAATTTCTTTCTTTAAAGATACAAAGTTATTATTATATAGGCCTTTCACCTGTTTGGTTACCATTACCCCCAAGATACTTTGTGTTGTTTGTGGCTATTGTAAAGATTAATGCTTCTCTCTGATTTCTTTGTTGAAGGTATTTATCCGTTGTAGGAGTTCCCTGGTATACTTTTTCAGGTCACTTATGTAAGCTATCATATCATCTGCAAATAGTAAAAGTTTGACTTCTTCCCTTCCAATTTGTATCCCCTTGATCTCCTTTTGTTTTATTATTGCTCTAGCAATAATAGGAATTGCATTGAGTTTCTCTCCATTTAGTTTGATGTTGGCTGTTGGTTTACTGTATATTTATTTTGTTATGCTTAGGTATGTTCCTGTTATTCCTGATCTCTTGTTTAGTTTGGACAAAGGTGTATCTATCTTCTTGATTTTCTTAAAGAACCAACTCTTTGTTACATTGATTCTTTGTATGGCTTTCCTAGTTTCCACCTTATTGATTTTAGCCCTCAAATAAGTGACTTGAAAAACTCTACCAGGGAACTTCTACATCTCATAAATACCTTTAACAAAAGTGTCAGGGTGCAAGATTAACTCAAATCAGTAGCCCTAATTTAGGAGCTGAGAAATAAATCAGAGAAACATCAACTTTACAATAGCCACAAACAACACAAAAAGTATCTTGGGGGTAATGCTAACCAAACAAGTGAAAGACCTATATAAGAAGAACTTTGTGTCTTTAAAGAAAGAAATAAAAGAACATACTAGAAAATGGAAAGATCTTCCATGCTCTTGGACAGGTAGAATAAACATAGTAAAAATGGCAACCTTGCCAAAAGCAATCTACACATTCAGTGCAATCCCCATCAAAATCCTTGCACAATTCTTTACAGACCTTGAAAGAATAATCCTCAACTTTATATGGAAAAACAAAAGGCCCAGGATAGCCAAAACAGCCCTGTACAATAAAGGAACTTCGAGGGGCATCACCATCCCTGACTTCAAACTCTATTATAGGGCTATAGTCCTTGAAAATAGCTTAGTATTGACACAAAAATAGACAGGTATACCAATGGAATCAAATTTAAAACCCTGATATTAACTCACATACCTACGAACACCTGATTTTTGACAACAGAAATAAAATTATACAATAGAAGGAGGAATGCATCTCCAACCAATGGTGCTGGCATAACTGGATATTGGTGTGCGGAAGACTGCAGCTAGACCCATATCTATTGCCATGCACAAAACTTAAGTCCAAATGTATAAAAAACCTCAAAATAAATTCAGCTACACTAAACATTTAGAAGACAAAATGGGAGGTACCCTTGAAAGAATTGGTACAGGAGACTGCTTCCTAAGCATAACACCAGTAGAAGATACTGAGATCGACAATTAACAAATAGGACCTCCTGAAACTAAGGAGCTTCTGTAAGACAAAGAACACAGACAATAAGACAAAAAAAAACCTCACAGAGTGGGAAAAGATATTCACCAACCCCTCATCTGACAGGGGACTGATCTACAAAATATACAAAGAACTAAAGAAGCTAGTCACCAAAACACCAAATAATCCAATTAAAAAGTTGTGTACTGAACTAAATTGATATGTATACATCAGTGCAAAAGTAACTGGGTTAAGAGATTGCCATGTTGTCAATTTAAGGCTTTAGTCACAGAGAGGGTAATAAATTATTTAATCACACAGCTGTTACGATCACTTTCCCACCAGCCTGGTCCCACAGCTGTGTCAGTCCCAAATAGTTCCAAAATAACACACAGAGACACTGTATTATTTATGAAACTGGTGACCAATTACTAGCCTTTCTTAATGGCTAGCTCTGTCTTAAACATTAACACATAATCACTAATATATGTATTTCTACATGGTCTTATCTTACTGAGAATGCCAGACTTCTGTCCTCTCTTTCTTAGATCACATCGTGACTCTACTACATTTCCCAGAATCATCCACCTCTCCTAGTGCTACATTTCTTGCTTTCCTATCTGCCAACAGTGCTTTATTCATTAACCATAAGAGAAACATATTTACAGAAATACATCTCCCATTATCTTCTCTTTCCTGCCTAAAATAAAAAGAAGGGTTTTAACTTTAACATAGTAAAATATGTAACAAAACAGTTATCAAATAAGGACTATAGTTAACAATATTTAGTTCATTAAAAGTATCATGGACTAAAGAAAACATTATATCATCTATCCTATCTTTGTGAGTCTAAAGTACTATATTAACTTATCTTTAATCCTAACTAAGGATTAAATCTAACTATGGAAAACTATATCCATAACTATCTGTCTTCAACTCCATCAAAGACCCCAGAAGGATAGTAGATAAACTTTGGAATTGACAGAGACAACTTGCCTGGTCAGTCACCCGAAGTCCATCTGTATTGGCAGTTTGTCAGTCAATTTTCTCTGTGTCCTGCAGACAGTCTGGCAGACTCTCCCATGAAGTAGGAACCCTGTATCACCACTGTCCATCTTGTTTCAGCAGTCACTTTTCTGTGGGTCCTGTGTGTCCAGTTTATATAGCATAAAGTCAAACTGTCCAGACAAGAGCTGTTTCTTGCCCAAATGGTTAGTCTTGCCATATTGGGAGTAAACTCCATAACAAGTTTCTTTGATGTCCATCTTCCTTTGTGACTCAGGTGGGGGTGCCAGGAGCAGTTATGTCTCACTGTCAAGAAAAATCCTAAACCATTTTAAATATCATACTCTGTAGGTCTTTGCAAGGTTTGAAGAATGCCTATCCCTTTGAAATATAACTCTGTATATATCTAGGAAACCTAACCAACCTAAGTTTTGACTACTATAGGTAACTATCTATAATTTGTATTTAATTACACATTGCATTTTTAAATGATCTATATAAATACAGTATTTAGACAACAGGAAAAATATACACAATCACAAAATTGACCTTAAATTTGTATCAATAAATAAAAATCTATCCCAAAACATTCATTTCTATACCATAATCACCCTTAGAAATTCTTTTCCCCAGTAACCTGTCCTTAGACATAAATTTTGAAGTCAAAGCATTTTTAAAATATGTAAGTTAGATTAATTTAGCAGCATTGATATCAAATGTGTTTTATCAGTTGCTGTCCCTTCCTTAGCAGTTGAGCAATTCAAAGACAACACAATGGCATACAGTATCCAGACTCTGTATTTTCCATCTTTGTGTGGCTTTTTTATTACTCAATTTCTCTTTTTACTTCTATATTTTTTATTTTTTGAGACAGGGTTTCTCTGTGTAACTTTTGCCTGTCCTAGAATTCACTCTGTATACCAGGTTCAATTTGAAATCACAGAGATACGCTTGCCTCTGCCTCCTGAGTGCTAGGATTAAAGGAGTGTGCCACCACCACCCAGCCATTTTTTTCTTCTTTTAACCAAATATCCTTTTATTTTCTCTCCCAACACATTGTAAAAAACCTTTAATTTAAGCATTGCTTAAATTAAAGCAGTGGCTGTTTGGGTGGCTGGCTTTCCAATATGGCAGGGGTACATTTACTGCCAGCAGTGAGAGCTGTGCTCACTGCCTTGGTCTATGCTGCCATCAAGCCACATGCTGCTGGCTTGGAGATGTGGTCACTGTCACTGCCAGCTCTCCTACACACCATTCAGGGCCTCTTAAAAGTGCCCTGTAGTTTATTTCTGCTTATGCTGAGTCAAGAAACCTTCCTTAAAGGAACCACACGTCTCTGCTTGTCTCTAGCAAAATAGAGCCCACCCGAGAAAATGCTGCTACTAAGAAGCCTTGCTTGTCTCTGTTCTTTGTTTCTAAAATCCCTTTTTAAGCTTCTGTCAAGTTTTAAGTGGAAGTTCTTAGTACCCACATTGCAGGAGCCATTTTGTTATAAGCACTTTCCCAGATAGCCTGGTCCCAGAGCTACGTCAGTCCCAAAATAACACACAGAGACACTGCTATTAATTATGAAACTGTTGGCTGGTTACTAGCATTTCTTATTGGCTAGCTCTGTCTTAAATATTAACCCATAATCACTAATATATGTATTTCTACATGGCCGTATCTTGCAGAGAATGCTAGACTTACATCCTCTCTTCCTGGGATCATATCACGAGTCAACTACATTTCCCAGAATCCTCTACCTCTTCTCATCCCACCTATCTTGCCTTCCTATCTGCCAACAGAGCTTTATTCATTAGCCAATAAGAGAAACATATTTACAGAACGCCATCTCCCATCACACAGCCATGAAGCACTGAATCAGTTTTGCTACTCAGGCACATGCCTAGTCATTCTGTTTTACAAATAATAAATACTGCAATTATTGGTCCTGTTCTTCTTGTTTCATAGAGTGTTAACACCAAATACAAAGGAACCCATTTCACATGTGTGTGTTTATTCACTTTAAATATCTTGTATTTCAACTTTCATGTTAGCTCATTTTAAGGATTTTAAACATATAAGCTTATGGACATTAGGTATTTGTGGATTGTGAAAGAAATTGGTTAGGGAAATGTTCCTGAGTGAGCCCTCTGCTCAGACTCTAAAGTTTTTGAAGTTGGAGGATGTAGTTTAGGAATGTTCTGAGCAGCTGTTGTGATTTGTCTGTGAAGGAATTCCAAACAAGATAGAGTAAGTATACTGGTCAGAAGACTCTGAGAGGCAAGGGCAGTTAAAGATGTGTAAAGAGGGACAAAGCTTCAAGCTCAAAAGGCTTGAGGATAAAACCTAATCTGAACCAGGGGTGGTGGCACAGATTTGCAATCCTAGCTTTCCAGAAATGGATTCAGAAAAACTAGAAGCTTGGAGATAGCCTAGGAATAGAGCACCCCCCTTCTCAATACAACACAGTCATCTATGGACTGGGGATGCCAATTAGGGGTAGAGCATGTGACTCTATTACACATGATTCTGGGTTCAACTGCCGGCACTGAGAAAAGAATAGTTATTTTAAAGCCAGCAAGAAAGAATCAACATAAAGGACCAGAAATTTAAGGGTTGATTTTTGTAAGTCAGAGAAAAAAAATATACTATATACACTTAGGAAATAAAAATTGGATTCATTACTACAGAGCCTCAAGAACAAAAAAGAAGGGAAATAAGTCAAGGAGATAGATGGATAAAGGAAACACACCAAAAGAAAACAGGAAAACATTCTGAGGGGGCCATATTTACAGAAAAATCCTATGATTTTTAAATTATTAGCCACCACAGACACATAAAATATGAGAGCAAAGTGGAGTTGAGTGGCTGTCTCAGCTGGCTGCAGACGTAAAGGCAGCCATGATTCTTTATTATGACGATTGACCAGCCAGATAAATCACATTTCGGTAGGTTACAGGCATTCAAGATGGAGTGGGGACAAGCAAGCTACTCAGCAAACTGCACTCGGACTCTGGCTTTATCGGTGGACACATGCAGACCTATCTAGATGATGAACCTCTTTATCAGCCAGCAAATATAAGTGACTTATGTGGATAATATTTCAAGGCATAATAACACAGCTATATCTAGTGTTCTTCTAAGATCTGGGTTATTAAATATTAAATATCAATGCTGTAAATTATAGTAGCAGCTTTATACGACTAAATTAAATTCAAACAAAACCTAATTTCCTTAATCATTGGCTGTAATCCTCCAGGAACATATGCTATTAACTCAGCTACAAATGGCACAGAAATTGTATGACTTCAGTTACATTATTCACTGTCAAGTTCTAATCCAGGCCAGACTTCTCTGTAAATCTCCTGTAGGGATTTATTACGTATATAATCACAATGGCTTTTTACAAAGAAAGTCATCTTTTCATACTCTGATTTTCTTTTTCCGAATTTCTGTTGTCCTTTTCCTTTTCTCATTTCTTTGTCAGTATTTTATTTATTTTATTTTTAGTTGTGTGTGTGTGCTTGTGTGGTGTATTGGGAGGATGAGTGTGTACACATATGAGTATAGGTGCCCGAGGAGGCCAAAAGAGGGCATTGGGTGCTCTGCAGCTGGAGTTAGAGCTTGTGGTGAACTGTGTTATGTTAGCACTGGGAACCCAACTCAAGTCTCCTGTTAGAGTAGAATGTGTTCTTAACAGCTAAGCCATCTGGCCAGTGCCTCAGTTTTTATTTTTACAAAAGCAAACAGCCCGTTAGATTGGACTTTTATTTTGACTCAAATGTATCACTGGAGTTATTGCAACCTGGGACTTTTCACAGATAATTAATGAAACTTCACTGGAAGTATTTATAAAACTAATTAACGGTTTATGGCCTTTTACATCAGTGTAAGCCTAAAATAGTAACAAATTGATCAGTATAATTTGGCTCATTTTTTTCCATTGCTAAATGTCTATTATGGGGTTTGTTAAATGATGAAGTGTATTGTGGCTTTTGTAATTAAGAACAAATGACTTAAGTGAATTAATTTTTACCCATCTACAAATGTTAAGTGTTCTTTGAATAGTTCATTATAAGCATTATATAGGCATAAACTAATAACATCTGATCAAGAATCTGAAACTGTCAGTAGGAGTTTGAAAGGGGGGGATGTCCCTTCCTATTACAGGGGTGAGTTATGGAAGCACACATGTGGGAATGCTGGAGAATATGTGACTTGAACTTTTTTTTTTTTTTTTTTTTTTTTGCTTTTGAAAAGAAAATACATGAGAAAAACAACTTGGAGAATGGGTTTATTTTTACTCATGGTCTCAGAAGTTTCAAGCTGTGGTCACCTGGTCCTACTGCCTTTGGATCTGTGGTAAAAAGTCCCTGAGCTCATGGTGGCTGGGAGCAAAAGCAGAAAGAATGGAGGACAGGTTATAGTTGAGACATATTTACCATTTAAAACCACGACCCTAGTATTGTACTCCCTCCGAGAAGGCCCTATGTCCTAGTTTCTATCAGGGTGTAAGAAGTAACCTGTTGATGAAGTCAGTGTCTTCATGGGGTAGTGACTTTCTTAAAGCTCAGCCCTACCTGCAGATTAAGCCTTAAACACATGAACCTTTATGCAGGCATTTTTTTAAATCTACATAATAAGAAAGTGGATGCCAGGTCAGTGGGGGCTTGCGGTTCACAGTCATATTCAAGAAAAGTGTGGGACATCCAGATACCTGTCTGAAGAGGGTCTTCACAGGAAATGGTAAGCAGGTTCGATAAAGGAGTAGAGGCCTACCTAGAGTTCAACAAGGCTCTTTACTTACCATACATACTGAAGGCTTGGTCCTCCAAGGAGACATCCACTTTCCTATGAAGGAAGAAAGGACAGCTACCCATTCTCTGCATGTGGAACACTGTTCAATATTATTTTCTCCATCCTTATATTTTGGGATTGATTCTATTTTTCACATGTAAGTTGTAGTCAGGGCTTCAGCATAGAGCAGCTGGTATATCCAAAAGATATGATTGAAAATTTGTAATAGGTCCAGTTTACATACAGGTCACAGGGTCAAAGGCCATGGGATCAAAGGGACTAAAGAATCCTGGTTAATAACACCTCATCCATGGGCAAGTCCTCTCTGCTTTTTAACAGCTGCTTTGTATCAACTTCTCTGCCCTCCCTACCACAGCGCACTGGCCAGGCCTGACACCACACCATGAGCCCAAATGAATATTTGCTCCACTCCGTGGTTTCCTGGGATATTTTCATCACAAGAGAAAACCCACTTACACGAGCACTGATTCCAGAGTCGAGTCGGTGGCAGAAGTGTTGGGGCGAAGGGAATAATCCTTCCACAAGTCTCTTCTCTAGCCTCATTCCTTCACATGTCCTTATCTCAGCTGACAGTCCTATGCCAGGCCACTCCTTATTGAGACATAACAGAGAATGGCAGGAAAATAGATGCCTGTTCAAACATCGTGTGTGGGAGGGTGGGTTGTAGCGGTTGTGGGAATGAATCGCTGTACAATTACCGAAGCTGTTCTTCAAATAAACATGACTTCCTGTCTTGCGCTGAGTACCACTACTCGCGTACCTGCTTACATGGCAAAACAAAGCAGGGGTTCTATTACCTTTTCCTTTTCTTTTTATTTCATGTAATTGCCAAACACTGAAGACTCTCTCCAGTTAGGCTACAGCAGTCCTCACTCAGTTCACCCCTCCCCTTGGTTCATGTTAGATATCTCAAGGACTTTCCCTATTTTGCCTACTGCAACTTGCAACCACGCCACCTTTATTCCTGTTTTGGTCCACATTAGGGAAAGTTCTCATGCCGTTCCCCTTTGGCTCCTGCCTTTGTCTGGTGTTCTTCCTCATCTCTGTCAAATGCTTTTTAATCCAGGGGTTGTAAGGAATTTATACAATATACATAACTGTTAATAAAACAATGCATCATTTCATCATTTCATACCACATCCATCCCCTGGGACTAGACTACCATAATAACTGTTCATAGTTCCAAGCCCCATGGACCTGTCTTTGAACAACCGAAATCAACATCTCTCATGAAGTTTTGCAGTCTTCAGGGATGAGATAAATAAAAAAGTAAATGCAAATTATGCCAGGCATTAGAAATTCTGTTTAGAAGAGAAAGCAACCAGTGCAAAGTATTCAGAGAATAGAACTGTTGACTGTGGTTTGGAATCCTTGAAGCTAAAGACATGCATGAAGAGAGTTCTGGGTGAAACCACAGGGAGTCATAGCCCAAGAGCTCTAAGCAGAGGACAGTGCTAACTAAGGTCTATGACAGTATGGTACTTACATATTTGAGGAAGTACTAAAGGCATCAGGCCATGCAGGATGAGCCAGGTTGAGAATGAAGGAAGCTGAGTTGTAGTGTGTTCTTGCAGATGATGACAGAGGTTCTAGCTGGGTGTGAAGGTGAGCCTGGAGAGTGTTTAGCAATATAGTAAGAGCAGAGTTATATGCCAGAGCCATTGCTCTGGTTATTGTATAGCTAACTGACAAGAAGCTGAAGACTGGCTAGAATAAGGAACAGGGACACCCCTCCCCTCCAGCTAGGAGCTTGTCTATGGTCTAGCCTTGGCATGGGTTGGATTTGTCAGGGTGGGTTATTATAAATTATTAGGATTAGGATGTATTTGAAAGTAAAGGAGTCCTAGTAGAATAGATTCTGAGATAATATTCAAAAACAATTTCAGAAAACTCTAAGTGTAAACTAAATAGCATTTTATTTACATATTCATCATGCATGAATTACCTGTCACAGCTCGTAAGTAATGGCCTACCCTTTATCACTTCCATATCCTAGTAATTGTAAAATAGTATCTTTCTTATGTATCTTTTTTCTAATTGACTCACACCAAGAATGACATATATTGTATATACATATATATTAGAATTTTACTCATGCATGTATGTGTTTTAACCATGTCTGCTTTCTATTCTTTCTTCTCTAATTCCCCACCACCATTCTCTCCTAATTGTGTGTGTGTGTGTGTGTGTGTGTGTGTGTGAGAGAGAGAGAGAGAGAGAGAGAGAGAGAGAGAGAGAGAGAGAGAGCAGCACAAGCACAATTGCATGTGTGTTTTAAAATTCATTGAGTCTTCTCAGCCCTACCAACTGTGTGTGGGTGTGGGACCATTTACTGAAGTTGGCTAACTTCTCAGAAGCAGCACCTCTGAAGAAAACTGACTCTCCATCTCCTAGTAGCTATCTATTGCCAATAGTTCCTCAGGTGTGGGTCCTGAGTACCTCCCCTGTACATGCTGGACTTCTGACTGTCTGATACAGCTGGTATGAGTTCATATATTCAATGAAGGTCACAATAGATTCTCTCTCTCTCCCTCCTTCCTTCCCTCTTCTCTCTTCATTCTGCCTCTGCTCTCCAAGTGCTAGGATTGTATGTGAAAATCATCTTTCCTGTCTTTTAGGAATAATCATTCTTACATATTGCAATAGAAAATAAAAAGGCACAATCCATAAAATAAAGAATTTAACAAACATTTAACAAAATTGCATATTCATTTATATTTGCTAAATACTTAACAAAAATCACATAATTTATGCTATAATCAGTAACCTTGCTTCCAGAAATTCATCCCAGTTATTCTCTTGTAAAAAAAAGTAGAAAACATATATTCACAAGGCAATTCATCATAATACTCTTCTTGTAATATCAAACTATTAAGAGCAGCTCAATGCCCATGAAGAGGGTGTACTTGAATAAATTATGGCAAACCCATAACAGTACAAGATGCAGCTTTAATAAAAGAAGGATTGTATTTATGCAGTTCTTTCTTGGCTAAATAGAATGGTGACATCTTTATTTCTCTTCAAGTACTTTGAAGTAATCCTCATGATGTCTTAATGAATGATAAAAGTACAGTGTGTTACACTGACAATAATTTGTTTTTGTGTGCGCATTCAGAGGGAGAGACTTAAAAATTCAATCACATATATTTATAGATTAATTTACATATATATTTACATATATGTAAGTCTACTTTATTTTGTGTTTCAAGTTAATAAAAGGACAATATTTCCTGACTGGTTATTATCATCAGATGAGCTAGTCAGCCTTCAAGTAACCCAGTGGCTTTGAGCTCTTGCTTCTCCTAGGATTCTGTCCTCTGCCGACCTGTGTGAGTTTTCCTAAATAAAGACTCTGTTCATTCTCCTTATATTTTATTTCCAGAATTCAGTTGAGGCTGTAGGTTATAACCTGAGGGCACAACCAATAATTCATGGAGACAGCATATAATGAGAATTGTGGACTCAAAAGAGATCTCTATTTTGCTGTAAAAGTGGAGGATTAAAAATTAAATAAGCCCACTTTTTCTCTTTCTTGATTAAAAATGAAGTAAAGTAAACAAAGTATTCAAACAAAAATGGGGAAAATGTGGTTCTTCAAACTGGCCACAAGGATATAAAATAAAATACACTTGTAACTCTAGCCTTGGTCCACTCTGAAACCACATACAATCCTGGAGCTCATCTTGTTTAAGTTCACAGTAATTGAAGTATTTTTGAGGGCTCTGGATAAAGTCACCCCAAGGGATTGTTTTCAGTCCATGAGAGCTGATTTTGGTCTAGCACACAGATGAATCGGATCTCTCTAAGACTCATTCATCTTGCCATGGAAACCATGCCTGGAAGATTAGGGCAGACAATAACCTCTTAAAAGTTCCTGAACTGAGATTCCCACGTGACTATATCTGGAAGTACATAGACCCCAGATTCTAGATAATCATATCAGAAGTCCCCATTCTGTCAGTTTTTAGATGATGGTCTCTGGGAATGTTGAGCCAGTGAGGTTTCTTATTACTTCTGGATAAACCTAAGATATAGGTGATCAGATGGGTATTTCTGCAAGCAAGGCGAGTACAGATCCCAAGATGATGTTTCCAGAAGAGCCTGGACCACAAGTTCAGGGTTATGCCTCAAGCAGCTCATATAGACTGGTTTCTGTATTAACTTCATTCCCCAATGAGGTAATTCTTGCTGTAAGCAGAATTCAATTTTTCTGAGGTTTATAAATCCCAGAGGATCCTGGGATTCCTAGCCAGGTCTTGGTTTAAAATGTGCTGAGTGGGATATTTAAAGAAGAAAGAACAACCCATCTCTCTGAAGGCAAAAACGTTTCAATCGCTCTATAAATGATGTGTTTGGAGTGTGGTATGAGACAAGTCAAGGGATTGAATTGTAGGAGAATAAGCTGCCATCTGCCTTCATCAGCCTTGAACTTATGATAAACCCAGCTAGGTTTTAGAAGATTGGTCATGACAATACTTTCATGCATTATAAACACGTTTTAACAGATTCCATTTGATGTGTTTTCATCTGTGACTAAGTGTTCAGCTTCTAGTCATTTTAGAAAATGGTAAACTTTGTCTTAAATGCCCTGTCTTGAATTTGGGTTGGTTTGACTCATAAATGTTATTTTGAGGGTTTGGAATGTAACTCAGTACTTGTTTGAAGCCCAAGACCTAGCAAGGAAAATCAAATTAAAAAGATGATTTTTTTGAGCATCTTAAGTCTATTGTTAGAAATGCCACACATCTGCTAGCCCACTCCCTGCTCACCAGTCATTCATTTCATCTCTGTGACTTTGGAAATTCATTTCTGATATTAAAAGGGCACTAGCTTGGCAGTAATTAGTAATATACTGGGGGCTGGAGAGATGCTAGGCTGTCAAGAGCATTTACTGCTCTTTCAGAGTACCAACCATTCCTTCCTAGAACCCATGTTGATCAGTTCATAAGTGCACGTAAATACAGTTCCAGGGGTTCTGATTTTCCTCTTTGGTCTCTGATAGTACCCCCCCCACACACACACACACACACACACACACACACACACACACACACACACACACACACACACAAATAAATTAATGACAGAAGCCGTACTGGTATGTGGTTTATTTGCAAGGCTTTGATGACAAGTATAGGTAATATAATGTCTTTTTTGTTGTTGTTTGTTTGGGATTAGGGGCTTGTTTGAAAAAAAAAATTCAATTTCCAGCCCTACTTGGAGAAGCTGTGAAATAGGAAGCTGTGAGAACTACAGTCCATTTCATACTCAACACAAAATATTATGATCTGTCGGAGGCTTCAAAGGAAATAATAAACAACAAAGCTCTTATATAGTTTGTGTTTAAAGTATAAAGCCTACCCGGTCCATTAGGTAATTTGAAGAGCCCCAGTAGGTTCAGCTACCTCTCTGAAGCTACCAGAATTTTCTGTGGAAAGTAACTCTTCAGATTACAACTGCTGTTCAATAAAAGGAAATGATGTTGCACTTGTGACTCTCCTCCAGTATTTCTGCATTATCAACCTTTGATTCCCAACAGGGTGGGAACACACCCCTGGTTTCTTCCAGGGATGTCTGCACCATCTATTGAATGTACCCAATGTGCACGTTTCTGAGAGTTTAGAAATTGTTCCACACACACAAAACAGTATTGCTTCCCTCTACAGTTTTACAGGTCATCTTCAGAATCTATTAATGCTCCAGGAAAATAATAAAAAAAAAGTTGAAACACTTTAGTATTGTTCCACACCATACTGTTTGGTGTTTCTTTAGGACTTATGACACAAAGGTGTGACATTAACAATGAAAACATTTCAGGATCTTCCTTCAACTTCATAAGAAAAAAATATGTTACCCAAAGGAAAAACGTCATTTACAAACAGGGTCCTAACCAAAGTTATAGCTCAGAAAATATGTTGTGTAGAATTAATTAAAGCCTGCATACACACACACACACACACACACACACACACACACACACACACAGAGAGAGAGAGAGAGAGAGAGAGAGAGAGAGAGAGAGAGAGAGAGAGAGAGAGAGAAAATCATGAGTTTTCCTTAGTTTCTATGCTTGCTTTCAGCTACAGACCCCTCATACCTAAGGCAACCAGGTCTTGGTGTCTTCAGTATGGAAGAATCGTCTTTCAGTTAAAGCTAAATGTGCAGTCATATTGTATTAGAGAATCATGTAAGATTGGAAAAATCAATCTCATGTTTTAACAATCCTGAGGATTCATAAGGAGCAATACTATAAACCCACCATGTAGCCCAGGCCCTCACTAAAATATGACTACATGTATTTTCTCCCTACTGTTTCTCTAGAGCTCAACAAGCAGTAGGTACTTATCTGGGGTTTTTTCCCATGTTGCTTTGTTAAAATATCTATGACAAAAGCAATGAGTGGGAGAAAGGGCTTATTTTGGCTTATATTTCAAAGTTATAGTCTATGGTGGGAAGTTAAGCAATAGCGAGCAATGAATACTTGTAGTCAGTTCACTCTATCCACATCCACACCTCCCCCCCCATACTTTAAAAAATATACAATCCAGAACCCCAGGCCTGGGAATGGTACCACCCAGTATGGCCATTTCTTCCCTGTCACTTAATCTAGTCAAGATAATTCATCATGTTCATGCCCAGTGGCCTGTCTCCCAGGTATTTCTGGATTTCAAAAACTTGACAATTGAGATTAATCATCATAGTACTCAAAAATTGTATGCTCATTATTTTTTGACCATCCCCCTACTACTGGCAACTTCATCGTACTGTATTTAAACCATATAAGTGAACTTTTCTGAAAGATGTAGAAGACTTTATGGTTCAGATCTCCAAACATCAGGAGATTATGCTATCTGGTTGATTTTTTAAAATTCATTTTATATCCCGGCCATATTTTCTCCTCCTTTCTTTCCTATCATTCCCTCCCCCTAATTTACTCCTCCACTGTTTCTGTTCAGAAAGGGTCAGGCCTCCCACAAGTATCAAAAAACGCATGATATACCAAAATACAGTAAGACTAAACACCTCTCCTTGTATTAAGGCTAGACAAGGCATTCCAGTATGAGGAATAGATTCCCAAGAGCTCTTCCCAAGGCCAAAGCATCAAGTACAATCCCTGCTCCCATTATTAGGAGTCCCATAAGTAGATCAAGCTGTACAATATGTAGAGGGCCTAGGTTGATTGTAGATGTCTAGGCTCTCTGGTTATTGATTCAGAATCTGTGACTTCTTATGAGACAGGTTAGTTGTTTCTGTGGGTTTTCTTGTGATGTCCTTGACACTTTTGGCTCCAACAATGCTTCCTCCCTTTCTTTAACAGAATCCTCCAAGCTCAAGCTAATGTTTGGTTGGGTCTCGGCATCTGTTTCTATCAGTTACAGACTCTAATGACAATTAGAGTAGTCACCAATCTGATCACAGCAGAGGGCCAATTCAGGCTATATATCCACTAATTGGGTGTTTCCCTTGTATCAGGTTTCTACCTGACCCCAAAATGTACCCATTTCCAGTGATCTCTGTAGTCTCCCCTCCATCTGCTCTTTAGCTTAATCCTTGAAGTTTCCATCTCCACCCATCTCAAATTCACCCAAAAGATCTCTTCTATTTTTCCATCCCAGGGAGATGCATGTTCTCAACCTCCACAGGCCCTTCTTGTTACCTAGCCTATCTGGAGCTGTGGATTGTAGCATGATTATTCTTCATTTTACAGCTACTATCAATTTCTACATGAGTACATACATTGTTTATCTTTCTAGGTCTGGGTTACCTCACTCAGGATGATTTTTTTTCCTAGTTTCATCCATTTACCTTCAATTTTCCTGATGCCATTTTTTAAATAACTGAGTAATACTCCATTGTGTAAACATAACACAATTTCTTTATACTTTCTTTGGTTGAAGGGCATCTCGGTTGTTTCCAGGTTCTGGATATTATGAATGATGCTACTATTAACAGAGTTGAGCAAGTGTCCTTGTGTTATATGCCCAAGGTATAACTGGGTCTTGAGGTAAATTGATTCCCAATTTTCTGAAAAGCCACCATATTGATTTCCAACATAGCCATACAAGTTTGCCCTTCCGCCAGCCCTTGCTCCATGTCCTCTCCAGCATAATCTGTAATTTGTATGTTGTTGTTGTTGTTGTTTCAAGGTAGGGTTTCTCTGTGGCTTTGGAGCTGGTCCTGGAACTCGCTCTTATAGACAAGGGTGGTCTGGAACTTACAGAGATCCACCTGCCTCTGCCTCCCAAGTGCTGGGATTAAAGACATGCATCATCACCTGCGGGCTTGTCATTTGTCTTTTTGATCTTAGCCATTTTGACAGATGTAGGATGGAATTTCCGAGTCATTTTGATTTCCATTTCCATGATGCCCAAGGATATCAAACAATTCTTTCAGTGTTTCTCTGCCATTTATGAATTTTCTGTTGAGAACTCCCTGTTTCACTCAGTACCGCCATTATAAATCAGATTATTTGTTTGTTTGTTTTTTATGTCTAGTTTCTTGAGTTCTTTATATATTTTGTAGATCATCTCTCTGTCAGATGTGGGGTTGGGGAAAATCTTTCCCCATTCAGTAGGCTGTTGTTTTGTCTTGACATTATCCTTTATCTTACAGAAGATTTACAGTTTCATGAGGTCCCATTTATTAATTGTTGATCTTAGTGTTTGTGCTACATGGCTGAGGTTTTTTAAAAGGGAGCTTTACTTAAGATTTATGTCAAACTTTTACATTAAACACAACAAAATGAGTGAATGCTTACCCTTGGACCAATGTTTTAGAACTAAAATTCCTCTTCTGAGATCATAATAAACACCTTGAGCCTTCTTCTTGGCTCAGAAGGCCAAATAGACTTGTCATTTTAAATAGCAGACATTAATTTTCTTTCAGTTCTAGAAGCCCAAAGCCCCAAGATCAATTTCCAACAGATTATATCCTGGTGAGTTTACATTTTCTGGCCTTAAAAGTCTACCTTCTGGATATGATCTTATGTGGCTACCTTTCTATCTGTTCCCACAGAACTAGATTCCTACTGCCTCTTCTTTTAAGAAAACCAGTCTTGTCAGGCTGAGTTTTTGCCCTTATGAGTTCTTAATGACTTGCTTAATGACCCTATCTTCAAATATGGTCACCTTGGAGTCAGGGTTTCATATATGAATATAGGGTGGTGGACACAATTTAGGATGTTCCGTTCTGTCTTTATAGAACTTACATAATGAGGTATCAAGAAGAAGAGCCAACATCACCCTAAGATTTCATACCATCTTCGATGAAATACTTTACTTTTAATTATCCACAGGATATTTGTTTTCTGTAGCAGGAGTATAGCATTTTTGTTGTCCCCATTTGCAGATTATTTATGATGCTGTGTATGTAAGATGGAGATGTTGTGTAAGTTCAAAAGAGGATGGCTATGAGAACTACATGTGTGTGTCAATTTGATTAGGTCACTGTATACCCAAGAATTCAGTCAAACATTATTCTGTGTATTTCTGCACAGGTGATTTTGGATGAGATTCATATTTGACTAGGTAGACTTGCTCCACAGTGCAAAGATCTCATGTACTAAATCAAAGACTTAAATGGAAGAAGATGCTGAGTTTTCCCCAAAATAAAAGAGATTTCTCCTGCCTGTCAGTCTTTATCGGAGAGAGAAGGTCTTTAAGCTCTGGCAGTCTCAAACCAAAGGGCCATATTGCTTCCCCTTTCTATGGACTCCTCCCTCTCCTCAGCCTCAAACTGGACTAGAGTCAGAACATTTTTCCAAATTCCCACTGATTCAGTTTTTCTCAAGAACTCTGATTAATGCAGATGTGAATCTAAAAGGCCAGCTGTCTCCTCCTCCTCCTCACTTAATCATATGTATTGTAACTTTTTCCTATTTTGTCATGTTTGTATTCTGTTGTTGCAAAATTTAGAGATCAAAAAATCTCAGCCATAATTTCTAGTTTTATGACTCCGTGTATGAATCAGAAGTTTGAGTGATTACACAATATTTAAATGACTAAGAAAAAATTCCTAAATTTTCTGATGTACTTGCTACATGACCTAGGGGAATATTTGTCTACTGTGACATCTTCTTTTTACAGAAAATCCCCTGTTATAAAATGAGAGTGAAATGTATTCCGTTTTTGTCTCATAGAATCTCTTTAGATCTGGTTGATAGCACATGTCAAAGTTCCTTAAATGTACAGGTCTGTCATGTAACTGAGAGTTTGGTAGCAATGCTGCATGATACATGTATGACTTTGTTATGATGGGTTTCTCTTGAATTACAAGTTTCTTAAACCGGAAGTAGAGATACGCCTTAGCAGTTTACAGCACTTGCTGCACTTGCAGAGGACAGAATTGGGTTCTCAGCACCCATGGGTGCCTTACAATCATCTCCAGTTCCAGAAAGCATGGTGACCTCTGCTGGCCTCAGTAAGTACTGCATGCACATGGTGCATATACATACATGCAGATGAACACTTGCAAACTAAAAATAAATAAGCATTTAAAAATGTTTATAAATGTCTAAAACTGAGGAAACACCTTTTGAGGGGTAGACATCTTTTGCTAAATTACAGGCAGCAAAGATCACTCTTCCTACTCATTCATCTTCCTGGCTGACTTTGGAAATTCAGGACAGGTGAAGGTTCAGAATTCTTCCATAATAAGTATTTCCATAAGCCACTAGAGGACCAAAGGAAGTACATATATAAATTGTTGTTTGTTACATGTACTTTCTTTCCTGCCAGCCTGGTCCCAGAGCTGTGTCAGTCCCAAAATAACACACAGAGACTATATTAATTATAAAGCTGTTGGCCAATGGCTAGAGCTTCTTATTAGCTAGCTCTGTCTTAAATATTAACACATAATTACTAATATATGTATTTCTGCATGGTCTTATATTACTGATAACTCCAGACTTACCTGTCCTTTCCTCCTGAAATCACAACGTGACTCTCCTGTTTCCCAGAATCCTCCATGTCTGCTAGTTCCACCTATTTTGCTTCCCTATTGGCCAACAGTGCTTTATTAATTAATCAATAAGATAAATATATTTACAAAATGACATCTCCCATCACTTGTTAGCTCTGAATTGCTTGCTAACTGATTGATCCTGTGGACAAGCTGCTCTGTCAAAGTCACATCTAGTGACTGTTAATTTGCGTCATTCAAAGTTGAGATGTGGATGGAGCTGGGAATATATGGAATCTAAATTACTGCTGTTAGCAATGGGAAAATAGCTTCATCTTTATCAGCTTCTCTAAGATGTTTACAGCCATGTCTTTCAGTATATTAAGCCCTGGTGGTAAGAAAGAAGCGAGATTCTTCTTTGCTCTGCAGAACTCTAGATCATGGGGTCAACATTCCAGAAAAGAGTGGTTTGAAAGGAAGAGCAGCATCAGATAAAATGCCAAGAGGAGAAAACATGCTAAATTAATCTACCACCCCTTCTCACCTTCCACCAACCACTATGGTGAACATGAATACTTCTGAGAATATCTTCTTATTTTTTGCTCAAATTACATTTTAAAAAATCCCATAAAACTAGAGTTCTCTGATTAAAGTTATCAGAAGGTTTTATGTTTCCTTTTGTCACTGAGTCATAAAGAAAGAAAACAAAACACACTCAGCTCAACCTAAATCTAACCAATCACATAGCTTTATTAAACACAGCATCAACAGAAAGAAAATATGCAGTGCTTTCTCAGGAAGGAAGAATGCCAAGAATAAAGTAATTTTCTGGCTTTGTCTTCAATATCTATAAATTTTGTTCCATGCAGTTTCCTATGTTACTGAACAGCTGTTGATATTAAACATGAGAGGGGGAGAATCACAAATGGACAGTGAAATACATCGGGGGTTACAAGATACTAACTAGCCACACTCCACAAGGAACCTCTCACATATCTGTTTTTGACCTAAGACTAAGAAAACACTTTCTTTTCTATTATTCCATCTCTTCATTTTTGTGGCCAAGTGTGTATTGGATACAAAACTTGTTCAGACCAAAACTTGGCGTGTGAGCTCTGGATTTGACTGCACTTGGGTTACCACCAATTTGCAAAAGTAAAGTATGAATAATAATCTTAGTTATGCTAGTGAAAAGTAAAATAAATCTTTACTTTGCCATCTTATCGGGGAATATAAATCGATCTGGCAAGCAAGTCAACCTTAATTTCTTATGTAAGGGTTCTAGATGTAGTTACAACTCTGTTTTATAAATATAGCCAGCACGTTATTCATAATGATATCTAAAGACTCCATGGATCTCAGACACAGCCCTGAACTCCATCCAAGCCTTGGGCCACAGAATTCAGGAATTCAACTGAGCTCACTTGACGACGTTACTTCCATGCAGACTTTCCTGGTCTCTTTGCTCCTGTCCCTTCACTTAGCTAATGTCTTTCCACTCTCCTTATTTTCTGACAAGTACATTCTTTCTTCCTACACACAGGCTATTGGTTCTTAGAGACATTATTAGATTAAAAAAAAAAAGAAATCGCTTTTAGGATATAATATCTGCAGCATAGACTTTCAGGATATAGTGTCTGCAGGATATACTATTAGGATATACTATCTGCAACTATCAAATAGTTGACTGCTACTATTTGTTTTTTATGTAAGGTTAGACATAAGATTTGTACTAAGATTTTAAACTTCATGGAAAACTCTTACTTGTACAAGACCCTCGTTGGTGTCCTGCCACTTGACATGAAGATGCCGCTAGTCCTTTGTTCATTGAATGAAGGCAAAACCACCTGGGCACCCTCATCAACAAAGGGAGAGAAGGCCATTAGCTCTTAACTAAGTATATATACCATTCCTGATATATTTCAACTTTCAGGGCTATGGCACAATGTAATATGAGAATTCTGATTGGTCTTAATAATGAAAACATGGAGTCAGATATGGCCTTAATGCTGAAAGATCAGAGAAGTAAAGGAGCCAGCCACTAGAGAGACCTTTTACCTTCTGAATCCTCGGTCCAAAGTGGGCAAGACACTGTCTCCATGAATCCTCAAAATGAATGCCTAAGCTCTTGTCTCTTCTCACATTGTATTCCTCTCTTTGCCTAGCTATATCTCTACTGTCTCCATCTCCTTAGTGCTGGTATTAAAGGCATGTAAATCCCAACCACTGGGATTAAATGTGTGAGCAATCACTGCTTGGCTTTGTCTCTCTTTTAGACTGGATCATGTGGCCCACTGTGGCCTTGAACTCCCAGAGATCCACCTGCCTTTGCCTCCCAAGTGCTGGAATTAAAGGTGTGAGCTACTACTACCTAGCCTCTATGGCTAACTAGTGGCTAGCTTGGTATTCTGTTCTTCAGGAAAGCTTTATTTGTTAAAGCATACACAAAATACCACAGCACACTGTTACAAAGTTTTCTTAAAAGTAAGAAAACGGTAGAGTTGAAGAGACAATTCAGCAGTGAAAGCACTTACTGCTCTAGTGTGGGATTGGAGTCTATTCTTGGCAGCCACGTTGGGCAGCTCACAACTACTATAATTCCAATTCCAGGATAACCTGGGGCCTCTGACATTTTTAGGCATTTTCATTCATGTGCACACACCTCCGTGTAGATACACATAATTAAAAATCATAAAACTCAATCTTTTATGAGGGCAGCTTAGAAACATTAATGTAAATGTCTGTCATGTCAGCTTGATCACCAAAACCAGCCCAGACTCTCACCTTGTCTTGCACCTTTCCCTGCTCATGACAGGCATTCAGACAGTTGTTTCTCCTGTTTGCAACTTGTCATCACTCAGCAAAAGTAATTTCTACAGCATGCCTTTGCCTTTGTTATTATTTATTTGTTTAATGTTTAAGATCAAGCCAACATACATGTGTGGAAGTTGAAGGACATCTTGTAAGAGTTTTTTTCTCTCATTCTACCATGTAGGTAGGTTCCAAGGATCAAACTCAGGCTGACACTTGGCAGCAAGCACCTTTACCCACTGTGGTGGTTTCCATAGGAATAACCCTCATAGGCTCATATGTTTGCATCATTGGCTGCCAGTTGGTGGAATTCTTTGGAAGGATTAGGAAATGTGGTCTCGTTGGAAAAGGTTTGTCACTGGAGGGGGGCTTCTAGGTTTTAAAAGCCCACACCTGACATAGCCTTTTTCTTTCTGCCTCTTGGTAAGCTCCAGTTCCATACCTGCCTGCCTGACTCCTGTCATGCCACTTGCCATGATGGCCATGGACTCAAGCCTTGAAACCAAAAATCAAGCCCTGAATTAAATGTCTTCTTGTATAAGTTGCCTTTGTCTGGGGGACTCTTCACTGAGACAGCCATTGAGTTATCTCACCAACCTTCCTGGCTGCTTTTCACAGCTTACTCTTGCACACTTCTGCACCAGTAGTGACTTCAAAAGCTAGGGTATATTCTTTTTGTTATTCAGCTGAGTGCCTACCCTTAAAAAATGATTATTCTGGTTTGTATAAGGCCTTTTTGATGCAGGTATATAACATGCTCAGTGTCATCCCCTTCTCAGCTCCTCTAACCCCCCTTGTCCCTCCTTTCATTAATCCTCTTTGTTCCCAGATAGTTTACTTCTACTGTCATGTCGTCTGAATATTAGCATTTTATGTGCATGTATAAGATCTATGACACATAACTGAAGACATGGTAATTGTCTTTCTTAGACTGACTTAGCAGACATAATATTATTTTCTCCAAGTTGAATCCATTTTCCTGCAAAGGACATTGCTTTACTCCTTATGGCTGAAAAACATTGCACTATGCACATAAACCATAACATTTTTTGTTCCTCTGTTGATGTATAACTAACTAACATGCAAGTGTCTCTGTGACATAGTGACTAATGTAGTGAAGAAATGTCCTACAGAATGGCAGAAAGGCTTTTCTAGCCATATATCTGACAAAGAAGATTAATCTAGACTATACAAAGAACTCAGAAAACACTGCAACTACAAACCAAACAATGCAAGCCATGATGGGCTAATGAAATGAGTAGTTTCCAAAAGATAAAGTGTGGTGGCCAATAAACACAAGAAAGATGTTTAACTTCACAAGTCATGGAAGAAATACAAACTATACCGGGACTTCATCTCACCCAAGTTGGAATGATGTTTTTCAAGAAAACAAATAGCAACAAATGCTGGTGAGTATGTGGACAAGGGATAACACTCATATGCTACTGCTTAGAATGGAAACCATTCCAACTACTATGAAAGCCAATGAGTGGCAAGGTTCCTCCAAAGTGGTATACTGTGGGGTCTAGCCATCCCCTTCTTAGGTATCTATTGCAAATCTTCTCATCCTTTTTGAGGTACTAACCTTTCCTGGAATCAGTGGCAGCAGATGTTTTTAAGTGAAATTTTATCTTATTTGTATTTGTTTGTGTAGGTATAGTCTGTGTGCATAAAAGACACTGTGTGCAGATGCCTGCAGAGCCTAGACATGGGAGTCAGGTCCCATGAAGCTAGAGTTACAGGTGGCCCTGAGATATCCAATGTGAATGCTCAAATCCCAGCTCAGGTCCACTGGAAGGGCAACAGTGTTTTTAATTTCCACCCCTCCAGCCTGGCATCAAACTTCTTTCCACCTGGCATGATCTCCTCTTTCCCCCAGTAGCCATGCTCTGACTTTATGATTCTCTCCTATCAATTTCAGTTTTAAGAGATTTTACTTTTCTTTCAGAATAAAGAAAACCCGACCTCTTGGCTCTCTTTATTGTTTTTCAATTAATTGAATTTCTCTTTATTTTTTATAACTGTGGGCTGACATGGTACCTGTTGCCATCAGCCTCTTTGGATCTATCTCATCCCCCTTCTCTACTGCCTCTAAGATGGTAAAAATCCTCAGCAATGCTGTCCTCCATTTCCCTTCTCTACCTTGGACCACTGGAGATAGCTGGAAAAAATGGCACATCCTTACGTGTTGATTCTAGTGATGGGTTAGAATCTTGTTTGCATAGACTTTCTGGTCATCAGAGTCAAGCTCCAATCTTAACCAGGTTCCTCCGGTTCCCACCCTCAGTTCCTACCCCTCCTTCACCTAATAGCCTCATGTCCTACTTTACTCTGATGGCTGAGGTCATCAGGGCTGATCCATGCCAACTTCCTGTCTCCCTCAAGTCTTTGCTTTATCTCAACCGACACCCTTCCTTCCTCCCTGCAATCTCGGAGGACATGATGTTGCTTCTCCCGTCTGGAATCATCCCCCACCCCCTTCTCTCTATGTGTTTAACTGTCCTTTCATTTTTTTAAGGCTTCTCCAGCGGTTACTCTTCTCAAGGGTTTCTTAAGATCAGTGTCACAGTGGGGTTTGGTGATGCTCCGGAGCACACATGTATCCTCTCAGTGACACTGTCATAAATCTGTTTAGTTGTCTTGTTTCCTGTTGTGAGGTCCTTGGGATCAGATTCTTCTCACCCAGTGCTTGGTAAAAAACCTGTCCCAATAAAGAGAGAGTTTTACTTTTCTGCTTAAAAAAATCACACTTTCATTCTTAACTGAGCCTTGGAAGCCTGAACCCAAATCAAAACCAGAACAGGCCAACTAGTTGGGACTATAGCTCAGTGGTAGAGAGCTTTCTTGGGATCCACAAGGCCCTGAGTTCTTCTCCCAGCACTTCAAAGGAAGAAACAAACAAACAAACAAACAAACAAATAGGACAAAGCAAGTCAAACAGACCCACAGCAGGGATGTCTCAGTCTCTCATACCTTTTTTATTTGAAATAAAAACCAAATATGTATTCTTCTTTATAAACATACAGAAATACATAGAGGAAGTCCTATTTTTCTAGGACTTTATGTATTGTTAAGAATAGATCTTTTGATTCACATTCCTAATGCTGTCAAAAGACAGGATTTTGCATTTGTCAAATGTCCCGTTAGTGTCTCAGTTTAAAAAGTTGGAAGGTTAGATTCTGTAAACACTGTGGTCATTGCCACATGGAGGTACCAGTTTTGTCAATGATAATAATAATAACAACAGTAATAATAATAATAACAACAACAACACAGAGACTCTTCCCATGAAAAAATAGCAAAATCAAATCTGATAATCTGAAAGTACTATACTACATAATCTTTCTTTTATTTGACACTTCTGAAAGATGAAGATTTGCCTTCTAATTTGATTTCACATAAAATGAAGTAACTAAGTAAAATTGTGAGCAGTTGGCCTTTCACATCTAGGGGCTCGTAATCTGTTGAGTCAATGTACTGTGAACTTCAGAAAAGACTTTATAATTTTCCACAAAGCAAAACTTGAAATGTTCATGTTGCTGAGGACCGTGCTGTGTCAACATGAAGTATGCTTTGGGGAAGGGTCCCTGCTGTGTCCCTCCCATGCCAGGTCCTTTAGCTTCCCTAACGCACTTTCATGGACATTGCCTTGCAGTTTGTGCCAGTGCTATGTACTCACACCTACATGGGGTAATTATTGTATCTGCACTGAGCGTGGACAGACATTCTTCTTGCCATTATTCCCATTGACCATTCAGTCTAAGAGCACTGCGCATAGTGTATAGCTTGCATTGGGTATTATGATTGACCTATAAAAAAACAGAAAAGCACACAGCAGGAATTTATATTTGATAGGTTATACAAACACCACACTATACAGAGGGATATACTTAAGCATCCATGGCTTTTAATACCCTGATCCTCGGACCAATATGTTGATAGCGATGGACAGTTGTGTTTATATACCACTTAACACTTTGAATTACCTCAATGTTCTCTGACATGATTTCACATTATATATAAATATAATGCTTAATGGCCTCGTGTTGACTTTCTCCTATCTTTCCACCCCCTCTACCTCCTTCCTCACCACAAAGCTCTTTGTCATTTTGCACTGGGTCCCACTGAATTAAAATTTTAAGACAAATTTTAACTTTGATAATAGTTTCACATTTAAAGAAAATTTGTGAGAACAGTAGTTTCTTCATTTCTTCACCCAAATGTTTCTTTCAGGTTAACATATAATATGATAGTGTGCTCTATTCTCCACCAACATTGACTTGTTATTACCATGCTAACCAACCTCTCTCAACCACACTTGAATTTCACTAGTTCTTATGAGTAACACCATGTGTTTGCATTCTAGAATAATATTCTAGATATGGTATGACATTTACTAGCCGCCCATGTGTCTTCAGTTTTAACTGGCTCTTTGGGGAGTCTCGCAGTCTGTTTTTTTGTTTCGTTTTGTTTTGTTTTTTAAGAGCCTTATGGGTTTTGAGAAGGATACTCTCCAAGAAATCCCTCAATTTGACTCTGGTGTGTTTCTTACAGTGACACTCATTCAGCAGCATAGATGACCATGACAGTATAACTAACCACCAATGCTATTAACCTTGACCTTAGTGTGCACAGAATTTTCCTATCTGTCCCTGGTTTGATTTCCTTAATGACTGTAAAAGGGACAAAGACATCACCTTCAGCTCTGTTTTACAATAAAGGACCGTGAGACAGCATCAAGTGCTTTGAAATACTGGTTGCCCCATACATCTCTGACTACCTCCTTGAAGTTACATATAGGAGAATAGAAGCCAATATCTTCCAGTGCTTTCCAGTGTGACTCATCCTCATGCTCCCACGATTAGCTGCATTCATTGTTAAATGATCCATGCTTTCTTTATACTATAGTATAAGCATCTTCAGGAAAACTCCACATCAGAATAGCCAACCAAGTGAGTAATAAGTGGTGAACTGTATAACTGAATATCTTGATTTAAATACATGTTTGAGATGAAATTTCCTTCTTAAAGCTGTTATTTTTGTGTACTCAAACCTTAGGTGTCTCAAGATTCATGGCTACTTTTAAAAAATATTTATTTTTATTATGTATATTTTTTGCCTGCATGTATGTCTGTGTATCACGCATATAGAGTGTTCACAGATGCTAGAAGAGGAGGTTACATTTCCTAGAAATGGGATTACACATGGTTGTCACAGACTACATGGCCTACCCACCACTAACTCACTTCCCCACATTCTGGAGGCTAAAGATCTCAGACTAAGGACTAAAGTCTGTCATGTTTGGTTTGTTATGATGTCTTTCTTCTTAGCATGCAGAGAGAACTACATTATTACTTTTACTTTCATGCTCTTTCTTTCTGAAGCTAATTCTTCTGGAATCTATGTGCCCCAATTTCCTTTTATCTTAAGATTAATGATGAGATTAGATTAATGCCTAGATTGTGATGGCTCTGCTCTTATGGATGTGTTATTTTCCAAATTCTGGAATTACTTATGATGCTATTTGAGCAGTGGGGCCTTAGCTCATCTCCCTTGCATGGGCTTGGTGCATTGTACAATGACTAGGCATGGGAATTTGTCTGTTTTGCCCTCCTGCTATCTGTAATCCAATGACACCCTATCCTATCCTTCAGAAAGTAGACTGCTTATTAGGCCTATGATCCTGCCAGAGCTTGGGATTTCCTCAGCACCCAGAATTATAAGTCACAAATTCACCATTGTGTGAACTAACCAAGACAAGGTTCTGTTCTAACCTTGTTTTTAAGATGATTATATTTTCAAAGACTTTATATTTAAAACTGCTCCTGAAGAAACTACATGTAGGGAACTGAAACTAGGTCCTGTTTCTCATCATGTACAAAGAAATGAACATAAAGCCTGGGATGTTGATGTTATTGTAGAAAAACCTGGAAACACTTAAGCATGTAGACCCAGGCAAATACTTTTTGAGTAAGACACAAACACATTTTTAAAAATGGAAAAAATACTGACAAGAGATTGAGACAAATTTAAGTCTTTGCCCAACAGAAGAAACAATATACAGAGAGTAAATGGGCTATAGAAAGGGAAAGAATCTGCCAGATTCTCATCTAACATAGACTGAACATCCAGAATGTACAAAGAACCCAAAATATTTAAAACGCAAAAAGCATGCAACCCAACCAATAAAAAAAGCAATGAAGGAAGTACAAATGGCCAATGAATAAACACAAAAAAATGTTTAATATCTTTAGCCATTAGGGAAAGAAAAATTAAAATTACATCACAATTCCACATTACTTCAATCAGTAAAGTTGTCATGGGGAGAGTGAAAAGATAAGGAATGCTGTTGGTAGGAATGTTAACTAGCTTGGCCACCCTGAAAATCGATATTGAGGATTCCCAATGTCCTAAAAGAAGTCCTATTTTATCACTTCTGAGTATATATCTGAAGGCATCAAACCATGTGATGGAAAGTCCTACACTCCCTCTGCAGATCATGACACCAGTAAGTGTAGCCCAGATGCCCTCCAACAGATGAGTGAATACAGAAGACATGAGGTTAACATATTATAGACTGCAGAGCCATGTTCACCACGAGGAAGAACTAATCAATGCTATTTGCAAGAAAAATCATGGAACTGGAGATCCTTGGAAGCCATCCTCAGTAAAGACAATCATCGTTAAGTTTTCTCTCCCATGTTGAATGTAGGAAAGTAATAAACAATAGCAATCAAGTAGGAAGAGAACTATTAGGGAGATGAAATGGGTAAAGGAAGGGTCAGTGGTTAGAAAGAAGGGAGAGTAGTGGTGTGTGTCCTCATCCATGTTCTGCATGAGTCTGAAGACATCACACTGAACCTACTGTTGTGTATGATTATTGTAAGCTGAGCCAACACAAGGACAAGGACAAAAAAAATGCCTTATTTCTAAATAGAGTTACATTCTGACACTGGGAGCACTGAATTAAATATAACACAGGAGGGAGCACAATTCATCTATAACAGATCCAGGGTTCAAATCTAGCTTATAACAGATCCAGGGTTCAAATGTAGCCATATGGATCTGGAAGCTAATTAAATCACTCAGCTGTTCTGGGATGTATGTGTGTCCCTAGAGTAGCCAAAACTCTAGCAAGTTTAGGGATCCTTATCACAAAAGATAGGGCAGGATTTTGTCTGAATGATGGTCTTGCTTCCCTTGACAGAATGCAATATTAAGCTCCCATTCTCACAGTAAAGACACCCATTGGCTCTATTATTTACCTCCCACAAGAAGCTGGCCTTACAAGAAAACTCAGCCATAAAGCCTCTGGGGAATGCATGATATGCATTCTTTGTGTGCTGTTTATTCAACCCTTTTGATAACTCTATTTATTTATTTAGCACTTATATTCTGAGCATGTTTTTGAAGCACCTCTTAAAATACTAACCTGTTTAATCCTAACCATAGACAGCAAGGAGTCATCAGACCTCTAGTGAAATGAGGTCACAACAGGCACATCCTGCTTCTGCCTCTGGAGTGTGTGTGCCACCAATGCCTGGCTCAGGCACATCACTTAAGAAAGAGGAGATCCAAGAGTTGAAGAAGGCCAGCAGAAGTTAGACACATCTAGATACTTATCCAGATTTTAGGTTTTGTTCTCCCTCACTAGCTTTTAGAGTGTCCACTGTTGAGAATTACATTTACAATTCATTGTAAGCTTCCTACTGCTCTGTTCTCCTCCATCATCAACTTCCTGGGAGAAGTGCAGCTAATGTCTTCAGTTCAAGCCACACAATTTTTTCTTTGATAATTTTTTTTTATTTAAATTTGATACAAGCTTTTTTTTACATGTTAATCCCAGTTTCCAAATCCTCCCCTCCTCCCCTGTGCTCTCCCAACCTCCATTTCATCCCCTTTCTGCTCCCCAAGGAGGGTGAGGCCTTCCATGGGGAGCTTTGGAGCAGGGCCCAGGCCCTCCCCTATGTGTCTACCAAGCTACACATTTTAGGATAGTAAATAAACTTATGTATTTTATGTTCTGGTTTGTGAACCAGGAACTCTACCTTTAAAATGACAGAAATGTGTCTTAAACATAAAAGAACAGAATAGAGATGATGCTGGAAAGCACAAGAGGTCGGGGAAGGGCTTCCAAGGAATTTCAGGCAGGCACAAAATGGGTAGGACCATTAAGCAGAGAACCCAGAGAAAACAAGACAGTCTAGGTGTGAAAGGGCTCAGCGCCTCCTCCGAGAATCCTAGAGAAGCTGACCAAACTATAACCTGCAAAAGCAGACAGCAGTGGTGCTCAGTTTGCTCAGTGGCTGTATCAAGAGTAGTGGAGATGGCTGCAACTCATCTCTGCCTCCTTCCTTAAGGGTGCCCTCAGTGATTCCCTCAAAGTAATAGGAGCAGATCTCATCTCTAAAGGAGGGGGCAGGGACTCCGTCTTTCATTAAGTTAAGCTGTAGAGGAGACCAAATAGAAGCATCACAAGTGGGTAGATGCACATCTTCTCTGAAGCCACAGCCAGTATGAGGGGTGCGGGGAGAAACATGACTTGGGTCATATCTCTGAAGCCCTTATTCTAGCCATTGTTGCCTGCCTCTCTTCATTGTACCCTGAAAGGAAGCGAATCTGACAAGTGTTTCATGCCCTTCTGTCTGGAACCACAGCTCATGCAAGGGCCAAACAGCAAATGGAATGTATATGCATACGAGTGTGTGTAGGTGTGTGTGTGTGTGTGTGTGTGTGTGTGTGTGTGTGTGTTATCTTTGTCACTGTTACTTAGGGAAAAAAATGGTTGTTTTGGCTCACTGCTTAGGGGATAAGTCTATCAAACTGGGGGTGGGGGTGGGGAGATCTGGCAGAAGGACATAAGACAGTTGCCAGGAAGCAGAGAGAGAGGAAGGCCAGAGCTCAGCCATTCCTTTCCCCTGTGCATCCAGGATCTCAGTCTACAAGGTTGTGGCGCCTAGTGTGTCATCATTCTCTCTTTTCTTAAACAGCTTTGGAATTGCCTTAGCACACACACTCAAAGGTGTGTTTCTAGATGGCTTTAAATTAATTACTTTAATTGTGAAAACTCATCATCATCACAACTTATTTTAGTCATAGATTTTCAAATGTGACAAGCAAGAGAACATCCTCAGATTGTTTGAGAATATATCAACTACAAAACACTGACAGTGAGACATGAGATTGAATAATGTGAGCAACTGAAGGAAATAATTCAGGAGGACAGAATTACTTAAAGCCTGTAAGTTACATTATTAAGGACAGTTTAAAAGTCGTTAGAATTCACCAAGCAAGAACAAGCCAATGTGAAAAAAAATAAGATATCAATTCACAATTAAATAACTTGACAAAATTCACTGCTGAAGTTTAATAATAATCAAAAGACAAACGTAGACACCCAGGAGATCAATTTTAGAAACACTGTCAGAATATAGATGAAAAAGACAAAAGGAAATGGAGAAGACATTTGTTCAGTTTACTTTTTGATGCTATGAATAAAAGAAAGAAAAAAAAGAAAAAAGAACCACGGACTGAAAACTACCTGAGGAGGAAAGGGAAGAAAGGCACTTTTTGGCTCTCAGGTTATATGTAGTCTGGAGAGAGAAGCCAAGTCAGAAACTCAAGGCAGAAACCTGGATGTAGGAACTGAAGCAAAGACCATGGAGGGATGTTCTTTACTGATGCTTCCTCTGGATTACTCAGTTGTCTTTTTTTTGACAGCCCAGGCCCACCTGCCCAGGGATGGCATCATCCTCAGTGGGCTGGCCATACTATATCATGAACACATACTACAGAGTAACCTGATGGCAGCAACTCCTTGATCCCCTCTTCCTAGGTGTATTAAGTTAAGAATTGAATCTAACTATTACCACATTCTAAAAGAAGGCAGTAGATGCAGTGGAGAAATTACCAAAGAACTGTTAGGAGACTGGACCCAGCTAAACTGGAGAAGTGTAAAGTATGTTTGAGAAGTGTGATTATAGCCACCAGAAACAGTAACAATAAAAGGTGTTGATTGAGATTAATTCCTCTGGGGAAACAGGTGTGCACCTCTATATAGTAATTGACTTTTTTTCTATCATTGTCTAACACATGCAGACACACACTTATTTATCAAATGATATCTGAATAGTATGTACAAGTAGTTAAGGGAAGAGTGAAGATTACCACCCCAGAGGAGTGTGACATCTGACACTAACCTGTCCCTTTGGTGACCTCTGGATGGAGAGGTAACCGTGGGCTGTATCTCCACTGCAAACACACAGATACCTTCACAATCACATGCCAGGGTGTAGACAGCATGAGGCAGGGACACCTGTATCATGACAAGTATTCTATGTTAGCATGTAAACACAGATATGTAGGTTCTCCACGTGTCAGCCAACATACCTGTTATTCTCCACCAAGCCCATGTTAGAGGACCCAGAATACTGCACTACATATTGTGTAGGGATGGCCAGTAACTGAAGAGTAGCCAACTGGTAGTCTATGCAGTGCTGGAGACATAACCTGGTTAGTAACTTTTCATCACTGTGATAAAATGCTCAACCTGAATAATGGAAGGGAGGAATGATGAATTTTGGCTCATGGCTTCAGAGTTTTCATTAGTGGTTGGCACACTCCATTTATCTTGTCCCATGGCAAGGCAGATGCCATGGTGAAAACAGAATAGAGAAGATTCATGTCACCCATTTCAAAGATGGCAGGAAACAGAGAGCAGGCTGTCTGGAGACAAGATACACTTTCAAAATCCCAACTCCAGTGACAGTTCAAATCAGGCCCAAGTTTCTGCCATCTCCACTACCTCCCAATGGTTGACTCAGTCATGAGTCCATACACAGATCAACCCATCATTTAAGATGTGGCCACTCTCACCCACTCATCTTTAAACACATGAACCTCTGCTGTAAAATTCCAAATGTAACCCATAATTCCTGGTATCTAGAGTTAAAGGAAGTTAATAGCATCTCTTTCTAGCGTCAGATATTTGGCTGGAAACTAACAAGTTCAGCGTTGCTGGGCAAAGATCCACAAAATGCAACTCTCAGATCTCTGGTGCCACTCAAGTTCACAGCTGGCCTCCAGCTTTCCTTGACTGTTCTTGGTTCTCAGGAATTCTACTACCACTTTAGAGCATGCATTCCCTTCTAACAGCTTGGAAAAGGCTTTCTTGAAACTCAAATGGCAGTATTTAAAAGAAAAAAAAGACTGAGAAAGAGCAGTATTCACTTGGCATTCAGAAGTGATGGTGTGTGTGTGTGTGTGTGTGTGTGTGTGTGTGTGTGTGTATTGTGTGTAACAACAGCGGGCACCAAAGGGGCTGGGTATTAACACTGAGACCCCCCCAAGTTGGATAAATGTTTAAAATTGCTTAATGTTTTAATCATTTAAAAGGGTTATTGGAGAGCTCCACATATTTCTCAAAGTCTCTTCTCTATTTAGATGTTATTAAAAAAAAAAAGAAAAGAAAAGAAAAGAGAAATTTTCAACTATCTTTAATGACAGTTTTGTCTTTCAGATCCAGACACTGGACTGCACACAACTCAAACTTTCAAAATCAGAACCAATAAAATGTGTAGAAGACATTGCATAGATGTCCTTTGTTGCATGTACCTTCTGGAAAGCCCTTGGTGGGACACATGTAGGACAGAGAAGTCCCTGTCAGCCAGTGTTTGGTTTCCTCCTCTTCAGCAAGGGAAACTCCACAGCAGAGAAGGCCAACTCTGTAGACAGGGTTACAAACACTGTCCCTTTGCACTCAGGTGTGAACACCATCAAAAGGCCAACTCTGTGTTGCTAAGGATCAGGATACAGTATCCCTTTATGCTCAGGTATGATCACAATTCAAACAAATTATTCAAGCTACAAATGACCAAACACTGTCAGACCCAAGCTAGGCTTAGCAAGAAAGCCAGTCATGCAATTAAATCCAACTCTTTGTAACACTGGATCTAAAGCCCCATGGTCTTTAAGCCCCAAGGTCACCTAAATTAAGTCCTGATGCTTTCTAATAAGTCATTCCTGACATTTAAAGACTTTTCTAACACTCTTGCTGATCTGGCCTAGTCTCCAAGGAGTGTCTCTCTCCAGGAAGCCATAGTAAATCCAATTTATTTGGCTCCAGGGGGATTACCTTGGTCTCTGCTGAATGGTTTGACAAGCCTCAGAAATGCTATGACTCTCTCTACCCTTTCCAGTTTTCCTGTATCAATCCCTAATGAGCAGTGACACCCTTAGTCCTGGTAGTACTTTCCACATTCACCATCTACGAAGAGATAGGTGCTTTGTATAGCTCTCTCTCTGATAACATTCCTGTAGCCTTTTATTTCCATGTTACTTGCATGGACAAGAGAGCACCCTTGCTTCACCGTACTGTGACTATCATTCTCTAAACCCTCTTTGTAATCAAACACAAGGAGTTAGCACCACAGAGCTTTGAAGGCCCTATGTAAATCTGGCAAATTGCCAATAACCTCATTCATTTTATTATTCTTACAACTGTCTTCCAGCTGAATAGCCTTTCAATTTACAAACAACACAACTCTTCCACATCTATTTCAGCGAGATTTTGAATCCAATTAAAAGGAAAAAAAAAACCCTGCAAAATAAATAATAATAAAAGCTTGGAGGACATTAAACGAGGAAACAAACTTCATGCAGGATTTTGGAGCCCTGACTTTAATTTCCTTTCTTTATGATGCTTGGAATTTATTAACTCATGGATCTTCATCACAAGAGTTCTAGATCCCAAACCTCTACTCATAAGGTCCATTCCCCTACCCCTTCTCCTTCTCTCCCTTCCCCCTCCCTCTTTCGCACCTCCCATCCCCCATGCTTGGTAAGTGCTTCAAGAATCATGGCTTCATACTGTAGACCAGACTAGTCTAGAATTCTCAGCAATCCTCCTCCTGCCTGTACCTCCTGGAGTACCAGCGCCATCAGCTATGAATAAGTATGCCAAGGCTGCTCACTCACTGAATTAGATGCTGTGGAAGACCAGCCCTTCTGATTGCCTTTGGTCCCTGCAAGTTTCAATTCTTCAAACTGGGCAAACACTTCATTTCTAAAACTGCTTGGACAGCAGATTCTTTGGTTCTCCTGAGTCCCAGATTCGAGCGTCACCACGAGGGCCGATTGTGCTCCGCTGAATGTAGAAATGACCCAGAGAACAGTTGGATAGGGAAGCCAAGAGAGAATTTGTTCTATGCCCCCTCCCCCTTTCAGCCCTACAGCACCTTGACCATTAGCTGAAATTCCTTTGCTCAGAGTGGAGTAGAGGGCGTTCCTGTCGACTCCCTGATGTCCTGGGGGTGGGGAAGAGGATAGGGATGGAAGCTGGCCCCCAGCATCCGCAGGAGGATTGTGCAGCGCGGCAAGCAGAATGATGCCGGGGAGGGGAGGGAGGGCTGGGAGGGGGCTGGGTAGTGCAGCCTCAGATGCCTTAAGAGCCCAGCAGGCTTTAGCGTCGGTCTTTGAAGAGTTCTCTGGAAGTTGGAGGGGCGGGGCAAGCAGCGCTCTCCTGTCCTACCGGAATCCTGCGCGGGAGTGTGCGGAGGAACTCCGCCTGCAGTCTCAGTCCCAGTGCTGTCCAGCTGCTGTCCCGCTCTTGAGCAGGGGTGGACACCGGAGGCTGCCCACGGGGTCGGCAGGGCGCAGGCGCCGGGATGGCAGAACGCACTAGCAGGATGGAGGGGCTGGTTTTGCTCAAGGCCCTGATCACCAGGCTGCTGTTCCTGTTGCACTCTCTGGTCGCTGTCTGGAGAGTGACCTGGGTGAAGAAAGAGCCCCGTTACTGGCTGTTGTCCCTGCTCAACCTCTTGCTGGTCCTGGAGACAGTGCTCACCCTCAAGTTCAAGCGTGGCAGAGGCTACAAATGGTGAGTGTCCTGGCAAGGGAGGGTGCAGAGGGTCGCAGGCATTGTTCATCATTGTCCTAGCAGGTGACACCAAAGCCCTTGTCCCAGCAGTGTGTGGCTTCCTGGCTGGCATTCGGGCTGGTTTGGTTCTCTGCTGAGTTTGCCAGCACGTGGGACGTGAGTGTATCTTTTGGAAAAGTCAGTGGTACCTTGGGCCCCAGCGCAGCGCTGGAAGTCTGGAGTCTGGACATATGTACTTGGTTGATCCAGCTAAAACTGTCTTCATTAGAGGAAAGGAGCTGACCTCAGAGTGCACTGCTTTCTAAATTCCAGTGTGAGACTGACCCTGGACCAGTCCAGCATGTACATGCAAGAGTGGAGATACTTTGCTGGATGTCATGGACCTTGCAGAGCTGAGCGCTCCCAAATGTGCATTGCACAGCGCCCCCCCCCCACCTTTGATTTTAGCCTCTTCCTTTCTTTCCAGTACTCAATGCGCCTGTGGTTTTAGCCACTTCCAATTCCGCCCAACCCCAAATATCCCTGGTTCTCCAGTGTGATACCAGTTTCAGGTGTTTCGGTTTGGTGGCTTTGGAGCTTGGCAGTCTACCTCACCAGGCATGGTTTGTGCTGGAGATGCTAGAAGAAAGACCAGCAGTGGCTCAGTTTTAACCTCAGCGTGGGAATTCGGGGTTCTGCTGGTGGCTATATTTCCTCCTATAGGCTGAATGCAAGTGAAAAGGGTTGACACAAAAATTGCCTGGACATTTGCAGAGAGCACCCCCAGCCACCCATCCTTACCTTCCAGGACAGTTCCATCTCAAACTTCTCCAAGTGAGGCTTTTTTCCTCAAGGAAGGAGATGGTGATATGAGTTTGTTATTATTTGCATGCATTTTGCAATTGTATACAAAGTGCAGAGAGGTTGAATATTTCATAGTCACTGTGGGAGAAAATGGGTTACCTTTGAAGATGATGTGAACATAGAAGATGTCTAGAGTTGTCAATGCTCAAGTCCTTGGAGGGCCCAGGACAGCTAGGAGAGCAAGGGTAGGCATGTTACTTCCCATCCCCCTTCCCACCAACAGTTTGTTAAGCATGAGGCATTTGTGGTAATTTTGCAACTGACTTCTTGACATCACAAAGGAGAATGCTATTTTCTTCCCAATAGAAGTCTTATAAAGGGGAGAAATGTTTGTCACCCACATATCCTAATGACAGATAAATTTGAGGCGTTTTTGTCTTTTTCTTTTTTCTTAGTTGTAATACACTAGAGTAGACATAGCTTTCACTGCAGGAGGAAGTTTGAGCCACAAAACTGTCCAGTGTGAAATAGTCCTGACACCAACCATGAGTGCTTCTGGGACAAATGTAGATCTCAGAAAGGAGCCAGCTCAGCAAAACCTGAAGTAACCCCTTCCTCTCCAAAAGTAGGCCACACAATTCTGACTGTATGGAAATACCATAGCTGGTAGATATATTAGCCTTTTATGTGCATTTCTGATTCAAGCTGTCAGGTCACTTAACAACAAAAAAGGGAAAAATAATCTGGGCAAAATGCACATGGGTCAATGAGTCACATTAAAGGATAACCGGAGTCTTGCCAATATTCAAGGTGTGGGCTGCAGAATTGGCCTTACAAACAGGGTGGATTGTGGGCATTCCTTCTTACTTACTGTGTGACCTCAAGGGAGCTGCTTAGTGTCTCCAAGCTTTAGTTTCACATCTGCAAATATGTATTTCACAGGTTGTTGGAGAATTATGTGAACTGATACGCCTTGATAGTTAAAGAATCATAAGAGGCTTTCTTTATATCCCGAGCTTTTTCACTTCTTTTATATTAAAATATTCTATATTAAAATATAGACACATTTTATTCTTCTGTGAATCAAAAAACTTTAACAGAGGGACTAGTTAATAAACCACAGGTTCAGAGTGTAAAAACAAGGGGTAGGGAAAAGCTCAGTTCCAACTACAGACCTCGGCTGTGTGTTGCATATTACATCACTGGTTCAAGAGAAAGTTTGCTGGCTTGATATCCCAACTAGTATTTGAAAGTAAGAAGGGGGGAAACTGATGCATTTGGTTTATTACAAAAGTCCAGGGACAAATGAGTGTTTGCAAAGCAGTGCAAATGGTCTGCTCTTAGTTCTGTACACAACCCAGGCTAGACTTGGATGTCACAGTACATAAGCTGTAAGCCAGCCTGCAAAGATGGTCATTTGCACTGTAGATAAAAACCACAAATAGTAAGAGAAAAGTAAAATAATGGGCTTTGAAAAATATAAATGAAATTATCCTTGAAATAACATGATGACAATGGGAAAGGTTTTGATTTGGGGCCTATTTCATTCTAGGTTGGAGTTTTCTGAGAAAAACACAGCATAATCATTTTCTCTTTGAGAGTGTTAAGAACCATTTTCTATTCCAAATTGCTAGCAGATAGAATCAAAGAAAGAAAAAACAAACACTACAGTAATATCTATGCTAACTATATACAGCAAAATACAAGGTATATTATCTACATGGGAAAATGGTAATTTTATATAGTTGTATGTGTAGATTCACATGAACTAACATAGAAAAATAGGTAGATAAGGTTTTGAACCATGGGCATTCTTTGTATTTTGTAATCTGCCCATAGAACCAAAAGTATCTCTATATAAAGAAATAGGCAAAAAACCATGAACTCTCCAACATATGTGTGGAAAATAAAGGCGAAAACACCCTGATTTATATCAGAGGGCATGTGAAAAAATTGTGGTTTATAAACGCTGATACTATTGAAAAGGGTGAGATAGATTTTAACCACTGCAGTAGAGGGATACCAATTGTGTATCATCAGGTCACTACAGTTACAGACTTCTTTGTTATAGCTCATTTGTTACAAGGATGGATATGGAGGAGAGCTGTACATTTTCCAATGGGGGACACTTGTTACACCCACCAAAAGAAGAGGAGGAGGAAGAGGAGGAGGAGGAGGAGGAGGAGGAGGAGGAGGAGGAGGAGGAGGAGGAGGAGGAGGAAAGGAAGTGGCTGAATGAGGAGAACAACTACAGAAAAGAAGAAAGAGGAGGAAGAGGGGGGAAAGAGAAAAATATATCATTTAACACAATGTTTTCTTGACTTTTATTTTTTCAGTTATCTGGGAAACAATTCAACTGAGCTAAGAATTGTCATTTAGGTAAAGTCGAAGCATACAAGACACTGTTTCAGTTGATTTACAGCAAACAGTGCTAGGGAGGAAGAGGCTATCTCAGCAGAAGCAGTCCTCCCATATTAAAAGATCAATAGAATCCAGTAGAGTCCAATCAATGGCTATGATAGACGAGAGTGAAGCAGAACAGCTCAATCTCACAGGTGGAAATAAACATACACACAGGAGTAGAAATCCCATTGTAATGACTATTACACCCATGAACTTCATTTGGACTATTCTAGGCTAATTTGAACATTATTCATTTTCGTTAACATTTAAATCTGGACCCTGGAACTCTAAACCAGGGATGGCACAAATCCTGGTACTATGATGGACAGTGGGGATTCAATTTCTTGATGTAGCAAGAGTGCACATGTCTCCAAGGATATCCTCCCAGCCCTTTGGAAGGGAAAAGTAGAACTAGATGCTGAGCTCAGCTGCCCAGGGACAAGGAGCATTACAACATCTCGATTATCATGCCAGCTGGAACAGTTGATGCTGAAATCCTATAGAATCCAAGGGGCAGACCCGCCAGTGACACACCCATAAGGAACATCAGGGGAGCTTGCGTTTCAGCCCCCTGGTATTCACATTACCTGCATCTTCACTTGTGTTTCTCCAAGATGGAAATCAGCAGCACTTGGTTTAATTTTTTTTTTTTTGATTTTTATTTTTGGTTGTCTGGGCAAAGACCCAATGGATCTGTGAATTATCATTTAGGTAAAATCAAATACAAGATAATATTTCAATTGCCTCCAAGCCAGTAGTGATGAAGTACTCCTCAAGGGATAGAGAAATTACCCAAGTTTGTGACAAGTTTAAAGCCTGTTCGCTTGGAAAGATGTAGTATGTGAGAAAAAAAAATCCCAAGTTGAATTTACTGTTCATCAGAACATTAATAATGCAAATGTTTTTGTGAGCCTCTGAGTTAGCAGATAATGACCTTTGTCACCTCTCTCTCCTTCCTTCTTCCTTTACATTTGATTAGACAAAAGCTATTTTTGTTTTTGTTATGTTTTCTAGACAGTCCTATATAGTCTTAGTGGCCTTTAACCTGAGGCATTCTTTCTTCCTTCTGAGTGTTGTGAATATATGTGTGTGTGTGTGTGTGTGTGTGTGTGTGAGAGAGAGAGAGAGAGAGAGAGAGAGAGAGAGAGAGAGAGAGAGAGAGAGAGAGAGAGAGAACCTGTTTGACAATTATTTGCCTGGTAAGTAACAACAATATTCTGCAAGGTACTATGGCCTGACAAAAGTAACAGGGAACCAAAACAAAAACATATTTTAAATAAAATATAGCATTTTAATTAAGTGCTCTAAACTGTGAATCCAGCATTTATGAAGTTCTGACGTCTGCTGGATTCTACACTGATGGTCCCATAATCCAACAACTGCAGCAGCTTTTTTTCCTCTATTTCCCCCATTTTCATATGGGAAACTTAGGCACAGAATTACTAAACTTTTTCGCTCAGGCTCTCAGACTTGGAAAGGAGGAGTGGGGGAGAGGGGGTCATGAAGACTGCCAGCTCTCATCTTGTTTGCTGCCCTAATCTTCAACGTTTCAGAGGAGTCAGAATGGGTGAGCAACAGTGGGAAGGAAAGGGAATTTTGAGCTGCAGCAGGATAAAAAGGTGAGCCCTGAATCTGGAGGGAGCAATACAAAGCCCAGCTGGGAGGGAGGGCACTCCCAGCTATCAGGGCATGGAGCCTTGAGCCTCACCCTTCATCCAAGCATGGTGGAAGTCAGCACTCATTAGATGGAGTAGACATGCCAATGTGGAAAATACGGACATAAAGGGAAATAAATTCCTTCCTCAGTCACCTCACAATTTTAATGAAGGGAATGTGAAGTGCATGCTTAATAAACTAATGAGCTAATATATTGAGTGAACTACTGACTGATAAAAGTGGACACCCGTGTGATGTGGGTTAGAGGGAGAAATAGGCAGGTTCTGCTCAGTAGTTGGAGGGGTACTTGGGTTAGGCAGGGGTTTTCGAAGTGAAATGGTCTGTTCTGTTGCTTTAAAGAAACACCATGGCTAAGGCAACTTGAAGGGGAGTCTACTTTGTCTTCTGACCCCAAAAGGGATCACGAGGGTGGGAAGCATGACAGGAAGCCATGTGCACACTGGGAGCAGGAAGGTGCAAACTTACCTCTTGGACCACAAAGGCAAATCAGAGAAAGTAAACTGGAAATTGTGCAAGACTTTTAATCTCAAAGCCCACCCTCACTGACACACTTCCCTCAGCAGGGACACGCCTCTTCAACTTCCTCAAACAGCTGCATTGAACACTGACAAAGTATGCACATGCCTCAGAATATAGGAAGTATTTCTCATTTAAACCACCATAAGGGCTGGATATATTAGAATCATCCAGGGAGAAGAAATAATCAAAAGAGCATAATCTTTATGTGCCTTAAAATACTAATGACATGTCCCCAAATGTGAGTCATTTTATTGGTATGTTCCTTTGGCAAAACAATTGTATTGGTTTTCCCCTTCGTCTATGGCCTATCTAGTCTCATGTTCTTGGCTACCCAAGAAATATCATGGTCATGGTATCTTTTCACAACAATAGAAATCCTAAGACAGGTTCCATCTCATGCAATGGCCTTAAATACAATCAGATAATATTGTTCATTTTCAATTCCACTAATCTTTGGAATGAAATAGAGACCTTTTAAGGGAGGTTCAGTGACTTCCATGTGGCCAACTTAGCCATGAAAGTTCTCTCAGAAGGTAGAATGTGCTCAATCTCACTCACTTGCTGTTCATATTTCCTAAAAGTTCTCTGGATTTTTAGTTCATTCAGTAAAATTTCCACCGTGAATCAGGTTTTCCAAGCCTCTCTGCAGTGAGTCAATTTGTATCCGAGTCACATAACATTATCTTTTATATTCTCTGTTTCTTCTGGTGTGCTTGTCAGGGTATGCATGTTATATCCTGAGCTTCAATCTCAGTATAGAAAGATGCTTTAAGGTTATAGTGATTTTGGAAGCATACACTGAATACTACCTTTCCAGTGGTTTTGTGTGTGTGTGTGTGTGTGTGTGTGTGTGTGTGTGTGTGTCGTGTAATTCATGTTGAGGCTCAATCCTGGTCTTCTTTTACAGTACTTCTGTGATGGACTGTCAAGGTAAATCCAGTGTTCTCTCCTGTTATTTCATGATGGAGCGGGAACAGATAAAATAATTACATTTGAATTGGAGTAGGATATCAAGGAAATTGAAGCACTGCCTGATGTCCAAACTTCATCCATGAGAATATACAACTGATGACTGTTAGAGCTGAAATCAAGGTGACGGACATCTTTTGATTTGTTTTCTTGCCTTAGAGCAAAACAAAACAAAAAAATCAATATGGGTAGCTCAAATACATCAGCACAAAAATATTACTACTTTTACAAGTCATATGTTTCTCCTCACAGCAGTGACATTACTAGATACACAGAATTGGGACAAATGTGAACTGCTTAATTTTTCTTTAGCAGTGGAGAAGTCTCATTTACATCAAGGTTGTGCTTCTTGTGTGGGAGCCCCAACCTACTTTACAAATTCTTCTGAAGTGTTAGTATCAGGAGACTGAATCAAGGTGCATCAACTGTGTTATTGTGGTACCAGTGGGTTTTTGTTATTATAATATAGTACCATAAGAAGTTGTTGCTTAAAGGTCACATAGAAATGATATTTAGGATACAGGAAATTACTCATACAAGGTGGTAGGGATGGTACTGACTTAGTTCCTTTTTTCTAAATGTAAACTTATTACCCACATATGTATGTGTATGTATCTCCATTTCATATATGAGTTATACACACACACACACACACACACACATGCACGTGCACACACACACACACAAATACATACATACATACACACACACACACACATATATATATATATATATGTATATATATTACATAAGGGGATTACATTTTAATTATGGTTTATATGTTGGGCCCCACACAGGCAATGTGTAATTGGCTCAGCTTATGCATATATTACAGTAAATATTAGTCATTCTCAAGAGAATGAAATCCCTCCTTAATTTGGACTACTAGCCCTGGTTGAATTATTTTAAATCCTCCTACTTTCTATTTTTCTAGATATCTGTTTTGCCTTATAAATACTTTGGTTCACCTAAATCAGTCAACTTATAACTTGGCTGTGCTATTCTTGGGCAGTCTCTAGTGATGATGATGAGGATGACGAAGCTGACAATTATGGAGTGATAATGGAGGTTATAATAGTCACTATCCATAGAACACTGAGGACATACCAAACTTTTCACATAGCCATTATCTTCTGTAATCCTCAAATGATATTATAAATTCATTTTCCTCTTTTTAATGCTGCCTCAGTGTGACTATACTTTTGCACAGTAAAGTGACTTGTCTAAGATAGTGACAATAAGCCAAGATTTCCATTTGATTGTCTCTTCTTGCTATCAGGTATAGGATGTTTTCCATAAGGCAGAAAAGTTCATGCTAAACACATGGCTCACACATTCATATGCAAACAGATGTTCTTCTAAATACTAAATATGTTATGAAGGAAAAAAAAAAGAGAAAACAGAAGTTCTAGGTGGCTTCAATTTAGATCTCCTGGCAGATTCATCCTTGTCTAGAGAAAAGAATAAATATATTATCTACATGTAGAATGAAATAAATTACAGCTTACATACATAGCATTCATATTGTATTTTATGCTACCAGAGATCCCCCAAATCCCTATAATCATGAGCAACTTAAGCTCAGTTATGCATTATTAAACAAACATTTACTCTCAATAAACAAACATTCCTTCTACAAGATGTTGTAATGTTCTTGAAGGAATACAAGGTCTGTGCAGTTGCATGCATATGCTTGCAAAGTGACATGTGAACACACACACACACACACACACACACACAGAGAGAGAGAGAGAGAGAGAGACAGAGAGAGAGACAGAGAGAGACAGAGAGAGACAGAGAGAGACAGAGAAGACTCTCTAACTAATTATGGGCAGGGTACAGAAAGGCTGGAGGGCCAAGACATCGGCACAGTCAGGGAAAAGAGAGACGTAATGGCACAAGTTGAGGAACTGTTATGACAGGGATCCTCAAAGCTCTTCTCAGAACCAGTTCATGTAGAAATGCCATGATTTCCTCTGCCCAGAAATATTTTATGTGAAGAATTATACATGGGTCCCCAGATCAATTCATACACTGGTTCAATTGTGAGACAAGATCCCGGAGTTCAAATGTCAGATATCTTTTTGTAATAAAGCTGGCCTTGCTTCAAACACGCTCTTGGGAATTTTGAGACTGAGTGCAACATGGAAAGCACAAGTTTTCCTTCCCATTTACATCATGATTTTGGAGTATGGTTGTTACTGTAAAAAAAAATTAACAATTACTAATTTTAATATTCACCTCCAAAATAGTCTCTCTTGATAAAGCCTATGTGTGAACAGATCTCAAGGAATAAAAAGTACAATGAATGATTTTGTTGCAAGGTGTAGTCTAAATCCTTTCAAAAATTTCTATTTCCTCTGTTACTAGTGTCTGTCTAGAAGACTTATATGAGGCAAATTAAAAAGAATCTACCATATGATTGACAGTCATTAAACTATGCCCAGTCTCTTTCTTTGGAGGTTGTCATGAGCTTATGAACATTCAGTAATGGTTTCCCTTGCCTGTCAAAGGCACAGGTACAGAGATCTGTGAGTAGGGGTGGAGGAGAAGGGTATTTTACTTTGAAAAAATAATGGATGGTTGCTGGTATCAAAACAGTGACTTTCCAGGAGTTTAGAGGTTATAGTCCTGCAGAAGAATTGGACTCATTTTGAGATGTTACAGAAAGGCAGGTAAAGTACCAAGGTGTTGACAACCATAGATACCCTGACATATGGATGTCACATAGTCTGAAATACTCCCAGAGAAATCGGCCTATCAATAAAGATGTCAAGAAAATTTTAAAGCACAACTCAGGGTCTCAAAGAAGGGAGATTAGCATAATTTCTTAATTTTCAAATTTTCAAGAAAACAGTACTTCCAGAAATCATACTGAGCATATTTAAAGGGCCTTAATATCAGATTTTGAAATTTGAATGCATGACCCTTGCAACTCCATTCTGTTTTGTACAGTGTACCATGAAGTGAAATAAAAATTAAATCTGTATGCAGATAGAAATAATTTTTTAATATTTTTTTTTGCTTTTTAAAAATATCACACCATGTTCACATTTGTATATATGATTGGAAAGCCAGAAAAAAAGAAAAACTAATGTAACAAGTGATATTATGGTTAATTTCCCTCTATACATGTGTATATAATGTTATATGTCTAAAAATGAATGGGTGTTACATTTTTCAATATGAACAATAGTTGTCATTTTTAGAAAGAGCAAAATTGAATCCTAATTTTAGGCTAATGTTGAATTGAAATAAATAAAATCCATCCCAGCACTAAAGTGCTAAATGTCATGACATAATCATTTTATGAAAAGCATTATAATTTGTTGAAATGACTATTTTGTATGATAAATAGCATTTTGGTTTTAGTACAAAAATGAAAGGAAAAATTTCAGCAAGTACATCCTTTGAAGAACTCAGTACAGAGCTGGATGTAGTAGTACTTGCCAACAACTCCAACACTAGCAAATAAAGGATGAAGAAGCCAGAGTTTATTGTCAGCCTGAGCTATCTGATACCCTGCCTTAAAGAATAATAACAAAACAGAAAGTAAGAGAGCTCAAAGCAGTGTTCAGCAAGGCATAGATGTGCATATGGTTAAGAAATAGAACCAAGTAAATTAATTTAGTAATTGCAAATAATTACATTAGTATATACATAGGAGAAGGTTATGGGGCATTCCAATGGAGAGAAAGAGTATGCAGAAAAGAATCTTAAAGGAAATTTTAAGTTATAAAACACATCCAAGCAAAAATAATTTGGTGCTAAAATAGCAGAACCTGGCTACTTTAATTTTCTGACCGTAATTGAGATTACAATATGCTTGAGTTTCTACAAGAAGCTAGCTCATTGATGGCAAACTATTGTCAGTTTTGTATAAATTTCCCGATTGGATATGTCATAGTCATTGTCTAACAATACAATGTGTGGTATTTTTTATGAATAAGCATGCAGGAATCTTACTCCATTTGATTTCTGAGCTAGTTAGGTTCTCTGGTAGCATTAGTCATTAAGCAAGTTCCTTGGACCCTAATTATTCCCAAAGCCATCAACACACACACACACACACACACACACACACACACACACACACACACCGCACACACGCACACACACACACACACACACACACACAAGTACAAAGTGCTATTATTTGTAAGCTCTTAAGAAAAATCACGAGTTGATTAATTACACAGCCAAACATGGGGAAAGATTCAATTCATTAATTTTAAAATCCAAACTCTCCTTGGTTCCAAAACTAAATAGTGTTGAAGATACAAAATCAAGATTATAACAGACGTGGGACAGTAAGTTAGCTCAATGGGTAAAGACACTTACTGCCAAATCCCAAGGCCAGAGTTCAATCCTCAGAACCCAAATGGTGTAATAAGAACCAACTCCATAAAGTTATCCTCTGATCTGCATACATGTATTGTATCATGTGTGTATGCAATATACATAGAATAAATAAATTATAAAAGCATTTTAAAGGATACACCAGTCCTTCAAACTAACACAAGACAGCTGTCTTCTCAGGGTAAGACACTAAACTTTCATAAGAGCAGAAGAGAACAAACATTAGTTTCACTCAATAAAGTTTCTAATAAAATTAATTTATGGTTTTATTTCAAGAAAATATTTCTAATCAAACCAGGATCTTCATCAAATCACTAAATGTTTGTGAGGATCCCACATGTGCCAGGCACTCTAAAGGAGCAGAGGGTATTGTTTAGTTACGGACAGATAGTCAAAATTGTGTTGCATTAAAATTTAAAATTACTTGGAGGAAGATAGATAACTAAATGATATCTGACATGTGAGTACTCACTAATATAAAGATGGAGTTTCTGTCCCACCTGGTCCCACAGCCATTTAGGCCCAAATAAACACACAAAAGCTTATATTAACTATACACTGTTTGGTTGATGACTCAAGCTTCTTATTGGCTAGCTCTCTCTTAATTATTAACCTATTTTTATTAAATCTAAGTATTTCCACGTGATTTGTTCTTACCAGAGAATACCTGGCATGTCCTATCTTCCCAGTAGCTACATGGTGTCTCCTGGTGGCTTCTCTCTGTCTCCTCTCCCCAGAATTCTCCTTGTTGGGGAGCTCTACCTATACCTCCTGCCTAGCCAATCAGTGTTTTATTCACCAACCAATAAGAGAAACATATATACAGAAGGACATCCCCCATCACTAACACACATATGTAATTTTACATTTTGAAAGCATATGGAAAAAATACATGAAAGGAAAGCTTGAAACTCGAGTGGCATGTGAAAGGCTTCTTTTCTAAGGGAGTCTCTACATCCTCCATTGTTGACATAAACCAGGAGAAGGGAATATTCAGGCTGTATTGGGTGGGGGGGAAGAATTCCAGAGAGACAGACATATACATGAAGGTCTGAGTCAAGGAGGTAAAATGTCATCTCTAGCATTGGAAGAATATTGCAGAAGCTTGGTGAAAAAGAAAAGTAACACAGAGCAAGAGGCATGTGGGCCCAGGGTGATCCACATCTTGCACTTTAGAGCCTAAAATGGGCAAGAAGTCCACACACTTCTCCACTTTGCAAAGGTCAAATGTGAAGTCAGCAGTTGTGGTGTTCTCAGCTGTGCTAACAGCACCCTCTGATTCAAGCAGTTTGAAGTAGGTTTAGTTGTGAGAATCATGGTTTAAAAACAGAACTAGTCTTAATATATCTGAAAAAAACTCTACTAAAATAAACTAAGTAATTGTTATGCATAGTCACCAATATGCAGCCATGGGTAAAATTGCAGAGCTGAGCCCAGGCAAGGCAGAAGAAATGTAATTGAGTATCTGAATGTTGGCCACATGGATCACATTGCCTCTCCTAACACTTTTAACCAGCTTATGTCTCAAAAAGATTGATTAAATAAATAAATAAATAAATAAATAAATAAATAAATACACAAATAGTGCACACACACACACACACACATAAGATATCAACATGAAGGAAAGGAAAAGGTGGTATTCCAATTCAGGACTTCCAAATGTGACCATGTCTAATGACAATTCTGCCTTAGACATAATGAGTCACTGGACCAGAAAAGTAGCTCAGTAGTCAAGAGTACTTGCTGCTCTTCCAGAGGACCCAACTTCAGTCCCTAGCCTCCACTTCATGCAGCTCAAAACCACATGTAACTCCAGCTCTAGGAGATCTGACGATGTCTGCTGGCCTCTGTGGACACCTGCATACATAAGATTGAATATTAATCTTTTAAAAAAATAAATGGTGAGTAATAATTCTTCCAAGGTCACGGCTCAAAGAACATATTTGGTGCTGGACTTGCAGAAATAAAAGATCCCTGTGCAATACTCAGCCTTCTTAAAAATTCATTCATTTATTTTTTTATTAATAAATACAAATGTTTAAACAGTTAAACATTTTCTGAGCAAACATTAACTGAATGCAAGACAATGTGGTATCTTGGAGATGAGGATATGAACAATAGAAGAGAGGGAAAGGTCGAGAAATACAGGGTCTGCTTTCAGAATGTTTGAATTCAGAAAACTAGTCTAACATTCACATGGCTGTAAAATAGTGCTTTGTTCTCAGCAAGAACAAAGCAGGTCCTGAACACTGCCTGCCACACCCTGCCAGTACAAGTCCAATACAAATAGGCAGACAGGTACAGAAGACCATTCCAAATGTATTTTCATTGTTTGGGGATGCGTGCTCACATTTAAAGGCATTCACATCCTCTCTCCACAGCTCAGTCAAACTAGGATGCTGTTCTAAACAGGGACCCACCATTTGTTCAAAGGGGCTGTGTGGATATAGTTGAGTGAATTAGTTCCTTAATTTGATTCTTTTTCCTTATCTCCTTCTTTATGTCAGATAACTCTACTAAAGGAGGGATGAAGAAGGGTAACCTCTACCAAACTGTTTTTGCTTGAGCAGCACTGAGGCTGGGATCCAAAGTTTCAGGAAAGCCCTATGCCACTAACCTAGTCCACATTTCTACTCAATTTGTCTTGCTTTGTCTTAAATACACAGGAAGTTGGGCTACTGAGTCACTAGTCTTGACGGGCTGTGGTGGGGTAAAGTGACACTAAGACAGATCCTGGAGTCCTTGACTATGGGATGAGAGAGGTTAGACTTTCTATGTTACACTATACAGAAAATCCTGAATCTTTGTGTGTGTGTGTGTGTGTGTGTGTGTGTGTGTGTGTGTGTGTGTGTTTGCAGAGCCAATCTCCTAATTAGGGGACATATACTGAAATGGATAATATTTTTTCTCATTATAGAATGAATCTAGCACATCAAAGATACTACTAAGGTCATTGTCTTATTCTCAACTTCCTTTGAGAGCTAGTGTACGCTCAGCCTAATATTTCCCCAGATTGTTATTGTAATGATATTACTAGGTACAAGTCTCAAAATTAATTTCTAGTTTACAGTCTTTTGCTTCAGCCAACATCACAGTTTCCAAACATAAACAACTGACATAGTGCAGCTTGCCCTTTGACCAGAATTCGCTTCCTTCCCCTTGTCACACAATGGCTCTTTCTCACGTTTCCTGTGGTATATAAGGTCAAATAGTTGATGGTTTCTTTCTTTTAAGAGCATGCTCAACATGGGTTTTTGACATTTCCCCACAGCTCAGACATCTTCCACAGCAGATTTTTAATAATATTTTGACCCATAACCTTTTGATTCAAAATTGGTTTGGGCGAGAAATCAAAAGTAGGAGAGTGTCTATATTAAATATTGATTTTTTAAAAAAAGAACTCTTTTCTTTTCTTGCCTTTTCTTCAAAGAAGGTAAAAGAAAACAAAAAAGGGGTTAATAACCTTTTAAACTTCACCCAAATTTTTCCCTTTATCTTTATACTTCGGCTTATAATAGTATAGTTTGGGCAATATTAAACTCACAACTAAATATGTACTAAAACATGTATAATAAAATGAATTAACTTACAAATTTGACTTTGAAATACTCTATCAAAGATGAGTTTAATCCAAAACAAAACACGCCAGATGGTGGTGGCACATACCTTTAATCTCAGCACTCGGGAGGCAGAGGCAGGCTGATGTCTGTGAGTTCGAGGCCAGCATGGTATACAGTGAGTTCAAGGACAGACAGGGATACACAGAGAAACCCTGTTTTAAAAAAACCAAATCTAAAAGCAAAATACAATTTTAAGAAATAAACTTGAAAAGAACTTTCCTCTTATTTCAATTATTATCATTGTTATTATTAATTATTACTAATATTATTTGGTCTTAAAAGAAACTTTGCTATCTGTCACAAACTGGCCTCATGTTTGCAGTCCTCCTGCATGAACGAACACCCAGGGTACCGACATTACAGGTGTGCATCACTGTGTCCAATTTACTATTTCAAAATGTTAAGGGTACATCTTCATTGCACATTGTGCTAGTTTTATTTCTGTTGCTGTAGTGAAAATACCCTGACCCCAAATCAACTTAGAGAAGAAATGATTTATTTCATCTCTGATTTTAAGTTAAGATCCATTATTATGGGGAAGTCAAGGCAAGAACTGGATTCATCATCTCCCAGTCAGAACACAGCCACTAAATGCTTGGATCTCCGCATGTTTTATTGCTGGCTGCCTCCATGCTGACACAGTTCAGAGACAAACCTAGAGGGCGGACGGTGCTGCCCACCTTCAGAGTGGACCTTCCCAAGTCAATTAACTCAGTTAAGAAAATCTCTCTCACTGATGCGCACGTGCAACCTAATTGAGACAACCTCTCACTGTGATTCTAGATTGTGAAGATAAGGAACATAGGCATGATTCCACAATCAACAGGAGTGTAATCCACTCTCCGTTGAGCATTTTCATTTGCCAGATACGGGGCACAAGATCCCTGCCAGGTCAATGCAACCACCGCTCCCCTCCAGATTCCACAAATGGGACAGGATGTAGAGATTAAATTATATTATACAACTAGCTCCTAGTCCAATGAAACTACTTCAAAATGAGGGGCGTGTAAGGGCTCTTCCAACATGCACCCGAGGCATGGCTATGCAAAGTCAACAGCCGAAAACTCTCCTGTAGGAGTCAGAATGGGAGCTGCACCCAAACCTCACCATGCTGCCCCCTTTGGTTAGCTTCCACCTCCAGAACTCGGACAAAGTCCATTCCATGGGCAAAGCCTTGCAGATTGACCCCTGACATTAAGAGCGGGTGGTTACCATACTTGTCTCCATTGTGTGGGCTGGGAAACAAATTAGTAGGTTAATAGCACAGGACATTTGAACCTAAAAGTATCTCTATCAACTGGCTCTTTATCTGTCCCTCTGAATCAGGATTTAAAATCCCAAACCTCTGGCTACTGTTTTTCTTTTTAATTTCTGGTTTTAGCAAATACACAGGAAACCAGTGAATCATTCTCCCTCCACCATTCTCCCACCATTTAGGTTTTGTGTTTTAGCAAGAAGCTATCATCTCAGATAGCAGAATTCTACATTGAGAATTGAAAGAAAAAAAATTACTGTCAATTTCCCTGAAATCAAAATAAACCCAGGATTTGCTCCGGCTGTATTTGCTTTCTGTAAAACATCATAAACACAAAATAAGCAGTGTTGTGCCTGAAACTAATTCGCAGTGTCCCCGATGCCATATTACGTTCAGCTTCTATTAATTGGATTAGGGATTCTGTGAGAATGGCAGCTGGTAGAGGCTTTGCAGTTACTGTGGCTCTCTGTAATTCCTGCAGCAGAAATCACCAGTAACAATATCAGAGAGTGATCGCGATTGGACTCAGGCATTTGTTTCCTTTCCTTGGGGAAGGCACCAGTGTGTGTGTGTGTGTGTGTGTGTGTGTGTGTGTGGATGCACATGTGTGTTCACAATGTGGAAAGTCATGTGTTTCTGGGTGAACATGCACATAGAAGGCAAAGGGTTGACACTGGATGTCTTCCCTAGTTTCTCTTCTACTTTTATATCGAGGCAGGGTGTCACACTTGAACCTAGAATTTGCCCATTTCACTAGCCTAGACAGCTTGTCCAGGAGGTCCTTTGTCCCAATTCCTGCATTTTGGGGATTTCTCAACATCACCTGGCATTTACATAGGTATATGGGGTGCAGCAAGCCATCTCCTTGGCCCCTTCCTTAATTTTTTCCTTGAAAATTTAAAAAAGAAGCTAAACTTACTTTCTCCCCTTTCAGGCTTTCTCCAGCCATATTTTTATACCTGATCAACATCATGCCGTCCTTGTGGCTCCTTGAAATGCACCATGGAAACCAGGTACTCATTTCTATAAAAGCAAAAGATGGTGATATTCAGCAACAGTTCACTTTCAGAATGGGACATGATTTGTTTTAGTTGTATGCTTTCCCAAGGGTTTGAAATTATCTAGGATTGAAGAAAAAAGAGGCCAGGGACAAAAGACAGTGATGTCATAATCTATCAAAAACAAATGACATATCACAATTACTTCCGAATTAAGCTTATTTAACTAGCACTTGTTGTGGGTAATTATCTTAGTTGACTTCTATTGCTGTGCTTAATATCATGATCCAAAGCAACTTGGGAGGGAAAGGGTTTACTTGGCTTATATGCCTAATCATAGTCCATTGAGCAAAGCCAAAGCCGAAACTCAAGCAAGTCAAGACCGGAAACTGAGGCCATGGAGGAGTGCTGCTCACTGGCTTACTCATCATGGCTAGCGCAGACTGCTTTCTTACAGAACTCAGGACCACCTGCCCAAGAGTTGCACTCCATAATGAACAGGGTTCTTTTGTATCAATCACCAACTAAGAAAAATGTCTCACAAGCATGCCTACGAGCTAGTCTGATGTGACCATTTTTTTTTCAATTGAGTTTCCCACTTCTCAGATGAGCCCAGCTAGTATCAGGTTGACAATAAAATGGACCAACCAGCACAGTGATCTTCTTTTAAAACCTACCCTCCTTTTCCCACCACATGCTAGCTAGAGTTCACAGGGAGATATGAAAATGACATACTTATCTATTTATGTTTGTGTGTATATGTATGGATGTGGTGTATGCATATGTGTTTGGTATATATGCATGTAGGTATCTGAAATGGCGTTCTTCCTGCAGACGCCAACAGATATAGGATGTTCTCTGTCACTCTCTACCAAATTTCTTCAAAGCAAGATCTGTCACTGAATTCTGTCATCAAAACGAGGGATTCTCTTGTATCTGTCCCTGCCAGCTCTGGGGTCACAGGATGATGCATAAAAAAGCCTAGCTTTCATAAGGATGTTGGGAATTTGTACTCAGGTACTCATTTTTGCACAGTCAGTCCTTAACCACTAAATTGTCTCCTTATCTCAGTGAATATGATTTAACGCTTGCAGCTCCAGGGGTTTCCAAGAAGTTATGCTAAGAGTGTCATTATGCTAAGGCCTGTTCTGGCATTATTGGGAGGACAGGTTTTAAAGAAATACAAAAGTAAAAATGAAACTACATTCAAATAAACTTTATCTGTGCTCACATGAATGCATTCAAACTTTTAGGACTATTGAAAACACAAAGGAAACAGATTCCAGGAGAAACACTTTTGGATCTTGCTGGGACGTCATACTAAAACAGAAATCTGTGGGTTGAAGAGAAAACTGAGCAGTTAGAAGCACTTGCTGCTCATGCAGAGGACTGGAATTCAGATCCCAGCATCCACACCTGGCTTCTCACAACTGCCTGTAACATTTTCAGGACATCTAATAATGCTCTTTCTTTGCCTCAACAGGGAACAGCATGCTTGAGGGCACACACACACACACACACACACACACACACACACACACACACACACACACACACTCACACTCACACACACACACACACACAAATTAAAAAATAGAATAAAATCTTCTAGGGCTCTGATATTAAAGATAAAAGAGTAATTTCATCAAAGGGAAAGGTACTATGCACATCCAACCACTCATAAAATGACCACGGCTTCCAATCCAAACCCCATTTATAAAGCAGTTGCCATGACTCATGTTTGTTTTCATGAGTCACAGTCTAACCTGATATTTGCTATGCAGCCAGGCTAGCCAGAACTTGAAGTAATCCTCCTGCCTCACCTTCTTGAGTTCAGATATTCCTGGCACACCTGATTTATACAGTGTTCTAAATATTGACCTACATCCTCTGTGGACTTGTCTGGCTCATGGGCTCAAGAGCGAGCCTGTCGTTTGTTTTGTTAACTCTCCTGTAGGTGCTTTGGAAGCTTCAATGATAAAATGCTTCAGGCAAGATTTGCTCAAAATTGACCCTGTATAGATTTCTTTTCTACGGCTGTTATTTTATATCAAGGTTGAGTCTCCAATTTATATGTAACTCTGTCTGAAAATGCTTCCTACAAACTTGAAGCACAAAGAAGGTAATTTACCTTTGTGGATCGCTTTTGACAAAACTCCCAAGCAAATGTCAATCATGTAGCCATGAAGAAAACATTTCTCCTCCTCAAACCTCTTGCTGAAATTCATTAAAGTCCGAGGAAACCTCAATGTCTGCATTAAAGTATTTTTGCAACTGTAGATTGGTTGATTCAAGTCACCATGGCTTTGATAAAAAGACTACAGAGAGCTAGAGGACCACTTGAGTCTCCTTTCAGGACTGCAAAAATAAGCTGTGGTGATTTAAATCAATTTCCCCTCTACACATCCAATTCTATGACATGGCTATCATCCACAATAACAATTCATTTCTCCCAAATGCTTTCATAATATAAATGTATTACACAGCTAATTTATATACAGGTCAAATCCCATTACAACCAATAGCATGTAACCCGAAACTCTTTTTAGTGTGTGTGTATGAGAGAGAGAGAGAGAGAGAGAGAGAGAGAGAGAGAGAGAGAGAGAGAGAGAGAGAGAGAGAGAGAGAGAGTTTTGAGCCTTGGGCAGAACTTCTTGGTTTTTTCATACTACAAAAGAAATCGAACCCTTATTGCTGTGATTTGACACTGAAAATTAAAATGAATACCCAGACATTGAAGCAGGTAGGGCAAGTAGAGATGGGAGTTGAAAAAGACAAAAATATTGGGATTATGTTTAGAGAAGCAAGTGACATTTCAGAATGGAGGAAGGTAGAGAAATCCCCTCTATCTCTGGTTGTTGTGACAGTCACTTTTGTTTCATAGAACCTGACATTTCAAGGAGTTTTCAGATAGATTTTCTCACTTAGGGCTTTAAGGACCCCATACATTAGGCGTGGTGCAGATATTTCTATTTCTATTTTATAGAAGAGAACCCTGGGGCTTAGAAGGCTTAAATTCAGAACCAATACCTGGTCCAGAAGAACACACTCTTTAATGTCTCAGGGAAACTTGATAAGTTTCATCTGAGTTTTTCCACTATGGAAAATAATCATTTATTTTCATTTATAAAGTTAGAAAGATGGATAGATATATCAGTGGTTAAGACCACTTGCTGCCCTTGTAGAGAACCCAAGTTCAGGTCTTGACACCCACTGGACCCACAACATCCTGTAACTCCAGTTTCTGGAAATCTGACACCCTTTTCTGTCCTCCTCAGTTACCCGCAGGCATGTGGCATAAAAACGCAGAGATACATACACATATACATCATTGAAAGTTAAAAATAAATAAATAAATCTTGATTTCCATTCACAGTCTCCATTTACTTACATCCCAGTCATTCATACCCGCTTCATACCTTTACTCCTGAAGTACTGTGGTCTACACACAAGTAAACAAAAATGTCCTAAGGATTTCAATGTCCATCACTGAAAGTGATGCCTGGCTCCTCATGATGCCCTTGCTACCTTTGAGTCAAAGGGGTATTTTAAGTTTTAATGACATAGCCATAACTGAAGAACTTCACAGAATCTCTTGTATGATGATGCCTACTAAAAGAACAGACACAAAAGCAGAGCAAAGCTTGTAAGGAGCCAACCTCCTGTTTGTGGGAGCCTTAATGTGCAAGGAAGGTTCCATCCATCTAAAACTGAGTAACAAGGAGAGGAGAGGATCTCAGCACCGTGAGGCACATGCAAGGTTGTTTGCTTCCACATCAGAAGGCACTGCCTCCGAGGGTGTCATTCTCCTTTAATAGCAAGTTGTTTATGGGGTTTTAGAGGTAAAGGTGTCAGAACCTATCACCTCAGCACTTTTAATACACAGTATGTTTTCATTGTAAAAAAGGGTCAAAATTTTGTCTTTAGTGGCAATTACATAGCTAGGCTCATAAGGCTACACGTCAAAAGATGGTTTGGGGTTCGGATCAAAGATTAAGTGTTTTATCTTCATTATTTCTTTTTTAAAACTTACTGGCATGCATGTATACACGTGCACATGTGTGCATGTACACACAACATACACACACTTGCACATAACATTCACATGAACAAGCACACACATGTAAACACATGCACATATGTGTGCATTCACATTCACATACATACAATAATTTGCACTTTCACTTGCATGTACACACACATACATGCACATGCACAAGCACATAGTGCGCATACCCCTAATACTGTTATTTCACATACAACACTAGTCATTCAGGTTGAGAGCAGAAAATAATAGCTTCTTGGCAGACTTTACTGTCTACTTCTCAAATAGCTTATGGAATAAATGGCATGGTATTGAGAATAACAAAGAAAAAAAAACATTTCTTAGAGCTTTAGCTCTTTTTCCCCAATAATTTCTCTCTAAAGAAATGTGTAATCCTGGTGGTGATGGTGGTGATTACCGTAATAGCGGTGGTGATGGCAGTGATAGCCAGGGAAAGTAGTTCTCTTTCTCTGTGTCTTTCTTCCTCTCTCAGTCTCTCTCTTTGTGTCTTTTTCTCTGTCTTTGTTTCTGTCTCTCTATGTCTGTCTACCTCTCAGCTATATCTGTGTAAGTGTTTATAAAACATACAAACACAGCAGATGCTTAGAAAGGAAGGATCAACCCCTCTCGAAGCCAGCCAAGTGTTGTCTCATTAATTTTTCCATCTCATATTCTTAGTGTTCCGATATCTGACTAGATAAGATTATAGACCATTCATTTGTAGAAATTCATGAATAGCATGATGAAAGTAAAGAAGGAAATCATCTTTTTTTTAGGTCAATTATCAAATTTCCCACAGCCCTAGGTTGGCTTAGTAGCAGCACTGGTGTCTGGAACACTGGATGTACTGACTTGTATGTGCCAAGCTGGCCTGAAGGGTGAACATAATTGGATTATTTATTTAACTGGAATGATATTTTTAGATAGAACGCTTTCTTAGTAAGAAAACAAACTCATAAAATGATGTCTTCTCAGAGTTTTATCACAATTGTTCCAATAAAGGTTCAAGAAAAGGACCCCAGTTACTACCCCATAGATTTACAGTGTTCTGTGGTGGTTCAGTATGTGTATCCTTCATGCTATGGGAAAGGAGATCCCCCAGTGAGCGCTCTTCTCAGGTAGCTTCCACCTCATATTCTGGTCTCAAGTAATGTTTACACAGTCTCTGGAAATGCCCCACTGTCTTCATCAACTCTTACACTGAGTGAAGCTGCTTTGCTGTTACTTTGTTGTGATAGTTTTTTCACACCTGCCCTCCATTCTTAGTATTGCAGTGCCCAGCCTGAAAAACCACCACAGAACTTTAGCGGAAGAGGAGATGTCAATCAAACCCTGACGTCCCACAGACCCACCAATGGAATGGGAAATATCCTTGAGCTGGTGAGAGCTTTCCCCCCCATTTATTATTAATTTCATAAAGTTGCAAGTGTTGGGCACAAGAATTGTAAAAGAAGACATATGTCATTCATTAAACCTGTATCACCTACATGATCATGTACATTGGGAACATGACTCTTACAACAAGTATACCGAAATATAAAGTATATCATATTACAGTATACTAATTATATTGCCACAAATTTATGTGTTCTAATTATGTCTATATTTTATATATAGTTGTGTACAACAATATCTTCCTTTAATCAGATTCACAGCACAACTGAGAAGGTGGTAGCTGGATTATCCATATACATTTTTCTCTCATATATACACAATCTCCCCTCTTGCACCTTGGTGATATATTAGTCTAACATCTGTATAGATTTGAGGCAGGCTATCACATAGCCCATGTTGTCTAAAGACTCACTATGTAGCTGAGAATGACTTTGAACTTCTAATTTTCCTGTCTCTACCTTCCCCATGCTAGGAGTGTAGGCAAGCACCACCACGTCACATGAATGTGGTGCTGGAGATTGGGCCCAGGGCCTCGTGTGTTCTTGGTACTCTACCAACTGAGCTATATCCACAATCTAAATATTTTTTAAGCAAAAATTGATGAACCTACATGGATGTGTCATTGGCACTAAATGTCTACAGTTTAGACAAGAGTTCACTTTAGGTATTGTATGCTTTATGGATTTAGACACATGTATTACAGTATTGATCCAAAATGTGTCCTTGCCTATCAATGACCCTCCCTTTTCCACACACCTCAACCATTTTGGACAAGGGAACTCCCCTCCCTTTCTTCTCTCTATATCCCTCTCCATCTCCCTCTATCACAGTGGTTTTCACCTGTGGACCATTATTTCATTGGTAGTTGAACAACATTTTCACAGGAGTAGCCTAATACCATCAGAAAACAGATATTAACATTACAATTCATAACTAGCAAAATTATAATCATGAGGTAGTAACAAATGTACCTTTGTGGTTGGGAGTCACAACAACATGAGGGACTGTATTAAAGGGTGACAGCATTAGAAAAGTTGAGAACACTGCTCTATCTTTTCCTCCAGCCCTCCTTCTCTTCTTCACCCTTTTTTCTTTTTCTACCTCTCCCTCTCTCTTTGTGATACAAAAGATCAAATCCATGGTTCTACACATACTAAGCACATCCAGCCACTGAGCAGCATCCCCTAAATAGACCTACTTAAATATCTGGTGTGTTACCCTCTGGTTGAATTTTATGGGCATTTATACATTTTGGGTAACAGGCCTTTCTATGTGTCTCTCTTGAAAATATTCCTTCCAGTGCTTATGGCTTATCCTTTAGTCCTCTTGCCTTTTGCAGAGTAGGAAAATTTAATTTCAGTAAGGGTCAGCTTGCTTATTCTTTTTTTATATTTTAGAGATTGTATCAAAAATTACCATCATAACACACATCATCTGATATATATGTATTAATTAATATATGTAATAATATATTAATACATTTTCTTAGGTTGGCAACTAGGTGTTTTAATTTTCTCCAATCATAATGTAAGTGATTCTGAATTTTAGCTTAAGTACCTATGTCTTCACTAGTTTATAGAAAGAAGATTGACTCTTGACTATCAACCTTTATTTTACAATTAGTTTATTAGTTCCAGGAAAGCTTTTTTCTTCTTTCCCCCACCAATTCTTTAAGACTTTCTACATATAAATGTAAGTGATATTTGAACAATGACAGGTTTTTTTCCTTTCCAATGAGCATTACTCTTATTTTCTTTTCTTATTTTATTATAGTAGCTGTGATTATATAAACACATATTCATTGTATATAATATGCATATAATAGAAAAGTCTATTTGCCAAAATACAATTATACAGTGATTCTGTTTTCTTTACACATCTTGTATTTAGCAAGTTGATAATGACCTCTTTGAAAACAGTTTACAAAAGGTACTCAAGAGAACAAAGTTGTATACCACAACTAAAATCAGATACACTATTGAGCCCCAGAGTAGAATAGAGTGATGCATGCATTATCAGGCAAGTTACAGTTAGAACTTAGCTATGTTACTGTGGGTAAGTCACTCTTTTTCATCTTAACTAAAATAGTAATATTTATCCTGATAATGTGTTGTCCGTGAGTTAAATGGGTTATATGTGAAGACTCACAGGAGAATCATCAAGAAGAAAGTGATAAAAAAAATCTATTGATCTTCCTGCATGAATTCAATCAGGTCCTCTTCAGTAGTCATTTCTCTTCTGTGCATTTAGTATGAACAACTGATCAAAAGGTGTATGTCAGTTTTGCATGAGGGTAACCATGCCATTTGCAGAGGTCACCTGGAACCATTGTCCTGTCTACTTGTGACCTAGATCTTGCAGTTTTTGAATATGTTAGTCTAAGCCAGTAGAAACATACTTTAAAATTTATTTAGAAATTCATAGGAAGGGTACTTCCTCCAGGATATATTAGGGGATCTACATTTTCCTCAAAACCTAATAGTAAAGACAGACTAAATTTTTCTTGCTGAATTATGGATTATTGAATAATATGCTATGTATTCAGTGTAAAGATAGGAAATACTACAATTATTCTCTTCCATTAAGTAAACGGATAAACTTTTTTTTTCTGGTTAGAGTTTTAAGGCAATGCTGAACAAAGGGAGGATTAGGCTAAAAATCCAATGTTAGTAAATTCAGATTTAAAATCAGCAAAAGAAAATAAATACTGGATTTTTTTATAATTCTAATATGGAACTCATCAAACTTTTCTGTGTTATAATAAATTGTGGGATATAATTTAAAAAATGGTCATTAAAACATTATTATGTTGGTCCTTTAACTATAACAAAGTATCTTCTTACTAACAGTATAAAGTTGAAATTGACCACATGCTAAGTAAGTCCTACCTTAAGGACCTCCTTATATTTCCTTTTAAGAGTGTTCATCTAAAAGGAACGCTGTTTTCCTTAGTAAATGAAGAATGGCTTTTAGAAAATGCTGACAAAAGAACACTGTTGACTGAAAGCCACGTTTAAGTGGATAATCTACACACCAATGGTTCCTAATGATGTCTGTGGAATGTCTCTGTCCGACAGGCCTGGGGGTTTGTAGGTAACTTATCCATGGTATGCGAACCGGTCTGGACCCTAGGACTCCATCAGACGCTGCTGTTAATATTGATCATTGGACGGTGGCTTCTGCCTATTGGAGGCACCATTACTAGAGACCAACTGTCAGAACTTCTTTTGATGTTTGTGGGGACAGCGGCAGACATACTTGAATTCACCACTGAGACTCTAAAGGAAAATGATGTCAGGTGAGATCTGATTCTAAGTCAGCACCATACTTCTGTCTCATTCTCTAGTTTGTACTTTGTGTGAATAAGGTTTGATAAGATATCTTTATGTCAGGGCTAGAGAGATGACTTATTTAGTCAATTATTTGTCATGCAAGCATCAGGACCTGAGTTTGGATCCCCAGTTCCCATGTAAATATTAGACATGGTGGTGTGTGTCTATGATCCCAGCACCGGAGATGTGAAGAATCTCTGTGGCTCACTAGCTAGCCATTCAAGCCAAATCAGAAAACTCCGGGTTCAGTGAGAGACCCAGAAAGTAAGGTGAAGACCGATAGGTGACCACACACAACATCAAACCTCCAGACTTCATGAGCACTTACACACACATGCAGGTACATCATCACATGCACACCCATGAACATGTATTCACATATACACCATATGTGCCATCTATACACATATATATTTAGATACATCCTAGGAACAATTCTTTATAGTAAAGAGAGAAATGGAGGAAGGAAGCTTTTCCTGAGAAAGGAACAGGCTATATCCAGCCTGGATTAGAACAAATCACCATATTCTGGCACAAGCAGTCCAGGAGAGCCAGGGAGGAAACACAGTGACTATAGGTATCTGAAGACTCTCTGGGTGTCTTTCATCTTCGGCCAGGTGTTGGGAGTACAGAAACATTTTTGTCTTAGATCACAGCACAGTTACAAAAGACATAGAGAATTGTCTCTTTCTGCAGCTGAAGAATTTACATTTCCCGGTGAGAAGGGAGAATGGAACAGATGAAGTTTTATTGTATGAAATTTTATATTTAGTCAGTTTTGTTCAAAGCGCCCAAAGGCTTTCTGGTGGAGATGCCTATAAATTAAAACTTATTGAGTTGGTACTTTTATTTTTGCCACAAGCAAATAAACTCAGAATCCATGATCACATCTGTTTATGGAGCCGCTTTTTTCCCATTAGGGATTTGAGTCCCCGCGCCTGAATGTACTTTAAGCTTGGGTTGTTTTGTATGATGCTATAAAAATAAATTGGAATGAGGCTGGCTTTTAATGCTACAGTTTACTTTATCCCGTACTTTTCAAACAACATAGCATAAAGCCTGAGCAAAACATACAACTTATTGAATAAATTTAATTTCTCAATTATAGTCTGAATCATTATTTATAAGCTGGGGATATTTTTTTTACAAGAACACTCATTGTTTTGTGCATAATAATTTTTTTTTTTAGTTTATTAAAGTCGTTTTTTGAGGAATCCAATATCAATTGAATCACTGTAGTCATAGTGTTTATTTTAGTCTTGTGGTTTCAATGTCTTATGGTTGGTCAGCACTTCACATTGCATAATGCTTTCAAATTTGTTTAAGATAAGTATAATATGATGTCATTACTAGAAGAACATGAACGGATTATGATTGAGTATGTGAGATAATGAATGTGAATAGTTACAGAGACATGCCACAAAATGATAACAGATTATCCCTATCTGGAAATGGATGCATACATGCTAAATATCTACTGAGAACAGAGGCAACACAGGATAATAAAAGGGCTAGGGGAGGGCTATGCTTTATGGAGCTAGTCATAAAATGAGAAAAATGCCAAACCTAGTTATCTTAATGGGCTCTACGAGTCCCATCCTGAAGTATCATCAAAGAGTAATGTATCCCATGTTTACCAATAAATGTTGATTATTAAATAAGTTTATTTAATTGCTTGATCCATAAAAAGGACCCTTGGAAGTCACTAGGCATTGTTTAATTGACTAAGAACTGGTTTGCTATGTAACATGTGCCAGGTACTGTGTTGGACAGAGTCTGGGGAGCAAAACCATTGCAAGAAAGTTATGAAGCAAAGAGCAATTCAGTCAAAATGAGACAGTTTTAGACCAGCAAGAATTTAGGGAGCACTTGATGTTTCAGAACACCATCAATCCCCAAATTTTTTCTGTCATTTGTAGTTCAGTTTGAATACTTTCTGAATGTATATTTTGGAAAAATTGAACTTGCATTTCATGCAAGTGGATGCTTAATGGGGCTGAATAAATTATAGTTGGCCCTTGTATCTGCAGGCTTCTCATCCGTGGATAGAAAGTATTAAGTATTCTAGAGATGATTTCAAGTTTATTGTAGGAAGTGTGTGGATTATATGTAATGTTACACAATGTTTTATAAGAACTTGAATGTCCTACAAACAGCCTCCCATGAATAGCATAGGATTTTGTTATGCTATTATAAAATATATTGTTTCAATTGTATTTTCTGAAATTGAAGTAATTTTGTTTAGAAGATTCCTGGACTATGCCAGTGACCTTTTGTAATATCCCATATGCCCCCTTGCACCTCCATAACTCCAATGTACTTCTCCCCGTGGTCAAGTTCCAGAATGCATCTTGAGATTTTCTTTTCTTCAAACAACTTGCTTCCAAGTGCTAAGTTCCTGTTTCAGGCCTTACCTATATTGTAAAAATCGTTGCTCAAAATGGTGTGTGTGTGTGTGTGTGTGTGTGTGTGTGTGTGTGTGTGTGTGTGTGTGTCTGTCTGTCTGTCTGTCTGTCTGTCTGTCTGTCCAGAACAATGGACTGGGCTCATGGAACTGTAGTTACAGATGGTTGTTAGCCACTATGTGGTGCTAGTAATTGAACTAGTTCTCATCTGCTGAGCCATTTCTCTAGCCCCACAATGATGTCTTATGAATGGCATAGTTTTATGTAATATAATGTACTGATTTTTTTCTTATGGGTTATTTTTCTTGGTGACACATATAAGTAAATCTACAATTAGAAATGTGTCTCCTTTTCTACCTATGGAACTTTTTAGCTGGTGTGTGTGTGTGTGTGTGTGTGTGTGTGTGTGTGTGTGTGTTTGCTTTTTATTTAATTTTCTATACATGTAAAGTAAACTTTTCAGTTTAGTATTTTTGCCATTGACCCAGAATTGTTTGTTGTACCAGCTTGAACTAATTGTCTTGAAGATGCTCTTTCTGAGTTCAGTTGCCACATTTACTCAAAATCAATTGACTCCAGGTGTAAAAGCTCCAAGGAAGCATGTGTTTGTCTTCATACCAACGTCACATGATTGTCACTGTAGCTTATGGTAATTTTTGAGGTAGGGTAATCTAGACACTGTGTGTGGCACTGCTTTCTAAAAACATTGCTTCTAGTAACCTAAGGCTTTTGGATATCCACATGGCTGTAATTATCTTGCAAAGTTTTATTACACACACACACACACACACACACACACACACACACACACACACACGCGGAAACATTTGTGATATTGGTAGGAAGTGATGTGGCTTTAAGGATCTCTGGGTTTTCATTACATTATGAAGTCCTCTTACCAGTGATGGTAAGAAATCTGAGCTTAAACACTCTTCAATCTCCTTTACTTTTCGAGTCTTTCTATGCTTTCTATGCTAAATGGTTCTCCTGCACCTTTTCTTTTATTATTTCTTATAGTATTTCCAGTGGAATTTTTTTTTACTTTGATTTTCTAATTTTCAGTTGTTTTGGTAAAAACATATTTACCTACATAATGATTTTGTAACTAGCAGTAACACACAAAGTTTGCTTATTTTGTTTTATGTCTAGGTTTTACTATATGCTAGATCATGCTATTTATTAATAAAGGCACCCTGATTATTGTCATTGTATGTTCCATGAATTCCTTCTTCTTGTCTTATTCTACTACCCAGTAGATTTACTCTACGTTGGACAGAAGTACCAGGATTATACATTTTATTATCCAGAGATAAGCATTCTTGTCTGTCTCTGTTAAAGATGGTGTTGGCTTTAGACATGCAAGACTATCTTTAGTAACTTGAAGAAATGTCTTTCTTTAGATTATTGAGAATTTGTTCTTATGTGTATTGAATATCATGAAGTCTGCCTTTATTAATGATTTTATTTTGGTTGCCCTTTATTATATTAAGTTTTTCAGATGTTAAACCACTTTTGATATCAGTATAAATTGAACTTAGTTGGGCTGTGTAATCCTCTATATTATGTTTTTTGCTCTGATTCACCGATATTTGTCCTTTGTTCTATCTTGCATATGTGGCATGTTGTTTCCCAGTGTAACTTCTAATGGACCCTTGCTTTGGCTTTTGAATCAGGGTAACACCAGCTTTCAGAAATGCCTCAGGAAGCATTACCTCTATTTTTATTTTCTGAAAATATTTTTTTGCATAATTGATATTATTTCTTTAAAGATTTTGTAGAATTTGCCAAGGAAGCAATCTGGGTCAAGCCTTTCTAGAAGCTGTTTGTTTTTCCTTTTCTTTTTCCACTCTCTTTCTCATTTCTCTTTGTTTCTTCTTCATTTCATATAATTGCTAATTCAATATCATTACTTCTGTAGGACTAATTAGATACTTTACATTTTTCTGAGTTTAAGTATGTGTTATTCCTTCTAGGACATTTTTTTCTCTTTCTTTAAGTAGTCCATCTTTTTCCATGAAGTTATCGTACTGTTAACATACATGTGTTAATTTTTGTGAAGTCAGAGGTGAGCCCTCTTTTTCCTTCCCAGGTTTGTTCATTCCCTTTACTTTTGCCCAATGGGAAATGGGCATGCTTACTTGTTGCATGAGAATTGTTGATTCTTATTTTTTTCTAAACAGCTTAGGTTTTACTAACTTGATTGATATTCTATTTCTACATTTAATTCATTTCTGCTCTGATGTATGAGTTTGCTTTCTTTCATATGATTGTTTTGGACTATTTGCAGTTTTCCATTTCTTAATGAGACCTTAGATTACTAATCTTTCTTCTCTAGCATAAGCATCCAAAGACGTGTGTTTCCTCTTACCATCCTATAAATGTAGATGTGTTAGCCCTTTATTTAATATAATTCAAAATATTCCTCAGTTTTTCTTGATATCCCTCCTTGGCTTGTGATTACTTGTAAGTGAGGTGTTTTAATTTCCAAGTAAATGACAATTTGTCAAATTTCTTTCCTTTGTTTGTATTTTAATTCTATTGTAGTGTGTTATTATAATTTAAATTTGCTCAATATTATAAATTTTCTGTGTCTTATTTTATAGTTAAGTGTATGGCTGCCTCTAGAGCAGTGGTTTTCAACCTGTGGGTTGTGATTCCATTACGGAGTCAAATGACCTTTTCATGGGGGTCATCTAAGTCCATCCCAAAACACAAATATTTACATTAGGATTCATAACAGAGTAGCAAAATTACAATTATGAACTAGCAATGAAAATAATTTTATAGTTGGAGGTCACCACAATGTGAGTAACTGTATTAAAGGTTGCATCATCAGGAAGGTTAAGAAACCACTGTCCTGGAATGTTCTAATTGTTTAAGAAGGATATGTTCTTGCTTCACTCTACAATAGTTTGATGCTGATGAGGTTACAGTAAAATACAACATCATCATTCCATCTCATCATCACCCACAGCTCCATTTGCTTTGTGAAGGACCATAGCTCCATTTCAATCTCCTCCTTTGTTCTATTACAGGAATACATACATTATTATAGCACACAATGTGGTTTTGTCCTTTACAATACATTCATATTAAAAAGGGTAAGAACTCGTCTCATCCTGCATGGAATCATTTAGTATTTCTACTAAGATAAACTTGGCAAGAGACTTTCCAAGTCTTTCTTTCCAAGTCTTCATTTTTCTTGGTGTTTGAAGAATAGCTCTGATTTATGCAGAATATGTGGTCAACAAACTTTCCTTTATAGCATACATATATATGATACAAATATCTATATTACATGTATGTGATTCAATCATCCAACTATTTTCTGACTGCTATTTTCTCCTACCAGCTGTTAGTCCTTGCTTATTCAAGGTTGTGCAGCACATGGAGAATCAATTTGTTCTTGTTAACTACAAGGTTTCCTTTGTTCCATCCACCAGCAGTTTGTCTGTGCTGCTAGGCACATACCCCCACCATCATTCCTAAAGACATGATGTGCTTTCTTTGCTCATCCTCTCCCTAAGATTGCTGTTGAATGAGTGATTGAGTGTTTCAGAGGTATTGGTCTCTCCTTGTTCAAAACACATTTGACTCTCTGAGCTTCAGATCAAATATTTCCTATGGCTCTATCTTCCAGAGCACTCCTTCTTTCTTTTACTATCTCATATCTAGATGTGAAGCCAAAGTGTAGAGTCTTTTTAGTTGGTCCCTCACATAAATCTCTGTACTGTTGACTCTGGGACTCTTTAAGCTCATTTCATGCAGTTGCTTTGTCTTCACTTAGACTGAGGATTTGTTGAGTCTTTTACATGGCATATTTCTTTAATTTTTGCACATAACATTTTTCATTTTTGAAAATATTAGCTGCTTTGATGCATTATTAGTTTGTTAACTATTTTCATCTCTACTTACAGGCTCTTCATTTATGTTCTTGACACATCACATACATTGTTAATAACTGGGCATTTTCCATACATCTCTAACACCATCGCAAGCTTCTTCATCTGTCACTGTCAAAAATGCTTTATTTTATGTGTATGTGTTTGCCGGAATGCATGTATATGTTCCACATGTGTTCAGTGCCTGTGGTGACCAGAAGATGGTTCATAGAGTTGAAGTTACAGGTGGGTGCTAGGAACTAAACCTGAGTCCTCTGAGAGTAGGAAGTGCTCTTAAGCACTGAGAGATTTCTCCAGCTCCATGCCTTTATTTTCTTAATCTGAGGAATCTACCAATCTTTGAATGATGCTGCTGATGCTTTAGTTTATTGGTTGACTGATTGATTGATTGATTATCAGTGTTACTTTTAGCTTGAATCCTGCACAGCTTCAGTAAACAGATGTAGTTTGTAGTCAGTCTATAATTTAAGCAGAAATGATCATGAAACAGCTGTACCCACTGAAAAGATGGGATGCACTGAGAGGCACATTTAGGATCAGGAAATGTTCATGTGTTCATCTTTTCATTTAAGCAGGGCACTGTTGGGTCTTTACTGAAGATGCTGGTAATTTCTTAATCAGCTGAGCACACAGAATTCATCACATCCCTCCATAACTTTCTTGTTCTTAAAAATTCTCTACTAAAGTTAAAATGTATTCATTACTCACAAGTGGGCTTACAACCTTGAAGTAGAAGTTGTACATTTTCTACATTTTTTTTTGTAAAAAAGCCCATCATGTCTGTGGACCACCACATTTTTGAGTGTGAACTTGCTTGCTTGCTTGCTTTCTCTCTTTTTTTTTATATATCCATTCTTTCTCTTTTCCTTCTTTCTTTCTTTGAGATAGGGTCTCTGTGTAGCTTTGTTTATACTATAACTCACTATATATATATATATATATATATATATATATATATATTATGAACTGGTATTGAACTCACAAAGATCCATCTGTCTGTGCCTGCTCAATGCTGGGGTTAGAGGCACATACCAACATGCTTGGCCTGGGTGTCAGTTTTTATACCACATTCTAAGTTAGTTAGGTTCCCTCAAGACCATATCCTTTCCTGTAACATTCTACTCTGATTGACCTAGATGGCCTTAACATGTTTTCCATTTGCATAAGGTTTAGAAATGTGGCTCCTTCTTTCTTCCTTCCTTCCTTCTTTCCTTTCTTTCTTTCTTTCTTTCTTCCTTCCTTTCTTTCTTCCTTCCTTCCTAACTTCCTTCCTTCCTTCCTCCCTCCCTCCCTTTTCTGTTGGTGTAGTATAATACCCAGACAGAAAGCCACTTAAGGGCAAAAAGGATTTATTTAGCTTACAGTTCCTATTGGAATATGTCCCATCATGCTGGTGAAGGCATGGCTTCAGAACAGGAAGCTATCCTGGAAAACAGAAAGCAGAGAGAGAAGTGAGAATGAGGTAGTAAATTCCCAGTGACTTCCTCTAGCTAGACTTCACCTCCCAAAGCTTCCACAAACTCTCCCACAATACTACCAGCTGGAGACCAAGTATTCAAATTCACTGGAGCATAAGGGGAGTTGGGGGGGAGGGGGATTCATATTCAAATCCCAGTCAGGCTTAGTTTTCTCTTCCTTGGAACAATTCTTTTAGAAATATTAAAATAGATGCTTACTTCTCTGTCCTGTTGAGTTTTAGTCTTCTCCCAGCTCTTGACTTTCTCAAGGACCAAGGATGTAGGATCCCTGTCTTTCAAATGTATTAAAGATTCTACTAAGGAGTCAGTGCCATAGAAAAAAATGGGGCTCCACCTTGCAGTATTTTTTGAGAACACTTTAAATCCCAATCAGCAAGCAGAAATCCTCCATCCACGTCAATCAGCTGCCACAAAGGGTCCTCCAGGCTCTCTTTCTCAGGGTTTAAAACCTCTCTCACCTTGTGTTGCAGAGCATTGGAGTCAGTCTTCCCACCAATTGCAGTCATCTGGAATAAATTCTTCTCTGCCCATTTAACTCCTTCCTAAACCATTTTTCCCTCATGGAGCTAAGCCATGAGTGTGGACTCTGCAGACTCTCACTGCTCTTACCTGAAGTTGTGCTGCATTAAGGAGAGTCTGTGTTACTGAATTTGTTGCTTGTTTCTGGTTAATTTCCATAGCATTGATGGTGATCTTTGACAGCGTGTCTAATACAAGCCATATTTGTTAAGGGGGAGAGGCATCTGTTGACCTTTTCATTTTCTGTAGCTTCTCTTCCAAAATGTTCATGAGTCTAAATTCAGCATCTTCTGGAGAAATAGTTCATCACCTCTGGGAAACACTCTGTATGGTTTCTGAACATGGATCATTTATTAAAAAGAAAAAGTCTGTTCCCACACCATTACTATATCTCAGAATGTTGACAACACAGAGGAGGCCCTCCCTGAGATTTTCCTGTGCTCAGTCTCTCTACTCTGCAGTTTTCTCAGTGAAATTTCCCCTCAGAAAGCTTTGTGCTTGTACCCATCCTCCCTCTGTGTCTCTCTCTCTCCTTTATTATTTTAATGTATTTGTCACATTTTAAATGCACATGAATCTCATTCACTGACAATTTTATATTAAAAACTTTATATTTCAAAAAGAGTTAGTTAAGGAAATAATCAAGTGTGACTTCTTTTATAAATTTTTTCAAATTTACGTGTGTGTGTGTGTGTGTGTGTGTGTGTGTGTTCTGCTTGCATGCATATCTGTGCACCATTTGTGCGCCTGATATCCATTTGGCCAGAGTTCAGTGTCACCTCCCCTGGGACTAGAGATACAGATGGTTGTGAGTCTCTATGTGGGTATTGGGAATCAAATCTGGATCTTCTGGAAGAGTGGCCACTGATCTTCGCTGAGCCATCACTCCAACCCCTGTGACTTCTTAATTTTAATTCTCACCTACTATATTGGTTTTGTTGATCCATCACAGGCTGGTAACTTACCTTGCTGTTTACCAAAAAGAAGAAGTGTATACTCCACCTCAGTAATTTTACTTCTGAAGATCTTTTATTTCAAGAAGAGAAGAACTAAACTTCAGGTACAATCCTGGATGTAGATGTAGTCCACTCTGTGGACTGAGATCTGACACTGAACAAGAAAGCGAAAAAATGAGACAACAAGCAGAGTGATAGCATCCATCTGCCTGTTTCCTGACTGCGGGTATAGTGTGAAGCCCATTGTAAGCATTTCTCCTAGGATAATATTTCTAAAGGTCACATGGCATAACAACAATAGTAGATAAATCAGGCCCACAGGCCTTTGAGATTATTGACTGCTGCTTAAGCTCAACAGCTTATTTACATTCCAACAGTAACATACCTAGGTTCACCCTCTGATCTAGTAATTCATTATTTTTCTTTAGATTAATTTTTAGATGTGCCTTTCCAGAGTTAATTTTTGATAATTTTATTTCTTAGCACTCACATTTTTCCATATTTCGTGTGTAGACAAGTTCTGTGTGCATATGTAGAACTTTGCCGTTGCTATATGTGACTCTTAACCTTGACTATCAACTTGATGGAATTTGAAATCATCTAGGAGACACGGCTTTGGGTGTGTCTTTGAGAATCCTTCTGGAGAGGTTTAACAGAGGAGAGGACACCCTTCCTGAATGTAGTGGCACCATCCCTTGGGCTGTTTCTGAGACTGAATAATAAAGAAAAATTGAAAAATTGAGCTCAGGACTAGCTTTCATCTCACTAAAGCCTGACTGTGGATACCAAATGGCCAGTCATCTCTCCCTCCAACCTCTGAGATTCTCCACAATGGTGAACTACACCCTTAAATTGTGAGCTTAAATCAACCCACATTTCCTTCCTTAGAACGCTTTTGTCACAGCAATGGAAAAAGTAACTCATTTAGAAAATGCTATGGTTACAGTTGGACACATTTAGGTCTAGGGCCAGTCTACAATTTATCATTATATAATGAGAAGATGAAATTGAGACATGAAGAATTTTAGACAGAAGGTTGCATAAAAGTATCATATTCATTAAATAAACAACAGTCCTATGTATTGCTTATTCATCATAATATGTACCTGGAATTGTTCTAGGTTAATAAGTTAATTCAGTTTTACATCCTTACTGAGGCAGACACTGTCATTATCATATATATATACATATATGATAGTATATTATCATATATATACATGACTATATATGATAATATATATATATGAGCATAGTCTCAGGATTATATGTAATAAAACAGAATTAACTAATGTGCTGTGGTGATATCTTGCTTTTACAAATAAAGCCTGTCTGAAGGTCAGAGAATGGAGCTTGCCAAGCACTACCATAGAGGACTGGAGGTCTGTACAGGCAGACAGGAAGTGAGATAACTGGCATATAAGCACAGCCTGAGTCAGGTGCTATATCAAGATATGTTTCACAGTAAAATAATACACTGAAAAAATCCTATGAAATCCAGTAGCTATTGTAATAGTCAACCTCATGATGCAGAGGCATATGCAAAATCATGCAGAAGTTAAATGACATGTTGATATGATGTGGCCTGTAAGTGTCAGTCTAGCGTTAGTGTCCATATTCTGCTTCTCTTGGGGGTAGTGGAGCTGGTGTTTGCACTCCTGGCCCTAGGAGCCAGAGACTGTGCATGGCCACAGCACACAAATGTCAATGTTGAATTATTTAAGTTTGAGATTGCAAGAAACCTCAAAAAAAATGACTGTTTTATAAAAACTCACTTTACCTTTACCTTTAAAAATCCTCTCTAAAATATCAACTATTTTCTTCAAGTTCGGTGGAACTAATCCTAAAGGAGGCTATCTGCCCAGGAAGTGACGAACTCTGTCGTTAGGTGATATTATTAGACATGATAGATGCATCTAAAATCCTTTGAACCTGTGCTTTCGCTCTGAACTCACAAAGCCAAAGTTTTCTTTATTTCCCTTACCGGTTCCCATTAAGCACAAAGGGAGATAAACATTCAGCCTTGATCTGTTCTGTATCTAACATTGTTCTAAGTTTCCTGGCTGTCTTAGGTACTGTCCTTTTGTGCGAGTTAAATTATACATTCAAGCATAAAGCATGTTTCAGATGTGTGCTGAGCAGTCAGAAATTCAGTAGGACTAATGATTGCCAGTTAAGTCCTGGATCTGCTCCTGGAGGCTGGCGCGATGAATGCTCTCAATTGTCATCTGGGTGGGCTTTATAGAGTCTCTCAGGAGACACACACATATCTGGGAATCTCGGCGAGGGGACTTCCGAACAGATTTAACTGAGAAAGAAGACATACTCGGGAGGTGGGTGGCACAGTACAATCTCTAGTGAGTTATTTCATCTTTGCACAAGGTGTCACGGGACTGGGATGAATAGGAGCAGAAAAGAGCGCATGTGCAGAGCACCAACATTCACCTCTGTCTGTTTGCTGGTGCAGAATGACTGCCCGCTATTATTGATGACATCACTCAAACCATGAACCAAGATAAATCTTTCCTGTCTAAACTTGCTTTGGTTATCTGTTTTGTCACAACCAGGAGAAAATTAACTATCACAACTAGCTAAAAGGTGGATGTGGGCCGGAAAGATGGCTCAGTGTTAAGAGTGCATACTGCTCTTTTCAGAGGGCTGGAATTCTGTTCCTAGATCGCCCAATGAGACAGTTCACAACTGCCTGTGCCTCCAGCACCAGGGGCTCTGGTGCCCCCTCGTGGTTTCCCTGGAAATCCGCATATATACATGTACATATGCACACAGATACACATAAAGAAAAATTTAAAAATGAGAAACAACCCTCATTAAGAGGATTGATGCTGAAATCCACTATCGAGCTTTATTCCGCCAATAAAATGGATTTGAACATATCTCCCCAACTCCCCATGTCCCTGTTTCCTTTACGATCAAATGTGAATAACACATGTGCCTTCTTTGTCGAGTTACTAGAGAATTTAGTGTAATCACAGAGTTAAGACACTGAGAAAACTGCCTGCTGTGTAAGCCTGGAATCAGAGACATATATGATATTAGTTAAAAATGGAAGATTTGCTATGCATAGACATTGACACAGCAGAGAAGAGCTTTAGTTTACATTCTCAAAGGACTTCCACTTAAAATTCGATTTCATATTTCTTGTGAATTGACCTATGCTTGCATTTGACTCTGGAAAAACCATAAATCATGTCACGCCATGGGCGTATAATTAGATATCAAGGGAAAATCAGAGAGCTGCTTCGGGGAAAGGGAATCTTTTCTATTCCGTTCCATCCCAATTTAGGCTATTCAGTCACATCTTTTGGACTCGTGATCGGGTTTTCTAGAGAAGCGCTCTCTGTCCCAGTGTACTACGTGTGCATGAGGGACCTTCCCCCTGCACCATCAGCAGGGGCATTGATCAAACACACGGTGGACTGGAGTCAGAGACAGCCTGCAGCCGTCAGTTAGCATGCTCTGTTTCGGGAGTCATCCGCTCAGTCAGAAACCCACCTAGCCATACTCACTCGCAATATTTCTTAATTTTGTTAATAAGACACTATGGGAGGTATCCGAGGGAGGCTTATCTAGATCCAAATGTCTCAAGTCAGGTTTTGAAAGAGAAATGAAATATGCTTATTGGAGAGAAGTTAGTCTAAGATAACCCACACGACTCTGGTAATTATCACCCTCTATGAGGGCTCTCAGAAGCATTCTGGAGACTCATAATCCAAGGAGGCGTTAATAGTATCGTGCCTTCTGTACCTTAAGGCCTCTCTGCTTCATTTTGAACGTGGAACCTTCAGTTTTTATTTTTATTTTTTAATTTCTCTGCCACATCAACTACTGAGGCAGATAAAGACAGCTTAGACGTTTCCTTCACAAATTTAGAGTTTTGAGGTTTAACTTCTCAAGGTCACCACACCCCGTGCATTTACTGACACCTATTTTGCTATGGATCACACTTCCTGATGCCTCTCTAGTCCTCTCTAGTCGAAGCTCTCACTTGGAAAAAGCCAGAAACAAAATCTGCTGTTATACCATGTGGTCTATGTTCCTTTTTGTTTGTCTGCTTGTTCCTTCTCTAGTATCTTTGCATTTATGCCACTTTTATTCTTTCTAACTTTTCCAGATAGTTCTCCTATGTCTGTGACATTTGAGGGTTTCTTCAAACATGTACCCTTCTTTTGAACATCAAAATTTCTATAAATACATACTGAATACCTATTAATGCCTGTTCTAGGCATTGAGGACACAATGGTGAAAGACACACTCATGAGCGAGCACACACACACACACACACACACACACACACACACACACACACACATCCTACCCTTTGCCTCATCTGCTGCAAGTCCTTTTATAATGAAATTACTACTGCATGCTTTCCAACTAAGGTGCTTTTCTTTTATTATGATGAGCCTTGGGTAGATGAGCATCATTTCACGCTTCTAAGTTGTCTCTTTGTAAGGATTTTCTAAAATTTTTATGTATGTAGGTGTTCCACCGTGATTATGTGTGTGTTTGGTAGTAGAGGTCAGAGGATCCTGTCAGATCTCTGTGGATGTTTATACATGGTTGTGAGCTACTCTAAGGGTGCTAGAAACCCAAGACAGGTCCTCTGCAATAGCAGCAAGTGCTATTAAGCATGAAGCCATCCTTCCAGCCTTTTGAATTATCTTTTAAATAGAGTCTTGGAGTCTTGGTGCTGAGTATCATTATTGAATTTTAGAGTCTGAATTTTGATGTTTGTATCTATTTATTAGAGCATTTCTCTCCTGTGTTTATAAATTAGATAAAGTATGAGATCAGTAGGCTCTGTCCCCATTTATCCTTACTGTGATTTTTTTTCTTTTTCTTTTTAGAGATAAGATCACATGTAGACAAGAAAGGCCTCAAACTTGCTATGTAGCCAAGGGTCATACCTTTTGTATGTTTCTATTATCGGACTTGGTTATTTTTTCATGGACACAAGATATTTTGCCAAAGGTTTTGTTAGTGCATAACAAGCTGCAATTTAGCTGACCTCTTTCTTCTGCATGCAGTCATATGTTTTATCACTGATTTAAAATGCTATTGTCTTCTAGGAATAATCCTACGTTGGTCTCTGGCATCCTAGTGGTATGGACATGGAGCATGCTGCAGTTTCCACTGGACTTGGCAGGTAAATATATTCCTATTTGTCCAAAGAAATTGTGACTCTTAAATATAAACTGTACTAGGATGAAGAAGGCAGTTGACGAACTCATGTTTTGATATTCTAGTGTTAGCTCTACTCCCACTTAGAAGGAAGGTAGGTTGAGACTCAGGAAAGCCAATGTGGACCCACTTAGGTGTGTGGTTGAGCTTAAGATATAGCAACTGAGCATAGCCTGGTATGGTGGTGGTTCCTTAATCCCAGCATGCAGGTGATGGAGACGGGAAGAGCAGGAGTTCAAAGCCATTCTTGGCTATATATATATATATATATCAAGTTTGAGGTCAGCCTGATTTGTGTAAGATTTGATTTCCAAAAAGACCCCTCCCCATAGACAGGATTCTTAATTGGTCTAGATAATAAAAGGCCAGAGTTAGATATAGAGGAAAATGCTGAGAGATGAGAGAGAAGGAGCAAGCCACAACACGCCTTAACTCCTAAGCATCTCAGCAGAGAAGAGAGCAATTTCATGTTTCTACCTGCTTATATACTGTTTCTTCCCAGCTATGTCACTTCCTATCTGTCTGTACAAACCTCCAGGCCTCTATAGTTAGCTAGTGGCAAACTCCGTTCTCTGACCCCCAGAATGGTATCACCCCAACCCCCAAGTTTAATAATAATAATAATAAATACGTGAGCACTTAACTACACTGGTTTATATTCAACTAATACTTCTGTTACTTATTATATATAATTCTGCCAAAATTAATTAAGATATATATGCCTTGGTGTCTCATCTGTGAAATGGGATGACACGCAGTTCAAGTGATGTCTCAATTATATAGTGAGTGCTTAGTGACCTCTTGACTCTTGATATTCAGTCTCCATATTTCAAGCCAGTCATGTTGTGAGACACTCCCTCATATAAAGTAAGAGGTGTAGTTTCAGGCCCCATGTGGAAAGTTAGGATTTCCAATAATGGCTGCCTTTATTTTAACTTTAATGAATACATAAATCTTTAAGTGTCAGCAAGAAGTAAATAGTTTGGCTGGCATGCCATAATATTGATTTCCTATGACTGTGCTGTCCTACAGTATGATACCCACTAGCCACGTACAGATGGATGGATTTATATGAAATAAAACTTAAGGAGCAACTCCTCAGTGACACTGGCCATATTTTACCTGCTCCATGGCCACATGTAGCTCTCATGTTGAACAACAAAGATATGAAACAGTTTTGGCATTATAGAGTATTCTATTGAATGGTTTCAACTTGGAATCACATCATAACTTTTTGGTCTGCTAGAAATGTGACTTGGCTATTCTTGTCCTTGGTTCTTTATTCTGGAGGAGGCCCAGACTCTAATACTTCTTTTTCTTTATCTATTTTATTCTTTGTGACACTCTTTCTGCTGGCTTCAGAGTGAGAAAAAGAGAGAATACTTGAATTTGGGGGTCCACATTAGTAGACTCAGAGGTCTTGCAAACATTTTGGGTCTTAAGCACATACTTTCTTGGACAAAATTGTTTCCTTAAAAAATGGAAAAAGAGTTGCCTGTCTTTTTTCAAATTAGAAAAAAAAAAAAAAGATTGGCCATGGCAGTGTACTCCTTTAGTCCTAGAACTCTGAAGACAGAGACATACAGATCTCTGGGTTTGAGGTCTGCCTGGTCTAATTTGTGAGTTCCAGACAAGCCACAGTTACATATTGAGATCCTTTCTCATAAATAAATAAATAAATAAATAAATAAATAAATAAATAAATATAAAATAAAATAAAAAGGGAAATACCAATCCAATTACAGATTAATAATCACAAACAAATATATGTGCAAACAACATGCAGATGTTCTGCTGAAGTGCCTTAGGTGCATGGTACTCGTTACCCAGCTAGAAGCCAGCCAGCTGCTGTTCTGATAGACTTCTGGTCTCCATTCTTTAGATATTGAGTAATGCCCTTCTGGGAGGGGGGTCTGCCAGGAGGGATTCCCTGAGCATGGCTTCTCAAGAAAGGCACCCACTGACCTTATGTTTGTCTTTCTTTTGTCATTCACTCCCCCTTTCCTATCTTGTGGTTCACAGATTTGCTAAGAAAATTTTTATTTCAGAAAGAAATTGTGTAAACGTTCAGAGGTGATAATGCCATGCAGCTGTTTGAAAAACAAAGACCAAATGTCACTTCTGACTAAACCGCTATTATATTCTCCAACAAGCAGTACATTATGTTCACCCCTATCAAAGCCACTTTGCGATATTTGCACGCCCTTGCTGGATTGAGACATTCTTTGTTGGAAAACTCCAAATGGAAGGCTTTATTATTACAAAAAGGATTATTTTCTACCCTTGACCCTGAATTGAATTTACATCTTTGAAATTAAAACAAAAGTTTCATCTGTTGATGGAGTCTCCTTTTGTTCAACTAGCAAAAAATAAGAAAAATCTGCAATTATTCTCAGTCTTGCTTATAAATTGGGAAACAAAAGCAGAAGGAATGAGGACAAAATAAAATAATGGCCTTTATTTGAGCTCCCACACCAGACACACACTGTCATCAACATAGAAAAATATGTTTAATGTGAATTAAATTTGAATTTGAATTCTAAGCACTTGAGTGGTGTAGTAAGTAGGGACACGCTAAAGAAAGCATCTGGCACGGTCTAGATGGGAACTCTGTTATTCATTTATTGCACTTAGCAGTCAAGCAAGTCACTCCTTCCCCCAAGAGGAAGACTGGAGGAAGAAGCAAAGAGCAGAAAGGGAAATAGAGTGCTATTCTAACAGAAAACACATAAGCCAATGAATAGAGACCCCAGTCTCAGGATTCATTCTATCCTGGGTTTCAAGGGAGAACCTGAAGTGCCTGTACACTTAGCAACATGGCCAGTGTTTCAATGTTAGAGAGTGAGGCAGCCAGGGGAAGTACCAGGCTACCTGACTTGAGGCCCCAGTACAGACAGGTTGCCTTCCCACTCTGCAGACCCCCAAACACACACACAACATTTTCCTTTACACATCATGCTCTGTAGTCTGTTTAATTGGTCATTTCCTACAAGGAGGCTGGAAGATGTAGAACCTTTAGTGAGTGGAACTATGTGGCCAGGATGTGGAGGCCTGAGGTGGAGAGAAATCTCCTCTGTTCTCCCTAGGCTTAAACTGCACGGTCATTCTCTGTCCTTCACAGACAGACTTCCACTAGTGACTTTTCAGATGTCTATCTCCATCTTGCATTTTCAAATGTTCATTGTTGTTTCTTTTGTTTTTCAGTCCAGTTGAAACTGGTATGCCCCTCCTCTGTGAAAGCCAGGGGCTTCCTCAGGCTGTTCCTGTGCCAGTACAGTGCAGATCTATGGGCCATTGGCCTCAGTTTCTTCATCCAAGATGGTCCCTTCCTTGTCGTGCGCCTTGTCCTGATGATCTATTTCAAAGTGATCAACCACATGCTGGTGTTCTTTGCTGTGAAGAATTCCCTGGTGATGGCACTGCACTTCTATCGGCTGGTGGCTTTGATCATGGCAACTCGTGCTTCCATGCAAGATCCTCCAGAAAGCCCCAAAACACGGCACAGTGGCCCAGACCAGCCCTCTGAGAGTAGTCCCAGTGAGTGGGAGGACACCTCCAGGGAGGCCCTGCCTTTGCAAACCTCACCTGTCACCTCTGAGGAATCCTACACCACACCTTAGTTGTATGGTCCCTGCATGCAGCCCGGAACTTGACTCATTTTCTTCTTATAGACTGGTTCTCTTTTTATTCTCACCCAATTTTCACATTTTCCACCAATTTCACATGAAATTGTATCAAAGCCAACATACTCTTCATTTTTTTTTTCTATCTGAATGGAAGAAACTTTGACAGGTACCTGTCGTTACAACCTCCTGTGATGGTGGCAGACATTACACCACTCTAAGAACTGCTCTAATTGATTGGTTCTTATGAAATTGTTTGGAAAGTTGTAGACAGGAGTGTCATAGCACACCCTCCAAAGATTTATGGCTGACAATTACCATCCCCACCCCCAACCCTCTAGGGTGACCTGGTTGTACAGAACCCTTTAACTGTAGCTGGACTGTCACACGGTCTTATCTGATCTCTTCATTGTATCTCTGACATTTTTTTAAAAAAAATTATATTTAATGAATACGGAATAAATGAAGGGAAAATGCTTTTTAAAATCAACTTGCCGTGGGATGGAAGCTTGGAACTCATGCCATCCGGCTTCTTCGGTGCAAAAAAAAAAAAAAAAAAAAAAAAAGCATGGTAACTGCACAGACCCTCCCAGGAATATCCTTCTGGACCAAGGTGGTTTTCTGCCATGGTACATACATTCTTGAGAATAGTGACAACTTTGAGCTTTGGTAGCACGAAGTTGACAGCAGGCCATTTCCGTTCAGATACCAAGTTAGTTAACTTTTTCTGCATTGTCAAAGTGCATTCTGGCTCCAGCTTGGTTTCAGGAACAAGTTATTGGAAGGTGGTGCCAGCCTCATATACCGGGCCTCCATCAATGTTGAAAGTCACCGAATACCACCCTATCAGCTCCTGGGAATCATGGTGGTTTTCTTTTCCATGACATAAATAGTCTTCATCTTTCTTGACACATCTGTATACATTCTGTGTGGATGATTCCAAAACTTTGAAAGCAGCTCTTGCTTATAAATATGTGGTGAAAACTGGACTTGGCAACCTAGTAAACAACTCTAAAACTGACTCTTAGAGTTCAAGACATCAATTACTTACACTAGCATTCCCAGGAACTCAGAGACATTTATTCAGGGAGCTTCCTAAACTGGATGTGACCATTAGATGATCAACTGGGACATATTTTTTTTAAATCCATGAATTTATAATATGGCATGGTATTTCCCTACCACATTTGATAACATTTCATAAACAAATTCTATTTTATACAAAATCACAACTATTTTCTAGTAATTTCTACTTCTATTCTTTGTGCTTTGCATTTTAACAATGTCATGGTTGTAAAATGTGGAGGAAACAAATGGAATGCTTTTATAATTTTTCTTAATAATTGTATGCAAGTTAAGGTCAAGATTGTGTGTATATAATGTGAAGAATGTGACAATTTTAAAGGTGTTTTATTTAAAATTCTTAGCAATGGGACTTAGGGAGATGCCTCATGGTTAAAAGTATAGACTGTTCTTGCAGAGGACTGGAGTATATCCTAACACCCACAACCCAGGACTTGCAATGCCTTCTTCTGGCCTGTATGGGCATTTGCTACACTAATGCATGAGTGCATGTATAAACACACACACACACACACACACACACTAAATAAATAAATAAATAATAGAAATATTTTCAAATAAAATATTTAGCAATGGGAAGCAAAGAGGGAAAAATGATAATACCTGATATTGTCAAACTGCCCTAGCCTTCTCTTGCAGTGGTGGCTGCTTTGTATTGCATACCTTTGCCCCCAACGAGTATGTGCCACTCCTTACTGCCTGTTTGCTCACAGCACATTTTTCTCCAGAAAAACAAACACCGCACCTCTAAAAATAGAGCATAAAGTAGTATGACTGTTGCAAAGATATTTTTAAGTGCTTTCAAATCTGAGGCTTGGCTTGGTTTCATGAAAGACTTTCTAGTGTTTAAATAAAGTATTTTGTAATTAGCCCTCCTTCTCAGGCCTGTCCAAAATATGGCTTAACTTAGAATGCCAGGAAGTCAGAGAGCACCCAGGACCAGCTTGGTAATTAATGGATGGTCAAAAATAGACACACAGTCTTCAAGGCTTTTCCAGGAAAATCTGCTAAAGGCAACATTTAACCTAACTGCCAGTGTTTCCATTTCCTTATGCTGGCTGCTTTGATCATAGCAAAAAAATGTCAGTTGCTTAGTCTAGGTTTTATCTGCGATGAAAAGTTAAAAATGTATTCAGTTAGTTATATGTTTGTAATTATTACTCTTATTTTACCCTTTAAAATTGTGTGTTTTTTTTGTAGACTGGTGCATGTTGTAATTTTTTTTAGATCTTTAAGCACTTATCATAAACTGGTCAGAGCACCACTCATCCCCCAATTGTTGGCATCTTGAGACATGTTTACATTTTATTTGTAGTGAGATAGCTTACATCACTTAGAATGCAGACTCCACCCTCTGGCCCCAGCTGTCATACAGGGCAAGTCCCAATCCCTGAACAGGAGGGGACTTCACTAGCAGTTGTTGAAACCATTGCTTGTTGATTAAGACTTGATCAAATATCCTTCCTGTAAACATGTTTATCCACTTGGGAGAAAGCCCAGTGTCCATGTTTACATAATGCTGTGTGTGAACACACCTCAGGGTCCTCTTAAGCATGATGCATATTGACAGAGGCTTAAATGCCACATTGCTGTACTTAGGATGAGCATACTGTGCTGCCTTTGATTATTCTACCAAGTTCTGTTGCAGTTATAAGTGGCAGCATTGGAATGTGGAGCCTTGAACTGGTCAATGACATTGGACATCTAGGAGAATTCTGCCACTGGCTCTGTTGTTCCACCACAGACCCTTCAGCAGCCATGAAGATATGTCCAGATGACAGTGGGGCTGGCTACTATCAGCGTGTCTCCTTATTCAATAGGATCCTTTCAGAGTTCTTAAAAGGCACACTTCATGGGTATGAGCCCGCAAGGATTGCCATGATTCAGAGTTCTGTGTGGACTCTACTCATCTTGGGTATTTAGTATCAAGAACTCTTAGCCAGATTCTCCAGTTAAAAGAGAACTGTTGAGGTGAGGCCCATCGACCCCCATTTCTCTCCTTAAAATAGATGTCAGAGCCTCACAGATCAAACAGCCCTGAAATGTGAGATATGAGATAAAAAGGTACTGTTAGTTCCTTTGCTGTCTTCTAATTCTAGGTTTTGCTTTCCACATAGGGGGATTGATCTGTTCTCAGATATATCTGATTAGGGTTTGACTAGGCAGCTAGAGGTTCCACATAACTTTAAGGATGGCAAGAGCAGCTTGACAATGATGGAGGAATGAGCCACCATGGCCTTCTACCTTTTCAGCTTTTATCTTTGAGATCCTTTTACTGAAATAACATGTGAGTGTATTTTCTGTGAATATTTCTATATTTTTGCTGTGACTGGCCTTTTTGTTTTATTATGGACATTAAATACTTGTGTACAGCTTTTCCCCAATGCCTATTTTTGTTTTTTGCCTACTTTGTGTGCTTTTCTACTGTAACTCATTTCTTTCATGGGTTTTAAGCTCTGGCTTAATAAGTAATACTGATCTATTTAGAAGATGATTAAAGTGGCATTTCCAAACAGCTAGCAAAGAATGACCAATTTTATAAATGATGTTGGAAAATGTTGCTATCCATCTGGAAAACATAAAGTGGGATTTTTATCTCATGAAATCTATAGAAATAAATTCCAGATGGATTAAATCTCATTGTAAAATGAAAACTATAAATACTGGATGGAAATACAGACTGTGTCTTGAACATGTGGGGGATGGGCAACTTTCTCTGAAACAAGACCTAAAACTCAGATGCTATTAACTGGCAGACTTTTCTACATGAATGCTTCACATTTCTAAATAGCAAAGGCTGTAATAAGCATACAAGTTGGAGAAAAAGAAACAAAAACTGTTGCAGTCAAGAAAGAGAAGGGTAGATATTGAGAAGGAAGAGCCAAAGGTATATTTTTTCATAAAAGTCTGAGCACCTAACATTACTGACCTAAGTGACTATTCAATAACTAACTTAAAAGTAAACAAATCTAATAGCATGTATGAGCAATCAACATACAACAAACTTTTGAACAAACTTTTCTTACAATATGATTTAAGCCCGTAAAATGTGTAAGTTTAAACTTCAGAATTTTGAGGAATGTTTCAAATGATGCTGAGAGTCAAAAATGAGTACATTACCAAGTAGCCCTATTCTACTGGGCAGAAGTAAGAGGCACTGATAGTTTAGAAATACCAAGGTCTCCTAACTTCATCTATAGATCTAACACCATCTTCATCATGTTACTAATAAGATTCTTTTTGTATGTATATATGAATGTACCAAGCACGTGTGTGTTTAAATATGTGAACATGTGTGAAAGCCTTCACAGTTGTCATATGTCTTCTTCAGTTGCTTTACACATTTTATTGACTAAGTCAGGATCTATGAATCCAGTACTAGTTCAGTAAGCCCAGTCAGCCACTTGCTTGTTTCTGTCCCCCAGGACTGGGATTACCAACTGCGTGACATTTAGGAAGGCATGTTCACATATCCTAAGGAATCAGATTCTGCTTCCTGCACTTACAGGGTGTGCCTTACCCATTGGACAATCTCCCAGTTCCAGGTCTTTAATTTCTAGTTACTACTATTGATTTTAACAACAGATTTTACATTCTAGTGGTAACTTCTTATGCTAGAATATTTTATAATGAAATAAGCACAAAAGAACAGCTGGAACATGGATTTAAAAGACAAATGGAAGAGTGATTTTAGTATATTTAACTACATTACACAGTTACAACAGACAAGAGAATTTGGTTCTGTCATATGAATAGACAAGCCAAAAATTTGAATGGAATAAAGTCAATAAATATGCTGAACTACGTAAGGGATTCGGGTACATGATAAATCACAGGCCAGGAGTAGAATATTATGAATAGTTTAGGTTTTGTAAAATATTAAATTGGATCTTTACTTCAATCCATATGTTGAAAATACTTCCAGATGGATCAAGTGATTAAAGATTTAAAATAAAAAAGTAGAAAATGATGCTTTTGTACATAAAATGGCAAGAATGACTTTTTAATAAGACATAAACAAGGATGTAGAGAAGATTCACACAGCAGCTCATGGAAAATTATACATCATAAGCAAAGCAAGCTGAGCAACAAACTAGGAAAACAGAATAATAAAATGAAAAACCGGGTGGATGGGCTTGCAACAAGTATTCCTAAGTGTGAGTTTTCCTAAGGAACAAACAGCTCTCATAAATAAGAAAAAAAAGTAAAGTGCCACCAAAAGCCAGAAACATGAGTAAAAGACTTAGCATATGTTTCTGTGCAGAGGGAATCAAATATTGAAATAAACCACAACAAAATACCATTTGTCAAATGAAAACTAAGCTTGAGTAAGAACTTTTCACATGTGGTGCAGAAAAAGAGGCCACATTTCTTTGAAGATGCTACAGTAGGAAGAATCTAGGAGATGTAGGTACCACTGATCATGGGAAGTGAACATACATACTGGTTCACTTTGACCATAGAACTCAAAGATGAAAATTAATATTTGTGATCTGACTTAGCAACTCAACATCTAAGCAACCATTCTGGGATTGTATACAAAAAAAATGGTGAGATCAGACAGTCCCTAGAGTAATGAGTAAACAACGGGAATATGATACCTTGTCAATTTTAGAAAGGTTAATTGATCTAAAATCATTGATAGGAACAACCACTTAGAAATTTTGTTAAAATTAAGAATGAATGCAACGTTGTGTGTTACTTACACCTTCATAAATAGCTAATAAACATGAAACAATACTTATTTTAAAGATCATAGACATTTCTGACTCTATTTTTTACTCTTTATTTCTTTATATATTTGTCTTTATTAAGTGTATATATATGTATATATATATATATATTTGCATGTATGTATGTGCATCATATGCATTCAGTGCCTATGGAAACCTGAAGAGGCTGTCAGATCCCAGGAATTGGAGTTGCAGGTGGCTACTGGGAACTAACCTTGTCCTCTGCAAATGGCTCTTAGTAGATGAGTCATCTCTTCATTTCTTATGCTTTTTATAGCTTGGATTTTAGAAATTGACAAATTGCTTTTTATACATTAAAAAGCAATTATTAGTAAAAGAAAATCATGCTACTTTGTAAACTTTACAAGAATCTTCTATTATGTATAGTAACTTTGATATTATTTTACAAATAAAGAAGCAAATAAAGTATCCAAAGAAAATAAAGACCTTACCATTGTAATCAAGAAAAGTCCCATAAAACACTAAGATACCTGATAAATCAAGGGTTTAGACCATGTCAAATTCTGCTTGCCTCATGAAGTATTGAACACATAGGAAATGAAATTGTGAGTAGATATATAAAAGTCCAGAAAATCAAAGTGACTAAAGGACTCACTGGGTCTTTACTAGAAATCATCACAGAGATTGCATTGTAATAACTAGTCTGACAATTTCTGGAACCACCAAAGCAAACCATATAGAACTGTAGCTTTGAATTACAAATAGCCAAACTTATTTTCTGAAGAGAGACAGAGAATTGAATGGAGCCTTGTGGGGAGTAGATTTCTGAAGGAATCAATGTGTGCATTTCCAAGTCCATTTTCACAGCTCATCTAATTTGAGTATGTAGCCATTTTAGATTTTGTCAAATATTTACTAAGCGTACAATGGGTTGTGGTGTATGATCTAATGGGTCATATGCAAATCTTATCAAATCATGGAGCAAAACCAAAATTCCTAAGCCAACCATATGTCAGATACCATATAGACTTCTTATCCAATGAGGAATCTGGGCCAAGGAAAATTGGAGCTATAAGACAAATATGTTTTCTCTGTGGAGACGATGCTCAGCTCCTGCCAATCATGTGGCTGGGAAATTCAGATGTCTGTGGTTCTGATATTTTGTGGGTTGCTCCTACCTTCTGACAAAGATTGCTTCTCTCCATTACTTATGGGTTCCCATGTGACATGAGTGACAGCTCATAGTAAGTCAAAAGCTGAAATTATGTCATCATCTGTCTCAGTTTCAACTGGTTCGGATGACTAGTAGGTTTTACTGGTTTATCTAAGTCAACGTGTTTTACCAGTGCTGTGTTTGCTCTCTTCCTTGTGCCACAGATGCATATGCACATTCTGCAAAAAGAACTCACTGGCTCTTCTGCTCAGGCACCCATGACAGAATCAGATACATCCATAACCCTTTCTCTTTGTTCTTGCTTCTCCTTCCCAAACAGCTCTCAGTTTTGCAAGATGTTTTTGTGGTTGTTTCTGCTTTTGTTTCTCTTCCATCTTTATCCTGTGGTAGATAAAGCCAGGATTTTATGGAACAAGACTGAGTGAACAAACATGTATTACCAAAGGGATTTGTTAGATGGGCTTGCATAATATAGGTTGGAGCTGGACAGTTCAACCATCATTATCTGCCCACCAAAGAGCCAGGAAAATGACAGCTACTCAGGACATGAGATTTTATGTCTCAGCAATTGAAAGGTAATGCTAAAGGCAATGCCATGAAAGTCCCTGATCTTCAATCTATATTGGGAGTATGAAGAAGCTGGGTTCCAGTGTTGGTGAGGGATGGTGGCAGCACTAGCAGTAACACAACAGATGCACTTACTGGCAAGGAATACAGGCATGCAAGCAAAAGCAGTCCTGCTATCGGCTCAGACATATTTTTATCTGGGCTGTTACCCCCAAGAAGGTATTGCTTACTCTGGTCCCTGGGGTGGGGACCACTTCCTTATCCACTCATCCTTTCAGGGAGTACCCTTCCAGAGGGAACCAGCTTAGTTGATTCAGATCTGATCATACATCCCTGAATTAACAAAATTAAAGTTCCTAAGACATTTGTCAAAGACATGCTAGCCTGAACCCAATGGTTTGAGCTCCCTTCACCTCCTGGCAGGCTGCCCCTGCCTCTCACAAAGCAACCATCACAATACACTGTTATTGTGTCTGTCACTATCTTCTACACCACACACTTGTAAGTAGAGTTTTTGTGGGGTTGTTGTTGTTTTTCTCAGCAAATTCCCTATGACTCCCAATTCACTAGTAGACTCGTGTCTAATTTCTTTCTCCTCCCATGGACTGCCAAAGTACCCAAGGGAAGAAAGGACCACTGAAGCCAGTCTTCCATCCTGGGAACAGAGTTCCCAGTCCTGACTCTTAATTTATGAAATTTGCATTGAATTAGCAATGCCAGGGAAGATGGATTGAACACAGGGCTGTGACTGCTTATTTATCATGGGCCCCAGCTGCAGTTTCAGAAGAAGCAGCAAGCCCTGGAAGTTTCTTCTTCTTGAGTCTGGAGAGATGTGCATTTCCTCCTCTGCTGTTCACTAGTCCTGCAACTTCTACTTAGACATCCATAGTTTTTCCCACTCACTGACTCCTGTTCCCTACAAAGATTTTGCTTCACTCTTCTGACAGCATTTCTCACTCAAGGTTTACCAGCCTGCTGGCACCACCCTCAACAAATGCTTTAAGAAGGCTTAGCTCAAACATTGCACTTTTATACTTCCAGAACTGTTTGGCTCTCCCTCTTTAGCTGCGGTTTACAGCATGATGGACTTAACCTCCATCATATTGTAAGCCATCATCTGTATTGTGACAGTGTGGCTATGACTCTATCTTTGCTGTCATTAGGTTTCCAGATGCTTTGGGACCACAGGTTATGATTTACACTCCCTTATATTAACCACATTCATGCAACAAGAACATGGGTTCAAATATGTTCATAGCAGCATTATTTGTAATAGCAAGAACCTGGAAGCAACCTAGATGCCCCTCAACTGAAGAATGGACAAAGAAGATGTAGCACATTTACAAAATGTAATACCACTCAGCGGATAAAAACAATGGAATCTTAAAATTTGTAGGCAAATGGATAGAACTTGAAGAAACCATCCTGAATGAGGTAACCCAGTCACAAAACGAGGAACATGGTATGTACTCACTCATATATGGATTTTAGACATAGAGCAAAGAATCACTAACCTATAATCCACGCATCCAGAGAAACTAGGATACAAGGAGGAATCTAAGAGATTCATACAAGGTCCCTCACAGAAGGAGAAAGGAACAAGATCTCCTAAGCATATTGGGAGGGGGTGGCAGTGAGAGCTAGGAGAAAGAGAAGGGGAGATGAGGAGAGCATGTGGGACTAGGAAGATTGAGTCAGGGGAGGAGTAGATAAGAGCAAAAAAAAGAAAAAAAGAAAAAAAAGAGAGAGATTATATACCATAAAAGAGAGAGCCATTATAAGTTTGAAGAGAAAATTGACTCTAGAGAAATGTACAGAGACCTACAAGTATGACTCCAACTAACAGTCTGAGCAACAGTGGAAAGCCTACCTTAAATGTTCTTCCCTGATAATGAGATTGAGGACTAATTTATCTACCATAGAGCCCTCATCTAGTAGCTGATGGAAACAGAAGCAGACACCCACAGCTAAACATTGAGCAGAACTGTAATCCAGATGCAAAGAGGGAGGAGTGATAGAAAAATGGGGACAAGACCAGGCTACAGAAACCCACAGAGACATGGGGGATGGGTGGGATGGGATAGAGGGAGGGAGGGGTGGAGGGATGGAGGGAGGGAGGGAGGGAGAGAGGGAAGGAGAGAGGAAGGGAGAGAGAGAGAAGGAACTGGGACCGATATGTAAAATGAGGGGGGAAAAAAAGAACCATTACCTACCAACCATTCCTCATATTTTCTCGGAATCAGCATCAGCCCCTCTGTCCCAATGGGTCTGGTTGTTCCTTCATTCTCAGAATACACAAGTCTCATTTTAGCTACCTAAGTGAAGCTTTCCTTTTCTGACTGTCGTCTCACTGTCTCACTGAAGAGCCATTCACCATCATCACCTGCTTTTTCCCAGACTTCTCTTCTATGTCGCTACATATACACCTCAGTTCATCATGTACAGATTGAAATCCTCTCTCAAATCCATTTCTTTTCTTCCCTTCCCTCCTATTTTGTCAAAAAAAATCCCTTCCAGGAATTTCAGCTCAATGTTGGGGCTCCTCAATGGTTAACTTTCTTCTAGTACTTGTTTGATTCTAACGGTCCTAATCTTGTTTCATAGCTAGTACAGTACCTTGCTTTCTCAGATTCTGTAAGTTACACTTTTATTGCCAAGATTTCAGGCATACACACAAGCATAAAGGAGAGGGAAAATTATTTCAAATCCCACTTTGTTACCATATTCATTATCGGAAGTCTGGTGGTAATTATTCTGTGAATTGTTAAAGACAAATGGTAACTGGAAAGACATCCAAAAATGAGATAATGTATTATTCTTTTTAAATACAAAATTCCATCACACTGCAAGAATTGAAGAAAAGTAAGGCTTAAATTTATATTCTGGAAAAATGTTGGCTCTGAATCTTATTAATACTACTTATCTGAAAGACAAACATAAACTCATCAGAAAAAATAAAAAAAATATTCTAAAACTTTGTGAATATGAATCTGAAACTAAATGATTTAGCCCAGTAGTAAATAGATGAATTGAGACTTCCTTTTATTCATGATCTATGTCCTGTGGACACTGTCATGTTACATGGAGAATATATACATGTACTCTTTGTGAATGATCAATGGCATCAACAAATATCTACATGAGTCATTGACCACCATGTGAGTAATACACAAATGAATAAGGCACTGCCCTTTGTTATGAAGAGATTTTATCTTTAAAAACAGCTACTAACTATAGCCCCACAAGATTTACTTTGTGTTACCCATCCTCATTCTCAGAAAGGGCTCCCTTTGGTCCTCTGTGGGTTTTGTATAAACTCTGAAGTTCCTGGCTTTGCTTCCATCATTCACTTTGAAACATAAGAAGGGAAGCAAACAGGAAAGGAGATCTGAGGAAGCTGGTTTGAAAGAGATGAAAGTTGTTTGTTTTTTGAAAGTGCATTTTTGTAGCTTGATAGCAGTTGATTTCTGGAGGATGGCCACTGTTGGATCCCCAAATATTGCAGAATCTCCTCTTGGACCTGTCATAATTTGGACAATAATATGTAATCTTCTTTTCAGAGGATACAGCTTTTCTGGAGGAGGCTCTGTCTGAACTCAGCCATGTTTCTACAGTCAAAGTCAAAAGACTATTCATGTGAAAACATTGTGGAAGAATTGAAAGCATCACATATACCTTCAGAAGAGTCCAAAGTGAGCTCCTGGGGGATTCCCAGCCCAGAAGATGCTGTTCTGTCATAGGTGAGGGAGCAGTGAAATTTATTTTCTTGAAGAAGTGTAGAAACACTGAAAGAAGAACATGGCAACTACCAGAGTTCAGTATTCTCAATCATAACAAAGCAATCTTATTTGAAGATTACAATTTCTTCCAGAGTGTTCTCCAATCACTTTACATAATGCTTACAAGTATACTTTAAAAACTTGTGGGATAGAAGCCTTAAAGGGCAACCTTAGGAAGAATGTCAGTCTGTGTAAGAGCAGGTGTCCATCAAAGCACTCCACTTAAGCATATTCAACTGCATGTTGCTAAATTGGATATAAGAAAACAAATCACCAATTATGGTTAATTTTGCTTGGGAGTAAACAGCAGAAAAGGCAATAGTTGTTGTTCCTGAGTCTACCTTGTTTCTTGACAAATTATCAAATTAGACTGGGTGGGAGGTACCTACATCTCTGATTCTGATGTGCCCATGACTCTACAGCCTGAGCACTTGTGACCCATTGCTTCATAAAAATTTGGATTTTTAAATTGTATACCTGCTTGTAAGACAGCACTTACCAAAATAAACTGGCCATGGAATCTTTTTGTTCACTGATCTTCCGTAGAAGACTGAGTATCCAGGAGCTGATCCATTTATTATACTATACGTGGCATCTCCTGGGTGACAGCCACATTCATCAAAGCTCCTGTCCTTGCAAAGGGATAATGTTCAGGAAATATTTGAGCAGCTATCAGAGAATTCATTCTTGCCCCATGGCTCTTCTCAAACTTAATTTTAAAAAACTCTCCTTACGATCAGTCTTCCAAAGAATACAAATTTCTTGTCTCTAACTTCTTGGAAAAGCCAAAGTAAACATCAGCTATTATAACTTCTTTTTTTTCTATTTTTTTTTTGCTACAGATCCCTCAAAAGGGCTCTTTGTTTTAGCATCATGCTTTGACTTCCTGTCAGGGGTAGCCTTCTAAGGAGTTTACCATCCAGAATTCATTTTCGAGATTTATTTTGAGCCATGGGCTCCCAAAGTATTGAATTCAGACTACAGGATTATATTTCCTTAGCTTTTGGAAAGCTAAGAAAAGGTGCATGGAAGTAGGTTCCCCTCTCATAGCCCAGTGAATGGTAAATTCACAATCAAAATGGCCTGTATACAAAGGCAATTTTACAAAAATTAAGTTCCTTGAGTTTTTTCCTGTTACATCCTGTCTCTGGTGTTCTGGACATATTCTTATCTATGGTGTTAGAGTTTAGGCAATAATTTTATATTTTTACATTCACTGCTGTGATCACTCTGGAAGCAAGTTTAAATGAAAATAAGGAAGGGAACAGACAGGCAAAAGGCTTATATGTAGCCAAGCCTTCTGAGTCTGAATATTCAGCCTTGTGAAGCAGTCCTGCTCCATCAGTGAGCAGAAGTGAGCACAAGACAAAATGAAATGTATTTGCCCTCCCTCTTGATCTGAGGTTTTCCAGGCTTAGGTATGAATAGCAGAGTCGGTCTGCTCTGCTCCTAATTGGGTCCAAATGCAGCCTATAAAGGAGATGACTATGGCAGCTAGGGAGATTGCTCAGTCAGTTAAGTGGGACTCTGCAAACAAAAGGAGCTGGGATTGGATTATCAGAATCATATAAAACAATGCTTATCTGTAACCCTAAAGCTTGTGTCAAGGGTGAGGATAGGTGGATACTTGGAGGTCATTGGTTGGCCACCCTAGCTGGGTAGATTAACTTGAAGTTCTGTGAGAGATCCTGTCTCAAAAATAGGATGGAGGACAATGAAGAAAGATGCCCAAATTTAATTTACACACACACACACACACACACACACACACACACACACTCTGAATACACATGTGCACAAAGCCACACTAATATACACCATGCACGCACAAATGCATATGCACACAGATGACTACTATGTCTATGGGTGCAATCAGAGTGTGGTTATATTCTATGTCCTTAAATCATTAACCTATTTGCTATAAACAGCTTCCACCTCCTAGAATATGAAAATGCTACTTTAAAAAAATGAGAAGCCTAGCTCAATGGCCTCTTTCCAAAAAAGAAAAATGTTTGAATTGTGCACATTTGTTCAAAGGAAACTCCTGCCATTGCTTCTGTGGTCCTGGGATTAATTAGGTCAGAACATTTTCTTTTGATTGTCTCCCTTTTCTGTATTTAATTAAGGTGGAAAAAGCAATAAAGCTAATTTTTCCTCCTTCACACGCTGAAGCCCTTACCACATTTGTAGGACAATTAAGAGCATTAAGAGCACATGAGATGGACACCGTGGCAAGAAGGACATGGAGCTCTGGTGACTGACTTTGAGAGCTTCCATGACACAGAAGTTCCCCTTGTCTCCCAACCCTTCCCCTCCTGCATATGTACTTAAAATATGGGAACAGGAAACAGAGGCTTCCTTTCTCAGATCTCATTTGTATAAAATGTTCCTCAGCTGGCTTGTCTTTGCCACGGTGTTCTTCAATGCTTTTGTAGTAGTCTTGGCGCCTGCCACATTCTGCTCTCAGCTTCCTGAAGTTTTCCCTCAACTTCCCCAGGCTTTCCCTCATCAACCCGGCACGATTCTTTCTGTGCAAGCTCAATTGGTGACCTTGGGAAGTCAGAACGGCATCCAAATGGAATTCATTACTGTGTTGGGGTGACATTGGCTTTCATGAAAATGAACGCTCTGAAACAAACCTATCAGCTTTGGAAAATAATTCATTACTTTTTCTTTTGGTGGGGAGGGGGATAAAATGTTCTCGCTTAAAAGACCTCTTGTGTGGGTATCCTGTGTGACCTGTCTGTCATGAAAGCAGTGGGACAGTCCGCTGTTTGGAAGCCTGGAACTCGGGAGCTTTCATGCTGACTTTCAGGAGAATAAGGTGAATTGTGAAATACCCAAATTATTCTCCTGTGCTTCTGTTGCAATCTGAGTCTAATTGTTTCTGAGTGTGCACCTGGGAGACACTGTGCAGTGCAGAGATAGGAGGTGTGGTTCCCAGGCTCTGTCCAGGCAGGGGGTAATGACGATGGCACTCCCTCTCAGTCGACTCCTCTCATTGTCGGAGAAGGAACTGTCACAGTTTGCTTCTTCACAAGGTGACAGAATACTTACCGACAGCCCAGGATTGGAAGGTTAACAAAATACCTTCAATGATATTTTTTCTTGTTTTTAAAACACTAGAGTAAAGTTATTGTTATTAAAGCCTAAGATTAATATGTCTAGCGTGCAAGAGAGCTTACTGGGTAAAGGCACTTGCTGCCAGACATGATGGCCTGAGTTTGATCTGTAGAATCCACATGGTGGGAGAGAACTGATTCATGCAAGCTGTCCTCTGGCCTCCACATACTTGCCATAGCTCCAGCATGAGCACACACACGTGCGCACACACGTGCGCACACACACACACACACACACACACACACACACACACTACACAACCAAGTTAGAAAAAAATTCATCTATTTAATAGCAATGTTTATTATTAATATTACATCATATTTACTTTAGATGTTGAATTATTTAAAGAAGATGGGGATTTTATTTTAGCATTAAAAATATTTATATGTATGTGTGTCTGTGTGGGCACATGAATATAAGTGTAGGTACATGCAGTGACCAGAAGAGGGCACTGGATCCTCGAAATGGGGTTACAGATGATTATGAGCTATGTGAGTGCTGGGAATCAAACCCAGGTCCTCTGCAAAAATAGTAAGTACTGGTAACTTCTCCATTTATTCTTCTCTCCCTCTTCTTCCTTCCTTCACCCTCCTTCCTTCCTTTCTTCCTTCTTTCTTATTATTGTATTTAAGTGTTAGTGATGTGGATGTGAGCACATTTACCAAGGTGTGCATGTGGAGGCCAGAGGACAACTTTGTGTAGTCATTTGTCTTTTTCCACCTTCCTTTGGTTCCAGGAGACAAACTCAGATCACCAGGCTTGTGCTGCAAGTACCTCTCAGCCATCTTGTCTGCCCCAGACTTTCTCTTCATGGGAACATAGAATTTATAGAAAGATTAAGTGAAAACCTTTGTACTTCTCAATTGCATTCCCCTTCCTCCCACCCTAGAGACAAACACTCATAAATATGGCATGCACCCTTTCAGTCTCTGCCCTTATAGTTTCATTGGCCATCTTTGATATGTAGTATTTGAAACACATAATTCTACTCATGTGCCTTGCCTTTATGATTCCATTTTCTATTCTTTCAGAATCCTGGCATGCTCCAGAGAGCCCCATTCATTTCCCCTCCTCACCTCTGTGGCCTCTAGTTAAAGGGGAAGTGATGGGTAAGAAATGGCAAAACTTAGTTTAGGCTGAGAACCTATAACAAAGGTGTGGAAGCTAGGCTTCCCAGAAAGCCTGTGATTCTTGATATAAGGGTGTGGGTCCAGATTCCATCTTGTGTTTTATGGTCTGAGTCTGGGTCTAAGCAAAGATGCCTTGTTTGGACTATTTATTAGCTTATACTCTTAAGAATGAAAAGATGCCAGAGAAGCAGCAGAAAAAGCCATGAACTCTGTGTAAGAGACCCTGGCTGCTCATTGGAGTCTGTACGAATGATGAACCAATTATACATTCCTACACATATTATGCCTGGTTCCGCTTGGACCCCAGGCAGAGTTAACTGCCTGAGCATCCTGTCACTCACTTTGTGGGATCTGACTGGTTTCTGGCATCTACAAGTCACCTTTATATAGACCACTTTCAGTTACACTAACAAAGCATGAGTATAAACCCGTATTGTATTAGAACAGTGCTATTAATGTCTGTCTTTAAGTTCAGCCAAGCACTTCTAACTGGTGATGTGTTACTTTGATTTTGAGAATTTTATAGAAATGCCACTATCCTAACATGTTGTTCTGAAATTTACTTTTTCCACTAAATATTTTGTTTGTCTTCCATCTACCATGATGCCTATGTAGTGTGTGTGTGTGTGTGTGTGTGTGTGTGTGTGTGTGTGTCTGAACACAACACTCCATGAATGCTTGGAAGATACACTACCACTTGGCTCTATCCCAGCCCTTGTTTACTCTTGAGACAAGTTCACCAAGTTGTCCAAGCTGTCCTTGAATTCATTGGGTAGCTCAGGCCTTCCTTGAACACCTTGAACTTCCTTCCTTGCCTTCCATCTACCTCAACTTTTCTAGTAGCTGGGATTACAGCCTACACCAGTAGGCCTGGCTAGATCATATACTACTAGATTTATTCTTGTGAGCCATTTCACTTCTTATAAGTATCTTTTAGGCTAATTTAATTTTTCACAGTTATCTGTTATACTGCCACAGGATCCTGTTCACTTGCACAGACAAGAGTTTATTTGAAACACACACACACACACACACACACACACACACACACACCCACATTTACACTCAATGTGGACTCTGACAGTTTTGAGGTTCTTACTGGCTGCCAAGTGGCATTTTATTCATAGTAGTTGTGTCTTTATGGAGTATGATATGATGTTTGGGGACACATTTGTAATATATAATGATCAATTCAATATACTTATGTCTTCCTTTATATTACATACGTAGCATTTATTTGCAATGAGAACACTCAGTCAAGATCCTCTCTTGCAGGTCTTTTGAATTACTAAATATAATACTATTAACTGAACCATCCTCCTTTTAATGGCATTTCAGATACTATTCTGCCTGTCTGTCTGTGACGTTGTTCCCATTAGTCATTCTCTTCAAGTGGATTTCTAAAAGTCAAATTATTTGTGAACAATCATTTGTCTGTACTTGTGTATAAATATTCATAGGAGCACAATGGTAGTTTCTGGGCATCTTTAAACTCTACTGGGTCAAATTTTCTTGTTTATCTTACTTCATTTGTTACATTTCGGGCAGGAGCTAGAACGAGATTTACTTTTTAAAAAGGTGTTGACTTCCACAAGTGTCACATTTCCTTCTTTCATTCTCCCTATAGAGCTAACATCCTCAAATATTGCACCTTTGCCCTTTGACCTTTGGCACCAAGTTAATTCTTGCTGTCTGGGCTGCCCTGTGACCTACAGGACATGGAATGGTCTCAATGTCCTCCACTGACTAAACACCAGTAGTGCATGTCTGTTCAGGTCTGAACACCAACAGCAACTCTAGACATTGCCAAATGTTCCCATGGGGAATATGGCACAAAATAGCCCCAGGTTTATGATTCTAAATGAATACACTGAAGTAGAGGTTAAAAGTCATAGTCTTCTCGCATGACAGTCGGGACACACAACAAAGATGCTATGGTATTTAACTGGGAGACAGTGTGAATGTATGTAGATCAATCTATGAACATGATACAAATCAAGACTGGCATTTGCTTATGGAGGCTATTATGCATTACAGTCAATTAAATCTCTTAAGCAGAATATAATTACCTTTTAAAAGATAAATCTGTGAGAATTAGAGTCTATAATCCGCTGTAGAAAAAAAAATGAGATTTAAGCTTGAGCTTATAAATTTCAATTTTCTTCCTCTTTCCCAACCTTCCTTCACACACTTTGGAAAGACCTAAGGGAGGCAGCCAGGCAGATATATAAAGGTAACCAAACACAATAAAACTTGGCATTGAAACATAGAGTAGATTTGGGAGCAATGAGAAAAACACTCACTGAAGGACCCGCATGCTGGTAGGAGAAGGCTGTAAATTAGCACTCTGCACTTTCATGACCAGCAGGAAAAAGGAAACCTAGTCAGTCATAATCCTCGGGGACCATCTGTCAGAGGCAATGCTGCTGGTCCTGAGACCAAGGTCCGACAGGAAGTCATCCCACTGGGCCTGACGAAGTCACCCTTTACACCACCCATCAATCAGCATCCTCCACAAACACTGAAATAAGTTGTACAAGACTGGATGGGGGCTTTAATTACCTTTTAAAAATAGCAATTGTAATTTACAACTCTCACGGACACTTCTGAAGTCAGCAAAATACCAAATGATTAAGAATTTTCTACATAGTACTTTTACAACAATTCTTTCAAGTGTCTAGTTGAGGCTCTGCAAATATTTTGATAAATTTATATATTTTTGACCATACTCTTACAGGCTTTTAAAAATCATGATTTGTGCTTTGACCACCCCATGCCCCCTCCTACAAATACTCAATGGAGCCATTGTAGGGTCACTGTGGCTTGTGCTACTAACTTAATAGCGATTTATGTAACTTCATTTCCCCAGTCTGCTCAGTCGCTCACACGCTGTAAGTCTCAGGGGCACCTTATAAATTAATAATTTTTAAAAAGCCTACAATAATAGCTGTGAAACCAGCAAAACCTACACTGGGCAGGTTTCACCTTCTGTTCCAAATTGCCAGCACAGGTCTATTAGCAAGCAGAGCCATCATAGGGTGGCTTTGCCTGCAATTCGCCCTTAAAAGAAGATTCTACAGAACTGATCCAGATGAAATAGCTGAAAACCTCAGTTCCTGTTGTAATTCAGAAAGCACTGATATTTATCATCATCATCATCATCATTACTGTTGTTTTCATTACAAATAGTGAAGGTTGGGATGCATAAAAAAAAAGCCCGCTCCAGGGGCAGCCTGAAGCTATATCCCAGCAAGTAACTGTGCGACTGTATTAGGAGAATTTTATCCATCATCAATAAAAAATGAGCATCACCATTATTATGGCCGTTTCCACAGTGACGGCTGTTTCAGCTATTACATCTCTTAGTAAACGGGTGATTCTCTATCCCCCATTATATGGTGTCAACTCATCCACCTTTCTGACACAATGCACAATCTTACAGAGACTCTTCCATAGCGAAGCCACCTTCCCATGAAGTCAGGGGTGGGGGGAGGGCAGGGCCACAATGGCACTAAACCATGGGCAGAAAGTAAAAGTAAATTACAGTAATAAAAAAATTAATAATCAACCAATAACAGCACTGAAATACTTCCATTCTTTATCCAGAAAGAAATACAGTGGAAATAGACTGGATATAAAATGCATATTTTGCAGGGTGTGCCTGGTATTCTTTGTGGCAGAATTGTACTACATAAGGGCCCTCAATGCTACACTGGACCTAATGTCTGGAACCGCAGTAGAAGTGCATCCTTCAGTGTGTCCCAGGCTCTTGGGAGTCAGGACTGTGAGTGGGTGGTGAAAGCAAATAACCCTCCTAACAGCACTCTTTTATCTTCCTTCCCCTAAACATTTTCTATTTCTTTTGTCTATTATTGTTATTATTACCCAAATGATGTCTTCAAAGGCATAGATAAGACTTATGGTCAAATCCTTGAAGAGTATGCCTAGGAGAGTTTCAGAAGGTAAAATAGATTCAGAAGAGAATTTCAGAGTAAAGGCCCTCCCCTCCCCTTCTCAGTGACAGTCCTTTGCAATTGTCTTCCCCTCAGATTTGCAGAATCTGAGGAGGCCACATGATTCCCTGCTCTAAGAAGCAGTGGCTAACTTGCTTGCATACTCACTTTCTCTGCAGCCAGTTGGACTTTTGAAGTCAGGTTTTTCTCTCTTCCAGTGGGTTTAGCACAATGTCGATTGTGTAAGGCTTCTATGGGCAAAGACTCAGTAAAAGCTAACCTGCACAGAGAAAAGAACACGAGGAAAATAGAGGAAGAACGCAGAAAATACAAAAAATGACTCAGCGAGTTGGTAACAAACTTGTAATTAAGATCAAGGAACTGAGTTCAGTCTCTGGGACCCACAGAAAGAAGCGGGGAGTCAATTTCTACAAATTGTCCCACTGGTTCCCACATATGTGCAGCAGCCACATTAAGTAAATAAATAGTAAATATAATAAAAAGTTAGAAATGGAAGCTCAGACTTAGTATATCAACAGGCTATCATTAGGGGAAGAGAGAAATTATCTTCCCAGGTTTCCACTCTGCAGTCTTTATGAGATTCTGCTTAACAACATCCCTGCCCTTAGATGTTCTGAGACTCCAAAGTCTTGGTGCTAGGGTTCTGTGGTGCTTCTGAATTTGTATCAGGTTTAAGAGCCGCAGCTATGAAAAGTCCTAAGACTGTTTTGAAAATCTTGACTTGCCAAAAGTAAAATTTCTTCACCCAGGACTTTCTCAGGGCCATAGGCTGGAAGAAGGTGACTCCAAATGTTGACTGTAACATTCACGTGTGGACCATGACATGCATGTCCACACATGTACACACACCAAAATAAATAACTAAAAATTTCAAAATAATAATTAAGGCATAGTCCTTCAAGATCAAAGATTTGGAAGAGAAACAAGAAAAGTTCTCTAATTTTTTATTTCATAGTGTGATGGATAGGTCTTGGTTTGGGTCAATGTATCTTTTTATCTTTGAACAAAACACAATCAGTGGCAAGGCATCTTTTATCTATAAATAAATTCTTAGCAAACACATGGGACTTCTAAGTCAGAAAAATGCAGAGATTGTTATGATAATAATTAGCAAATTCCTCTTTGATGTATGAATGAGAGAAAAGCATATCAAAGATAGTACATTTATTAAGTACTGGTGTTTGCTGTTTCCAGAGTCTAATAAAAATTAAGATTCTTAAGAAATAAATCCTTGACAAATAAATTTGAATAAATAAATAAATAAATGTGAAAATAATAATTACATTTAGATTTAAGAAAAAACAAATACTTCCCTTCAGGAAATATAAAAGATACCTTGGAATCCATCATATTTCTGGGTAAAATTTTCAATGAATGGTATATCTGAAAGAAAAAAATCTATCTTTAGCTGTTTTCTATTAGTATTCTTGAAGAATCAACACATCCTATGGTCTGTCTATTGGGCTAGGCAACCTAGAGAGTTGTGTTGCAAAACATGCTTTGGTGATGCAGCATCACAAGAGTGGGTATACAGCTGAGAACCATGAAGGCCATGTAACTTGGTGGAAAGAAAGCAGAACATATCTGTTACAGCAGGTTGTTCCTTCCCGCCAGCTCCATCCCGCCCTGCCACCAGTCTGGGCCCAGAGCTGCACCAGCCCCAAATAACACTCAGAGACTCTGTATTTGATACAATCCTGTTGGCCAGTTACCATTATTGTTCATGGGCTAGCTCTGTCTTACTTATTAACCCATTTCTACTTATCTAAGTATTTCCACGTGGTCGTCTTATCAGGGAGCTGCGGCAGGCGTCCTGCTTCTTCCCTGGGCTACATCTCGACTCCTCCCTACTACTTCCTCTTTCCTCCTCCTGGTCTCCTAGCCCTGCCTATCTTGTTTCCTATTGGCCACAGAGCTTTATTAACCAGTATGAGAAACATATATACAGAATAACATCTCCCATCACATATCCGACCTCTTAATTCCACCCATCATGCTACTGATGAGAATATTATATTGACAGTTGCATTGACTTGGCACACTCACATACCTTTTTGAGGTCACAGATCCAGCAATAATCCCATAACCCATGTCAAACATGAATTGTCCCTGGACCTCCAAAGCATCTTTGCTTTCCAAAGTCTCTTCCTTCAGTCCCGAAGGAGAGTTTACGTAGAACTCAAAATCATGTTGATGCTTAGTTTTCACAGATGGCACTCATAGACCCAGATTACATTATGTCTCACCTACTAGGTAGTAGTATACCTTCACATAAAGTTTAACATAAAGAACAAAAGCAGTCATTGCCTTCAACCAGGGAAAACCACACAAAGAAGATACAACAGGGAATCTTTGGAATGCTATCTCTGCCTGGGATGCTATGAACAGGCACCAAAAGGCACCTATCAACTCATAAGAATCTGCAAAGACTCTTCAATTAAGTCTTAGATGAAAGGTAGGCTTATCAAGAGAAAAACAAAATTCAATTTTAAATTTTAAAAGTACAGTTGATGTGTATGCTTATACCTGGCCAAGAGACAAAAAGCCCTAGGAGGGAAGAAATGATATTTCTAGATAGAACTATCAAGCATTATTCACTCAATAATCTGAGATTATGGGCTGCTGGAATATAAGTTCAAGATGGGACATCATGAATGATGCTATTAGGGGGACAATTAGTAAAATCTTGGAGGCTAGAGGTAGAATGCACGGACTCAGTTCCTGAGGAATCATTCTTTCCTAAGATGACTCAAATCTTTTAGAGAGTCTGGGAGGATTCAGAGTGTGTTAAATTACTAAGAACTAAATAAATGACTTTTATAGATCTGCAAGCATGTCTTCTTTTATGTTATCCAGATGCCCAGGGATAAATGGAGCAAATAGCAAGCAAATAATTTCAAAGGAAATTAATTAATTAGCAAACTGCTTGTAGTTCAACATCAGAATTAACGATACAACAAACATCTTTCAAATTGATTATTACAGATTATAACTAGAAAGCATAAATGCAAAGTCAATGAACCTTGGGAGTCCATTGTAACAGTTTTGCAATTTGATTACTAGGGCCTGACTGTCTTCTGTGTCCTAGTCACTAGCAGAAAGGATAGTGTTTCTGAAGACTAAAAGCTCAATCTCAGCCTACATTGCAATATTTCTCTGATTTTGCAGCTTACTTAACAGCAAACCAGGAGGGTGTTATTTAAGGGTTTCTTAGGCATGACTTCATATTTCAAACAGGTAGTAGGTAGCTGTAGACCCAGAACTTGGGAGATGGAGACAGGCACATCAGGAATCCAAGATCAGTCTCAGCTACAGGGAATCTGAAGCTAGCCTGGGCTGTATGAAACCCTGTCTCAAACAATTCAAATTAAATAAAATGCAAGTTTCCAGAAAATACTTTAGAGGAGTTCAGGAAATTAGTCAAAGGTAAAAGATGACAAGAAAGATGCAGCACACAGAAATATTAGTCTAAACAGTATGATAAGTAGTGCTTATTAAAGGTGTGTACAACTGCAGATGTCCATGTGTAACACTTTGATTGTAGCCTATTAGAGCATGATGTGATGTGCATTTGATTCTATGACTAAAAATACAGCCAGCCAGCATATGCAGATTTGGGGCTCTGGAAGATTTTAATTTAAAAAATTTATTGCTCCAGTCCTGTAATTATTGAAACTGCTGACCGGTGCTGTTTAAAACTCTTTGTAGTTCAGGTTCATCATCATTTTGGATAAAAATAGGGAAATGGCATATACGGCCTCTTAAGAAGCAGAGTCCCTTGCATCATCTGGCCTAATTAACTGGTTAGAGTAGACATCCATTAAAAATGGGAGCTTACACTTCAGGGTCCATTATCATCATCCCGTGAAGCTGTTCTCCTTAGCTGACTGATTTCTCTCTATCTAAGCTTGAGGATCCTACCCCATAATATACTGAAGGAAGCCTCTGCCCAAATATCCTTCTCTTTTTAGTCCTCCCAGTGGTTATGAGAGTTGGCTAATGGATTCTGTAACAAATTTACATTCCCAGGTTTTGTCATATGGTTGGGCTTGGGGTTTAGAGCTTACTGCACTTAGTTCCATCAAAATTGAGCAGTGTATAATCTGTTGTACATGCTCTTCCAGGCAGCACATTTGTTTTAAACATTTTTTCCATAAAGCACTAATCTCCAAAATCATTCCAAAAAAATAAAACAAAAACACCCATCACCAATCAATATTCCTTGAAGGCCAAAGGAAAAGGTTGGTTTCCAGGTAAATGTTTGCATGCTGAACATTGTCTTTGTATTTCATGGCAAACAATTTCAATGTCCAGTTCTTTTAGGAAGACTGTCAACCACTAGAGTATTGTTTGTAATCTTCCAACTGTAAATAAGCCATTTCTCTCTACTTAATCAGAATATGAACTTGCCTGATTAAAGTGTTTTTATTTTACTTATAGACATGTTAACATACTATGGAATTCCACCATATTAAAATATGTAATCAAACGATGTTAAATCAGACATTTGGAATCCACCACATTATTATTTTTTATTTGTTTTGCAACAAGTCTGTTTTGGCAGGCACTTTGGGGGTCTTGGATATCATTCCAAGATTGGTTTCCCCAGCTGTAGGACTGGGGATGGCAGTGAGGATTCCTTATTTTTATTCCAATTTGTTCAGTTGCCAGAGGTATTAACAACTACTTTATTTAGAGAATTAACAAATTTCCTACTAGGCCTGAAGTAGAAAATTATTCAAAATTTAATAGTAATCATTTGTCAAAACAGCCACGATAATGTAGAATTTCCCTATACTATAGAGATAAGGGACAAAATATTTTGGGTATTCCAAACATTTATATGAGGCTTACCTTACCAAGGCAAATTTATGTTTTTTATTATCTATTATTATTTTTTTTTAATCTGCCAAGTCGTTTGGAGTAGGGGCTAGGTCCTCCCTCCTGTCTCTAGGCTAAGGGAGTATCCCTCCATAAAGAATGTGCGAATGTGCTCTCAAAGTCCTTTTGTGCACCAGGGGGAAATGGGAGGGAGGGAGGGGAGAAGGGAGAAAGGGAGAGAGGAAGGGAGGGAGGAAGGGGAACGGAGGGAGAGGGAACTGGGATGGATATGTAAAATAAGAAAAAATTATATATATATATATGCATATATATATAAAGAAAAATAAAAACAAACACGCAAACAACAACCACAACAAAAACAGAAAGAGAAGTCAAAAGCAAAATGAATCCACTCAGTCAGATTCACAGCCTCAGGGGAACAACTAATTCTTATAGAGCAAGAAAAAGAATCAATAGAAACCACTCCACACAAATGTATATAAAGGAAGCAAGTCACAGCTGAGGCAAGACAAGCTAATGCAAAAAAAAAAAAAAAAAAAAAAGAAAAGAAAACTTTGGAAATTAAAAAAATGTAGTCACTAAATAATAAAGCATGAATTATACAAAACAACCATACAAATGAAGGAAAGTTACAGGAAAGAATTCATGGATGAGCCAATCTTACTCATGATGTCATACAGAACACATCACAATGAGCAGAAGAGATCCATACTGGATAAGCAAGAGCAGTTATGGAAGAAACATGAGAAGATATGAGAAGGAGTAGAAAGACTTGGGAAAGAACTCCAGGATTCAAGCACATCCACCTGATTCCCAGCAGTGAACCAAGACACTACCGCTCACAACAGCATTTGAATCCTGAGTGTACGGTACGACAGATAACAATGAATCAAATCAGAAGCAAAGTGTTTGATATAGTTGAAATAATCTTAGAACCTACAAGCAAAGTATTAACTACAGAAACAAATAATAGAAATTTCCAGGAAATTCCCTTCAGCAGTAGATATCCCAGAAAGCCATGCACTGAGGTATTAGAAGTACTGAGCACAATGTCTTTGGGGCATGATTTTAGGTCCACCTAAATCTTAAATATGAAAGAAGATGAGATTTTTGAATACGGACCCAGTAAGAGTTTCATACAAGCACTCAGCTTTGGAATACTTTTTTTTCCAAGAAGAAATGTGAACTCAGACATTGACAGAGTGTCACCGAACGTGTAATTTATTGACTGCTAAAACAATGTGCTATTTTTGTATGTTTTAAATGTAAATTTATAGCTTGAATTGAAAATAAGAGAACTTGAGATAATTAATGAAAAGATGGAGTTTTTATAAGCTCTATATTGTACAGGACAGAAAAATGTCACACACATGAGAATTTGTTAGATGATATTACTAACTGCATTGTTTAGTTTACTCCAGGGTACGTACTGGAACAATATGAGGGCTTCTAATTCAACAGAGTAAAATAAAAGACACCATTAAACATTTTATTAGCTTAAATCATATTAGGAGAAGAAAAATTGGAAGGGATACAAACAGACAACTCAAAATCAGATGATAGATGATAGGAATAAAACTAAACACATCCCTCATGCTGGGTGGCACATGCCAGCGTCTCCAACACTCAGGATGTCAAGGCAAGGGGGTAATTAGACAACTGAGACAAGCTAGGTCTACACACTACGTACAAATTTCCTAGCCAGCTAGATTTTATCCTTACAAGGCCCCATGAGAAAACAAAATAGATGAATAAAGGTAAGAGATCAAGCTTAAACCAAAAAAATATAATTGCTCTCTTAATGTTTATTAACCAAAATCCAAGCAAACATTACCTTAGCAAACTGCAAGTATACATATAGAAAAGGATAACATAGAGAAACCAATAGAAAAAAAGAGTATTTCAGGGATTTCTTTTCTCTTTTCTCTTTTTTTTTTTTTTTACAACAGAACAATAGTTATTGAAAATAGAATTAAAACAAAGAATAATAAAAAGAATAATGTTCAAAAGATATTCATCAGAATCATGACTCTCTATCTTTGCCTACAGGAAGCTGGCCTACACCTATACTGAGTCTTTGTTTAAATCAAAATCTGGTGGAAGAGAAAGGTCAAACTTTTCAAACACGGGATCATAATGGAGCAGTTTAACTCAATTATCAGCAACAGCAACAGCCAAACAGCCAGAAGTAAGACAATTAAGATATGCCTATTTTGAATGAAATGCAAACCCAGAAAAAAGTTTGAGAGGAAGGGAAGGGGACAGAGGGAAGGGAGGGAGGTTAGGGAGATAATACAGGGAGGTGAGGGGGAGGAAAGAACAGAAGGGGGAGGGAGGGTGAGATGGATTTATAACAAAAGAATATAAAGCATACTTTCATTCCAAGCACTCAGGAAATGTTCCTTGCATTAATACATCCCACATTGTTTGACTCTCGAAAATTAAATTAAATTAGTAATCCAAGAGTAAATAGATGCTTTCTATTAGGATGTTTGAAACTTAGGAAGGCATGTCTAAACTGCTTGTAGAAATTTAAAAATATTTAGACTTGAATAACTATAAATGCAATAAGTAATGACGAGAAATATTTAACTGGCATTTTATTTAGAAGGAGATTAAGAGTCTTACATTCCTTCATTTAAAAAAAACCAAGCATATTTGAAAAGAATGGACTTAGCTTTCAAATCAAGCAAGAAATAACAACAATGTCTTAAATAGTATTGAGAAAAAACCTTAATAAACAAGAATGAGTAAGGAAAAAATCAAATCAAATAAACCAAGCTAAATTTTCTTCTTTAAGGAACTAATGAATAATCATATTCCCCAAAGGAATGACTAAGAAAAACAGAGGATATGAAAACATTGTGAACATGATATAATTACAGATATATTCATTTTGGAGGCCATAAGGAGCATTGTTACAAAAGGTAAGAGATAATTGAAAATGTAATGAAATACAATATTCCTTTTTTCTTATTTTTTATTTTTATTTTGAGACAGTGTTTTACTATGTAGCCTTGACTAGCCTGAAGATCACTAGAAATACAAAACTTCAAATGAAAATTTTCAAATCAAAACTGAGAAATCAACAAATGGCCATTAATGAATTTAATCTGTAATCAAAATTATTGCCCTTCATTTTTATTTTCTAACAAAATGAACTTCAGGACTTCACTATTCTTGGGGCTCATTTTGTTCAAACATTTAAAAGACAGTAAATACAAAATATTTACCCAAACAGAAAAATGGAGAAAACTGCCAATGTTTTTTATGAGGCAAGAAATATCCTTGAAATCAGAGTCAGACAAGAACATACATAAAAACAAAAAAATTATGAGTGCAGAAAGAAAGCTCTTAAATAAAGCTCTAGAGTAATATGAGCACCTACAGTCATGTGCACACACACACACACAAACACACACACACACACACACACACACACACACACACACACTTTGCACAAAAAGGTTGCAAGCATTTAAGAATGTTTTCTGAAAATACAAAATGTTGGCAAAAGAACAGGAAGAAGCAAGATTTCTCTTTTTGGTGGGAAAGTTGTGAGTTGCTACAACTGCAAACATCTTGCACAGCAATTTGGCAATATTTGGCAAAATATCCAATACATTTGAAGAAATGACCCTGTAGTGCTGTCGGAACTCTTTGAGACATGTGATCAAAAAATGAATCTGTGAAACTGCACAACTGATGTGGACAGCTTGGAACTGGAGTTCTGTGTGTGTGTGTGTGTGTGTGTGTGTGTGTGTGTGTGTGTGTGTGTGTGTGATGTGTGTGTGTGTGTGTGTGTGTGTGTGTGAGTGTGTAAACTGCAGGACTGGTTCCATGTGTATATTGAAGTAGTGTGTGTGTGTGTGTGTGTGTGTGTGTAAACTAAAGCACTATTTATAATGACAACAAACATGCAAGTAAAGCATGAAGCTCCCTTAGGGAAAATATGCAAGTACTTTTTAAAATGAGCAGTTTCCTTGATAATGAAACTGGCATGTGCGGAAGTTTGTAACTGAGCTAGAAGTTCATAATGCAATGTTAAAAAAAAAAAGCCATGTACTTAAAGATAAGTGGAAAAGTACAAAATGATATAACAGACTGTACATACAAAATTGAAACCACAAAGCCTACTCAGGTGTTATATACACCTATGCATCCATAATCACAGCCTATAAACAGCTTAAGTAATCATCACTGACAACAGCAGATACCACCTGAAACAACGTGTCTGCAGAGGAGCATGAGTGTGAGTTCTGGGTAAAAAGAACTTGTTGTAGGATGAAAAGAAAATCAAAAAGCAAAGTGAACTCTGCTAAAGATGCTGAGTTGGTGACTATAAGGAGGAAAGCGCCACATAGGAAAACGTGTTGTAGGTAAAGTCATGCATGTTTAGCATTAAGTGTGAAGGTCAGAGGGGAGGCTCCATTTCCTCCAACCATCTGGAGGATTTGGAAAACAAAAGAGCAGATTTAGTCCATGGAAAACTGCAGGATAACTGTGGAAGAGGGGGCAGAAAGATCATAAAAGCCAGAGGTGGTGGACTACTACAACGAAGCTGTCTTCCCAAAACAACAGGGCACCTTCCAATATAAACTCAAAGCAAGCGTGTGCACAAAATTCATGCATGAACTCAAGCCAGACCAAATTCCAGTTTGGAGAATGGAGGTGGGCATGAAGTGTCATCATAGCTAAGGAGCTATTGGTAACTAATGGAAGCTGGGATAGTCAGCTTTTGAAAGACTGTACCCCACGGTAAATTGACCACACTCTAGAATGAAATACATTCCCAAGAATATATGAGCATTATATATTTAACTCTATGAGCTTTTATAAAAACAAATAGGACACAAAGTTGGATGGGTAGAGAAGGGAGCTGTATCTGGGAGAAGATGGAGCAAGGGCTGAATATAATCAAAATACATTGTACAAAATTCCCTCAAAGAAACTAATAAAATTTAAGTACAAGAAAATAAAGAATACAAAGTAAAACTTTAATGAGACTTGTTAAAAGAAAAACACTTTTCTTTCAACTCATTAGTTGAAAATATCCAAAGAGAAAAAAAAAATAACAGGTCAATTTCCTAGGGAAAATAGATCCCAAAATACTGAGCAAAATACCAACAATCCTAGTTGTACAATGATTCAACTTAGAACCATTTAGTTTCATGATAGTACAAAAAAAAATGAAAGACCAGATTTGCAAGTGGATATGGCAGCTCAAGCCTGTAATTTATAATTAGGGAAACTGAGCCAAGAAGATTGGAGAGAGACAGAGGCAAGCCTGAACTACCTAGTTGCTTCTAGATAAGCCTGAGTTACCATTTAAGTGCCTATCTAAAGAAAACAAGGGAAGAAAAATAGGAGGCAGGGAAGGAGGGAGAGAGAGAGAGAGAGAGAGAGAGAGAGAGAGAGAGAGAGAGAGAGAGAGAGAGAGAGGGAGGGAGGGAGGGAGGGAGGGAGGGAGGGAGGGAGGGAGGGAGGGAGGGAGGGAAGGAAGGAGGGAGGGAGGGAGGGAGGTACAGAAAGAAGAAATAGGAGGTGGGGTAGGAAGAAGGGAAGGGATCATATTTTGGACTGCAATGCTTTCCTAAGATAGCATAATGCGCATAACAATACCCCATCAGCCACACAATAATTAAGATAATCTTCTGTTACTGTGTTGCAAATACACATTGCCACAGATACTTAATAAATTATTTATTTGCTATCATAAAATAGGTTATGTGTTATATTATTTTACCTTACTGTAGGGTAGTGCAATTGATGTAGGCTGGACTAAGCCAAGTCCAGTAAGTTAAAGATATTAGAGGCATTAAATAAACTTAATCCTGCAATGTTTTCAGTTTGTGATCTGTTTTCCAGGATGCAACCACATGTTAAGTCAAGAAGTGAGATCTTTCTGTGTTCACATGGGGTGAAATGGCTCTAGATATAAATGTGAGATGTTAAAAAATGAAGCGTGAATGGAAATGCTCTATCTGGTAGCATCTCAAAAGGTGTTGACAATTGATTTTATAATATTTTCTTTCTGTGGTAGGATAAAAACCACCCCATAGATGATATGTGTAATTTTCCCATGGCCCATGAATATGATTCATTATGTAACCAAATATGATCAGCGTATGTCCTAAAGGTTAGGACATTGTTTTTTTCAGCATCCTGGCTGGGTCAACATAATCATAAAGGTCTTTATATAAAGAAAACAGGAGTGAGTGTCAATGTCAGGACATGACAAAAAGATGGAGCTTGGAGGGACCTAGTGTGTAAGCCAAGGCATGCTAGTAACATCTAGTACGTGGGAAAGGGAAGGAAGCATATAGAAGGAGCCTATAGAAGGAGCATGTCTTCTACCCCCAACACTATAAGATCACCAACCTACACTGCCTTAAACTACAAACTCTTGAAAAAAATTTCAAGAGAACTGCACTAAAATAACAACATTTCACCGTTTATAATAAAAGATCGTGACAAATAGAACCAGGGTGGAAAGTCCTTAATTTTAAAAGACATCTGTATACACACAATGCAAACATCCCCATGGGCAAGTGAAACAAGGATATTCATTATTTCTTTCTGTATTTAATGTCATATTGGAAATTGTACCAAATGCCAGAATGCAGGAAAAATGGATGATGAAAATCTTGAAGGGGAATAAAGGAGAGCTCCATTATTTGCAGATGGCATGATTATGAATAAAGCTCCAGAAGAATCTGTAATGAATATGGAAGTGGAGATGGAAATTTAGCAAGTCACAAGGGTATGAGGCTTTTTGAAGAGCTATTTCATAGCCATTTCAGTGAAAAGTGAGTCAGAAATATTTTGTTATGTCAAAAATGTTAAAGCAGTGCCCAGAAGAAGAGGGTGTGTCAAGATGTTACAAACACAATTTGAGGAGGCTGCCCACTGTCTTAATAAAGGAAAATTTATTCTCAGGATTAGTAGAAGCAGGCATTAACATTACATAAAATGAGAATTTATAAGCTGGTAATGCCAATAAATAAAGGGGGGAGTCCTCTTGTTTGATACACACTTATATTAGTTCATTCATCCAAGGATAACAAATTGTTCCTCAAACTATTGTGTGAATAGTTGTAAAGGACAGGGCCTTTCTTCAGAGTATTTTTTTACACTTCATTGTCATGTACTAATTAGACATATAATGACAATGATAAATCAATGGTCATTTTACAGTGAACATCATAATAAACAAACAAACTTAATTCTATCAGAAGATGACAAATATATACCTACACACACACACACACACACACACACACACACACACGCACACTTATTTACTGAAAAGCCTAGATAAATCAATAGATGATAGAGAAGGAGATATTAGATTGTGATAGATAATTCATAGATTAGATGGATAAATAGATAAATGGGGATATGATAGATAGATGGATAGATAGATAATAGATGATAGCTTATACATAGATGGTAGCTGAATGAATGTGTATACACACACACACACACACACACACACACACATATATGATGAGATAAATGCTATACACACACACCCGTGTCTGTGAGATGTTGGCAAACTATGTGAAAAAATTAATTCACATTGACTGTACCAATTTAATGAAATCTGTGAAAATTTAAAAACTAAAAGAGGAAAAACATATATATCATATTCATTATTAGAACATATACTCACGTACTCTTGTATAAATCAGTATTATTCCTTAGATTATTTGCTAGCTAAAAGCAATAAAATAAAAAGAATTTATCCACTTAAAAGAAAGTTTCATATGTTTCATCAAAAGTGCATACAACAATGAAAGTGTTGGCAGTAACCAAAAGTGGATCTGGGCATGGTGGAGCATGACTTTTATTCTAGAACATGCAAGATGAAGGTAGGTGCCTCAGAAGTTTCCAGACCAGTGCCTACGATATGCTGAATTTGAGGAAAACATGGGCTCTCTGAGCCTCAAGCTCAATAAATACATGAATAAATAATAAAGAAGGGGTAGAGGAGAGCAAGAGTGAAAGATCCCAAAATGACCAATAAGATATGGCATCTCTCCCACATTCTATTGAACAAAAACTATGAGGAAAATGGCTCCACCACAGATAAAGGTGTGATATGGTACTATACCAGCTAGTTAAAGATTATGGGATTTACACAAAGATGAGAAAATTGGTCAGAATTAAGGAAACATATGCTTTCATGCATGATTCATGATCAATCTGTACTGAAAAGCTCTGGGTGAAAACATATTTTTAAGTAATTTTTACAAAGTCAGTTGAACTTTCTTACATGGAAAAAGCAAAACTCCCTCTGCTAACATCAGACAAAACAGCCATCTCCAAGGAGGCTGAGATCTTAGAGCCAAGAAAACACAGCAAGCCTCCAGGCTAACACAGTAGAACTCCATCATGTGACTGACAAGAAAAGGCCATTCTTAAGTAAGACAGACAGAGCCATTTCCACATTAAAAAGTGTAAGTTGTAGACATTGAAGTTAAGAATGTTCATTTGTGAAGAGGAAATAAAAACTAGAATGTCAAACTGGGCCATATAATCATAATACTTATAATTTGAAAGGGGGTGGGCACAAGAACATACTATATCAGGAATTCCTCAGAATAAGGAAAAAAATGAAAATATGATCAGAACTTTTATGTACAAACTCCACCCAAACATATAAGACAAGGATATGATTTTGTGGGTCAGTAGGGAAACAGAGATAATCAATGGCATTCATACTCAAAATAACCAAGACAAAAATGAAGAGCTACATAACACCAGTTCTGCCAAGTTTACAGAGTACTAGTAGCTCCAACAGACAGCTGATAGAAGTGAGATTCTTAACATCTGCATTTCTGTGTGACAAGACAGGTGTGACACAAGAAAGACACATGTACCTATGGTCATCTTTCCAAGCTTGTTTCTCTGGTTTTATGACAAGAGCATTGACTGAAAGCAACTTAGGGAGGAAAGAGTTTAAAGCTTTCAGGTTACAATCAAGGGGAGTCAAGGCAGGAACTGGAGACACAGACTCAAGCAGAGACTATTGAGGAACACTGCATGCTGGCTTGCCTCCTTCAACTTGCTCAGGAACTTTTCCCAGGTCTGCCTGCCCAGGGACGGCACCACCATAGTGGGCTGGACTCTCATCCACTGACTAGCAGTAAAGAAAATGGCCCACAGTAATGTCCACAGACCAATCTGTTAGAAAGAACTCTTTGGTTGAGATTCCCTCTTGCCAAATGATTATAGTTTGTGTCAATCTGACAAACCAAACCAAAACAAAAACCTAAGCAACACAAGTAGATTTTAGGTTGTTTGTTTTAAGAGACGTGAATTATGGATGATTGCTGCCAGGTTATCAACTTCGTGAACTCTTAAATCTCAAACTCCTCTTCCAAGAGTACTGGAGGAACGGAAGTTGGTTTTCTGAGTCTCGGTTTACTATCTGTACTGGCTGGTTTGTGTGTCAACTTGATACAATAGGAAGGAGCCTCAGCTGAGGAAATGGCGCCTTGAGGTCCAGCTGTAAGGCATTTTCTCAATTAGTGATCTATGGAGGAGGGCCTAGCCCATAGTGGGTGGTGCTATCCCTGAGCTATTGGTCCTGGGTTCTATAATATGATGGGATGAACAAGTCACAGGAAGCAAGCCAGTAAGCAGTTTCCCCTGCCATGCCATCTGTATCAGCTCTTGCCTAAGAGAACCTGTCCTGTTTTGAGTTCCTATCCTCACTTCCTTTAGTGATGAGCAGAAATGCTGAAATATCAGCCTAAACAACCCTTTCCTCCCCTGTTTGCTTTTTGGGCAAGGTATTTTGTCACAGGAATAGAAATCCTAATTAAGATACTATCTTGTCTGGTGCATGGATGTAATTTTCAGCTTTATTATATTTAAGCTATTATAATAACACATTGTGATTCTTGGTATTATCATTATTACTGTGTGTGTACACATGTGTATGCACAGGCAGATTCATGTTGAAGTCAGAGAACAACCTTCAGGAGTTGGTTCTCTCTTTTTAAAGCTTGTTAGGTCAGGATCTCTCTGATTTCCACTGTGCACTGTATCCTAGACTAGCTGGCCTGTGAGCTACTTTCTTTCTCTAATTCCCATCTTGCTGTAGGAGCTCCTAGAGTACATACAGATGCATGCCATTATACCTGGCTTTTTTTTATAGAGTTACGGGAACCGAACTCAGATGACAAGGTATGTGCTGCAAGCATTTTTACACATAGGTCTATCACGCTGTCTCTTAATGTCACACTTTAAAATGATTAGTTCATTATTCTATTTTTGCACTTATTTGTCACAGTTGATTTTTGGAGATGCTCTGTTTTCTGCTGTCCAACTCTCTCCCTTGTATTTGCATATATGGACATAAAGACACACCCAAATCTCTCAAAGAGTTATTAATGGCTAGAATATGGCTTTCTTACCTCATGTTCCAAAGTCTACTAGTGAGTTTAAGCTTTCACAAAGACCAAGACATATGTCATCCATCACTCTGTGTGTTGCTCTATCCATAAGGAGCTAATTTAAATTTCTTCCCACTAAGTAATAGAGCAGGTCATGTCCCTAGGTTAGCATTTGCTTTGAGTCCTATTCCACTTGGTGGGGTTTATAATATGTGTAAAATATTTTCTTGGCTCTTCAAGAGTGGATTACATATGTGTGTAAAAGCAAGAAGGAAATGAGTATATATTTTTCCCCCTCAAAAATGTCTTTCAAAACTGAATGATCACTTTATTATTTTCTCAGATAAAATTAACTCCATCACTTGAAAGAAATACAACACTCATATTTAATGCAAAGTATTGAGATGGGAGAATGAAATATGTCTATATTTATAATTCATCACAACATTTTATATTCAATTTTTACTTTGCCAAGATGCATCTATCACTGTAATTTAGAAAAAATAGAAGGATCATTAATACTTCATGAAGAAAAGTCAAGAGATAGGCAGAATTCCTTTTAGCAGAGGTTTTGTTCCAATGTGTTTTATTTTCAATTCTTTGATGAAGACAAAAATCCCAAGGGGAAAAGTTAAATGTTGCAATATGTTCTCTTCTCTTAATATATAAAATATAAAGGATTAACCATCTAAAATTATAAATGTAGTCAAAAGCAGCATCAGTCTTCTGCACCCATCGACTCTAGGGACTGACCACAGGAGCTGACCAGTGGAAGACTCCAAGAGTTCATTTTTCTTTTGAGTCACATTTGCATGAAAAGACATCATCACCCCTCTAGAGACTAGCCACAGAGTAGCATTCTGTAAATCACTTACTACATATTGCTCTCCACTCAGTACACTATATATGTCACAGAACCTTTCAATATTTATAAAATGGAAGATGATGGTTTCCAGCAGGACAGCTTAAACAAATTAAGACACATGTGCAGACAATGAAAATGAACCAGGTCTTCCCACAGAATCCCTCTTCCCTTCTTGACTTTCCAATTCTGCCAAGGAAAACTAGAGTTGGGAATGTAATTTTAACTTAAACTTATTCAATAATATCTCAAGGTTTCTTTGCTCTTAAACTATGTTTTCTGCTAACTGCCTGACTGATTTTCTAATAAGTCTGGAATATTCCACACCAATAATGGAGGGAAATCTTCAGTAAATTCTATCACCCAATTAGAAGAGAGGGCTGAAGATCATAGGGGTGGGTGAGACAGCATGGCCATGCTCTCACAGCATTCATGGGTGGGGTGGGGGTGCTAGGACTAGAAATGGTTTCTCCTAGAAGATGATTTTCTTGTCCACCAAGACACTCCAAAGACTAGATTTTCTTAACTTTTTAATTAATTGGCATCCATCTCCTAGTTACATATTAAGCATCATGTATGTGCCAGGGATCATCTTTCATTCTGAGGATACAAGATACTGAGGTATTGCATAAAAGAAAAAATAATTCTTGACACTCATGGAGGCTACAGGATTTTTGAGGAAAACCAACATCAAACACTTCACAAATTTAGTGATAACAATTGTGATTGTCATGAGGATGAAGTGATATGAAAACTTTTGAAGCTTCACTTATTTTTGTCATGAGTTTTCTTTCTTTCTGTGCTTTATTTCCTCCCTTTGGATTCTTCAACATATGTCTTCTCCAATTTTGCTTCAACCCTCTTGAACTTTCAACATGGCTGAGGATCAGTCTTTATAGCTTCTCTTCACAAGATACTGATACCACCCTTCTGAATGGTGTCTCGTCTTCTTTCCAACGAAGGTATTGCAAAGAGTTTTGGACCAGGTCACAGAATGATGGGATCATGGACTGTGACTGCAAAACTTCCCCATGACAAGAGCCAAAACACATCCTTGGGAGATCCACAATTTCAGTGGAATCAAATGGTGACAGCACACAGGAGAAATTTTCATGAATGAAGTCTGTGAAGCACAAGTCAATTGGAGAACAAGAATGGAGGTCAAGTTGGCCTCCACTGACATTTCCTCAGGTATGGTTGTCTGTCAAAATGTTTAAAGAACTCATGCAAGTTGCTCCTTATGGTTTAAGAACTTCTAAAGTAAAAACAACATAGTTACTTAAATTATAATTGCTTAAATATAATTGGTTTCAATTAAGAAGTTGCTATTTTCTTTATGGAGACTACCAGTAGCTATGCAAGAAATATAACACAAATTGAAAATATAGAAATGACCATTTCCAGTCAACTCTAGATCTTTCTTCTTTGCTGCCTGCCTAACATATGAATTTAAGACAAAAGGCAACAACTCTATTCTGTGAAAGACCAGTGCGAAGGTCGTGAAAAATAAGCAAGAGAAGAGTAGAAGATATCTATAAAGGAGAGGTCTGGTAGAAAACACTTATATAAAACACACAGTGAGCTCACTAAACAAAATATAAAAGAAATCATTCAACTAAAACCAAAAGATCAAGTCTTTCAACAGTAAAGATGTGATGTGTGAGTATGTAAAACAAACTGTACCTGCCCTTCATATCTCACCAGTATAAGGGAAGTATAAGGGAAGCAATTGTGATGGCTAATTTTGGTTGTCAGCTTGTATTAACTAAATGGAATAGAATTTATATGGAATTAGAAAGTGCATATAAATGGGCTATATGTATGGGAAGCTGAGAAATCCATAAAATCAGAAATAAATTGGTGGTTGTCAAAAATGGGGCATGATTGCTTGGTGGTAATCTCCTTGGTGTGGTAGAAACACACGATACTCAAGAGATGGTGGTTATAAAAACACTGTGAGAGTATTTGTCATTTAATTGTGCATTTAAAAGGGGATAAATGGTAATTTTATCATGTACATTTTATCAAAATAATGTTTAAAACAACACAAGTAGATTAACTTAATTTGTCACAGTTTGGGTGTTGAGTGTCTCCCAAAGGCTTATGGGTAAAAGGCTTACTCCCCATTGTGTGTTTTAAGAGTCATGGCCTTGGGAGAGAGCTTATGTCTCTGGAGGTATGTAAAAGAGTTTATGGGGTCCCAACATATCTCTCTTCCTCTCTGCTTTCTGGTCCAGTTTGCTCCTCCATGTGATGCCAGCATGATGTGACCAGAGGCTCAGAGCCATGGACCAACTAAACATGAAGTCAGCACAATAAAATGGTAAATCAAACTAAAACTTCTTTCTTTGTAAGCTGATTAAAGGATTTGTCATAGTGATGGAAAGCTGACTAACAACATGTCACTAGGATGACATTAAAAATCTCCACAGTGGAATCCTCAACAAGGTTAAAGCATGACAAAGATGAACTGAATTTCACCAAATGATTACTTCCTACTTCCCTACTAAGCATCAGTACTGAAGAGCTGTGAGTGGTTTGGCCCCAGTCTGCAGAGTGAGAAGCCTAGATCCCTCTCTCCAACTACCTTTGAGAGCAGCAGCTGTTTAGGACAGAAGGAAAGAGACAGAGCTCATAGGAACTGAATTTTGAATTGCCTCCATAATTTTGACAAGAGACTGTTCAAGCTAAAACATACAATTACTGTAAACTAGGAAACCCAGAGATGCTGTAATTGGCAAAGTCTGGGTTGTTGAGTACTTTGTTATGCTTTTGGTACAGGAATAACTGTTTCAGAATGAAATGAACAGCTGTAGAAAATCAAAGGATCATTACATCGAGCACTGAGCATCTGCATAGCTTATGTCTGAGACCAATTCCTATGGCTAGTAACACCCAGTACCACAGACTGGACATTAGAGATTACTTCCTACTCTTAGCTCCTCACAGCCAGAATTAATCCACCACAAATTTTGGAAGGAACACTTTGTATTTTAACCATGGTAGTGTCTCTACTTTGTGATGGGGAATCAGGAGCCACCTCTGAATAAAGCAAATGTGTTGTAACATTTCTGTTTTAATTAAATGACTGTGCTTTATATTAAGAACAACCCTTCCCCTTAAAACCCAGGAATTATCTCAGAAGCTGGGAGCCAAAATATTCTAAGAGCCAGAGGGAATGAATGCCTTTAAGGAAATAGTGGTTTCATGATGTAACACAGCAGGGGCACACACAAACTCACAACAATTGTGACAGCTTGCAAAGGATGGAGCCCAAGCCCAAGCAACAGGAATTTCCAACATGAAGGAGAAGGGAAAGGTATTTAAGTCTCATCCCTAACTGAGGATTTATTGACATTTGTTGTTGTTTAATCATATGATACTTGGTATATGAACCACACTTCAGGGAAGACTCCATGTCCAGGAATAGTACCAACAATGGATTTGAAGAGGAAGGGTTGGAAGGAGAAAGGAAGAGAGAACATGAAGCATGGAGTTGTCAGGGTGGGAAAGTAGGGGAGGATCTGGTTGGAGTTTGGGAAGGGGGATGAATGTGATCAATGTACACTGCATGAAATTCTCAAAGAATTAATGAAAATAGTATAAAAATAAATATGAATTAGTTTTCAAAAGTAATGGCAAGTCCTGAAGAGTGATAGTGCATGTGAAAGCAGATGCCAAATGTTAGCATGAAAGCAATACTCTCTGGTGTTTAAGTATCACCATCACACACTTACAATAATATACTCTAAAAGACAAAATTATGAAGACAATTATGGGACAAGGGTTTTGTTAAAGAAAGAGAAATTCATAAACATTTACTTTATACTTTCCTTTGAAACATTGATTCTTGTAATTTATTTCTTGATAATGTGAGACTTTTATTATGTCACAATGATGCCAAATGGTAGGATATTGTGGCAAGAAAGCAGTAGAGATGAGACTAAGCCATGTATCACAACAGAAAAACAAAGTCAATTTGATCAAGAGCAGAAGCAAATTAACACTGATCAAAGCAAGAATCCAGCTAAGGATTTATCAACAAAAGGGGCAGTAGGCTTTTATTTGATATTTTGTGGGGGAGCTCAAGTTTGGTAACTGCCCATTAGTCAAGGTCACAGTTTCAAAAGATGTTTTACTTTCTGTGTGTGAGAACTCTGGCCTTGCACTTGGTGGGCTAATGGACAGTCAGTTTAGGAACTGCTGAGTCCTAGTTAGAGTCATCATGGTGCCTAAACACCCCAGCTTCAGGATACTGAAGGGTAAACTGTGCTCATGTTGCAAAGAATGTACAAGGCCAGTATAGAAGGAAACTCTCCCCTCTGATGGGAAATAGCCCAAGTTAACCCCATGCCTGGGTAGAGCATTTTTCAAGTTGTTAGTGTATCTACATATGGAGCTGAGTGGAGTTGGCCTCTAGGGCTTTGATGTAGTCTCGGGGGAAAACATGATAAGAAAGTCATCTGCTATTCTATTTTGGTCACTATCCCAAATTCTCATGAGAGATGTAGCGTAAGTGACCTCCAAGTTTCTCCCAAATTACCTAGACAATTTTCATGATAACCCACACATCAAACAACTCATCTTACAGATGAGACCTTACAGATGGCTCAACTGAAGGGCCTCCAAAAAAAATCAACTACAAACAAGTGAAGCAAGAAGGCTCCTTTAGGGTGGTTGAGTAACAATTCTCCCCATTGATATTTGTTTGACTTTAGTTCATTCATCTGGGACTCTGGGTCTGCAATCATTCTAACCTTGTAGCTTAATCTGGTGTTTTCCTACAAAGCTGTTGAAAGCATGTTTTTAATGGAAAATAGGTTAAAATGCCCACATTACTTTGCAGGGAAAATACAGACAGAAAAATCCCTGGGTCATGGTAGGGAGGCAGTTGAACCTGTTTGGTGAGTTCCCAGCCAGTAAAGAGATCCTGTGTTAAAAAGAAGAAAGGTGGGCAGCTCCTAAGGAACTCCACCTGAGATTGTCTTCTACTCTCCTTGTTCATGTGCCATCAGGCCTATACTCACCTCCACTCACATAACTACACATAGAAACACACTAAAAAGAATACAAATAAAGACACTTCTCACATATGTGCAGACTTCATTATTTTTCTTTAAATTTTTGTGAAGATACTTGCTCTCAGGCTTGTCTTTCTTGCATGGCCAGAATACATTAATAACTTTTGATATACTAATCATTTTAATGATACTAATTTTATCAATAGTCATGGAATGTCTTTGCATTTTCTAGTGTCTTTCACTTTCTTCATAAGTTTAAGTTTTTATCATAGAGATCTTTCACTTCTTTGGTTAGGTTTATTTTTAGGTATTTTATTTTCTTTGAGGTTATTGTGAATGGAAGTGTGTCCATGATATCCTTCTCTGTTTATTGGAGCTTTATTTATTCCCAATATCTAGAAAATTGAAACAACCTAAATGTTCTTCAACCAGCAAGTGGATAATGAAAATATGATACATATACACTACAATACACTGCCCAACTAAAAAGAAAAGTGAAATCAAGAACATTTCATGTAAATGGATAGAACTAAAAAAAATATGTACTTAGTAATGTAACTCAGACCCAGGAAGACAAATATTACATGGTCTCTCTTATTGGGGTTCCTAGCTCTGAATGTTCAGATGTAAATATATATTTTGGAATAATTGCCAAAACTAGGAAAGTAAAAAGGGATCATTGTTGGGATAGTGTAAGGGGTGGGGCAATAGGGGGAAATAGCAAGGTATAAGTCATCTTCCTGGGAAATAGAAAATGGAGGACATGTAAGTAAGGAGTGGGGATAGAGCTAAATACAGAAGAAGAAGTCAGGGTAAAATAACAATAAGAATATCTGAAAAAGTCATAAAGAACCATAATATTATCTTCCTAAAACATACAATATACATGAGATTTTGTATAAACATACATATATTTTAAATTAAATTTTCTCATTTAGAATGACAATGCTCCCTTCAGTAGTTAAAGGTCACCTACCAGAAACCTTAATACTAGATATGAGAAGCCATCTTTGAGTTGTTGGTCAAGGTTGTCTAAGAGTTCCAAAAGGTTATAGACTCACTATTGCCCTTGGTTGCCCCTCCAAGAGGTGCAAGGTAAGTTGCCATTCACTTCAGACACAGTGCCCAGATGTCCTTGAGATGCAACTGGCTTGAATGCCTCATCCATGAAGACTGACTAGCTTTTACAGTATCAGAAGGTGCTATGCAAGGTTCCAAAGGATAGAAGCAACCAGCAATTCTATGATGCTTATGACCACAACAACTAGAATGGCAGAATAACCCTAAGGTTTAGTAGTGGCATATATTCCTCAGCAGTAACCAATAGCTTTCTAATTGTACTAAATATATGTTCAACAAGAAGGGAACCATTCCTGAGACTAGAAACCTACCAAATGCCCAGTGCCAGTGAAATCATGATCTTGGAGGAGAACCAAAAATCACCCCTTTATTAAACCATCGTAATCTATAACTACATTCTAAATAGTTCTTGCCCCTCATTTAGAAAACCACAACAAATATAATTTCATAGTTGTGGGGGCTCAGCCCAAATGGATAGGTCTACAAAATACTCCCACAGCTAAAGTTCAGGAAATGTTGTGGAAGAAGAGTCAGAAAGATTTCCAAAAGCCAAAGGATCATAGAGTTTTCTGTAAGACTGTGTCTCCTAGTAGTAACAGAAGATATACCCATAAAGTCTCAGCACTCTGACTGCCCAAGCATGATCTGAACAAGAACAAGAAGAATACACATGTCAAAATGAACATGGGAAATCCCAAGATGTCCAATTCTTACACAATGAACTATAGGCAATTAAGGAATGGTAAATGTGGAGAAATAATCTTCTCTAGGGAAGAAAACACTAATTTGGTATCTAATACCAAATGGTCAGCCCTAAAAAACATAGCTACAAGCAATATAATACATACTAAGCAGTCTGCATTTATGTATTTAGGAGTATATACATAAACACCCACATATAATTTTATATGTATATGTCATAGTTAGGTTCTATTGCTGTGTCAAAGCACCATGACCACAAAGCAAGTTGAGGAGAAAATGGTTTATTTGTCTTACATTTCCAATCCATAGTACAGAATAGGAACTCAAGCAAGGCTGGAACCTTGAGGCAGGAGCTGGTGAAACGATGCAGGGACCATGAAGGAGAGCTGCTTTGTGGCTTGCTTTTCCTTGGGTTGCTTAGCCTGCCTCCTTCCTTCCTTCATTTCTTCCTTCCTTTGTTATCTTTTTTGAGACTGGGTTTATTTGTGTAGCCTTAGTTATTTAGAATTATCTAGATACTATCTCTTTAGACTAGGCAACCTCACCCTGCCTTCTTATAGAACACAGCACCATCAGCTCAGGGATGGCACCACTCACCATGGGCTCTCTCATCATGGGTCCTCTCCCATTGAACACTAATTGAGAAAATGTCTTAGAGCTGGATTCTTGAAGACATTTCTTCAGCTGAGACCCCTTCATCTCTGAAGACACATAAGACCAGTTAGTACAGTGTAAAACAACAACTAATGAAAAAAGAGGCCATGCCTTTGAAAGAGCAAGGAACGGTATATGGGAGTATTTGGAGGAAAGAAACAGAAAAGAAAAATGATGTAGTTGCATTATAATCTCAAAACTAAAAAAAAAAGAAAAAATTTTTGATTCTTGACTATTCACACTCTCCACTATAGTCAAATATGTTGGTATTCTGTGCAATAAAAATTGTTCTACTCTTGAGCTTCATAGTTTGGTGTGGGTAGCAAAATTCACTTTATGGATGTCCTGAAGGGCAATTCCACCTATTCCATAACCCCACTATAAAGTACTGCATTCACCACATATGAACCACCACTCTCCAAACAGAATCTTTTGCCAAACTAGAGAACACTATGCAAATAAGATTGTAGAATACAAATGGAATGGATATGTTACATAACTCCTAACATTCTGGAGTACACACATTAAGTTTCTGGGTGGCTATTTGGTGACCAAGATAATTTTGATCAATAGATACAGCTGGTTTCCTAGATTAGCTTATAACCACCCTGGAGGACCAGAAAGGGCCTCCATTAAAAATACCATTTGAAGTCTCACCTTCACATTAGAAATCTTGGAGCCTTCTAACACAGAAAATGTAGAAGTTTAATTTGAAATGTGGATTCGTGGTTTGAGGGGATGGACAGGTGTTTCTCAGTAACTACTGGTGTTACTGTTTTATTTGGGTGGTTTTTAGGAAAATAGTAACAGTGGTCTTTCTGGATCCCTGTTTTATTTTCACAGGAATTAAAAAGAGAACACATTAAGGTCTTCAGGTAGCATAGTGACTCACTATGGAAGGGGAAAAAATCCTGATTGAATTCCCACAGTAGTGCTTTAATGTGATCTAATTTTCTGTAGGTGCTGAGACCTAGTTAAATAAGCTTTTCATTTTATGAGAATTGATGGAGTAATGCCTCAAGATGATCATTGAACTTTTGTTATTTTAATTGCATGGTTGTCGATATTTTTGTAGGGATTCATTAGACATTGCTCTTGATAAAATATAAAGATTGATTTTTCTCTCAGCCCAAGATCATTCAGTTTAGAGAGTGAGATTCTTAGAACTGTACTTTGTTGCTTAATAGGATTATAGCTCACCTTTTGATGTATGCTAATGCTGAGTGCTTTATTCTTGGCTTTGTTCTTTTAATAGTTCATTTTGTTGCAACGTGTTACTATTTGTTTTTCCCCCTCTGTCAATGCATACAAATATTATATATTCTATAATGATCTCTCATTGGCCTGCCATCTCTTAGAGAAGTATTAGTGAAAATAAAATGAAAAGGGAATAAAAGTACAATCTTGTATAAAATAAATTCACCCTAGGAGATAAAAAAGATAATGTGCAATTCTCACTTGAAAAAATACATTTTTCCTAGCATTTATGCCCAGGGGTGGGTTATGTGGTCATTTGTAATCTCAATGTACTGTATGCTATTTGCAATTTTCTTGTAAAAAAAAAAAAACATATATATGGGCCAGGGAGAAAACAGTAATTGAGACAATGATAAAAACTGAAAATTTGATGTTGCATCTTGCCTTTGTTTCAATTGAGACATAGCTGAGGTTTTCTGTTAAAAAAAAATGTATTGGGGAATGAATTATTGCCAGAAAAATAAATACAGCGATGGTTGAATGTATACATTAAATTATCTTCCTACGGGCTTTTGTGAAGCCCGTCTGATAGTGCACTTCAATGCATTTACATCTTGGAATTTTAAAAGGCCTGTCTATCAGTGAGCTTTCTGAATGGGTTTTCAATTGCACAAATGATCGCCATCACATGAAAAGCAATCCTGTGTTTTGAAAGGCGGTGTGCTATTGTGCTGCCCACATGGGACTATCAGGGCCTATTGGCTATCAACAATTGCCTTTGAAATGAAAAATATTGTTTGTATCAAAGAACTGTTTGAGTCCAAAGGAAAACCTTTGCAGCCCGCCAATCATCCACGTATCCCGAGGATTATATTGTTGAGAGTTTTAATACAATTTACATGCAAAAGATGACAATGACTCCGGTGTGTTATAGAACCCCACGGGTGTTTTCTCTCTGCTGGGGTTGCATTTCCTGACACCACTGACATCAGAATATTTCTGCAGTGGGAGGAACTGACATCCTCCTATTTTTAGGTAGCTGAAGTCTGTCCAGCAATCGTTACTGTCGGCGATGACTTGAAATGCCTCTTCCTTCCTCAGTACAGCAGGGGATTAAGAAAAACAGTTATTACAAATGTCTGCCCAGATTATAGGTTTGGAAAAACAGCAAATGGAATAATGTCCTAAATCCTCAGAGTGACTCATTGGGCTGCTATATTCCCAGGAACAGAAACTTAAGCGGGATATTTACAAGGCAGTATTTTAGATATTTGTTATTTTTAACTGACTGATTTAGAAAAAGCTTTCTCATGCATTTTTAAATCATGAAGTTGAGCTGGGCTGTCAGTCCAAAATGTATTCCTTATTTCAGAAAAAAAATGCATCTATAATTTCTTTACAATATACTTATGCTATAGCAGAAACTATTTGGGAGATACAGACATGCCAGTGTCAGTCAGCTACCTGTTTGTCTAGCTAGTATGTGAGAGTAAGTTATTGCAAAGCCTGATATGAGCAGAGGTATTATTTGATAAATAGATAATAGATATTTAGTGAAGGGCTACATGTTACCAGACACTCCTAGGGTCTCTGAGGCATATTTGTAAAGGAACACTTATCTTAGCCTTGCTTGAGATTAATTCTGAATATTAACAGAAAGAGACATTCCATTTTAATCCAGAATATACACACTTGATATTTCAAAAGCTGAGAAATAAAAGGATATAAATGGAAAGAGGATTAGAACTGTGCAGAGAATATTACTGTTCTCATTTATAAAGTAAAACATGTAGACACCGGGAGTGTTCACTAGAGAAAAAAATGATGCTATATCTAATGTAAATTTATGAACACAAATATAAGTGAATATATTTTAGAACATACTGGGCAGATATACATTAAACATAACATAGTAGTACCTAGGTATTGATGTTTTTTGTAATCATAGTCTCAAAATTCAAAAGAACACATGTGACCACAAAATTGTCCAAAATCTTCACTCCTTCAAATTCTGCCCTTAATTTCCACTAAGCCCCAAGTCATAAGTATTGTTTAGGTCAACATAGTGATAACTTCCTCATTGACCCATTGAGTGTCTAGGCTGTTGCTAGAAGCTGTGATTACAGATGTGTTGAAAGACATCAAAATGGGGTGACTCAGTTATTCATTCTATTTTTCTGTGTGACAAAAAATAATTCATATCATATAGAGGTTGAAGGGAAAAAGAAACCCATGTAATGCTGTATGGTAAACTGTGGAATTTCCAGAGTTCTTGACTAGAAAGGAAACAAAGTCATAAAAGCAGATACTTGGGGTTGAAATGGTTGAAGAAAGGACAAGATGGTGACTGCTGATCAGATGCAGAAGCAGGACTAATGAGTGAGCAAGAAACAGGGAATCAGCTCATAGCTCACTTTTGGCCCAGCATACCCATGGCAACTGCAAAGCACAGAAGTCTCCTTCTTTGCTGGCTTTTATTTACTCACTCTGTTTTTGACATTCCTGATGCTTGAAACCCATGTAAGGTTCTTACAAGAGGAACAATGCCAAAACGCTTTGTGGAAGTGAGAAGCCTGGCTTGAAATCTGTGGAAGGAAGATAAGGCTGGACCCAAATAAAATGAGAAGGCAGTTGCAAGTACGTATAACCCTCAACCCTTCTCTTCTTGGTAAGTGGGGTTGTAATGTGCCGTGTGTCCTGTGGTGATATCTTGGTTGTACAAATAAAACTAGGGCTCTTGTTTTTGAACACATAGTTTCTAGCTGGTAGTGCTGCCTTTGGAAGGTTGTTGATTGGGTAGGAAACAGACTCAGTAGGAGAATTGGAACATTTGGGGTAGGCCTTAAGATTTTATAGCATGGCCTACTTCTCTACTTCCTTGTTGAAGATGGAATGTTGCCTGCTGACTCATGGGCTTGCCATCATGGGTTATATCTCTTCAGATTGAAAGCCACATCAGAGTTCTTCTTTAATTTTGTCAAGTATTTTCTTTGTGTGTGTGACAACACTGAGAAAAATAACCTGGGACAGAAATACAGAAATACTGGGACAGAAAGCCAGAATGATCTATGCTTTTCCTTCATTGGGGGATGGGAGGGGGTGATGTGCCAGGAAGGAGTGGGGAAGAAGAGATACGAGTATATTTCTAGGAGACCGGCAGTACAGGCAGCTGGAAGTCAAGGATATAGGCATGAATGGATAAGAGCCTCACCAGGGCATGAATGACAGGTTAAGGTAGAAAGCAAGAGGAAAAGGAAGAGGACACACATAGGCATTTAAGTATGACTGTGTTTCTGGCAGGGTCTAAAATAGGGTCTTCCTGGAAATGATAATGCTCTCTTTATCTTTTCTTCCCCCTGTCCTGTTGAGCCTAAGGCCATTGGTAATGGACTCGATGCTACTGGCACTTCAACCTCAGATCATTTCATTTGCGAAGCCAGTATGTCACACCTGGTGGGATAATGTTGTTGATAATGAGTTTCCAGTGTGCCAAACTCAAATCCACTGCAGCTATTCACAGAGGCTGGTGTTGTGAACGTTTAAATAAAATGGTGAAGAACTACAGCATTGTTTTGCTCATGGGAAGAGAGCATTTTTACACAGAGGCCCCTTTTCCTTTTCCTCTCCATGTGGTTCCTTCCTTCTTGGTTCCTTCCTTCTTGGTTCCTTCCTTCTGCAGTTCCTTCCTTCTGCAGTTCCTTCCTTCTGCAGTTCCTTCTGTGATTCCTTCCTTCTGGGTTCCTTCCTTCTGTGGTTCCTTCCTTCTGTGATTCTTTCCTTCTGCGGTTCCTTCCTTCTGGGTTCCTTCCTTCTGTGATTCCTTCCTTCTGCAGTTCCTTCCTTCTGCGGTTCCTTCTTTCTGTGGTTCCTTCCTTCTGTGATTCTTTCCTTCTGTGGTTCCTTCCTTCTGTAGTTCCTTCCTTCTGAAGTTCCTTCCTTCTGTGGTTCCTTCCTTCTGTGGTTCCTTCTTTCTGCGGTTCCTTCCTTCTGTGGTTCCTTCCTTCTGAAGTTCCTTCCTTCTTTGATTCCTTCCTTCTGTGGTTCCTTCCTTCTGGGTTTCTTCCTTCTTCAGTTACTTCCTTCTGCGGTTCCTTCTTTCTGTGGTTCCTTCCTTCTGTGGTTCCTTCCTTCTGTGATTCTTTCCTTCTGTGGTTCCTTCCTTCTGTGGTTCCTTCCTTCTGTGGTTCCTTCCTTCTGGGTTCCTTCCTTCTGCAGTTCCTTCTGCGATTCACAGGTTCAGAAAATATAACCACCTTTGTGCTTTTCAGTGTGGAATCTATAAATTGGAGTAGAAAAAGATCTTCTGAGACTAAGTACAAGAAATCTGAGCTTTGTCAATTTCAGAGCCACCTCAGAAGCTGACATTGGATTGAGACACTCTCCTATTCCCCCAGTCTTGACTGTCCTTCCTGCTCCTCTCTTTGCCCCTGTCTCTTCTTCCTTCTCACCCTTCCCACTTCCTCTGTTCCTTACAACACATATTGATTCCTTACAGTGTTCTAGCCCTTGGTTCATAGAAAATTGTAGTGATAAAGTACCCAACCAAGGCAATGTAGAGAAGGAGGTGTGTTTATTTTATCTCTGGGTTTGAGTGACTACAATTCATTATGATGGGAAGTCATGATGGAGGGAGGCTAAGGGAGCTGATCACATTGTGCCCACAGCCAGGAAGCAAAGAAAGGTGGATTTGAGTCCTCTGCTCATTATTTCCATGTTCCTTCATATTCAGTCTAGGATTGCTTCCAGTAGGATGGCAATATCTACATCCAAGCTGAGTCTACCATTCCTGAATAAACCTGCCTGGAAATGCCCTAACAGATATGCTGAGAACTGATTCAAAATAAAGTAAACTTGACTATGAAGATAACTACTGTCTCCTCCCACATAGTACAGAATATGTCTCAGATGAAATACAAGTTTTAAACTTTATTGGAATTTAATATTAGTGCTATTAGAGGACAAATGGTGAATACTGTAGAGAACAGAGTATAGGTGTTACTAAAATATACTGGTCACACAAAGAAAGCATGAAGGTAACATGTAGTAAATTGATGAAATTGATACATTAGAGGAAGAGGAAAATGCTAGATATCTATTCCAGGGGGAAGAACTATGTGATTTAAAACTAAATTTACTCGGGAAATTAAGCTAGTTCCTGGCTTCTGACTTTAGCCATTAGGAGCAGGCAGAAGCTGACACTAAAGAGAATCAGGGTACCAAGAATGTGAGGATGGTTCAATCTCAGGAAGTATGTTGCTGAAATGCACAATAATAGCAGGCTAAAGGAGAAAGACAAGTCTGTGATAGCTGAAGCAGAAAAGGCATTAAACCAAATACTTATAAAAAGCTCTTGGCCAAAGGGTCAAAAAACATTATCTTAACTTCCTAGTGGCACTCTCCTAAAAATGTCAAGTTCCTGTTTGATAATACATCAAATATCTTTTCTCTTCAGAAGTGATTGTCTCTGTTGCCATGTTTCTTTTGCATTATAAAGGTAGGATAGCCAAGACAGCAAGAAGAAGGCAAATTAAAGGAAATTGGGTAACCTCGTGGAATGAATAGAGTGGGCCATCTTTTACTCAGAAAATTTCCTTTGAGCCAGGAAGCAAATAGTTGTGTAGTGAAGGGTTAATGTAGTCTCTGTCAACTATATGCCAGTTTACCAAAGCTTCACTGGTAAAAATAACTTCAAGATGGATGTAGTTTTGTGTCTGAATTAGAAAGCAAAGCAAATGTTTGTCTTCTTCTGCTTCCTTTTATCACCCAACCTTTCTTTAAATTCCTAGACATACACATAAGTTGACAATCAATGTGTGTAAGCATCCTGCTAATGACAGTGGGCGCATGTCCTGTGAGGTTCTTCCTGTGTTTTAGAAAATAAGTTCAGTGTATAGAGGTTAAAACTACAATGATTGCAGATTTATCCTAATAGTCTTTTAGGAATTGCACAAAAAATATTTATAAAAAATTCACAGCTGGATAAAAGGGAACACCACAAATGATGGCTTTGATATTAACTGCTGTCTTGAAAATGCAAATGCCATGAAATATATTTATCTAGGCATCATTGGCTCTTTGACCTTAAATTATAAGGGGAACTGTAAGCCAGCCCCAGTTAAATGTTCCCCTTATAAGAGTTGCTATGGTCTTGGTGTTTCTTCACAGCAATAGAACACCCTAACTAAAACAGGATCTGTTAGTCAGTTTCTTGTTGTTGTATCAAAACTTCTTGAGGCTGGATACTTTAAAAACAAATTATTTTCCTCCTTGTTCTAGGGTCAGAAAGTCAAAACATCTGTTTGGCCTCTGGTACAGAACTTTCAGCTGCATAACACCATGGCAGGTGACATCTGGTGGGAATGAACAAAAGAGACAGAGAATATTCATCCAGTAAAACAGGAAGAATCAGAGAATCGGGGTTCTACCTTCATCTTTTCCAAAGAATTCACAGACATCAACAAGAATCAACTGAGAACTACATTAATTCCAGCACAGCTACCTAAACATTTATTACTGGGTCTCATCTCTAAGAGCCACATCACAGCACCACCACACTGGGGAACGAACTTCAAGACCATATACTGCAAAAATACCATGTGACTTTTCTGTTCAATGCTGTTCCTTACAATGGAGTACTACATTGCTTGATATACAACAGAAATCCAATAAAAAGGTAGTGAGTCATCTATCTTGTGTTTTTAATGTGATAAAATACACACAGGATTCAGGCAGTGCACTGTGCAGCTGTGTTTAATGTGTTCACATTAATCTAATCCCCAATCTCCATGTTCCCCTTCCAAAGACCCCAAACCTCTCTTACCACCTCTCTCACCCACCACACCTCTCTTACCAAACTCTGGCATTCACTAAGGTACTTCCTGTCCCCATCAACCATGTCATGTTTAAATGTGAGAAAGACAAAGTTAGAGGTTCAGTCTGACTTCCAAGTCACACAGGCAACAGGTACCTCAGATCTGCGCATCTGATCAGGGCAGATTTTCTCTCTAATATATCATTATGTGTGTTTCATGTAGCAGTCACCTAAGCAGCTTCTTTAGGAAATGTAGCTCATTTCCCTCTCTTTCTTAGATATATACGAGACTGTCATATTCATCATAATTCCACAAGCTTGAGTGGATGATTGAAGAAAGGCTTTATTTCCCAAATGTGTTCCAGTAGAAGCCAGCAATGGAGAGCTGTTACATTGTTCCAGGCACTCCTGTCAGTACCTTGCAAACATTACCTCATGTCAGCCTCAACACAGCTCGGAGGCAAGACTACCACGCCATTTTGCAGCATTTTTGAGGTGAGGAAATTGCAGTAAAAAGACCTTTAAGTCTCCTGTTCACAGCCACAGAGATGATGAATTTTATACAGTGACCAGATTTCCTTTCACGAGGATCGTTAGAAGTGATGTAGACCACGGAGTGTGTGAAGATATAATTCATTAATGTTCTACAAGGTAGGAGGACTTCTTTCAAAAAACATCACAAGTCCATTCAGCTGCATTAATGAGACTTTTAATGGACATACATCATATTTACTGTTATGGTTATTACCATTTTGTTCATTAAAAATTTTCACATATGTATGTACTACACATTGATCCTTCCTCCATCCTATTTGTCCTAAGTCCCCAACTCAATATGTCTCCTTCCCTCTCAGTTTGATATTCTTATTTTTTAATATCCCACATTCTGATTAGTCCTACCTCTATGGTTTTCTGCTGGGGTACAAGCAATTTAGTAATAATTCCTTTCCCCAAAAGAAAAGTGCCTTTCCCTCCCCTAGCAGCTACCAACTGCCAAACTTTCTCAGCTGAGGGCTTCAGGTAACCCCCAACACCCTCTCAATACACGTACAAAGCCTTGAGGTTCAAGGAGCATCCTAGAAGAGGAGTTGAAAAGAGAATAATAGCTGTACGATGGGGAGGAAAGCCATAAAATACTGTCCTCTGGATGTGACATGGCTATTACACACATGAAATCACAGAAGCCGTGGTTACTTGGCTAACATGTTTTTGAGAAGTATGTAGTATTTATCAAAATTTGACCAAATGAGCCTTAAAAATAAATGCATTAGTGATCATTTATATTTGGTAAATAAACCAGTCCTCACTGAGCACTCTGAACTATGAACAATAATCATAAACGAGATAAAGAGCCATCATCACTCTCTAGTTCTGGAGCATTCCCCACCTCACACCCTCTTAGCTCCCATATTTCTGTGGGTTAAGCTTATATTTTTCTAGCATTCCATACACGGGGTCAAATAGAATGTAGTCTTAGAGTCTGCCTTCCAGTATGCCATGTCATGAATTTGAGAGTCACACAAGCGATTACATGTGGTAGCAGTGGGTGGGCGTTTATTGCAGAGTGTTCTGCTGTATGGGGCCATTTAACTGTCTAGGATATTTTCAGTGGGTTTGATTTGCTTTTGATGAATGTCTTCCAACTTTGGAAATCATGAACATGGATCTCACTCAGGACAGATTCTTGCATATATCACATCAGTGGTAGGAGAAATAGAAACCAGAGTTGTGAAAGTTGTCAGGAACGTCCTTGTACATGTGGTAGCTTTGTAATGGAAGGGAAACAAATAAACTTAAAAATGTAAGAAGTCTTCACATCAGGCATTTTGTTGGGTGTGTAAACTGTCTATTTTATCTAATCTTGGACTGACTATGAAGCTATCTGTGAAGGGGCACTATGATAACAGAAACTCTTATCAAAAGAGAGCATTTAATAAAAGCTTAGTGCATGAGCTTAGTGCATTACCAACATGGTGGGAAGCATAAAGGCCTGTAGGTAGACCTGGTGCTGGAGAATTTGAGAGTCCTACAACCTGACCAACTGAAACAGGAAGAGCAAAAGACACTGGGCCTGGCTTGGACTTCTGAAACCCCAAAGCCCATCCCCTGCCACACATTTCCTCCAATAATGCCACACTTCCTAATCCTTGTCAAATAGTGTCACTTCCTAATTCCAAGAATTCAAATATGTGACCCCATGGGGGTCAGTCCTGTTCAATTTACCACAAGGCCACACCAGAAAGCATTTAGCAAAATGTAGTATGTGTGTGCGTATGCGTGTGTGTATGTGTGTGTGTGTGTGTGTGTGTGTGTGTGTGTGTGTGTGTGCGCGCGCACTGTTACCTTTCCTCTGCCCCCATATGTATGATGCCTATCTTCATTCTTCATCCTGTTGGCATCTCTTGCTGGCATAATCCATATGCCTCTCTTCCAAGATCTCTCTCTCTCTCTCTCTCTCTCTCTCTCTCTCTCTCTCTCTCTCTCTCTCTCTCTCTCTCTCTCCAGGAATCCTACATATTCTCCATCGCCTAGCTATTGACAATTAAGCTCTTTATTAAAACAATTAGAGTGACACATCTTCACAAGTATAAGCAAATATTCTGCAACACATGTGTCTGTGTGGTTTGCACATGTGTGCCGTGTGTGTTCATGTGGCTATTGTGTGTAGTGTAGAGTGCTGTGTGTGTGTGTGATGTTTGTGTGTGTGAAAATGTATGTATATGTGTCTGTGTATTGAGTGTGTGCACGTGTGCATTTACTGTACTAAATATAACAGAGAAGACAGCACGATTTTAGAGTTTCTACAAGTGAATGGAGCAAGCTTTAGGACAGACTGTCAATCGACCTCAGTGTATAGATTGATGGCAAGTGCTTTGTTAAATGTAATTAATTAATGGAAAATTAGATGTGGGTTCTTATGACTATTGACCTTGCAATTCTACAGAACATTCAAGCCATACAATGTATTATTTTTGCAATTATCTTTGTCACCTCTTTCTCTTTCTCTCTCTCTCAACTACTATTCAGAAGCTCCTCTTCTCTGTTACTGTGCTAATAAATTAGGGTTTCATAAGTGGCTTTGTTCAGATTCATTTTCTCCCCTCACTTAGTGAGCAGCTGTCTACAGCTGCTCTTCAATCTTAATCCATCTGCATGGAAACACATTGTTACATACAGCCATCCATAAATATTGCCATGTTGACAAGCTGGCTGCAGATGGGAGGTACTTTTATTATTATTATCCCTGATTAAGAGAGAGGCCAGATTGACAACACAAGGGCTCTGAGGTCCCTTCTCTTTTACAAATTGTCTGTTCACATAATTATATTTCTAGTAACAATATTATGATATGCATCACAACCATTGTAGTTGTTGGTGAGTTGCTGAGTGGCACTTCTATGTTTTGCATTTTATAAGGCAGAGCACCAAGCAGAGTTGCTCCTTTCCAGCCAGACTCACACCTACACCCCACATCTCTAATCCCTAGCAAGCACAAGCATCTTCTAGAAATAGAATCATGTAATAGTAAACCTTTGGGGGACTTCCACTTTCCGTTGCATGTGTTGATCTTGAGACTTATCCATGCTGGTATATGTATTGAGTCCATTTTTCATCCCCATTAAGCAGCATTCCATATGATGATTATTTCATATTTTGCTTAAATATTGACCTGTTAAAGAACATTTTGATTATTTCCAGTTCAGGGAGAACTCTCTGTAATAATTATGTACACATTTTGTTGAGAGAGTTTATTTCAATACAAGAGTCCAGAAGCTAGTTGTCAGACTTAGGCTAAGAATGGATTTACTCCTGTAATAAACAACTGAACTATTATTTCTCAGAGTGGCTTCCAGGTCTGACATTCAAACAACAGTATTGGAGATTTAGATTTCCAGTCTCAATGATGACATTTGGAATTCTGTATTTTAATTTTGCCTGTTCAAAGGGATGGGAGCATGTCTGACTGTGGGTTGATTTGCATCTTCCTGATAGCTAGTGATACTAAGTATATTTTCACATGCTTTGTTGGCAAATCAGGGGTATATCTTTCATTTTCCTGTTTCAGTGCATTATATCGTCGTGCCTTTTGTCCCATTTCCTATTTAAATTGTTTGAATTATGCATTCTTATGGATTGAGAGTGATTTACATATTACAGGCATGATCCTCTGTCACATAAATTATTTGCAGATGCTTCTGCCAGTCTGGACCTTATCTATTGATTCTCCTAACACTCTTTCACTGAGAAAAGTTTATACTTTACTTCTAAATATGCATAACTTGGGCTGAGAGACTGCTCAGCTGTAAAGCATACTTAGAGCCTTTTGAAAAGACCCAGTATTTGTTCCCAGCATCCATCATAGATGATTCACAGCTACCTATATCTCCAGCTCTGGTGCCCTCTTCTGGGCTCTTTAGACACCTACACACATGACATGCGCTCACACAGACACATAGGTAAAACATAAAAATAAATTTAAAAAATATAGAGACAGAATTTATTTGTTCAATATACATATATTATTCTGACACAGTACACTGCCCCTTTCTCTAAACTTTAGAAGCAAGGAACACTGATATTAAGATCATAAATGATACTGCTGTCTACCAATCATGTCTTGTTAAAGCACCTGAGATAGAAAATGTCATGGTTTATTCTATATAAGGCACTATGGAATGAGATGCATCCATTAAAGAGAAATACCCAGGCAAGCTGCTACTTTTCCCATCAGACTACTCATGCTGGTGGGTGTGTGTGCTAAGAATTTTCAAGGCTCATTCACCCAGGAGACTAACTTCCTGAACAGGTTGAAGATCAGGAGCTCTGGGCGTTGGTGGACTTAAAGAGACAGAAGATACATCCTGTTATAATGGTGTCTTCAGATAACAGCATTGATGAGATGTCTATGCCTTTCACCATAGTTCATCAGTCCAAATACATTTGTTGGTGACCAAAACTAAAATCTTGAGGGATTGCATCTTACAACATGCAATAAAAAAAATTCATAGGAAGTGAAGTTGTAAAGGAGTCATGGGCTTCTTATGATAAAAAGAACACAAGTGCAGGCAATTTTTGGCTTTTTAATCTGTGTGAATTTTGCTTATTTTCGCAACTGATTTAAATATTCTGAGAAAGTTAACACAACACAAAAATATATGCATTTTCCTTCCAAGTTTCATATTCTATGTTATGTATTCCAGATTCCAATTGGCAGGTGTATCATCCATAGTGACTATAAATGCTACTGACCTGGTTTCTGTGTTGTGAGAGCAGCAGGTGACTCAAGTCTTTGCAAACATGACTTTTCTATTTACTAGCTGAGCTGAGATAGCTTTCCTAAGTTACATATACATATAATCATATATCATATATGCACATGTACATATATGCATATATATCCAGATTTATACAAGCCACAAATCCTATCCATAATAAACAATCTAAATTCTAAAATGTGCTTGTCTCTACAGTGCAATCTATACATTTATCAGAAACAGCTTTGTGATACATATAGAAAACACATCAAAGTTTTAATTTCATAAGTTGGCCTTGAGTATTCGAAGATTTGTATTCAGGAAATATTTTTAAGGTCATTATTTGAACTTTAAAGAGGAAGCTCTTTTGAACCTAGTGAATTATAGTACATAAGATATTCTATAAAACTAACCTGTATCCCTATGCCCCAAAATTCACATACACACAGGCACACCAACACACAGACACAAAGCGCACTTACACATACACACACACACACACACACACACACACACACACACACACACACACACACACTGGACACACATACATACACATATATATGCACAGATACATGACATATACATACAGACACACACATACACACAGGCACACATACATACACACAGACACACTCACACAGAGATCTATGAGCTGCCTGTTTTAAACAAAGAAACTTTCCTGGTATTTATCAGTTTTGGCCATCCAGGGCCACCCATCCCTGAGGAACAGTTGGCAATTAGATGTGGGAAGAGAGGATTTGCCTTCACAAGAGGGACCTCCACCTGCCCATCTGCCCACTGGCCCCTCGAACTCTAGAGAATCTCCTCTGACATGTGCTTAGTGGAGTTTACAGATTTCTTTCTCATTCCCCTCATTACTGCTTCCTCCTAATGGTTCTTGCTTTGGAGAATCTGCTGGTAGATGAGGTCTGCAGACACTGTCAGAGCGACTCTCAGGGGTGGTGACTGGTGCTCATTCTGGCCCTTCTGACTCTGAAGGAAATAGAGGAGAGAGCAAACTGATTTAAAAATCAGACTGTGCAAGACAGGCAGGAAGTGAAGCAACAGAAATGCATTCCAGATCCGTCTTCCTGAGGCCAAGCAGAAAGCAGGCTCATGACTGACAGAACAATATCCCCATGGTTCAGTGAGCTGCACTGCCAGGAATATATTTTATGATTTAAATACTTACAATAAAACATTAATATAATTTATCCTAAGAATGTCTGCTGAATCTTTTTCCCTCTTTGATGGCAGAGAGGAAAGTCAGTGGCAGTTTGCCACAGGGATGTGATACACTGGCAAGGAAATACTCCATGTTATATCACAAACATATGGTCTGGTGACGGTTTTACATTCTATTCCTTTAACTGCTTTTTTTCATGTTGGGGGGAGACCACTTGTAGACAAGAGTAATATGTTTTCTTGTCAACCTGTCACATCAACCATTAACACGTGTCTCTGCTTTTCCAGTTTACATGGTTAAAATAGTTAAAACTTAACCTCGTCTCTCTTAGGACCTAAGTTTAGATTATGTAGTAAAGTTGACCTTTGTAGCTTCTCTGGTGAAGTTACGCTGTTTGCATCTCAGTTAAGGAATTGCCCCCACCCACCCATAGTTAACATTCCTCAAGTTACCACTGATTAAATTGCAATGTGTACAAAATATGTCAACCATGATGGTAAGAAGACTCCAACCTAAGGTCAGGAATTAGCCTCCCATAAGACAAATCTGGCCCACAGATGTGTCTCATTAGGCTTAGAAAGTATTCAAGCATTAAAAAAAATTAGCAGCCAAAATTTAAAAGTTGATAAATTGCGAATAGAAAATAACGTCTTCCAGTTCTTTAAAAAAAACTTGTTACAGAGTTTCTTGGTAGTTTGGTAGTTTGGGCATGGCATCTGCCTCTCTTATGGGGGGTGGCCTCCCTTTCTCACTTCTACCTTACCTAATACACGTTCTTTCTGTATTTCTGATACTGGAGATCCCAAACTTGTCCATGTCCAGAGAGGAGATGCTTTTTTTTTTATTAATTATAGGGAGCTTTGAAAGAATGAGTGACACTGAACCTGAAAGACAATTCCTCCTAAAGGATTGATAGCCATCCTTAATTGTCTGAAGCATTGTTCCTGGGAGCATTTGTTAGGTAAATAAAGATCGGTTGCCTTTGAACTGAAGGAAGGCACATTTGTCTCACATGTAGTGACAATTTCTTAAGTGGTGGAACGGAGAAATGACCTGCACAAACTAGAGACCCTGTCACTGGGAGCTCTTGGGGTCACCAATAGTGGCTCTTGGGGTCACCAGTAGTGGCAAGTAGATCCCTAGCCAAGCGCTAGCCATTATGAACCCCTCTAGTTGCATGAAGTTATCAAGTGTCCTATGCTATGACTCTCTTTGGGGATGTTAAGTGGGAACCCCACTGACTGGAAATCCAGTTTGAATTGAAAGCATTACACGAGCCTCTGAGTCTTTAAATAGCATGGCTTTTGATTGGCTAGGATGAGGGTTAGAGAATACCAGTGCCATCCTCCAGAACCACAGGCAGACCCATAATTAGATTTGTTACAGGGTTCAACTCCCTTGTCCCAGAAGGCCTGATTTTATCCTGCTATCACATGGCAACCAGCTGTATAGTTTTTCTCCTGGTAAAAAAAAATATTGATTATTTAAAAAACAGTAACATCAACACAACTGTCAAAATGAAAATTTTAAAGCAGTGTGGTTCTTTAGAAGTGATTCTGAGATTTTTATTTGCTAAAGGCATGAATAATATACACACACATTATATATACACATGCATATAATTTCCCTGAAGTCTTTATAAACCACTAGGAAAAGAAAACAACAACTGTGGTTTTGTAAAGAAGCAATAATCTTGAAAGCTTAAGATGGGTGTAGGCAAACCTCTCTTCTCCAAAGTTCTACCTTTTTACACAGACCAGGGTCTGGCAAAGTAAAAGCCTGCTGGTCACAGCCTGACATTTAGTTTTGCCAATAAAGTTTTATTGCAGCATAGCCAACCCATTCATGGGCAACTGTTTGCAACCCATCTCTCGCAGTGGTGGAGGTGGCTTGTTCCAATACAGACTGCTGGCCTTCAAAGCCAAAAGATTCACTGTGTGACCCTTCACAAGAAATGGCTGCTGCTGTCTGCTCTTATGTTTAAGTGGCCCATGTATTATTTGCATTATGATTTCTTGTCAGTCAAACAAAAACCTAAGTAAAGCCTCTATCTGAAGCCACTAGATAGGGAAGCCACATATTCCCCCATCTGGGGTAATCAGAAGGCAGCTTTGCCTTCATTTGCTGGCTATCATATTTCAATTATTTTCCTGGCAACAAGTGTGCCTTAAATTCCATATCCTCTCCATTTTCACACAGAATCTCTTCACACAACAGAATTTTGTGAGCCACAGAGTCACCTCTCTGTTGCTTGGGAGATGAGGTCAAGTAGAAAAAGAAAGTCCTTCTCTTCATAGCCAGAGAGATGGTTCAGTGGTAAGCATCTTTTTGGTCTTGCAGAGGACCTGGGTTTTAATACCAGCACCCACATGGTGGTTAACAACTATTTTTAACTCCAGTTCCAGGGGAGTTGACACCGGCTTCTGACCTCTGTGGGCACCTGCCAAGTGACAGATGTGCAGACGCATACATACAGGCAAAACACATATACACATTTAAACTTTAAAAATCTAAAAGTAAGCTTTTTAAAAAGCCTCCAAATTTCCTGAAAGCTGCTAATAACTTTGTGGCAGAAAGTTCTAGGCCTATGTTGGTTTTCTCTATGACAACAAGAGGAGCAAAAATAGAAAAGCTATTTGTTTCTATCTTCTTAACTTTGTGGATTTATTTCATTTTCATCTCCCACTCAGGAAGATGAGTTGAGAGCTTCCTCACTGTGGTTCACAGTCTTGATGCGCTGGTGAAACCCTGAAGTTAACTGGTCCAGTGAACCGATTTTGTTCCTTACCACGGTCGCTCCCACTGTCCTTAGCAATTCATTTCACACAGTCTACAAAAGTGACAGTATGACTTCTGCTGTGAGAATTTATACCTCCAAGAGTTATCCTGGAAACTACATTCTGGATGACAAAAGAATATATTGTTGCTAAATATAATTTGTATATATCATCAAATGAATGGATTCTGCTCAAAAATTGAATATACTGAAGATTCCTGTTGCTGGCAGTAAGTCAACGGAGCTGTCGTGAGAAACACTTCTTCACTAACACCTGGAAATGCCAGATAAGATGCAAACATTTCATTCAGTGAAAGACAAGGGCTGACAAGGTGGTTCGGAGGATGGAGGCACTTATTGCTAACACGGGCTATCTGAGTTCTAGCCCTGGGACCCTTACAGTGGAAGGGGAGAGTTCCTTCAGGGTGTTCTCTGAATTCTATGTCTGTACCATGGTGTAAGACCATCAAGGCATAAACACAATATAGAAAAATATGAATACATGTGCACGCAAGTGCGCACACACACATGTGCGCATGCACACACACACACACACACACACACACACACACACACACACACACACACACCTTAAAATAGCAAACAAAAAGATGAGCTCCCCATGGAGGAATACACAGGGGCATGCTACTACTGAGCAAGGATTCCATGAGTTGCCTCTCTTGTCTCTTCTGCAAGCATGCAGCTTCCTGGATTTCCTCCAGGCACCTCCAGCATCTCAATTGTGCAGAACTTTTGGCCTAGCCCAGTCTCTACCGTCACACTTTCTTACCCACACAGGGTTGTTGTGCAAAGGTCACAGTTCCCTATAAGCTAGAAAAGAGCAAGTAGGAGTCGAAGTTTAAGACATAGCATCATTTGTACTCGTATACCATAAAGTAAAATGGGGGTGTACAGTTTAAAAAATATATCCAAGGTCTGTCAGAGGAAGGACTGTAACACTGATAAATGAAATCATAGAACTAAAACACAAAAGGAACTCTACGGATGGCACAGTGAATAAAAAGTGTTGGTTGTGCACCATGAGGAGCTGAATTCAGATTCCCAGAACCGAGATAAAAGAGCCAGACATGGTGATGTGCATCTATAACCCAATCCCTGCCTGGGGGTGGGGTCAGGTGGTGGTGGCTGAAGACAGGCAGATCCTGCGGTTGTCTGGCCAGCCAATCTAGCTGAAACAGTGAGAGTCGGATATAGTGAGGGATCCTGTCTCAGGGGTAAGATGGGAACAATTCAAAGGGACATCTAGTCTCAACATGTGTCTTCCATGGATGAGTGTGTGCACACACACACACACACATACACGCACACACACAGACATGCACACACACACACACACAAACCAAGTGTGCATACATACATGCACACATACATACATATCCAGGAAAGAAAGAGGGGGAGTATCTGTGTTCATGGTTTTAGAAAGGGTCAATTTTATGAGTTCAGTTTTCCCTCAAGTGATCCAGAGACTTATTACAAGCTCAGGGAAAACCACAGTTACTTATTTTGTGGATTAAAAACTTATCCTGAAATGTATGGGAAAATCCAAAAAGAGGCACAAAATAGACAAGATAATGTTGAAGAAGGGGAGAGATGAAGGACTAACGCTACCAACTTCCAGTCTCTCCAGCCTCAGGATAGAGCTGGACACTTTGGAGCAGTAAGAAGCATATATTTTTTTTAAAAAAAAAATGCATTAATGGAATACAGCAGAGTCCAGAAAGAGACCCCTGAGTCGTACAGTTACTCAATCCATGTCAAAATAAGAGCAGAGCTGGAGAGACAGCTCAGCTGTTAAGAACACCTACTGCTTTTGCACAAGACCCGGGCTCAGTTCTCAGCACTCATGTCCTGGCTCAGAACCACCTGTTAACTCCAGTTCCAGGGAGCCCAGCACCCTCTTCTGGACTCCAAAGGCGCTGCACTCACATCGAGCTCAGACATTCAGACAAAACTCTCATACATACAAAATGAAATTAAATAATAATAAATATTTTAAAGCATCCAAGGCAATTGCAATGTGATGGAGATATCTTTCTTATCTGATGGTACAAGTAGACTGTGCAAATAAAACAAAAATAAATCAGAAAACAGACCTTCCATCCCTTATAAATTTCCACTTAAACTAGACAAAGGACCTAAATATAATCTACGAAAGTACATAACTCTTAAGAGATAAAATAGAAGAAAGTAAAGGTAACAGTGGGCTTGACAATATCTCATTAGGATATGACACCATGGGCTTAACTCATGAAAAGGAAAAGTGGCAAATTTGCCTTCATCAAAATTAAGAAGTTGTACGCTCAAACAAAAGTGCTAAGGCAAAAAGAAAAATTGGAAAAGCAACTAAAACTCATCAATAAGATGAATAACCCCATCATAAATTATATCTCATTTGGAAAAATGAGAAGCCTGGATAATGAGCACAGGATAATGTGCCCCGTCCCACAGGTCATCAGAAAATGCTCACTACAACAGTAGGATTTCACTCGGAGCCTACTGGGATGACTGAGATCTCACAAAACAAAGCTGCTGGAGACACAGAGCAACGTGAGTTATCCTTCATTGCCGGTGAGATGCAAAATGACCAGCCAATCTGGAAGGCTGTGCAGAGAGCTACTATAAAGGTAAACATGGTCTTACCCTTCAATCAAGAAATCATCCCTTGGTATTCATCCAAAGGAGCTGAAAATTGATAGCCACAAAAAGCCCTGAACACAGACGTATGTAGAAGCTTTAAAATTGATTCCAAACCTTTGAAGCAACCAAGTATCCCTGCTGCAAATGAAAGTGTAAATAAGCTTTAGTGCATCCTGACAGAGGAATATTATTTACCACTGAAAAGAAGTTAGCTATCCAAATGTGAAAAGATGTGGAGGAAACAGGACCTTAAAACTATGTGGAAGCAGCTGGCATGCAATAATGCACAACTGTATGACACTGTGTAGAAGTCCAAACTTTGGGCGGAAAAACATAAATGATTGACATCTCTCCCCCCCCCCCTCTCTCTCTCTGTGTGTGTGTGTGTGTGTGTGTGTGTGTGTGTGTGTGTGTGTGTGTGTGTGAAGGCATGCACAAGCCACAATGCATGCATGGAAGTTGGAGGACAACCTCAATAATTGTTATTTTCTCCTCTGTTTGAGAAAAGGTCTCTTGTCAATGCTGAGTATACCAGACTAGCTGACCTGCCGTCTTCCAGAGGTTCTCATCTCCACCATCCAGGTCACTACTGGAGTGCTGGGATTATAGACACACAGTTCACCCAACTCTACATGGAGTGCTAAACTCAGGTTGTCACATTTGCATGGCAATGTTGTCTACTGAGCCTTGGGACCTTCTGGGATAGAATGATCCTGAAGAGGCAGATAAATCCTGGCATGCATTTCTCCAAACCAATAGGACAAGAATCAACCCAGCTTAATACACCTTCATCAGATGTCAGTTCTATACCTACCACTGTACTTAGGAACAACAGATAATGATGCAAGGCTGTGCATATGTGAGGGGAAGAAGTACATGGAATATTACTGCAGGCTCCTCTCTATTGGATGTGAAATTTAAAACTACTCTAAAAATCTATTTGTAAAAAAAATATCTTATAAGGGGAGTTTGTACATCAATGGGCATCACTGGTAGGTACCACTTAACAAATTTTTACTGAGTAATCATGTCCAAGTAACTAGAACTCAGTTAAGGAAGAAACATTTCGCATTATACCAGAAGATGCTTCTCTACAGTCACCGTCTCTTCTCCAGGGGCATCTATGATGTTACCATCCAATGTAACTGACTTCCACCATTTTGAAGTTTGTATAATGTGATTATAGTAGAATGTACTTCTTTATGTATGCCTTCTCTCACTCTACTTTATCCATTACTTTCCACCCAAGTGTTTGACTGCTGTGGTCTCTTCATTTTTAACATCATATTTCACTGCTCCATATGAACAAAAAATCAGCCTTTGTGTGATGGATACTTTGGTTGTTTCTGGTTTGGGGCACTACAAATAAGGAAGCCGTCTATGAATGTTGGTACACATGCTTCAGTCTTCAAAACATATTTTACATTTGTATTCCCAAAAGTGGGGTGGTAGGACTGTGAAGGTGAAGAAATGCTCAGCTCAAGTCAAGCAAGATCTTTTAGTGGTTTTCCAAAGTATTTGTACTAGTTTACAATCCTGCCAGGAGAGTGTACAAGATCCAGTCATTCCATGCCATCAAATTGTCACTCTCTTCCATCTTAGCTGCTTCTGTGGTTATGGTCAACTTGGAAAGTGTGTACTTTGGAATCGGACAGATTTGACTTGTACACCATCTGGGTCACTTTCTGTCAGAGTGTGTGGACATGAGCGAGTCATGTCTCCTCCTCTCTCTGATTCTTAGTTTTCCCTCCTCTTCAAGTGGGCAACAGAAATGGTTATCTTCATGGAGCATGTTTGCAAATGACAAACGAGAGTATTATACTTAAAATGACAACTTCTTCAGCATGTTCCATATGCTGGTGTGTATTTACCCACATCAGGGAGCATAGAACACTGTACTCACAGACAAGAAGGGGGAGAGCCAAGCATCCCCTACCTTCTAAACAGCTGGCATTCTGCAGAGTAGCAGGGATAGGCTAATCTGCCACTTTGCTCAGATTGGGCTGCTGTGTCTAATTGGACTAAAGAGATAGTTCCATTTTAATGTCATGCTAAAAAGAGGCTGCATTGGGGATATCACTGGGACAGATCTGATTTGCTATTTCCATCTGCTGTCCCCAGCTTTGGCCTTGGATTCCTCACGTTGTATTACGACATCTTGAAAGAAATGGCCAGGAGACCTTAGAGACAGCAGGTGAAGACACATAAGTTTGTTTTCCACCAAATTAAAAGCAAGCAATGGTTGTTCGGGAACATCAATCATGCTTTCCAAATGTGTTTGCTACAGCATCCGGGTATGAATGCACTCATTTGTCAAAACTCCACCACATCTTTGCCTGCAAAAAGGTGTCACGTCACCTTAAGAATTGAGAAGTGAATTGTTTATACTCTGTATTCTCACTCTCTTTGTGGAAGTTAAAACCCCCTTCAGTGTCAGCAAAATGAGCTCATGATTTTAAGGAGTCATGGATAAAACTCCATGACTTTCCATAGATAGTAAACATTCGACAGTTCCCTAGACTCCAGGCCTTGTCTACACCACAAGTGAGTCAACGCTTCATGGGAAATAATTTACCACAGAAAGTGTGGCTGTTCTTAGAAGAGGATCATTCAATCACCATCCTTTGCTATTTCATTGCTGGGCAGGGAGGGGAAGGTGCCTTTATGAGGGTTTCTGATGGCTGTAAGGGACCGATTCTCTTGGATCTCGCTGAACCGTTCTCAGATGTCTTCATGTTTAAACAATGGCTATAGTTGTCTCCCCAATATGGGGCTCTTTAGAAATCATGGAATACTGATTCTCAGTTAATAATCCCACAACACATTTTTCTCAACACAATTCCTTTAATTTTTAAAGGCTTGTGTAGTTAAAAGGAATTGAAGCCCATGTGTTTTTTATTCTTGGGCAGTGACATCATCAAAATACCCTTTAAACAGCTGGTTGAGCCCTTTTTAATAAAGTTCTCTTACGACTCACTTCTTTTTGAAAACAGAGTTTCTTTTTGCCAAAGGCAAATGAACTGACTTGCCAAAAGACTTGAATTTCAATCAAAATTTCAGAACTGCAAACTGAAATTCTTTCTACATAGGCTCCTGATGCCCACCTCCATCGCAGTGAATAACAAGGAAGGGAAGAAGTATCTTCTGAAGGAAGTTCATGGTCAAGCCCACCGTCAAGTCCCTAAAGAAACGTCTACATTTGCTGTTTGAATAAGGGCCTAAACCTGAAATAAATCAGTGTCCGATATGTAGTGGGTTATTGCAGAAACATGATCCACTCCCAAGCAGTTAACTTTTCCCTGTTTCTGGTTATCATGAGTAAAACACAATGCCTTATTATCTAGAGGATCCAAGGGCTGAGATTTTCTGGATGTGATAGTTTTAACAGTTGTTTTGGAGACAATCTCTTTGTTTAAAGTTTGAGAGCTGGTCAAAGAACACATGTACACATACTGTGTGTGTACACATAATAGGATATGTATGACTATAGGATATGTGCCTGAGTTTTCTTCCTCTTCTAATAACATTCTTATCTAAAAGAGTGAATACTGGTTGAGAGAGTGAAATTTTAATCCAGGCACAAAGCGTGTGAAGGAGTCCAGCCTCTAAATAGATCCATATGCTGTCACTGAAACAAAATGATTCAGGCTTTTTGGTCTTAACAATGGAGCCTGTTTTTTTCCTTGTCAAAATGAATATAGCTGAGCAGTCATCAGAAAGATGTATGGTAGAGAGAAGTTGGATTTTATGGGATTCTGTGAAGCAAACAGGCATTCCAACTCCTGCAGTCTCCAGCAGAAATGCAGACATGCGAGCTCTGCTTGAGAAGCAAATTCTCCTGCCATCAAGAATCTTCAAGATAATAGTTCCTCTCAAATGAAGAAATTAAGAGAGAAAAGGAAGGGAATGAATTATTTTATTTTAGTTTACTGTTGAGATTTAAAAAGTGTGTGTACCCAATTGTGTGTGTGTGTGTGTGTGTGTGTGTGTGTGTGTGTGTGTGTGTGTGCCATATGTATATGGCATGTATGTATGTCAAGAGATTTATGAGCTTACCAAAAGCTCTTGGAGAAACTGAATAAGCAAAATTTTGAAGCAAACTTCAGATTGACAAAACAGATGGTGCCTTCTGTGGGCGTAACCCTGGTCCAATCTTTGTCATACATATGTTATTTTTAAAACTTTGTCCAGGAGGTTAGATTGGAGGCCATCTTTTCCCCAGTTGGCAGTTATCAAAACTTTAGGATCTGGAGGTGCGTGAAAATGAATGGATTTCATTGTTAACAGACAGTAAAAGAATTGTGAATGATTCTCCGTGGGGTCCATTGAAATCTGAAATGTCATTGTGCACTGGATGAGGAGATCAAGGTTAAGGGCTGAGTACAGAAGTAGTGTAGAGGGAAAAATGTCTAACAGAGGTATCATCCATTGAAGATGAAACAAATTAAAGTGTTGCCTGTGACGAATAGAATCTGATTTCTATCTATCAAAAGCTCTTTGATTACACAACATGAAACACATCCCCGCATTATAAAGCACACACCTTCAGATGTGTTTTATGTATTGACTTTTCAGGATAATCTAGAGAATACTATTTAATATTGTCAGTGAAACTGCCAGATGATCTGACTTAGCTATGTGACCTTGGCAAGTTAACAAACTTTTCTATACTACAGTTTGCTCATTTATAAAACAGAAGTATGATCTATGGACACATTGCAGAATGTGTATGTATTCCTAATAAGCTGCAAAGATTCCAGAGTGTTCAACTATAGTCACCCACAGACATCGTCTTCTCTCTTCCCCTTCCTTGACTTTATATCTTTCTCTCCTTCCTCACTTCCGAATGTATTCTCTACAAGGCATCACAGGTTGTTAACACTGGAAAGGGGCCCAAAGATATGTAATTCTATCAAAAATAAACATGAACTTACACATAAACACAATTATTTATTCAAGGCCACAAAGCTACAAAGACAGCTAATGGTGCGTTTAAATTCTGAGTCACTGGTTCCTGGCCAAGTAATTAATAGCATGAGATTTGGTGGAACACTATTTTAACCTTTACCAGTTTTCTTAGTTCTAAGGTGGTACTTAAAGCAATATCTGGGTCCTGGGATGACCATGCATTCTTGGCATATGGGGGAATGCTGGAAGTTCAATTTCAATCAACCATTATATGAATTCCCATTGTGCTGTCATTCCATTTCCAGGTTCACTTGAGATGGCTTCAGTTGGGTCCACGACCATGTTTTTGAGTTCCAAGTAAACTCTCTAATAACCCCCCTAAACCTAGGCAGTATTAGTAAGTAGCTTAAGGACCAGCCAGTCCTTGACGAAGGTCATAACATATTGTTAACTCAGTGAGTGCTACAGATAAGAAAACTGAAACACAAGAAAGTGACATGTCTAAGAGTACATATGAATGTGAATGAATAAAAGAAAGTGTAACCATCAACCTCACCAAGAGGAAATTCAACATCTTCTCCAAGATCTGACACTCCTGAGAATTTCTCTCTGCCTAAGAAGTGGCTTACACCACTGAAAACTGGTGGACTTTGATTGGACCTGAGGACCAAGGAATGATTTGCCTACTTGTTTAGGGAACTTTCTCTGTCGAAGGCAATTGTGGAGAGTAGTCAACCAAGATACTTTAGCTCAAGGTTAAAAAGGTCCATTTCTGGGGTAAAGCTACCCACCGAAGGTTGTTCCAGAACCTGTATGCACTCCTCACTTCTGGAAGCATTGATCATCGTCTTCAGCACACAGTGTGTGCTAAACAGCCTATTTGAAAACAGACTAGTGTTTAATTATTGTTCCATTTTCTCAGATGTCCTTAGAGCAAAGTGTGAAAACTGTCACCTGAAGAAAGACTGAATTTTAACTCTTCCGTATGCATTATGCATTCCAGGAGTTCTGTGCCAGGGATATAAGTCAGGGACTCACCCACTGGTTTTGATTATAGCTGTAGAGCCACAGATTTGAACAGCTTTCAGTCACTACTCTGAACCTGCACGTAAATACCAAAGGCTTTCTCCTCACCAAACCTGCCTTCCAGGAAGCTTGCTTCTATGTCCATCCCCTACCCCCACCCCATCCCATTATCCCCACCCCTTACCTCCATGATTATCAGAACAATTATCAAATCAAATCGCCTTTCTTAAAACAAAGGTCCTCTTCATTTGCATATTCAAAGGTCACCATGCAAACGCAAATTATTTAATATCAAAGCAATGATCATTTAACAATGTCTTTCCATAGAGTCAGATAAAATAGAAAATTGCCTTTGGGTTTTTTTTTTCTTTCTTTTTTCTTTTTTCAGTTTTGCACATTACAGACACATGTTAAAAATTTGAGAGGGAGATAATGAGATGAGTTCCAGCCGACTCTCTTCACATCCAGCTTCCAGGCATTCATGGCCACTTTATTACTTAAACCCTTGTAGGTGATAGGAGGGGCACAATTTGCTGTGACATCTCTTTATTTGAGGTGCTGTAAGGACAGACTGTGAGAAATGGCACCATCCCTCAGCTGTAAGTGGCATGTGCCACTGTATTAGTCTGACATTGTTGTATTTCTCTGGTTTCTTTGTTGAGGGTGTTTTTATTTCTGTGTGTTTGTTTATGAAAACTTGCATTTCCATTATGTAAGCAGAACAAAAAGAAATAGAAATTGATTCCATGTGAATTCTGGGGTCCTTTCCCTGTATTAAACTGCAATTGTTTCTAAAGGAAAAAAAAGCCTGCAGGATTTCCTGAAAATTAATTCCCAAGGATGAGTACTGACTGGGTTCAGCTCACTTTTTTTTCTTGTACTGTTATGATTGATGACACTGCAAAGCACTGATAGATTTGCTGTGCCTGCATCTTCGCACAGTTCTTTTTTATCTAAACAAACTGCAACTCTTTAAAAGAAAGAAAGGAAGAAAGAAAGAAAGAAAGAAAGAAAGAAAGAAAGAAAGAAAGGAAAGGAAGGAAGGGGAAGGAAGGAAGGAAGGGAAGGAAGGAAGGAAGGAAGGAAGGAAGGAAGGAAGGAAGGAAGGAAGGAAGGAAGGAAACTTTATACAGCATTTGCTTTTCTGGCTTCTTAGTTTGTAGTTACTTCTCAACTCTGGCATGGTTTAGAGGAACTCAGTTAATAGACTCAGCTGTGTCCCTGCCACCATGAAGACAACTTGAAGAATGAATGAATTATTTAAGGTAATAGCCAGACAGAAATTTTTAGTTCAATCAGGTAAGCTCCATACCCAGCTCTTTAGAGGGGTAACCTAAAAAGAATGTGGGCTTTGGGTCCTGCACACCTGAGTTCAAACCCTCCCCTCTCTTTGTTTAGTGTGGTCATCAAGCTTAAGTTGGAGTGGTCGGGGGTGTTGCTTCTGGTGTGAGACTGAAGACTGAAGGACACATGCTTCACAAGAGGCAGCGACAGCTTTTTGGGAAGACTCGCAATGGGATGGAAAATAGTGTGCAGAGACAGCATTGCACTGAAAGCCCTAACAGAGATAAAACAGAAGACTGAGCTCTTCTCTTGAAGAAACTGGTGTTTTCATAATGGACCTGGAGAAGACAAACTGACCATTTTTGGTCCATATGATACATCAGGCATCTTGACAGGCATTATCTCATGTACCTGTCACAAAAGTCATCCAAGGTACTGTGTAAGTGACAGGTGTCACTGTGGTAACCCTGGTTTTGTGTGTCACTCTGCTACTTCTGAAAGTTAATTATGGATTGTGTGTCCTTGTTCTTCCTTACAACAATAATCGTGTCTGGTACAATGATGTGACATAGGCCATATGCATAAGAAAACTATCTCACTTAGGCACATCTTAATTTGACCTCATTTATTTAAAGGAACAATAGGATTGGGGCTAGGGTGAAAGGAGGCAGCCTGATTCATCCTGGAAGCTTCACAGCTTTTTCACATACCCCGTTCTATGGGGTCCTGAATACAATTTAACATCATTCGGGAACTCTAAAATCCAAAGTCTTCCACTCTCTTTCCTTTCCTTTCCTTTCATTGTGTTTCTAAGCAAAGCCTACCAGCAAAAAAATGACATCAGGAAACTGGAAAGAACACTCAGCCAGAGAAAGTGCTTGTTGTCCATGCCTGATCATTGGAGCTCAAACTCCAGAACCCATGTAAAAGCAGAAGTTGAGACCACATGCCCACTCTCACACACATATATCACCATCATAATAAATAAAAACACACTTTTTTCAAAAGGGGCTCAGACATCCCATTCCATAGTAAATAAGATTGAAAAACACCTACATTATGCTAAACTCTGTTCACAGTGACACAATTACATAGTCAGCATGGATAAGCCAGAAGGTATGTAAAGCAAACAGTGCCTCCTTGAGATCCATAAAGGTCCTTCTATTTATTCCTGGTGTTTGAATCAAATAACGTAGTTTGCTTTGGAATCATTGAGTCTTGAGTGTGAATTCAAACCTGATCTTTGGAGAGGATGGTTTGCAAAAAATACAATTGAAAAATCTCTGTCAAGTCAAGATTGAAGGAGAACAGGAGAGCATCAAGTGAGAATGCATAGATCCTTGATGTCTACCCACAGTCCCATGCAGAGATCACTTCCAACCACAAGTTAGCATCTCAGAAGCTTTCAGTAGTTGGGGACTTTTGTTCTCATCGAATCCAGGAAATGATTTGCATCACGTGTGTCAGGTGGCTTCCTGGTAAATATTATTGAATGAAGAAATGAATATTTGAATGGTTGGAATATATGTGCTACTGGTCTTGAAAAATATGTACTTCCCTTCTGTCTGAGATTCTAGGGCTTAGGAGAGTCAAGTCACTCATACTGAAATGCGTGAGCCAAATTGAGCTTTGTCTATTGCATGATATGATGGAGAATGAAGAAGACAGAGCAAGAGCTTTGCTCTTGATGAGTTAATAACTTGTTATTAGCTCTTTAATCCTTGACCTATGACTTTAGTTGTGTGAGAGATACCAAGGATGATGTATGAGCCAGGCACAATGGAGCTTTCAGGAATCGTTGGTAATTGGTGATGTTCATACTAATGTGATGTTACCCAATCTTTCCTTGTTATATATAAAGATTTTATTTTTGTTTACATTTGTGTGTGTATGTGAGTATGCATATGCACATGTAAGTACCCCCAAATACCAGAAGAGGGTGTCAGAGTAGCCAGAGGAACTGGAGTTAAATACAGTTGTAAGCCACCCTAAATTGGTCCTGGGATGGGACCTCCAGTTCGCTGCAAGAGCAGTACATACTCTTAACTGCTAAGCCATCTCTACAGCCCTGTATTTGAATATACTTGCCCACTTGCTTGTTGCAACATTCTCAGTGTGCTAAATATTATCAGTCTATGAAAGCTTCAGCTCATTAGGAAGCTGAAAGAATACAGTGTTGCCAAGTTTCTAATCAGTCAGTCAGTGAACATCCATCACGCTGCATGTGCTGAATGCTGAATAAGGCAGTTGCCGCAAGATAGAAGAATATGACTCTGCATCAAGCCATTTTATATTTAATTGAGGAAATTATCTAAACTTAAGAGCAGTTTATTAAATATCAAATATGTATTTAAGTGGAATGAATGGAATTGGTTTATACTGAAGAGATCCAGAGTGACCACCAATCAGAGAACCTATAAAAGACACTGCATTTGTGCTGACATAATTGTGTTGAGCACCTACTGTGCAAACCTTGTTCTTAGCATTGCTGGTCCTGTCCCCTGTGACCTTGACAGAGCTTTAACAAAACATCCACTTTAATTATGAGAAAAGTCATGAATTAGAAATGTTAACCAGCACATCAGCTGCCAACCCAGCCAACAGCAGACAGCCAGGATGGACATTATGTTTGGCATCACTAGGACAGAAGAGGAAAAATTCCTTTGCAAAAAATTCCATGCAAAGGTGTGGCCACACAGATATCCTATCCATAGCTGGGAGGACAAGAAGCAAAGACATTTTATCAGAAGTCAGGAAGATCCTTAAGACATGCCCCACCCCCTAGTGATCTATTACCTCTGCCTATGCCCCACCTCCTTGAGTTTTCATAGCCCCCCTTAACACTACCACCACTGGGGGACAACTGTTCAAAGAAGAACCTATGGGACACATAGGCACTCAACATGTGGGAGCTGCACCTGGTCTCTAAGACTGCATGTAAATGGGGATGGACTTAGCAAGGAAGAGCATAAGCATAAGGTCAGATCAAGTGGAAGATGGTTGGTAGGTCAGATTTTAATATTTTTCTTCTTGCTTATTTGAACTAATTTTAGGCTGGCAAGATACAAAATTAATTTTTTTTCTTATGCTTTAGCTTTCTCCCTTTAATGTTAGCATATTGTGAAAACACATTACAATGATTAAAACCAAATTAGGGGGCCGGTAATATGACTCAGAGGTCAGGAACATTATTGCTCTTGAGGAGGACTGAAGTTGGGTTCCCAGCATCCACACCAAGCATATCACAACTGCTTGTCACTTCAACTCTGGGAGAGTCGCCGGCCTCTGCACATTCTTATGTGCACACCTACACAGAGACACATACCTAAAAAGGTTTTAAATGAAAAATTGACATTAATACATTATTACTAATCATACTTTAGATCAGATTCTAAATCCCAGTTTTCTCACCACTATTCTAATGTTCTAAGACATTTCCCAGGATTCCATGCTATATTTATCTGCAACTTCTCCTTGATGCCTAATAGTAAATGAGAGTTCTTCAAGCTTCTTATATTTCATAAGACTGTTGATCAGTTAATAATTAACTGATTAAATTAACTGTTAATTAATGGAGTATACACCAATTTGCGTAATTTTAATGTAAGAACACAGTATTCATTTTTTGGCAATTTACCACAAAATCAAGCTTTTGTGCTTCTCAGCACTTCCTAGCTAAGGACTTGGGATGTTGATAAGTATTTTGAACAGACTGCCGGCTTTCTCCTCAGAAAATGGCTCTCCTATGCCAGGCTGCCTACTCTAGAAGGATTTATTACTCAAAACTTGTCTTACAGCTGCTGTTCCTCTTTCCTCCTACATTTAATAATTGAAACACAACTGTGAGAAAGAGCTTTCTCTTTTCCCAAATTAATTTATTTGATTATGTATATATAAGCAATTATCACGGATATTTGTTGCATGTATTAAATCCACTCCTGTTCTTATTGTTTCTAAATTGATTAGAGATTGGCGGGTTTGGCTCCTTCAGGTTGGAGCCCGTGTGTCTTTAACAGTCTTCCCTTTATTTAAGTAACAGAAGACATTCCAAATTTCTTTCATTGCTTCTCCTAGCCCTATAACCAAGCATATCTTCTAGATCGTGGTACTTTTATTGAAGATTTGAAACTAGATGCTTGCCAGGTATGCCCAGATCTGCTTTCTGTCACCAATCCCAGATCTGTCTTCTTATTAATGAGGAGCAGTCTTGGTGTCATGAAAGTAACTTGACAAATGGATCAGATAGCTGAATGGAGCTGGGTGTCCCCCAGTTTTGGAAAGAAGTTTCACAAAGCAAAGCAAGGGAATGAGTGGTCAGATTTTAAGAAAATTCTCATGCTGGGGTACAGATTCAATAGGAGAATGGACAAAGGCTTGAATGACTAAAATTAGCAAGTGAAGGCTCAGTGCCTGGAGTGAGAAAGGCCTGTGTTAGAGCAAAGGCACCAGATATAAAGGAAAAAAATGAGGAAGCAGAAACATCAGAAAAAAATAATTGGTTAGCAACAGTGACAGACGTGACAGAGGGTGAGGGGAATCTGAAACCACCCTGTTTGTTATCTTAGACAGAAGGATATATAGAAGTTCCACCAAAAACATCAGGAATGATTGACTCTGTGTCAAAAAAGCAAAGGCTTCAGTTTTGACATATTTAGTTTAAGAACTATCAAGACACCTTAATAGAAATAACTCCAGCAGACAATGGGAGCTATCCTACTAAAGATAGATACTGTATTTTTGACTTCCTAATCCCATTGCTTTACCTCACCTGTAGTGCTTAGTAAGAACAGTAACAGTTAATACTTTTCAAACACATTATGCCAGGCTAATGTTAAGCAGTTTTATAGATTTGACCTTGTTCAGCACTCATAATAACCCTTGTCACATAATTTCCATACTTAAGATAGAGAGAATGAGAAAAACAGAGGTTAGGTAACTTGACCATAGAGACACAGCAAGTGAGTTGTGAAATCAAGATTTGACTCACTCAGATGACTTAAATGTGCCAACTCTTAATCAAAAGAGAGTAAGAGATTGTTTTGAAAAAGAGAAACACAGAATAATAAAAGAGAGATTACCAAAAAGACCAGAGCCTATTGTCCCCAAAGGGAGCTGAGATGTATAGAGAAAAGGGAATCCTTCTTTAGGACTGTAGGGATTGTCAATGCCTACAGTGTAAAAGAATGCAGAAACAGTTACCTTGAAAGAAACCAGCAAGAAAGAAACAGGGTTGTGAATCAGGAAGGACAGACAGAATACAATTATGACAGCAGACATCAGTCCAACAGATCAACAATTACACTGAGTGTAAACATGCTAAAGGCCTTGATTCTTAAACATTATCAGACAGGCATCTTGACTACATATACGTTATTTATCAGGGAATAGGAAAGCTGACACACAATGCTGAATGCACCAAGAATTTGTGCAGGTTCATCAATCCAAGCAGAAGTAGACAAAAAGGCAAAACCTATCTATTGAGATAGGCAGGGATCCTGTCAGTATATGCCCTACTAATAGGAAGCAAAATGTAATAAAGTGTGTGTGCCTAACAAAACAAATACAAAATAACCAACAAAAGATGAAAAAAATAAAGGGAGAGAAAAAAAACAACTGTCTTAAATGGATATCTAACACAATTCTCCATGTAACCACTGTGTAAACTGAAACAAAAACCCAGCATAATAAATATGATGAATAACATGGTCATTATATGGATCTATAAACAGGTAAATTCAATGATTATATCTTTCCAAGAATATACAGAACCTTTACCTAAATTAATAACACAGTGAGCCCTAAAGTAAATCTTAATAATTTTCAAAAGATAGCTTTTATAAACAAAACAAACTTGGAACTTCTATATGGAATAATGACAGAAACTCTGTCCTTGACCTGAGTTGGGCTGGCAGAGATGGGGCTTTTGTGATCTTAGATGTTTTCTCTATCACAGCTACTGCACTGCACATAAGTGATTAGCTCTTATTAGCTATTATTAATGTAAACTTAAAGTGAATATAAAATTTTAATTTAAAAAGATTGATGGTAGACAACTTTCTGTACTTACAGAAGGATACTGCTAAATTCAGCATCAAAAAACAACAGAAAACTTGCAAGCATGGGGACTAATCAATGTAATTATTACTTTACAATACAGAGATCGAGTCAATATTCCAAGGAAACACATGTTACTTGGGTCAGGCACACAGTGATGATGTTACCAACCTACAAGTTGCAGCTATACTTGCTTAGAAACAAAATGCAGTCTGATGGTGTGGCTAGAGAAGTGAGAGTGTTGAACAGGTCCCTGAGTATTCACAAAGGGAAGAGTGAAAGAGGTAAAGGAAATGAAATATATGAGAGCTGATGTAACACAAGAGGGGAGGAAGCCATAATGTATCTAAAAAAGCTCATCAAGAAAAACAGCTCCCTAAGTACAAGGATGATCACACAGAGGAACAGACAGATTACCACTATCAGAAACTACAGGGATTTAGGACTCTTAGGCCTACAGAATTTACACAAATAAGATAAATTTGGCAATTCATATGAAATGCACAAATTATGTGAAAATATGAAAATACAAAACCTGAGCAAAAAAAGAGAAAGTAAGAAGCTGAAGCATAATGCATCTGCACAAATATCCTGCAGCCATGGCATATCTGGTTAAATATTCCTGCAACCACAGCCTCCTGCATGAAATGAGTGCACAGAAGTTTCCCCTAATGACATTTTCCAACCATTTAAAGCAGAAATGAGACAAGCCTTACCCAAAGTCTTCCAAAACCCCATTTTCAGAGTTTCACATCATTTGAACACAGAACTGGATAAAGACACCATGAGAAGGAAGATCACATGCTCAGGAATGTAGATGGAAACATCTTAAATTTCTTTGCTGGTGAATTAGGGCCAAGTTGGAATCTTTCCCAGAAGATAATATTCATTTAATATTTGAAAATTAATGAGTGTAATTCACCATTTTAAAAGAATAAAATGACTAGCTAAATAAATGAAGAAAGAGTGACTAAGAAAAGAATCAACAGTCATAATGACAAGATACTTGCAATATCTTAGAAAGGACAAAATCCACTAGCAGTGTCTGAAAGCACCTTGCTGCAAATTCTGTATTGAGTGATGAGGTCTTAAGAGACTTCCCTCAAAGATTAATGAGCAAATAAGGCAATCATAACTGCCTACTATCTCTACTCTCTAGGGGGGTACATCTTCCTGTCCCCTTTGCAAAGGAAGACATAAGTTGTTCTTTACTGAGGACACATCTGACCATACATGAAATCCAAAAGGATTTTCAGACAAATCAGTGATTTCACAATATATATATATATATATATATATATATATATATATATATATGGTCAACATTTAAAAAAATAACTGTATTTTGAACAGTTAAAAGAAAGCAACCCCATAAAAATGCTAAGAACTCTGCATATAAACTTCAATACATGACCTAGTATAAGAGACCTAAATAAATAGCAGGTTCATGAACTAAAAATCTCAATGGAATATGTCATTTCTGTTGAACCTGATTTGTGTATGCCTAATCATCCTAATCAAAATTCTAGGAGAGAGAAACTAGCTAACAAATTTCACAAAAAATCTAAAGGCTTATTCCTACATACTTTTGATAGGTTTATTTTTAAGAAAGAGTAGATGGCAGCCCTATTAGAAACACACTGAACATTATCTGCCCTCCCTAGATCTTTACATGCAGAGAAAAAAAATAGCATAATTTGCCAATGCTAGATATGTTTTCTCTTTATATCTCCCCACTGAACTCCTTTCTCTAAACATCATCATGTTTGACAAGTAGCACTCAGTGATGTATTTCCAATTAACACATCTTTTTTCCTTTCATCCAAATTTGCACATCTTGACAGATCCTATTAGAACTGAGGCCTGTATTGACTGCTTAACACTAAACACATTTTAACCCTTGGCCACTTTCACCCTTCGGCCCCTCCTTTGGGGAGATCTTCCTTCAAGGGTCATGTTCCTCTGTTGGTCATGTCAAGTCTTCCTTCAAATCACTTTTTCTGTGAAAACTTCTTGGCCAACCCCAATCCTTCCACATTTGTTTTATTCATGATAAGCATCATTTTCAGACAAAGAGTACAGTCTGATTACACAACTGTCCCCCCTACTGGGATGTCAGATTTTAGGGTGAGGATTTTTCTCCTACTTGATTGCTATTGGACATATCTCAGTATCCAGTGTAGTGACCCATCACAAAGTGTCTGTTAGATGAATGAAAGGAATGCATACATTAATGACTTGAATGTTCCTTTAAAGTTTCAGCGTGATTTTGTAGGGAATGCTATTGTAATATTTCACCAGCTTTTATGTTCATATTCCTTTTTGGTGTATTTCTCACTGGAGGCCATGCTGAGACCTTCAGGGGTCCATAAAGACCACATTTCACAGTCTAGCTGAAATGTCCCATGGCATGCAGAGTGAAAAGGAGTATATGAAAGAGCATAAGTCTGCCACAGAGTAGAACATTTTAAAGTTGGCTTCAATATATTTTAGTGCATTCATAAAATGTTTAATGAAAGTGTTATAAAAAAGAAGAGTGGGTTTATTAAAAGAAAAATAAAAATAAAATTCTTGTGTTGCTTTAAGGTATCGTCTTTTGGCTTGATACTCAAGAACGAAACTCAAGAGAGGGAACAAAAATATGCTCAAAAATAACTAATTTCCTCTGTTATTTATAATCTATAATAGAACATGTTCCCAAGAAAGTAGGTTATTTTTTATGCACATATAAATTTGAAATTAATACAATAAAAAGCTGAGCATTTTGGCTAAGGAGAACAGGCGGGTCAGATGTCAAACTCATAATAAAACATTTCTTTAGCCAGCCCAGAAAGCTACTCTGTGATCTTTTTAACGTTTTTCAGTAAGATTTTCTGTTAACTTTTTTCCCTTCCTTTTTACTATTTTTATAGCCTCATTCCTAAAAGACTCATTTTCTGTCAAGAATAATCATTCCAACCAAAAAGAAAATAGAAAAATGTCTCCAACACTTCAACAATGGTTGGGTTTTGTTGAGAGTTTAGCTTTAAAGAAGATAAATAAAAATGTCCTTCTGAGGAAAAAATGACTAATCCTCTGTTCTTTTATTATTTCTAGATACTCTGAGTAATTTTGGCATGCTGGTTTGCAAATTGCATGTCTTGAATTGATATTAACCTCAAAATAACTCTCTTTGAATGAAAATGTAACACTGGTCAGTTTCTAGTGGTTTTGGGGATCTTGTTTAATATGTGGGTGGGGACTGTGTTTTAAAAAGATCAATGTGTTATGTAGGTCTTTGGGGGTGCTATCTACACATTCTAGAGTTTCTTAGAGGGTTTAAAATAGGGTTAGTAAACATTTGAGAGAGAGAAGAAAGCATAGATGAGGAAGAGAGGGATAGAGAGGAGACACAGAGAGAGAGTAAGAAAGGAAGAGAGGAAGAGAAAGAAGGAAGGAGAAGGGAGAGAGAGAGAGTGAGAGAAGGGGAAATAGAGGGAGAGAAGGAGAGGAAGGGGGGAAGGAAGAGAGAAGAAGGAGAGGATAGATTATAGGTTAGGTAGGTTCACCTCTTCCACTCCTCAGATTGCCGCTCCAAGGTGGGAGGCAACTTGACATTCTGAACAAATATGGATTCCAAAATGAAGCAAATGTGGGTTCAAACCCCAGCTCTGACACTTTCTAGATATTGAACTTGGGCAAGTTCCTTAAGCTCTTTGACCCTTCAGTGACATGTCAGAAAAATGAAGCTGGATATAGTTTGGGAAGGAGAATATTATAAAAATCAAAAGACATGACAATGTAGGCTACAGAGGTGGGTCAGAGTTTTAAAGCATGTATTTTTCAGAGAGTCCCAGTTCAGTTCCCAGCATCCATGTTGGACAATTCACAACTATATCTTAAGTTGCAGAATGCTCAACACCTTCTTTTGGCCTCTGCAGATACTTGAGAGGAGTAGTGATCAGTTAGCATGGCTGGAAAACAGTTGTATGCTATCTTATTGTCTTAGCATTCCTTCTTTTTTGACTTGTGAATGTCTTTTTCATACCCAATATATCTCTAGTCATCATTCCTTGACACTAATGTGCTGACCTTGGACCATCAGTGTTCAATCAAGTAGAGTTTTGTGTGTGCACATCTTTCTTATCCAGAGGAAATCATAACAGTTACAAATTGCAGCTGTAAAGTACATATTACTTACTTCATTTTGCATTGTCCGAAGCCAAAAAATCATGTATTTCTCAGTTCCACACTGTGAGATACATGGTATTTTATTCTGTATTTTACAAAAAGAGAGAAGAAAGGTAGCTAAAGTGCCCACAATACACAGGCATGGAAGCCAATGATTAAGAATTGACCCCAGAGCCAGGCATTGGTGGTGCATGTCTTTAATTCCAGCACTCAGGAGACAGAGGCAGGCAGAGGTGGACCTCTGTGAATTCAAGGCCAGCATGGTCTACAGAGTGAGTTCCATGGTCTACAGGCTCCAAAGCAATACAGAGAAACCCTGTCTTCAAAAACCAAGATAAAGAAAGAAAGGAAGGAAGGAAGGAAGGAAGGAAGGAAGGAAGGAAGGATGAAAGAATTGAATTGACCCCAGAGCCTGTTCTTACAATAATTATTCTAGACAGCCTTCAGTTTACTCTAACTTGATCCTGGAATTAAATCTGAGATGATAGATACTGCAAGACATTCATCCTTTGAATCTGGAATTGAGAAAAATTTAAAGACATTTCCACATTCCCACCCTTCAGTTCTTAATATGAATCATATGAATCAATCTAAACCTATGAACCTGGAAGGTGGTGTGTCATGATTGTATGGTGGCTCTCTGTTGAGAAAGATTGTGTTTTGCCTGGCTTTTCTTAATGAGAAAGAATAAGGAAAAAGACAGAGGAAAGAAGGAGGAAGAGAAAGAGGGGAGGAGGAGGAAGTCTGTGATATCCAAATAGGGAGGCTGACACAAGAAAAGTGACTGTTAGAAATAAGATCTGAGTAATCTCCAGCATCCATGGCCTCCTTATGAAGATGAATCAAAGGTGCTTATGTGTTCTGGGTGTTGGTGGCACACAACTTTGATCTCAGCACTCAGGAGACAGGCAGGTGTATCTCTATGAGTTCATACCAACCTGGTCTACAGAGCGAGTTCCAGGACAGGTTCCAAAGCCACAGAAAAACCCTGTCTAGAGAAACAAAAAGAAAAGTGCTTATGAATAGATTATAGATGTACAGATGTCATTATTGGATGCCTTCTCTGTGACAGGCACCATGCCAAGTAGTGGAAGTAGACAAAGATTTGTGTCTGTCAGTGACTGAACTAAATCATCTTTTCTTGCACAATGATATGATGGAGTCCCTAAGTGCCCTTTGTCCATCCTACTCTGTAAGGATGAAAATCTTGAGACCAAAGAATAAGGAGACTTAGCCAAGACCTTCTGATCATGCAGGGCCATGGCAGAGTTAGAACTGTATTTTCCCCATTAGCTGACCCCAGATCTTTGTATCACACTACAGGGTCTTGCTCAAGATTAAGAGGAAATCATGGAGCATAAATTTTGCAAGCTTCCAAGAAGTATTTTTGAGTATTCTCTTCACAGTAGTAAGATAGCTGGAGAAATGTTGGAGATGAATCAAAGAGAATTGTATAAAGGGGTTCCTAAAAATTATATTCTTACTTCCCCCTTCTTGACAGCACTGGGGTGCTCTATGCAAGTAAACCCACTGAAAAAGAGTTGTGGAAAGTGCCCCTGCAGGAAAACAATAGCTTGTGCAAAACTGTGATTCCAGTAAGTCTACAGGAGTCCAAGTTTAGATAGTGATTTGTTTTATAAACAAAGCTACACGCCTAGATCATATATACATTCAGTTTTAGCCTTTGTCCATATTCCTCATCATTCTTGAGGGACATGTGTTTATTAAATTATAGTCCATGCCATTGTCTGTGGTGTGACCAATTTATCTTGTAGATCTTACATAACATAGTTAGAGTGAGTTTGAATGGCATATTATTAAATTCCCTTTTATTTTATTTTCTTCTAACAGAAAGTGTTTTCATTTTCTATGTTTAAAATATTTGTCTCTTAAAATTTGGATGCAACACCTTTGATACATGGACAATACCATTAAAAGTTGTGTGTATAATTATACTGTCAGATAAAGCTGTCTTGCTTCTTAATCTTCCTATAGCATACCTGGTTCCAACAGAGCCATTCTGCCCAAATGGAATAAATCATTCCTGCAGACCTGGAATATCACACCATACAAGGAAAATTCAGGAAGAAAATGGCATGTAGACACTTAGTATATATGACTTTATGTATTGTTGGCATTGAACTTAATTGCCTGTCTTTTGAAATTAAAAAAAAAGTGGTAGTTAAGGTGAGAGATCTACTTCATACAGAGAAGTATTCTCTCTCTCCCTCTCTCTCTCTCTCTCTCTCTCTCTCTCTCTCTCTCTCTCTCTCTCCCTCTCTCTCTCTATATATATGTATATATATATATTGATTGATCTGTCTACTCTACATGATATCAAGTCAATACAAAATTATGTTGACACAACCCAATAACATCAGCTATCAACTGCCCTTTATGTGTTGTATACATCATCTTCAAAGCTCACAGGATCTCCACTGAGTAAATTGTATCAGCCTTTTTGATTAAATGCAAGGACTCTGGGGAATCAGAAAGCTTAAACAGTCGAAGGAGGTCAAACTGTTAGTGACAAAGATTGGGACCTAATTAACATGGGTTTAAAAAAACACTCTGGGAAGATTGATGTAAATAATTTGTGCAAACTCAGCTCTAAAATTCTAACTTTTATGGCTTTCAAGAGCACAAGTCACGATGCCTTTGAGGCCAACACTGTTCCAGCCCTTGCACTTCTTAAGGAATGGAAACTAACATTTATTGAGTACATACATCCTGCTGTATTTAATTATAGACTTTTTTGCATTGTGTTATTTATCTTTTAATAAACAATTTGGAACATCTCTGAATAACCCAAGAACAAGACAATCCTGAGAAGATGGGAGGACCAAATTGTGTGGAGATGACGGGTTTCTAGTCCTTCCTTCCTTCCTGTCTATGTCTTCTGTCAAATGGAATAATGATACAATCCCTGACACGATCTGTTTTAGTCAAGATAAATGTATCCAAAGAGAATCTCAAATGAAATTACATGGGTGGACAATGAACTCACGTGCAGTTATTAAACTGTCAAATGTGTGGTCAGAAACAAATGGAGGAAGGGAAGAGGCTGGGTGGGCAAAGTGCTTGTCATGCAAGTATGAGGGCCTGAATTTGGGTCCTAAGTACTCACACAGAGTGCTGGGAAGCAGAGACAATATAATCACTGGAACTTACTGGTCAGTCAATCTAATTCTAGCTTCAGTGGGAACTCATCTCATAAAAGAGTACAGAGAGTAATGGAGGAAGTCATCTGATGGATACTAATCTCTGGCCTTCACACACACAGGCAGATGCATCCATACACGTGTGTACATACAGTTGTATACATACACCTAAGACACACACCAAGGAAAGGATGGGAATTAAGAATGTAGATTAGTGTAAGGAAGTAGTTTGACCACATTCTGTTCTTGTAATTCTACTTAGTGAGCATAAAGAGACATCTCTGGTCCTTCCCACTTCTCTGAGTTTCTCCTAGTGTGAGCATCTCCCTATGCTGTCTGTGGCTTATGACAATGTAGCTCATAATCTTCTAAAAAGGCAGCCTATCATTGAAAGCCATCTGGGTCCCTAAGAAGGAAACAGTATCTATTTGAATGTAGAACTAAAATCCACCTGTAAAAGAAGATATATTACTAAAGGAATTGTCAAGGATAATCTCAATCCTATTTCCCAAGCCATCTATGGAGAAGCACTGTTTTTTCAGTGTCATGAACTATTGTGTTTGTAAAAACATTAAGAGCCACCAATAACCCCCGGTGTGGGTGTCCAGGGGTGTCATACAGTTTCCGCACAGCTGCACTTACTTTATTACTGACCAGAAGAAAACAGTGGGAGGATTCACACCAGCCCATGACCCACAGTTGAAAGAGCTATATATTATTTTCTGTGAATGCAAGTCCAAGTCCTCCTTTAAAGTAGGACTCCCAGTGTTGGAAAGATTGCTCAAGTGGTTAAGAGCATCTACATAGTTTAGCTCCCAGGACCCACATCCTACAGCACACAACCGCCTGTAATTCCAGATCCTGGGTATCCAATACCCTCGTCTGATCTCTGGAGATAGCCACACTGAGGTGTATAGGAACATATACATAAGCACATATAGACAACTTGAAATATGAATGTACGACTCCCTCCCTACTTTGTTAAGACTTCCTGCTTGTGTTGTGCTGCTGTTTTTTCTTGCTCTGACAGTCCAGTGGCTCTCTTTAATTGCCTCTTCTCTGAGCTCTAGGACCACAGCCTTGCTCTGGCATTCTCTGCTTGGATGACCTTTGCCCCACAACATCACAGGATCTCTCATCTTTTATTTCCTCCTTCCTGCAGTTCACCCCCTGGGGTCTGTTCTCTCACAGTAGATATGCTGGTTCTGTTGTTCAGAGAGTATATTCTCAGACACATGAACTTATGGCTCCCTCCATTCAATGGAATTTTATGAAAACAACCATTGTCTCGAGACTTCTTTAATGAGGGTATTTGTTGGGAAGATATTATAAGAGGCACAAATGTGGCTTTAGTTGGGTCTACAGTTTGAGGGTACAGGCTATGGTGACAGAGAATGTATGGTGGTAGGAATTTTCAGCCACTAGGATTCCTTGTCTTTCCCCATCTGTGATGGAGGTGGGAGAATAGTAAAGTGGACAGGAAGGGGGACCTATTTCAAGTCTACTCCTGACACTTTCCTTTCAATAACAGGTTCCACCTCCTAAATGTTCCATCAGCTGGGGATCAAGTGTTCAAACACAAGGGTGGATGGGGACACTTCATGCCCAACCCAAGAATTCTTATCAGACCTCTCCTTAGCTTCACAAGGCTCCTCCTTGTTCCCTGAACATGATATTCAGGTCTACATGTGCTTTGATTCATGACAATCAATGCTATTCAAGATATCTTTTCTAGGCTCTGCCTAAGCTTCAGCCTCATGTTATACCTACTGGAAGGAAGCCCTCCAGAGGGACACAAGAACATGCCTTTCTCAGACATGTGTTGTTCTTATAACCACTACACTCCACAGAATACCACATCATAAGACCCTTAAGTCATGGGAAAAGAATATTTCTTATTCTTCCAATTGATATATTGATCTTTTTCTTGCATTAACACCTTCATTGTCTGTCATCATGATAATCTATGGTTAGCCAGTATCCCTGTTAATTACTGAAAAAAAACACACCCATGGAGGAGATTGTAATTTGGGCACCACCATCAGCCTTCTACTTTTATGGATTTTGTAACACATGCTTGTCCCACTGTCCACGGAGATAAGAAATGTGTTGATAATTAGCTTTCAAAACTTCTATGCATACTCTTTTCCTCTCTGGCATTCATATATAGAACATACAATTAAAATATGAAGCATTATAAGTGATTAATTTTATTAATTCCAGTAATTTGACTATAAGATACCTCAGTGTAAAGGCAATAATGTCCATCATAACTAGTGGTACTGAAAATATACCTGGTAAGACACTAACTGGATTATAATTCCAGTATTAAATTGCTATAATTGAAGTTACTGGTTATTTTGTTAGGTGTCTCAGTAGCATTTTTCAAAGATGTATTTTTATTATTTTGTACATGAGTGTGTCTGTATGTGGGTATGTCCAAGTGTCAAGGTGACTGTAGAGGTCAAAGGTGTTTGATACCCTGGAGATGGAGTTCAAGATGGTTGTAAGTCTCTGATGTAGTTGTTGGAAAACAAACTTGGGTCCTCTAGGAAAACAGTGAATGCTCTTAACTGCTGAACCCTCGCTTTGGAACCATGGTAACATTTCCCGTTACTTGGAACTGCATTTTCTTTATAATGCTCTAGGAAATCAAAGAGAAGAAGACAAGTTAAACATTGAGAAAAGGTTGACAATTAGTAAGCCTTGGAGATTAATATGTAGATGATTATCCAACAATCTGGTGGTTCTGTGTTTATATGAAAAGTCCTACAATAAACAGTCACATCTCTTAATTCTTCAATACTTGAAATACATAAAGTCAGCCAAACTTTTTTGACTTGGTAATCACAATTCTAAATTCTAAGATCAAATGGGCAATATAATAATTGTATTGAACTGGAAGAGATTTTCGCTTTCATTTGTCTTTTTTAAAAAGGGGAATTGAAAGCATTTATTATTTTGAAATCATAATGCACAACTCCAGATACAAGTTGAGCATACTTTGAAATTCGCACTTCAGCCTCCTAGAACATACTGGATTTACAGCAAGACAAATAGCAAAGAAGAGTGGGGAGTGGAAGAAGAGGGAGAGGGGAGAGGAGAGAGGGAGAGAAATATGAATTGAGGCAGAAATGGAGAAGAGGAGAGAATTAAAGAAAGAAAGAGGAGAAGAAGAGAGAAAGGGAAGGTAGAAAGGGGGAGGGGGGAGATAGGGAAGAAATACAAGGAGGGAACCTTTGTTAAGAAAGGTGTTTTTCTACTTGTAGGGCTATGCTATCCAGGTTGGGTCATATAAATCTGTCAAATCATTTGAACTAGGACTTCTCTCCTGTCCCTAGGTTAAGGGAGTATCCCTCCATGGGGGATGTGTCCACAAGGTCCTTTTGTGCACCAGGACTAGATCCTGTTTCTACTGTCTGAGGTCCCCCAGGCTGCTCAGTCCTTCTAGCTGAGACCCATATTCAGGGAGTCTGAGTCAGGCCCTTGCTGAGTTCCTGCCATCAGTCTGGGGGACCCAAGCTCCTCCTTGTTCAGGTCAGCTGTCTGTGAGTTTCTGCAACCTGGTCTGATGGGAGGGGAGGGTGGCCACAGAAAATGAAAAGCTGTGGATTCCTTCCAGATTAATGTGGTTTGATCGAGCAAGACCCCCTGAACCAACATCAATGGGAAAATGCAGCCTTGCAGACCACTACAGCCAGGATTTCTGCATCTTCTTAGGATTCCCCCATGACAGCGCCCCCTACCAGCAGGAAGCAGTTTGGAAAGAATGATGCCCAAATTCCCAAACATTGTTTATAAATATTTGTTTTCATTAAAAAGGGCATGTATGATTATGTCCAGCATAAAATAAATAATTTTTTTTTAAAAAGGTGTTTTTCTTGTTTGCTTGATTGAATTTTCCCCTCTATAGACTCATGCCACAGGACTATGAGGAGTTGCAAAGTGGAACACATGCCAGGGCACTGACACTCCTGCCCAGATACTCTGTTTTAATCCTTCTCTTTAACCATAATAGAGATGCAATGGCACCCTTTTGCTCACTAACTAATACAAATGAAAATTGCTTCAGGCACAAGGCATCCTAGCTAAACAGAAATACAATTAACTGATATTTCTTACCTTAAGAGGCAATTATCATTTTCCTATCATTTTAAAATTCAGTTATCATTGATATAAAGAGCAGAAATGAGTATTTCAATTAATAAATCAGTTAATCAAATTAATGAATTAGACTTTATTATTTTAGTAATCAAATATACTAAGATTAAACAAAATATTAACACATGAGAATATGGCAAAACAAACAAATGGGAGGAAAAGAGTCCAAGAAAAGGCACAAGAAACAGACACATTTGTTGGCACATTCAGGAATTCCATTAAAACATTAAAGTGGAAGGTAATATATATATGCAAAGGACCTGTAGGGTAAAATAAGAGAAGATATATATATATATATATATATATATATATATATAGTATAATAAGATAAAACTAAAAAGAAAGTGTCCTTATATGACATTATGAGGTGTCCTTATGTGACAAAGAACCTAAAAAGGGTTAGGGTTAGGGATAGGGTTAGGGTTAGGGTTAGGGTTAGGGTTAGGGTTAGGGTTAGGGTTAGGGTTACACATCTGAGCATACTATGCCAAGACTCCTCCAGTTATTATCAGCAAACAGGGAACTCAAAGTCTTCAGGCATGATTTCCTTCTGTGTTAGCACTAGGAGCATCTGCACACCACCTTTCAGAAGGAAGGACTCCACACAGAGAGATAGCTCAGATAACCCAAGTAAGCAAGTGTGTCTATCTGCAAAATATTCTGAGAACTAATACTCGCCTGAGTCTACAGAGAACAGAATGCTACCAAAGTGGACTTTATAGGGTCTATACAGGGTGGGGCATGCCTCTGGGTGTTTGTACCTATTGAGGTTCACTATATTGCTGAGTATATGGTCAATTTTTGAGAAGGTTCCATGTGGTGCTGAGAAGAAGGTATATTTGGGTGGAATGTTCTATAAATGTCTATCAAACCTAATTGGGTCATAACTTCTGTTAGTCCTTTGTTTCTTTGTTAAGCTTCTGTCTGGTGGACTTGTGTAGTGTTGAGAGTGGGGTGTTGAAATCTCCCACTATATGTGTGTGAGGTTTTAAGTGAGATTTGAGTTTTAGTAAGATTTATTTTATGAATGTGGGTGCCTTTGTATTTGTTGCATAGATGTTCAGAATTGAGACTTCATCTTGATGGATTTCTCTTGTAATGAGTAAAAAGTGACCTTCACCATCTCTTTTCATTGCTTTTAGTTTAAAGTCTAATTTGTTAGATATAAGTATTGCTACACCCGCTTGTTTCTTGGGTCCATTTGATTGGAAAATCTTTTCCCAACCCTTAACTCTGAGGTGACATCTTTGAAGTTGAGGTGTGTTTCTTGTATGCAACAAAAGGATGAATTCTGTCTTCATATTCATTCTTTTATCCTGTGTCTTTTTATAGGCAAGTTAGGACCATTAATATTGAGGGATATTAATGACCATTGATTGTTAATTCTTGCTTGTTTTGGATTTGTTGTTGGTAGTGGTGTTGTGTATGGATTCCCCCCCCTCTTTTGTATGTTCGTAAATTGGGATTATGTATTGCCTATGTTTTTGTGGAGATAGTTAATTTGCTTGGTTTAGAGTTTTTCTTCTAGAACTCTTTGTAGAGCTGGATTAGTTAATAAGTATTGTTTAAATCTGATTTTGTCATGGAATATCTTGGTTTCTCTATATATAGTGATTGATAGCTTTACTGGGTATAGTAGTCTTGGCTGGCATCTGGGATATTTTAGTGTTGGCAGAGTATCTATCCAGGACCTTCTGAACTTCAGAGTTTCCATGGAGAAGTCAAGTGTAATTCTGATAGGTTTGCCTTTATATTTTACTTGACCTTTTTCCTTTGCTGCTCTTAATATTTTTCCTTTATTCTGTATGTTAGGCACTTTAATTATTATGTGGAAAAGGGACTTTCTTTTGTGGTCCACTCTATTTGGTGTTCTGTAAACTTCTGGTACTTTCATTGCCATGTCTTCCTTTAGGTTGGGAAAGTTTTCTTCTGTGATTTTGTTGATTACATTTTCTGCACCTTTGGGTTGGGTTTCTTCACCTTCTTCTGTAACTATTATTCTTATGTTTATATGGTGTCCCATATTTCCTGGATATATTGTATCAGGGATATGTTGAACTTAAGATTTTCTTTGGTTGATGAATCTATTTCTCCTAGTGTATCTTCAATGCCTAAGATTCCCTCTTCCATCTCTTGTATTCAGTTGGTTATGCTTGCATCTGTAGTTCCTGATTGTTTGCCTAACTTTTCTGTTTCCAGCATTCCCTCAGACTGTGGTTTTTTTGTTGTTGTTTCTATTTCAGGCATTAAGCCTTGCACTGTTTGAATTGTTTCTTGTAATTTTGGGGTTGTCTTTTCCTCCATTTCTTGAATTTTTTCTTCCATTCCTTTAAGGGATTTTCTCATTACCTCTTTGAGGGTCTCTATCACAGTCATAAAGTTGTTTTTAGGGTCATTCTCTTCTGCTTCATCTGTGTTGGGATGTTCAGGTCTTCCTGATGTGGAGTCCCTAGACTCTAGTGGTGTCATATTGATTTTTCTGTTGTTTACTGAGTTCTTATACTGTCATCTACCCATCTTTTCATCCAGTGCATACTGGTAGGGTCTCTTCCTCTTCTGGTGGGTAGGGGACCAAGGTTCTCTTCTGGTGGGTGCAAACAGTCCAATACTCCAATGGCTCTCCAGTGGGTGGTGCTGGGGCTCCTCCCGTGGTTGGAGACTGACCAGGACACTGGCCATCTCCAGATGAGCAGGTCTGCTAGGGCAGGCTCCCCCTGCACACCATCCTCAGTTCTTAGTTCTCAGGGCACTCCAAGCAGGTCACCAGAAGGCAGGCAGGAAACAGGTCCACACTTGCCCCGTCCTATGGTTGGAGGTGGGACTAGGATGCTGGCAGCCTCTGGGTGGACTGATCTGTTAGGATGGGCTCCCTTGCACAAAATCCTCAGTCCTCAGGATGCCATGAGCAAGGATTGCCTGGTAACACTTCTTTTAAAGGACATTATGAAGATCATGAACCTCTGAACCCATAGCAGTTGTCCTCAAAAAACATCCTGAACAAGCCAATGCCCCCTTCCCATCAAGATTAGCTTTGTGGATGATGGTATAGTAGGACCTGAGCTACAGACTCACTTGGAACTGGGAAAGCAAGTGTCATTCAAGGTAGTCACCAATCTAAAGGATCTGAGATGCCTCACCTTACTCTGACATTGTCTCATTATAGCCCACGAGGATGAGAAATCAGTTTCTACACCTACAGATAATTAACAATTAATTTTCATAGTTATTCAGTTTAGGCCTGTTCCTCCAAAACATAAGATTGAGCCATTAGAACATCCCCAGTCCAATTATCTTAATTATATTCTCACTTTCTGAAAGCCACAGTCAAGGGTTCATATTTCTAAACACCATGGTTGGGAAGCCACTCAAAACCAGAAGTGGGTAGCAGGATTTCCTGGTATGAGAGCTGACTATTCCTTTCAGTTTTTAATTATTTGAGGCAGCTATTTCTCCTATTTCCTTTCCTTCTCTTTCTTGTTTATTACACATGCCATAAGTTATGTATTATATATGTATATAATGTATTTATATATTATATGTATGATACATGTATATATAAATCTTACATGGTTTAGTATATGTGTATAATAAATACATAAATATAAATCACTTATGGTACATACCACATCACTACAATCAGAGTGAGATATCCTCAATTGATAAGTGACTTTACTAAAGAGTTTCTTTCTTCTGTAAAATACACAAGTTCTGCAAAAGGCAGATTGTCCATTATGGAGGAGGGGCAAAGAACCATGTGGCAGAATGTAGATGGATATAAACAGGTTATTTTAACTTTTAAAGAGCTAATTGGGAACAAGCCTATGCTAAGCTAAGGCCAACCTTTCATAATTAACAAGAAGCCCTGATGCCATTTATTTGGGAGAGCGGTCTAAAGAAATTCTGACTGCAAGCCATCTTTTAGAAGTGTAAAATTTAAAGTTTGGTTCTTTGGTCAGGCTGAATCATAGTTCAGTTGCTCAATAACCGTGCATAGACCATGGCTGTTGAACGGACAAAGAATATTTCCATAGTTCTGGAAAGTTCTTTGGGCAGTTCTCTCCCAAGCAATGAGCTCTGGGGACGATGGGAGTGTTGACCACGCCTAAGGGTGGAGCTACTCCTGGGATACATTGCTGGCTTGAAGTCCAGACATCATCACCCAGTGAGTCCACCATACTCTGTGCCAACAGCTTGTCATTTGACACCCTGATTTGCTTTTCAAAAAATTAAAATTTAATCCAAAGCTATGATGAGTACAGGTAGGAGGAGATAGTATTGTGAAAGGGATGTCTCACTTTAAATTCTTAGTTTATTTTCTCAAAAATCTTAATTACATTTTTAATAATTTTTATGAATTCCTTGAGAATTTCATGCAAAGTACTCTTTTAGTTATATTTATCCCTAATTCCTTCCCTCGACTTTTCCCAGGTTCGCCTCTGCCTGCCTGCACCCCACAACTTTGTATTCTCTATTAAAAAAAAAAATCAACTTTCGTTTCTGCTATCTATATACTCTTGGGTGTGAGACCAGCCACTGAAATGATGCCCTACCAAAAACCACTTTCTTAAAAACAGACTCTCCCTCCCCCAGAAGCCAACTGTCCACAGCGCCTCAATTACAGCAGTGAGCTCATAAACTCCTTCTGATTCCATGACAAAATGCTGACTGGCTTGATCTTGCAGGCCTTGTGCAGGTAACAATAGCTGCTGTGAGTCCCCACGTGCAGAAGTCCAGACATGCACACTAGACACTGTTTTTCCCCATCTCCCTCTGACCTCTGACTACCGTAATCTTTCTCCCCACTTTTCTGTAATGGTCCCAGAGGCTTGGGAAGGTTGCTCAATTAATATTGTAATTTGGTAAAATGTCCGTAACATAAAAGTGACCATTTCCAACATTTAATCTACTGGCATGTATAGATCCACAAAGCTATAGAATATTATCACTAGCCCCTTCAAGAACTTCCATCACCCACTTATCACAAACTCTGTGCTCACTGAGCTGTCATTACCCACTCCCTCTCCTTGGCCCCTGGTGGCCCTTAGTTTCTTTCTTAGCTCTATGCATCTACCATGTCTAGACAGTTCACATAGTGGAATCATTCAAGAGTTACACTTTTAGACCCACCTTCTTCACTTAGCTGCATCAATGCTCAAGTGTGTCTCATAACCTGCTGTGTACAAATATCATATTTTGTTTAAAGAAAGGAGCCATTTAAAAATAACTAAGGGAGGGTGGCATTTTCTTTTGCTAGATTGAATTTTCTGCCTTTCCATTAATCTTCTCACTGTAAAGAAGTGGGATTTGAGGTGCTCACTTGGCACAGTGTTCTTCTTGAAAGTACAAAGCTCTGAATTCAATCCTCAGAATCCAACATGTACAAAAAGTTGGGTATGATGATGTGTTCATAAAATCCCAGTTCTTGGAGGTGAGGCAGAGAGACATACTGGCCAGTCATCCTTAGTAGTGAGAGACCCTGACTCAAAAATAAGTAAATGAATGAATAACTAATAAGGAATCGAAAATAAGTGGATAAAAGCTGAATAACAACAACTGAGAGTGATCTCTGGTATCTGCAAACTGACATACACACACATACATAACCCCACATACAAGGTGGGGTTATCTTTCTATTTCCTGCCTTACATCCAGAAGAATTAAAATTCTTTCTCAGGATGTTATATTTTGGTAAGCAACATCACTCTATGGGGCCTGGCAAAAATAAAGTGTGTGAAGCTGGGCCAAGGTTCACTATCACTGTGATAGATATTCCTTTGGAATACCAATTTCTTGAAGGCACCTGTAGGCAGCCCTTCACACTGCCATGTGGACAGCATGCTCCAGCCAGATGGACTGGACACTGGCAGAGACTACGGATCTGGTGGCCATGCTGCACACTCAAGCAGTTGGAAAGTGCACCGTGCATTGAAGACATCTCCCTGTGTCATTCTCCTACTAATTTCTCTGACTTAGGGTTTGGAGTGACAACTGTCAGTTTTCTCACACCAAATGACAGTGCTCAAAAATTTAAAAGTGACTCTTCCTTCCATTTTTGCTTCTTCTGGGGGTAACCATGCTGATTCTCCCCATTCATTTTACATCTTTGTTTCTAGGTCAGTTCTTAAAATATATCCCTTTCTGGGTGTGGTTTAACTTGCTCAAGACCCTCATCAAATGTGTAACCTAAAGCTGTATAAAATACATCAATGTGGTCTGCCATGAGACATCATTTTAATGTTGCCAGTTAGGTAGGAAAACAAAGAGACACATCATCTAATCCTTTCTACAGAGAAAGGTTGTAAAGGTATAAATACATCTGCTTTCACATGCGCACACACACCTGATTTCTGACCAGACACTTTGTATTATGGTAGCACTGGGAAGGGTTTGGTTGCACACTCTCCAGTCTTTAACATCTCTGAAGAACACAGTGTTCTATTAGGTCAGCCCCCAAAGATCATAGTAGTGACATGATTCTCTTTCTCAGCTGTCAGGCTGGACATGCTCATCATTGGTGGCTATGCCTTTGGCAGTTTCCCAGATGAACCAAAGTCTTTTAGCCAAAGAAACATAAAGATTCCTTCCAAGACTGACTTTGAACATTGAACCTACACACAAAGTTTAGGACATGGGTCTGCCTTAGATATATTGCAAATAGATTTTAATATTCAACTTATTAATCCATCAAACATTGTTTCCATCTTCATCTACCCCCCCTCGTTTCTTCTAACACTGCAAGCACACTGGGAAGGTGCATAAGGAATATTTAGGAGGCTCATAAACACACACTAGGGACGGAAGACAGACAGCTGAGAAGAAACCTTTCTTCATTTGCAGGGAGGACTGGGGTAACATGGACTGTCCACAGACTGGCCAAGATGCTGTGTGTTTGTTTGGTTTTGTGGGAAGAAGAGAACCATCAAAGCCTCTTCAGTAATGCCTTCTCCCATCTAATAATCTGGGGAATAGAACCCTGTGTTCCAAAGGCAGATGTGATTATGACACATGGCCCACAATGTTTTGCTTTGTGATGATTTGGCCTGAAATTGGTTTTTTTTCTGGGAGGGGAAAGAAGAAATAGGGCTGAGGACTATGAAATTAATGAGAGTTAAACAGCCATGCATTTGTGGTCCTGTGTCTCCCTCCACGATTTTATTACTGGCTTAGGTAGAATATCATTTGGAATTTATCAACAAAACTCTCTCAAGCCTTTTTGTAGACCATTTTCAAATGAAGGAATAGAATCCAAGACTCATGAGCTTGTTTTTCATTAACTTAACAGAGAGAATATACTCTCAGAATGAGAAATTGGATCCAGGATGTGGGTTCACTAAGTTCTCATAACAGAATGTTTTGGTGGGGGGGGGTGCTACAGTTAGTTCATATATGATTGTTTTATAGCATTCAAAATATGTCTCAGTTTCTTATAAGATGACTTTTGGTTTCATTTACTGGGTGATTCTTATAACTTTATGACAATAACGATATGAAGTCTTTAAAACGTTCCTTGTCCCCAACCTTCAATATGTGCTGCCAAGTCATTCAATTTCTAGATAACACTAATGCTGAATATTTAGAAATGGGCACAGCTGGATTGCAAAGAGCAAAAGAAAGCAGGAAGTACCACACTGGAAAACTGGGAGTATGTCAACATCAACAGGGTGAGTTAAAGAGTGCCACAGTTAAGATTTGGAATTGATTTGTCTAACATCAGGCCTACATGACCCCCATCTCATCTAGAACATACACTCTTCCCATTAGATACTGGGTTTTCGGTCTGTACTATTACAGGGTGACCCCAAGCCTTCTACAATTGATGACCTAGCTGTGTTCAGCAAAGGGTTCCACTTCAAGCTGATGGTGAGAATAAGAGAGAATTCTAGGCAAGTGAAACATACCTAGGACTAACTTTGCAACAGGAGGCATGTGAGCTACTCTGTATAGAAATGAGATGTTTTATAAGTAATAATTGTGTTAGGTGACCATTCCTCTAGTTATGACACGTAAGAGCCTGAAACATCAAATGCCCCCATTATTTGTCACCTCACTCTGACAAATTTACCTAATAAAAATAATCTGAGGGTGGAAAGTTGTGTTTTGCTCATGGTTTCAGAGCATTCTATTCATGGTTGCTTGCTTTCCCTCTAGCCCTGGGTCATGTGCCGTGGACATGTGCCGGTAGTGATAGAAATGTTTCACCTTGTGGTGGACAGAAGGCAGGAAACAGAGAGGGAGCAAACTGGGGAGAAGAGCTGGCTTTCAGAGCCACGCCTTCAAGTGACCTATTTCATTGAACTAGGACTCATCTCCTAAAATTCTCGGAACCTTCCAGAAACAGCATCAAGAGTTGAGAAACAAACATTCAACACATGAGCCCTTAGGGAGGAGCATGTTCCATATCCAAATGGTGACACAGTTGATCATGAATCAGAAGTTCCCTTTGCCTCTGGGTATCCACTTACATTCACAAATAAATAGGGGCATGTTCTTGGGTATCACAAAGCTTCATGAATGATCACCTAAGAAAATTATTATTTATAATACATCATCATTTTTATATGCCAGTATCCAGTACTGGACTAGACTGGATCTTAGTTCTAGAGGAACAAAGCATGACCACTAGATGGCACTGGAGTCTGGGTTCATCTTTCCATTTCCAGAACAATCTCCAGCAAAACAACTGTAAGGCCATCATAAATGTTAGAGTCTGTTGCTTATTTATCTGACTTGGTACAAAGCATTGTGATTATTTTTTTTTTAATCCCAGCATTTCCTTTCAATAAATGAATGCAGGGCCAGCTCTGAACCTGAAGCCAACTCCTGACAAGTATATTTTAATATCACTTAAAGAATTCCCTATAAAACATCTGTTTCCACAAATGAAACAATAATTGTAATGTATGTCTTTAAAAAATGAGATGCGGCATGCGTCTAACAAAACAGCAATTCAGTTACTAAATTTCTGTGTTTCATTTGAATTTCAGTTACAGCCTGGGAAGTCACCCAATAAATATGTGTTAAGTCTGCCAGTGTTCCCAAGGCCCACAAGGACGCTAAGAGGCAATGACACACCATGCCTGGATTTGACAATAAACAGATGAATAGGCGTGATAGTTTTATATGCCATGAAGAAAGTCAATGAGTAACGTGAAGAGAATAAATAGAACCGCATTTGAGGGTCTAGATAGGTGGCTCAGTGAATAAGGACACTTGCTTCTTCTGAAGACCTGAGTTCAGACCTCATGCCCATGTGAGAATCCTAACATGGCCATATGTGAATCTAATACCTCAGTACTGTAAGAGCCAGAGGCAAGAGGATTGCTCAGGTTTTCTGGGTTCAATGGGCTTGGAACCAGCTCAGCTCCAGGTTCAGTAAGAGGTTCTGTCTCAAAAGATTAATATCAAAGTGATAGAGTGGATAAGCAATGTCTTCCTCTTGCTTCCGCCTATGCTCTTACAGGCACCTACACCTGCACACTCATGTGTACCTCCACTGCATATAGTATGCATACATACAAGCATGCATACATACATACACACAAATAAGTATATAGATAAATAAAATTTCAGAAGGTAGTCAAATGTCTTCCTGGCAAAGGCAGCATTTGAGCTGTGACTAGAAATACAAGATGGAATTAGCTATAGGAAAGTGTAGAATACCCCTTTGTAGTGTGTAAATATATGTCTAGTTCACTGTGATTAGTTTAATAAAGAAGCTGACTAGCCAATAGCTGGATAGGATAAGATTAGGTGGGACAACGAGATTTAGGACACTGGGATAAGAAGGGTAGTCAAACACGTAGAGGAAACAGGAGGTACAAGATGAAAGAGAGGTAATACCAGGTGACAGAATGTAGATGAATAGAAATGGGTTAATTTAAGTTGTAAGTGTAAGAAGCCTCAACTATTATAGGATGAGCATTTATAATTAATATTAAGTCTCCATGTTGGTTATTTGGGAGTGGATATTGGAACACAGAGGAAGTCTGCTTACATATATCTTTCTAACATAAGGCCAGAATGTACACAAAAGACATAACAAAGCTTAAAAGAAAGATTCTAAGCACACAAAAATGGAGCCAAACACAGCTTCCTGATTGCTGCCTTCTCTTGGCTAGGCTAAATACTAAAGAAAAATAAAGGCCTGGCTTCTTTAAGAGGAGGCTTCTTTGACTCAGTGACAGCTACTATCTAACACAACTCTTTTAAGAGGCCCTGCTACCAGACACTTAAATGGGGTTCATGAATAGCAGGCGCCATGCTACTTGGTGGCAATGGACCCAACAACTACCCAGAGCTGCAGCAATGAATGTGGCTCCCACCCGTACTTCTGCCATAAAGCTAATCTCTCACAGAACTAAGGTATCAAGAAGCCAGCAGCCAATGCCATGCACTGAGCTGAGCCATAGGCAGCAACTAATAGAGCAATTTAAGATTCATCTCATGCAATTGAAAAACAATATAGATACTCAGTTAAGATAGATCCAGATTGGGGGGGCTCTAAATGGGTTACAATGTATTTTTTAAAAATGTACAAAGGCTTGGGAGAGAAAATAAAAAGGGTACAGTCATAAAAAACAGATATATAGTTTTAAAACGATATGTCATTTAAAAAGGAGTAAACTAATATAAAAGAAAAAAGCCATGTAAAGATGGTAAATACACAGAGAGTCAGGATCCTGTTTGTTATTGTATTGTCTTTAAATTTTTGGATGCTAAGAGACACTCAATTATGGCAGCTGCTAGATTAAACAAGTCTGTATATTTTAAAAATATCTTGACTTCAAAATGGAAGTCAAAAGGTGTGTTGCTTTGGGGGAGAGGTTATGTTTTTATTTCCACAGGAAATAAAAGGCTGTGGATTCATTCCAGGTTAGAGATGGTCAGGCTTGATTGAGGAAGACTCCCCTTCCTCTGCAAATTCTGACTACAGACATAAAGAAATAAACTTAAAAAAAACTACAAAACATGTAATGTGTATTTTGCCTACTCAAACACAAAACAAAAAAATATCTTTAACTGACTTGTGCACACCACATATTCCATTTTTATTATGTATGTTGCCTTTAAAAGTTTATGTATTTTCAGAACAAGGTAACCAAACACTAAGGAAAATGGATGGCCCAGGTGAGCCAGCATCTCAGAATGCCTCTGTTACAGTCTCCTCAGAATTCTGTCTCCAAAACAACCTTAAGGCTAAGATGATCCAGCCCACAAAACTACTCCATCCAAGACCTAACAATTATCCTGATATTCTCAAGGGTCCCTCAAAATACTAGTTCCCACAAACAGCAGGAAGTAGTCTAGAGAATGATGCCCATATTCCCAAAAGGTAAGTTATTAATGTTTATTATCATTTAAGGAGAGGTTACAAATTGCTATTGGTCATAGTCAGAGAAAAGAACTAAACAAAAGAGTTAAATTCAAAAGTCTCTTTCTAAAGGAGAAAATGGAGAGATGATGTAGGAATGATAGGGGGAGGGGGTAGATTATTGAATCTAATTTAATCTAAAAAAAATAGCCATTAATCTCAAAATATTTTACATTGTGTGGATTTTGGTTTATTGATACAAATTTAAAGTTAAATTTGTTATATTGTATGTGTGTTTCTACTCTGGTTTGGGGTATTGTGTTTATGCAGCTCATTCAAAAATGTAATGTATAATTATGAAAAACAGATTACTAATTATCTATATGAGTCAATCTTATAGTCATGTTAGGTATATTTTCAAGGTCATAAACAGATGTATCTAGATGATATAAACTCCTCAAAGACCTACAGAATATGGCATGTAAAATGTTTTAATAACATAAGGCTTTTCTTGACATTGAGAAGTGTTTGCTCCCAACAGTACTAATTTACTGAATTACTAATTTACTTCAAAGAAGATGATGGACATTGAAGCAACTCCATATAGAGTTTTCCTTCTTAATGGCAAAAGCTAAGCATTTGGGAAAAGAAACTGTCCTGCCTCAGTTGCTAACAGTATACTGTCCAAACTGGACCAGCAGAAGGCAAAAGGAAGTGAGTGACTGCTAAACTTTGCCAAGACAAGGTAGGATAGTCCTTCAAAATTCCCTGCTTCTCAAAAATGTCTGTCAGATATACTAGGCCTGTAAGCCAAAGATGGATACCCCAATGTTACAGAAGAACTTTGGGTGATTGTTTAGGCAGCCAGATGTCTCATCATCGGGTAACATTTTACCCTTTTGGGGTCTTTAATGGAGTTAAAGGCTAGATAATTAGATTTAAAATGTTCCTTAGTTTTTATAAAAAGGTAAATTAGGTAAAAGATAAATATTTTCTCTAAATTTGCCAAATATTAGAGAAATTTTTCTAAATATTTGCCAAATACAAATGGGCTGGATATTATAACTGTAATTCTTACTTAATAACTGTTTGCTTATATATAATTTTCCTGTATTAGAGTTAAAACCTCCCTTTTTAACTGACAAAAAGGGGGAAATGTGGAATAATCCTTTGTACTGTGTAAATATATGTCATTGTGACAGGATAATTTTAGGTGGGAGAACCACACTAAGGACACTAAGAAGGACAGAGTCAGAGGAGTCACCAGCCAGACACGGAGAAGAAAGGGAATATACAAGATAAAAGTGAGGTAATGCCATGTGGCAGAACATACATTAATAGAAATAGGTTGATTTTAATTGTAAAAAATAGTAGTAAGCCTAAACTATCAACCAAGCATTTATAATTAATACTAAGTCTCTGTGTTGGTTATTTGGGAGCGGCTGTTGGAATACAGAGAAACTCCGGTTACAACAAAGCCAGAATGATGAATTGCACCAGGCTTTCTCTTTTGGGTTACCACAAGCTCCCAAATCATGACACAGAGACTTATTATTAGTTATGAATGCTCAGCCTAGCTTAGGCACATTCTGGCTAGCTCTTACAACTTAATCTGTTTCTCTTTTTCTACCTTTTACCTCAGGTCTTACTAACTTTCTTACTTCTGTAGATCTTACTTTCACTGTTTTTATGTCTGTCCGGCTGGCTGGCATCTGCCTGGCTTCTTGGCCCAGGAGTGGCAAGAAGGTAATCTTGAGCCTAGATTCCTCCTATTTGTTTTCTGTGCCTGCAAGCTCTGCCTATCGTTTCTCTGCCTAGCTACTGGCCATGCAGCTCTTTATTAGACAAATCAGGTGCCTTAGACAGGAACGGTGGGTGAAGCAGATGCAACGTATCTTTACATAATTAAACAAATGCAGCATAAACAAATGTAACAGACCTTTGCCTAGTTAAAATAATATTCCACAATAATGGAGGACAGATGTGGAGGGTGGGGGAGGACGTTAAGGTGGGCAGGCCCTGTTATGGAATGACTTGGCTTCTGTAGTTCATCTTGGTATGTAAGCCACTGGGAGATGTGAAGCAATCAGCAAGTCAAGACTTGTGGAGGCTGGAAGGACAGTTCAGGGATAGAGGAACTGCCGAAAATGTGCAAGCTCTAGGGACCAAATATCACTCTCCCTTTTGGTGGGGGAACAGATTTTATGACATCTAGTAACACTAGCAAGAGCCTGATAAATACATAATACACATGTACTAGCCCCAGCAAGGGACTTATTCACTGAGAGTCCTTCTTTATATGCTTGCACTTACGGGGTTGCTCTCAGTCTTGAGACAGTGTTTCTCATACTTGAGGGCCACCAGAAGGATTCGAAGCATGACCAGTTGCATCTCTTCATCATTCCAGACTCCTCTCCCAGTTTTGATTCAGGAGATTTGGGGTAGTACCCAAGAATCTGCATTCCCACCATGTTCCCAGATGCTGTTACCCATGCTTGGAGAGTCAGTACTCTGAGTGGCTGGGTGTAGAAGTCTAAGGCTGCCAAAACCAAAATCATCTGAGGAGTCTTACTTCAGTTTCAGTCTGACCATTATGATCTAGATTCTAGAGACTACATTCTGTTACTAAGAGAGCAAAGATGAGAAAGCTGCTCCACTCCTGCCCATGGGAAAGGCCCATCTCTTCCTTCTGAATATTATCCTACTTTTGCAGACAATAATTGGGTCCATTTCTGTAATAAACAAACATTGGCTTAGAATGAACCAAAGAGGTGTTTCAGACAGCAATCAGGCTACCCACAGTCTCTGCCTGACAGTCAAAGAAAATGTCACCAAAAGCAATGAAACAAGACTTCTCTTGGGAGTGCCTCTGAGGGATTAGCATGTTAGACACTTCTGGAAATCTTTCCTGTTCCCTTCCCGTCCTAGGAATCACCTGAACCTGTCCTCTGCCATTGTGCAAGGTTCTAGCATCCTTTAGTAAGCACTTTCTGACTTTGATCTGCACTACGTGCTGACCTCTACTAAAAATTGATTTTCTCAGGTTCTCTCTGCTCTCAACATGGCACCCTACTTTGACTAGGTCTTCAGTGTGGTAAGGTTCATCACCTCACTCAGGATCTCCCAAATTTCCTTCAGAGCTATAATAACTTGGGCATTTATTTACAGAGAAAGATTCCTGGATCCCACTGCTTGACCTACTGAGTTAAAAATCTTTGAAAGAAAGCACATGGTAATCAGTATTTTTAACAAATAGCCAGATAATATTTACAAGGCAAGTGCAGAAAAGCCTTTGATTTTTGGCCTCCTTTTTACTATTGAGTATCAACATCATCATTGTTTCCCTCAAAGATCTCCCTGACTCCCCTAAAGTAACTTGGCTCCCCTTAGTATCTGTTGCATGCTGTGTTTGCGATATTTTGGACTGCTTTTCCATCTTCATTAAAGAGATGTTCACTGAGAGTGTGTTTATGTAAGACAAAATTATGGCATCACCCTGAGTATCTTTTCCTGCCTCTGGCACATAGTAGATGCTCATTAAACGTATCTGGAATAACACATGGTTCTTCCATTCTCCGTCATCTGAGAGAAATTAAATGGCACCTCTACACCAATGAGCAGGGTTCATGTGGCCAAGAACATTTGTCTGAGTATACAACTGGAATACATGGCCTTGTATATGTCCTATGCTGGCCTTGCATTCATTCTAAGAGAAGTGGGGCAGGTGAGAAGGGAAGTATTGTCCTGGCATGTTTGATGGAAACATACTCAGGTTTGACATGATCAGGAAAAGAACCGCTTTCCCAAAGGAAGAACATGCGTGTTGTCACATCTGACAATGGCCACAGAGTCCTTGCCTCATGCAGTGCCTCACCAGCATGCTCCCACCACACTCTGAACGGTCTCCGTTTCCACAGTAGCAGTCTCTCATTGAACTGAACTCTTTTACCACCCAGTCTCCAGAGGGCAAATACTAGAGTTGGAATTTCACACCACAGGTCAAGGCGGTGGCAGCAGAGGCGGGCTGAAAATGGAGAGGCTTCTAGCCCAAAGAGCACCGTATGCCTCGATCCATTTCCAAACCAAATGAGAAGGGGCTAAATGAGGAGTCTGTCTCGACTTTGACTTCCTTATTCTTAAGGATCAGACACTTTGACTTCATTTTTATATCCGTGTCAGGCTGCTCCTTGGCCAAATGCTTGCCCTTTCTGGTGCTTGCGCCTTGGTGTGCATAGGGTGAGGGGTAAGGGATAGAGGGTGGGGAGTCGGGGCCGGGGATTCTCACCAGACCGTTGACTAAAATCTAGAAGTCTGAATCAGGCAGAGGCCTGATCACCATTCAATGTCTATTTATTGCTTTCCATCCTTGGTGCCAGACTCTGCCTATGAGTAAGCCAAACGAAGGACGAGTATTGCCAGACAAAATAAATGAGAAAGAATTTCTGGAGAGATGAGGTGACTCAGCTAAAATCCAAGCCTGTGCCCGGGGAGACGTAATTCTCAGGCACCAACCCCCAGGACAGGAGGCTTGGCTGTATTCAGGTTGTTCCGGGCATTGTTGGCTTGGTGGAAGGTATTTAAGATCAGCCGGCAGCATAATTTTAAAAATCTTTTCAGCCCTACTTTAAACAAATTCTTACTGAAAGCATGGTGGCTTTCAGCGGCTGCTAGAGAATTACTAAGATGGCTGCACAGGTGGCTCTTGGAACCCTTCAGCCTTGGGCCAATGGTTCTGGTTGAAGGCGCTAAATCCAGTTTGAAGACCATTAATCTACTTTCCTCTCTAAGTTACAGTGGAGAAGTTCCCTGATCGTGGGGTAATTCATCAAGGGAAGAAGCAAGCAAGATGTCATTTCCAGTCCACAGCCTCTGGTCTGCATAGGTCTGCTAAGTCAGCCAGCCTGGGGTGGAAAATAGTTTTCTTTCTTTCTTTCTTTCTTTCTTTCTTTCTTTCTTTCTTTCTTTCTCTCTCTCTCTCTCTCTCTCTCTCTCTCTCTCTCTCTCCCTTTCTTTCTTTCTCTCTCTCTTTCTTTCTTTCTTTCTTGTTTTCTTTTTAAACTATACTACATATGCAGATTTTTTTTCTTGTCATTGTTCCCTAAATAATACAGTTTAACAACTATTTAGGAAGTACTCCCATTATTTGTCATCTCGGGGTGATTTAAAATACAGTATAGAAGGGCTGGAACAAAGGCTGAGTGGCTGCCTAAGAGTGTTTGCTGCCCTTTCAGAGGATACAAGTTCCATTCCTAGAACCCGTGCCACATGGCTCACAAACACCTGTAACTCTAGTTCCAGGGAATCCACGACCCTCTTTTGGACTCTGCCGGTACCTGCGTACATATTGTACATGTGAACACACACACATTAAAAAATACATACTTGTAGTACAAGGGAGAATTGTTCAGGTTATACACATAACCGCATCCCATTTGTACAGATTTAGAATCTCTGCTCACCCAGAAAGCAAGGAAGAGACCTGTAAAATTGCACCACTGCGCCCTCTAGTGGTTACATTCGGTTAATTGTCTACTGTAAATGTAAAATAAATGGAGACTTCTTTTTTCCGATCTTGGGCCTCATGGATCCGATATTCCCAACACATCTGAGGCAAAGGGAATTTGAAGGGTTTGACCGTGTTAGGCTTCTCCTGGATCCCTTGAGAATGTGTCCCACTTACATCATATGCATTATCTGACCCTGTGTTCAACTCCAGGCAGGATGCTCGAAGCGGCAACACATGAATTAATATGACGCATTATGTTAATATGTTGAACCAAAAAATAAAGCTTTTCTCTTCTTTTTTTTCTGGCATGTTGCATATTATTACCTGGAATAATTTGCAGCCCCTGAGAAAGAATGATTTTTATGGCTACTCCTGACAAATTGTATTTGTTCCTTTGCTTTTATTCTGCTATTAATAAAATTGACGTTGAAATAGACTGTGCTCGGTAATGTAAGTCTGCCTTTACAAGTAGTCAGGTTTCTTTCATGATTCCGCTTCCAGGAACCCATTTATATGTAGCAAATTTTGTAGCTCCGACGAGCCGCTGTTCTCTGTCAACCACCGTATGTATCTTTTAATTAAGTAGAAAAGAGCTCTTAAAAGCAGACATAAGCCCAGGAAACTCTATTTCTGGCTGACAGCGACATCTCCTCATTTGCTAGCAAAAGCACAGATTGGCAGAATAGAATAGATCAAGAAAATTGATCGTTATTCATATGCTGGATTGAGTCAATATATGTAAATCCATTCCCCGGTGCAGGCAGGCAGGGGCGACGCTTGCTTGCCATGCAGAACCGATCCAGTCCCAGACTGCCTTCTCATCCATGCAGCAGCCTTTTCCTTTAAAGCAGCGAGATTCCAGTTCTTTCCTCCTCCGAAAGGTCTTTTGTATTCATAACAACTTCAGTTTGAATGCGGTTTGGAGCGGAGAAACTATTTACACGCTGCCATCTCTCAAGTCAATACAATTTGCAGTAAATACAGTTTAAGTTAGAGCTGTGATATGGATGCTGTGGGAATTTCTTTGTGATTTTACTACATTTTTTGAAGTGTTTTAAATGTTCTCTACTTTCAAGTCCATATCTTTAAAGTGAGCGGTTTCACAGGGCTGTTGTGAGGATCAAGTGAAATAATAGATATGAAAAAGGCTTTGAAAAAATTAAAAGCATTATGCAAATAGGAAATGATTTTTCTTCAAGGTCCTTTTACTTAAGGACAAAGCTTCCTAGTCATTCCAAAGCCCATTTTCATCATGATTTAAAATAGTTAAAAATTCAAAGTGCCTGAAACAGAAGACATAGCAACATGAAATACAAATTATGTGTCTAGATATCCCTCAGCATTTTCTCAGAGAGGAACAGTTGTGAGCTTCACAGTATCAAACGAGAGTCATGTTCCTTCTCTCAGGAGAAAGATTCAACATGTGTGAATTTGTCTCTTTCAAGACCTCTGAACATTGACACCTCTGTCCTCCAAATTAGAGAACCCTATAAAACTGAAGCCAGTAATATTTTTTGGTGTCAGAAATTGTAGAAGAAAGACTGTAGCTCCTAGATAAATATATGTGAGCCATTCTCCAGGTGATGCAATGTTCATGGTGGCAGGAAAAGCATTCTGCAGACAGTGGGAGCTGGGTGACGGCAATTTCAGATCCTTAGAAGCCCTCAGAAGTGCCCAGTGTCATTAGTAAGTCATTATTTACACCCAGGCTAGTCACATTACACACACAGTGTGTCCCTCAGCCTAGAGGGAGCCAATGTGTCACCCACTCACAGAAAGTGTCCACAGATGATGACTGAAGGGAACAAGTGGCCTGATAAGAAGTGTTTGTTGAAGGTCTCTTAGTTCTTGGGTTTTGTTTTGTTTTTTCGAATGGTGCTCTCTTCTCTCTCCCCCCTGTATGGGTTAATGTTTCTCAATCTACGCTACTCACACCATCCCCCACACATCAATATTCAGGGCATTCTGGGCAGCCCTACACACCCCATGGCCCCCACTAAGCTCCATGATAAGGTTTACCATCTCATTCGCAGTACCCAGTGTAACTCCTTCCACCATTCTAAAGCTGCTTTTCAGAAGCCCTTAGCAACTTCTGATCACCAATGCCCAAAGACAAGTTCTCGTTTGTAGTCTGTGTTATCCCTTTGTAATCCTGGCTGCTGAACACACCCTCCATTTTGACTGGCATCCTTCCTCTTGGGTGTGTACTCTCTTCCCCTCTGCATGTTGGCACTCTCAAGCTAAGGCTCTTCCCCTTCCTCGTCTTTCTTCCAATCTCTTCCTCGGTCAATGCTCTTGCTCTGTTGGCTTCTATTCAGACAGAGAAGTCTCCAAGCTGCCCTCTAGCATCAACCTTTGCATCATACCTCTGATGTGTTTTCTTGTCTAGGGGCCTCAGCTCTCCAAACTACAATAGACCTCAAGCTCTGGTCACCCGATCCCCACAGGCCAGCCACTTTGCCTTGTGCTTCATTGAGGACCTACACCCTTCACCAGCTATGTGGTTGTCCTAGCAAGCATGTTCTGTGTGAATTGCAGGAATGGTTGGTTCTCCTCTATGAGTAGGTTAACATGCTTCGCAGTGTCCTTCTAAATTAAATATTTCTGTACATAAGTTTATGTCATCTATGAATTCATAGAATAAAACTTGTTTGCTATGATTGAATTGGTGGCTGTATCCCGTCTAAGATAATTACCTCATCTTACATCAAGAGGAGCTACTGCATGCTGTCTCCTGAGTCTTTTTGACATAACCCTCACCATCTTCAGTAGTGCCTTGGTTCTGTGATATCCACAGACGTATCATGGGGACTGTCCAAAGATTCAAGACTATAATCTGCTGGTTGGACACAATTATTTAGGCAACTTGAACACTGTCCATGCCTTTCTAGACTTAAGGGAACTAGAAGACAGTGTCTTGATGCACTTTCTTCTTGGTGCCACCTGTAGTAGGCTGAGTTCTTTCCACCTCAATTAATAAAAAAGCAGGACTGTCCCCCATAGACAGGCCGCCTTGATCTTGATCTTTCCTATTCAAACTCTATGCTCAGGCAACTCTAAGTTATACCAAATTGACAGTGAAAACTAACCAATGCAATGCGTGACTACATAGAATAAACATGTACACTTGGGTCATGGTTCTGTAAGCTGCTGCCAAACAATTTGGCACCAACATCTATGCGAGACATCCAGACAGGCAGAATGAGGATCAATCTCATGCAGAAAGGAAAAGAAAGTGGCCTCACTTATGGCAGCTCGCTGCTGTGAGAACCAAGTAGGGCTCTTCAAAAACTGCAGTAATCCCTCCTAAGGGTGGCATCGTCATCCTCTGCTAGACCTCATCTCTTAAAAGTCCCACCACACCACAGACAGAGCCTCAAGCACTTTCTTCAAGCACTTGTTCTTAACTCTTGGACTGTATGAGTCAGAGCACAGGCTTCATCCATACATCCAACAGAGGTCCCTCGTTCTTTGGGTGGGTGTGAAGAGGGGAATGCACATATATATGTCTGTGTATAAAGGTCAAAGGACAATCTTGGATGTCATTCCTTGGGCACTATCAATCCTTTTAAATGCAGCATCTTTCACTGGCTGGCTGGCTAGTGACCCCCCCCCAGGGACCTAACTGTTTCAACCTCACCACCACTAGATGTACAAGCAAGTAGTATCAGCCTTTGTAAAATTGGGTTGTTGGGTTCTAGGAATTGAGCTCAGGACTCTGTGCTTATATGGCAAGCTTTCCTGAATGGACTCCCCTCCCACAGTAATTATTTATCTATATTTTTAGGGCGTACACAAACTACACATTGGGTTATCTCCCTCATAGTTATTTTTTATCTTAAATTGTATGAGAAAATTGATATTCAATTCCCTCCACCCATGCTTAAGGGAAATGTGGTTGCTGGAAACTCTTCTTTAAGTGCAGGAATTTTCTCTATTTTCAGTCTATTATGAGCTAGTACTTTTGTAAAACACGAAGAAAATAAATTACTAACAAAATGATTCATGAGATTGGATGTCCCAGCAATGTCAAGATGCCATGAAAGTCTCAAAATGCTTACTCTTCCATTCTGTTCATTTTCACTGCGGTGTGGTAGGAGTGCACATGAGAAAAAATATTCTGTCCTTCATTTCTCTCTCTCTCTCTCTCTCTCTGAGTGTGTGTGTGTGTGTGTGTGTGTGTGTGTGTGTGTGTGTGTGTGTGTGTGTGTGTGTATGCACTGTGCTCATGGGGGCCATTAGAAGGCATCAAAGCCCCTCCAACTGGAATTACAGGCAGCTGTCAGCTACCCACATTGGATGCTGGGAACCAAATGTCCTCTGCCAGACCACCCAGTGTCTGACCCGTCTCCCCAGTGTATTTCCCTATGTTCTTGTACATTGGCATCTGTTCACCATGGGTGTTTTATTCTTAACAGTCAATTTGCCTGAGTAGGAGATTTGTGACTCTCACACTTTTATTTCTATGGGCATCTTAAAATATTAATAAAATGTTTTTTTACTCACACAAATGCTACTGTTGAAAGTTCTGCTAACAGTCTACCTTCTTTCTGTTGCTCTTTGCACTGGACAATCTGAATGATACTACCTTAAAAAAAAGCTTCAGCTGGGAGAATTGGTTCAGGGGTTAAGAGCATTTGCTGTTCTGTTCTTGAGGAAGATCTGGGTTAAGTTCATAGCCCACACATCATGGCTCACAGCTGTGTGCAACTTCCCCTCCAACTGAGTCATCCTCTTCTGGCTTCCGGTACACTAGGCACTCATGGGGGGGGCACTCACAGAAACTCACGCAGACAAACACACACACATGATAGATAGATAGATAGATAGATAGATAGATAGATAGATAGATAGATAGATAGATTATAGGTAGACAGTCAGACAGACAGACAGACAGACAGATAGATAGAAAGATAGATAATTTAAAAGAAATAATGGCTTTGGCCATTATAGGTTAATTTTCCAGGTCTTAATAGGTACTTTCAAATTATCTTCATTTCAGGAACATTTTCAAGTGGCGATTTCTCTCCAGGGATTCCATTATATAATAAAAATGACTAATTTGTTGTGCTTTGGAGACTTGTTAACAATTTGATGAAACCACCAACTCCCATCTCAGCATAGTCTCAGATGCCTAAGACCGAAAGCATGAAATTTCGAAAGAAGCAAATTATAATGAAATCCAGTCATAGCAGCAATTTAAATTTATGATATAACAGTAATCCACTTTGTTCCTTTGTATATGTATTTTCATTTTACTTCATCATTAAGATATTAATATGGTGTCGGCTTTGAATAATCAGGTCTAAATATAGTCAAGTATAAGTCTGAGAGGCAATGAAGGCAATTGTACTTGAATATATTTTTGAAAACTATAATTTGATACTGTGTGTGGTGTGTGTGTGTATGTGTGTGTGTGTGTGTGCGCGCGCATGCGTGCACATGTGCAGTGTGTGCATGCTCTAAAGAGTGGGATGCATGCATCTGTGCTTGTGTGTATCTACATAAGTAGGCTGGAGATCAATCCCAGGTGTCATTCGATAGAAGTCATCAGAACTCTCTGTTGTGACGATGTCCCTGTCTGGCCTGGAACTCATCAGGCAGGCTCATCTTGCTGATTGTTGAGACTCAAGATCTCTCTCTCTCTCTCTCTCTCTCTCTCTCTCTCTCTCTCTCTCTCTCTCTCTCTCTCTCTCTCTCTCTCTCCCTCCCTCCCCCTCCCTCCCCCTCCCTCCCTCCCTCTCTCTTTCTCTCTTCCCCCCCCTCTCTCTCTTTCTGTCCCTCCACAGTGCTGCCCTGCACTGTAAGGTAGAATGGCCCAGAGATTGAAGCCAGGCCCTCATGCTTTTTTGGAAGGCACTTTCTGATTGGACAATCTCCCCTGCCCTGTGTGTGAGGCAACTTTATGACAAAGTTGTGGTTGCTGTTAAGACTCTTCTTTGAGGCGTGTGTTGCTTATTTTGAAAATCAACGCTTTTCAGCTAATTAGTAAAAATACTATTTTGCTGTGATGTATTCCCAGCAGATTCATGTGCCAGAAATTTGGTCCTCAACGTGTCAATGTTGAGGCATGGTCTTTGAAAGGTAGAGCCTCAGGGAGTTGGGAGATGGCTGTGCAATTGAGAGCACTTGCTGCTTTTGCAGAGGATCCAACTTGTTTCCTAGCAACCACACAGGACTACCCACAACCACCTGTAACTCTAGATCTGATGCTGGCCCCTGGCTTCTGGACTCACAATACATACATACATACATACATACATACATACATACATACATACATACATACATACAGGAAAAAGACTCATAAAATTATATAGAGATAGATATTTTTTAAAGGTAGGGCTTAGTAAATGTAGCAAACTTCTTGGGCCACTGGCTATAGAAGGTTCTCGCAGGGAATGCACTCTCCTGAGAGGGGACTGTTGTACTAATGTCCCATGCATTCTTTGTGCTTCATGGAGATAGTTGGTACCTTTTCCAGTCCTCCCTTTTGTTGTGAGACCGTGTGCAGGAGTGGGGAAGTGCTAAGCAGAGGCTGAGCAAATGCAAACACCCCAGTCTTCCGATCTAGGGTTTTAGGCTCCCAATGCTGTGAGATAGATGAACCCTCCTCATTATAAAATTATCAGCATCGGATATTCTGTTACAGCAATGGAAATAGACTCAAATACCAGCCAAGTTCATTAGTCTGCCTGATCCAAAATCCCTGGATTCCATGGACCTCATGTTAGGCTTTTTATTTTGACAGGTTGAATCATCTAAGTTCTCCTAACATCTCAGATGTTTGTGGGAGGAGGGGGTCTTTATTCATAGTGAAATTATTTAAAAATTTGTCTCCCTTTCTTATCCCATTTATCTTATTATGTTATCTTTCCTGTTTGTGCACTTTTGTGGTGCTTGGCTCAACTCCTGTAGGACATGATTTTATTTTATTTTATTTTATTTTATCTATAGGGATTTTTTAAGTCACCTGCAATCAGCCTGTTTTGGGCTTTTCTTTGGTGATTAACTCAAATTGTCTACGATCAGCTAGGTTTTTGTAGCTCAATTTGAGTTTTGGTTTTGATTGCTACCTAGGCATGTCTCCTGTGTGCTTCCCAGGGCATGAAGTACCCACTGCCATCTTTATTAGACTGCAAACTGTTCCCTCTGTTCATATGCAGAGTCCTAAAATAACTTCTCTAGATACAATGCCCTCAAACTCCCTTTTCCATTTTCTTTTTCCTCTTCTCAAAATATCCTGATGGCCAAAAATCGAGAAGCAGATAGAAACAAATGTCTCAGCTTAAAGGTAGCAAATTCATTCTTTCTCAATGTTTTTGTTCTACTGATATGGTGAGGAGGTTAATGAATATCCATTCACTTTGGAGAAGAAGTCATTCTTTATTCAATTCTGTAAATATGGCTCTTCCAAGAAGTTCCCAGATACAACTCAAAATAGTATTTCATCAACTAAGGGTATTGTATACCCCTGTCAAGTTAATATGCAAAATGAACAATCACAGGCCTTGTCATGATAAATGATAGCCATCACCATCCTCAACATTATCTTCATCATCAATGTTACTAATAATTACTAACCTTGAGCTGGGTATAGAGGGAGAGCAATGGATAACAGATAACATAACCACAGTAACACAGAAAAGAATTAGCTACTCAGCCAAGGGCTCAAGGAATAAAACTAAACATTACTGCTCATTGTCTGATGCACCATTGCCCAAAGCTGCAGGCCTCTAGCATATAATAAATTATATTTATATTTGATTTATATATTTTTTAATGATAGGTTCATTGTCTCAGAAGGTCCATATAATAAATAGGCATTATCTTATCTCAGAATATTTTTTAGTATTATAATGCGTTCTTTATGAGATAGGTATATGCTATCCATCTCAGGACACAGGTATCTCTACAAGTAGACTGTGTCTGGTACATTCCTAACAGTATGTCATGAACTTTGAGGTCATTGTCACCCTCCAAAATGTTTCCCATCTTCTGTTCCAGAATTCTCTACTCATCATGGGCTTATCTTGATGTTTCTAACGTAATGTGTACTAGTCTTCACTCCAGGACGAGACTGGGTTATGGAGCCTATGTCATCACTGTCCCTAGGTCAGTGAACACTGTCTGCTGTGGCTCACAGGACATGTGCAGTGGGATCCAGCCCATTTTTAAGTCTGATAATCAGACAGATTGTTTAGCCCTGCAGTGTTAAAGTCACATTATTTCAAAATATTCAAGACCATTCTGGCACTTCCCCTTGGGGACTAGAAATTGAGCTCTGAAATTTAGACACAGTCATGGGTCTGAATATGAAATATAAATTAATGAAAAGCCATTTGAAATGTGAGCCAGGGGCTTCTTCACCATGTGGTTACCCTCGCTGGGCACAGTGGTGCAGGCTAAGTTGCTACAACTCTGCTTTACCTTGCTAGTCATTTTCTTCTCAGGAGTGCCCAGGTGGAAAATAGGCATGATGAGGGACAGTCAGGCTTCACATGACTGTGTTTGCTCATGCTGTGACTAACTAGTCCAGGTTTCCCATAAGAGTCCTTGCTTTGTTTTTGGAAATTAGATCCACACTGATAAATTCAACATATGAAAAATTTCACTCTCTGGAACATACGTAGGTTTGCTTCACATTGCAGACAGAGATGGGGATTCGACTTAAACTGTCCTTGGCCAATATTCCCCTTTTCTCCCTTCTCTACAGTTCTCTCACAACACTGAATTCTCTTCTTTAGTCATGCTGCTGATGGGCTCATGCTCTTGAGATCGCAGAAGCTAAGACCAGGCTTTGAAAACTGGATCGCCTAAAAATGATCATCCCCTAACTGATAATATATATACTTCCATAAAATATCTGTAATTGTATGCACTTGGCAAACACAGGATAAAGCAAGCACTTGTTAGATTTCTATTGTGGGGCGGGTGCACATGTGGTCTTTATACCATATTTCTCAATGTCTTTACTGTGCAAATATAAATACCCACTGTGCTTCAAATAGAAACATGGGAGCATTTGTATTGAAAATATTGACTGGAACCTTTGTTTTTTCAAGAATAGGAATTAACACTGCAGGGGCCAAGGACTATGAATATCCAAAGTGCATCTACCAATATTTGATATTTGTAAAGGTTTGTTTTATGACCTATAATGTGAATAATTCTAGAGTTTTCAAGGACTGCTTAGAAGAATAGATGCTCCTCACCAGTTTGATGAAATATTCTGTTACAGCTAACTGACCTATGACATCATCTGAAGTTTCTTTGATGATCTTTGGTTTGGGTGATCCATGTAAAGATGACAGTAAGGTATGGGAGTTTCCCATCATTGTTGTATCAGATGTCTATGCCTGCTAGTGCCTGCTTCATGTAATTGGGAACACTGACATCGGGGCATAGATGAAGTTGTCACACCTTCTTGATGAATTTTGCCCTTTATAAATACGGAATGGCTTTCTTGTGGCAGACAGTCTAGCACCGGGGTGCCAGTTGGAGCAAATGTAGTTCAGAGGCTATGACAGGGATAAGAAATACAAATATATATGTAGGTTATGACATGAGGAGGAATATAAAATGCAGGAAAACAGACTAAGGTAGGAATGAGGAGGAAAGCATATAATTAGAGGTTGGAGGTGTAAGAGGTAGCAGAGAAATGACAGCTATCTACAAAAGCTTTTCTGATGAGACACAAGCTAAAACACGGAACTCCAATTACAAAAGTGAAACAAAGTTTTAGAAATTAAAATAAAAAATTTGAAATATTATAAGGTGCGAAGACATAAGTCTGTAATTCTGGTGTGATGTGGTTCCTCTGTCCTTTGGTTGTCCATTTCATCAGTCTGGGACTTTGGGTGAAGCTGCCAGTCTCAGTAATTATAATAAGTTAAACCTTGCGTCCTTCCAGTTGAGGATACTGGGATAGAAGTGCACATCCATGTCCAGGCCTACCCCCTGCCAATCGCTTCCCCATCCTGGAGCTTTGGGGATTATTTTGTATGGCTCAGGTTCTCAGGTATGGATGGCTCACCTTTCTGTCTTTACCTCACATAGTTGACATTTTCTCGTGTAATCATCTGACAGTGCTAAGTGTAGAGATGCCTTCTGTGCCTGGTCCTGGCTTCGGGCTTCTGTCCATATTCCTGTGTCAGTCTCCACAGGCTATACTGCTCTGGTCCTCTCCTCTATTCATCCTCCACAGTGGTCCAACCTCTGCTCCTGTTTCCACAGCCTGGACCCTCACTCTGAATCTAGGGATACCACTACATGATGGGAATGTTTCCCTGGTTGTGTGAGAACACTAGCTACTTCTAGGCAGAGATATTCCTACTGAGACTTGTTTCCATTTTCCTTAGTTCTTTCTCTTAGAGGATCTGTAATTATTTTATTCTGATGATTTTTATCTGACTTCCAGAAGGCTCTTAATCCACCATCTAACCTAGAAGTCTTTTATATTTCCTTCTATTATAAATCATGAAAACTTTGAAAATATAGAAAAGTTACAGTTTAAAAACTATATACATCCTCCATATATAACCAATGTTTGTTTTCGTTTTCTCTCATATTTTGTGTTCTAAATACTTAGCTGTGGTCATATAGAATGTGAAAATTTCAAATCCAAACCTATTTTTAAATTTATAAATTATGTATTTTAAACAAGTAATACTATACATATTGTCAGCTTTACAATCACTGTGTTCTTACATATGCCTCAGATGCTTGGTGCTGGCCCAGAAGCCAATGCAGAATGGCCAATCACCACCTTCTATTTCTTTTCTCCAGTATCAAGTTTCCTTCCATTCACAGAGATGATGACTACTGGATATATACTTTCCTTGAGTACATTTACAGTTTCACTGCTTGATGTTTGAAATCTTAGGAGAAACAAGGACTGATGATGTGTTTTTAGCCAACAAAATTGGAATCATATTATAAGCATTCTTCACTAACTTTCAATTTCCCTTGCAATGTTGTTACCCACCCCCCATAATGTTCACTGTCAGTTGTGGTTGTTAATGGTATAGAAAATGCTGTAAGCATTTGTCTTATGATTTTCCTGTTGATGGATGTTGCATACATGTTTCTCATTATTAATGATGCTGTAATTATATGAGATGGAGATCATAGACATGCCCACTGTTAGCTCTGCTGGATGTCACCAAGTTCATCACCAAAGAAGCTACATTCTGCACACCCTCATCCATAAGATGTGAGACTATCCTCTTCCTTACAGGTGGGGCCACGCTCAAATTGTCCTCCCCTGTAATGGCTCAGAAAGGTGTATAATGGTGGTCTTATTTTGACTATCTGAAAATGAAGAGAGAGTAATTTTCAATTTTATTAAATTGAGAGTCAAGTTTTGCTTTTGTGATGTGTCCATTGGCATCCCCTTACTATCTAGAATATTAAAATACCCTATGTCTTCTTCATTAAGTAATGTTTACTCAAGTGTGAAAAACTAAATTTCCAGAGAAAAAACTGGTTAAATAATATTAACACTTAGCTGTATTTTCTTTATGTTTCAGTATTCATCACTGCTTATTCAGCTAAAATGAGAGGAAACTTCAAAGAGAACCCCAGTGACAGAATTTTCCACTGGGCTGTTTGCAATCCTTCCTACATTTAACATCAGTGATTGGCATCACACAAAACTGTCCCACTGCCACTTAACTCTTTGACACCAACAATGGCTAGAATACAGTTCTTTGTCACTTTTACTTTTTCTGAAACACAAAAGCAAAACCCTACTATAATTTTTTTTTCTGTTTAATATCTACTAGAAGACACTGAGGGCCACAGTGAGATACTGTGAGAACAGGGCCCTGCCATAGGACTCGCTCAGGCTCTGATTAAAATATGCAGTTGACTATTGGGATAAGGAGAGAAAGTTTGACTTCAAAAGCACAGGGCCTAGAATCCCTCTTTTTTGTTTGTTGTTTTATTTCTTGGATGTTTCTAGTATATTTCACATCAGATTTAAATAACAAAGGACTCACATTGCTGAGCAGCCTCCAAGTTTTAGAACAGTAAACATCTTTTTGTTGCTGTCACATATTAAATAAAATCTAGGTGTATTTGTTTTGTTTTGTTTTAATCTTGGGTTACACACTTTTCTCCTCCAAACAAAGGTTTTTCTCAAGGTTTTGTGTTTACTAATACAGAAGGGTGACGAGCAGTCTTTGCAGGCAGTATTTTTCCTCCTGCTCTGGTAGATGCAAAGTTGAGTTTTGTTCTTCTAATTCAAACACTTTAAGCAGCCAGGCACAAGTAAGATTCTCTGCTGTTTTCCAGCCTGTGATGCATCTCCTGCTCTGGGTACCTAAGATTGGCATGGCTCGGTGACTTTGCTCTTCACTTAGCATGTGGCTTTGATTATTGTCCCTCTCCTGTTGTTCTGGCTTCCTCCTCTAAAACGTGGAAAGGGACCATGTTCTGTCTCCACCCTCTACCATACCGTCACCTCTTTTCTTTGTCATATTCATAATTTTATTCTCTTTCTCTTAGACTGTTTCAAGTGTTGCAGCGCTGGCCCAGTACAACATGGGTTATATTTTCTACAGCATCTGTTCTGTTTCTCTCTTGGTTTCGTAATGATTCAATGTATTTAATTCCTTCATTCCTTTTCTTTCTTTACTTTCCCACCAACAAGTAAAAACTCTTATTGATTTTTACTTATAAAAATATTATTTATTTTTATTATTTATTTTATTTTACATATCGATCGCAGTTCCCTCTCCCTCCCTTCCTCCCTCTTTCTGTCTTTCCCTCTCTACCCCCTTCACATGCACCCCAACCACCCTCACCCCCATCCCCCCCAATCCACTTGTAGGGTGATGCCATCCAGGAGGGGTCATCTAAATCTGTCAAGTCATTTGAAGTAGGGACTAGGACTTCTCTCCTGTCTCTAGGTTAAGGAAGTATCCCTCCATAGGGGATGTGCTCCCTAATTCCTTTTGTGCACCAGGGATACATCATGGTTCTACTCTTTGAGGTCCCTTAGACTGCTCAGGCCTTCTAGCTGAAACCCATGTTCAGGGGGTCTGAGTTAGTCCCATGCTGGATTCCCAGCTATCAGTCTGGGGACCCTTTAGCTCCTCCTTATTTAGATCTGCTGTCTCTGTGTTTCTGCAGTGTGGTCTTGTCCTCCCTCTTTACATCTGGATTCTAGTTCGGCTCAGTGTTTAGTTGTGGGTATTTGCTTCTGTTTCCAACAGGTACTAAATGAGGGCTCCATGATGGTGGATAAGTTAGTTGTTGATCTCATTATCAGGGAAGGGCATTTATGGTAGTCTTTTCACTGTTGCTCAAATTGTTAGTTGGAGTCAGTCTTGTAGATCTCTGAACATATCTTTAGGTTCAGTTTTCTATTCAATCCTATAATGGATCCTTTTTATGCTCTCTCTCTCTCTCTCTCTCTCTCTCTCTCTCTCTCTCTCTCTCTCTCTCCTCCCTTCATCCCTCCCTCCCTCTCTCTATTCTGTCATCTATTCCTTTCCTGACTCAATCTTCCTAGTCCCACGTGATTTCCTCTCCTCCTCTTCTCTTGCTCCTAGTTCCCTCTTCATTCACTGCCTCCCCCACTCCCCATGAACTCTGGAGAACTTGTCCCTTCTCCCTTCTGTGAGGAACCTTATATGAATCTCTTAGAATCCACCTTGTATCCCAGTTCCTCTGGTGGTATGAATTATAGGCTGGTGATCCTTTGCTCTAGATCTAAAATCCATATATGAGCGAGTACATACCATGTTCCTCTTTTTGTTACTGGGTTACTTCATTCAGGATGGTTTCTTCAAGTTCCATCCATTTGCCTGCGAATTTCAAGATTCCATTGTTTTTTTTTCCACAGAGTAGTATTCCATTGTGTAAATGTGTCACATCTTCTTTATCCATTCTTCAGTTGAGGGGCATCTAGGTTGCTTCCAGGTTCTTGCTATTACAAATAATGCTGCTACGAACATAGTTGAGCACATGTCTTTGTTGCATGGTTGTGGATCATTTGGGTATATGCCTAAGAGGGGGATTGCAGGGTCCTGTGGTAGACAGATTCCCATTTTCCTGAGGAACCACCATACTGATCTCCAAAATGGCTGTACAAGTTTGCACTCCCACCAGCAGTGGAAGAGTGTTCCCCTTTCTCCACATCCTCTCCAACATAAGCTGTCATTGGTGTTTCTAATTTTAGCCATTCTGACAGGAGTAAGATGGTTTCTCAAAATTGTTTCGATTTGCATTTCCCTGATAGCTAAGGATGTTGAGCACTTTCTTAAGTGTCTTTCAGCCGTTTTTGATTTCCTCTATTGAGAATTCTCTCTTCAGTTCTGTACCCCATTTTTAATAGGGTTATTTGAAAATATCATATTTAGATAAAACAAGACTCACATTGGTAAACAGTTTCCAAATCTTAGAGTGTAAGTATATAGTAATAAATTAAAGATATATCCTTGAATGAAGATGAAAGTTTGGTGTTGTTTCTCATATTCCCTGGCCTTACTTCAAATTTACCTTTCGAAATGTATGTTTGCTCCCTGGGATAAATTGACTAAACTTTGTACTTCCTAAAACAATGAGACTTTAACAGTTGTTTTCAACATTATGAGAAAGATACAGGTGTGCAACTATATTCTCCCTTCCTTGCCTCAGGCAGGTGTCTGTAAATATCTTTGGCATGGCTTTGAAGACCTGGTGTTTCAATCAGGTCTTTTTTGTTGCAATCAACAATTTGGAAATTGACATGGACTAACTGAAGCCCGAAGGTAGATTGAAAAATATTGGGAGCTCAGGAGTTGATAGGCAACCTGGAGACCAACTTCAAAATAGGCACAGGTAAAAGTGACCTCCCGGAAGCCTGGAATCAAGGGCTATAGGGTCTTCTGGAACAAGTCACAGCAGGAATAGTTTGGTCACCTCCAGGATGATTAAACGCCAATGGATATGGTAATGCCTGCTTGACTCCAGTTGGCTTTAGATCACAAGTCTACTCCTGTCTGCTTGGCACCTCAGAGTTCTTGATTAGTATCCCACTGTACAGCATCCCTAAAGCAAAGAGTAACTGTGTGGGAACCAAAGTGCTGACAATAGGCTAGCAGACCCCGAGGAGCCAACCTCTAGGTGTCAGCGGCAGGTGAGCAGTAGCCTGAACCTTTGGAGGTTGTCCACCTAATCCCATTATTTTCATCACTGCTCTGCCTGCCCTGAACTTGTACATCAGCTTAGTGACCTTGTTTTAAGAGCTCACATCTGAGCAGGTAAGAGCTCTCTAAATAAAGTAAGTCAGGAGTAAAGTGTGCCTGCTCAGTACACTTGCTATGTGATCATGACAAAATTATTTAAATTCTCTGAGCCTCATTTTCCTAATTGATTCAGGAATTTTTCAAGAATTTGGTGAGAATGCTCTTAAATACTCCATAAATGGTAGATTACTTATCATGATAGCTATGGAAATTTGTACTGGTGTTACATATAGAATAATTCATATTAACCTGTTATGCTCCATATCTACTCCAAATATCATTTCTACACTATTCTCTAATACCACCAGCCTTAAGCAAAGAAGGGGGATAATCCTCTGGTCTTTCCCCAGACTTTACTCCAGTTGAGTAACAAGCTACTCAGGTCCTACCCAGTCAGTCTACAGAAGGGACATTATCTACCCTTAAGAGAATTTAGAGATGGCAAGCAACTGAATCAATCCAAAGCAGTTATGAGCATAGCACAGGCTAAGATGCTCACAGAACATTTGATAAAGTGTCTAGGTTAGACTTTTCTAGCAAGCAGAGTGTCACAGTGCACTGCACAGGCACACACAGTTTGGGGTCTTTTTGTTTTTGAGCCTATGGGGGACATTTTTATTCACACCACCACACTTGATAAAAATCAATGGAGATTGTAGCAGCTCTGCTCTTTGAGAAATATAGGCCAAATTATTACAAGTGCACTATTACTTGGTATAGTACAGGCAGTGTATAGGCTGTATTGGTAACTCAAAGAGATCTTGAACCACATGTCCTTCTCACTCAGCTGCCAATCAAAGGCAATGCAGCTCTGTATTAAGATAGTATCATGACCCAGCTCAGCATTATGCTACACCATTGCTCTTTCATCTCCCATGATGGAGCCCTGCATAGCCTATTAAAATCTGAATTGCTGCCACATCTCTAGTCCATCCCAAAGAAAAGAAGAGCAGTAAAGCTTGAAGACCAAGCTATCTTCTTTTCTCTCCCTCTGTTACTTCATTTATGCCTTCCGGAAGTGCACATTATGACACTAAGTTGGGCCCATTGACTTTCCAACCTGAACTTTCATCATATTGGTAACCACACATGTCATGGATAAGTGAACAAAGAGCAGTGAATACAGACTGAATTCTCATTACACATTGATTCAGTGATTCAGGGTCATGTTTCAAACTGGACATCCATGCACAGAGGTGGATCCACAGAGGACAGAAAGGGACTCTGTGGCCTAGGCAGCTGTCCTCAGCTTCTGTCAAGGCATCCTGCCTCGGAGCACAGAAGAGCCATTTCCTGCAGAAGACCCTGCTGTCCTCATAATGGAATTAGGTACCCCTGGCACTCAGGTTTTGTCTCCATAGGAAGACATCAAATCATTGAAATAAATCCCCTATGCCATCATCTCAATATGCTTTGAGGAAAGGTGTCTGTTTCCATTATCATTGTCAGGTAATAAAATTCACCTTTCAGGCCAGGTGCTGGTGGTGCACACTTTTGATCCCAGCACTTGGGAGGCAAAGGGAGGCAGATCCTTGTGAGTTTCAGACCAGCCTGGTCTACAAGAGCAAGTTCCAGGACAGGCTCCAAAGCCACAGAGAAACTCTGCCTTGAAAACTACCCCCCCAAAAAAAACTTCACCTCGTCAGGCCCACTTGAGTGGATGTAGATAATAGCTATTGGGTTTATTTGTACTGAATATTAACAACATCAACACATAAGTTAACACACACCACATTGCACCAAAACCTATTCTAGGACCCTTACACACACAGGTTGTTCTATCGTAATGTTTTGTCAAGTGAGAATTATAACATTCACTTTGTGGGTAAAATAGCAGAGGCTTGGGGACATTGTCATGTATGGGCCAGCTCTAGGCAACAGTGGGTAACCAGAGTAGACGTTACATGGCCATGGTTGCCACCATCACTCTTTTTTGACTAATCCCCGAATTGCTCTTCTGGTGATAGCTTTCTAACCCTAAGTATATATCAGAATTCCCTGGCATTTTTACACACACTATCATGATGATGACTGACAGAAAACACTGCCTTCTTTTCAACATGTACAATACACAGAAGCTGCAGTTCATGCCAACTTACAGGAGCTTGGATTCTAAGTTACCCTAAATTAGAATTAAATGTCTCACTTCTACCTCATTTGCCAGACAGGGAAACTGAGGCACAATGATAAGAACTAATTGCTGACATCAAAGGATACTCTGGCTTAAACTGTGGGTCTCCTTGCTCAGGGAAATGTGCACATGTGCTTAGAGAGAATGTAGACTGGATTTCAAATGACAACTCGGTGTTCAAATCCTCACTCTCCCTTGGTGATGTGAACTAGGGTTAGATTTCTTCATTCCTCTGGGACTGTTTCTCCATTTGCAAGATGAAATGGATATATATATATATATGCATATATATATATAATCTACTTTGCAATAAGGGCAGTGAGTGTTGGAGATGAACCATGGAAGTACCTGGTAGGCACCTGGCACAAAGAAGGTATTCACAGAGTGATAGCTATTTCCTGAAGCACACACCATCATTTGCCCTTTTCTTGATGTCCCATATAATTTTCTCACTGTCAAAAACTAGAGCTGTTCATGTATGAAACAGAGTTCATTCTGAAACCTTTTATTTTTTTAATTTAAAGGAAGAAAAAGTTGAAAAAGTGCTGAGCAAATATTTCTACTATTCAATCATTAAATATTAATCGATGTCAATGCATTTGAAGGAGCTTTTAGCTGTGACAGGTGAGCTGAATTAGAAGTTCTGATTTAACGAAGCCTCCCAGCCATTTGGGCAAAATGTCAAGGCACCAGGTACAAGGAAGAATTATTAACTGATAAACAACCTTCTAAGAAAGATTGGTGACTAGAAAATTGGGAACCAAACAAGACTACTTCTCTCCTCTTCCCCTGAATTCATTTTCCTCTTTGGGATATTTTAGCCCTTTTGAAGCAAGCGTGATTCTGTAACTGGTGAGTGGGGATGCCCCTAACCACTTTGTTTAGACTGGCCTGTGAAATGATTAGGTTGTTGGAATGATGAATCGAGAGTGCAGCATGGTTTTTCACAGTCTCTGTGAACAATGCCCCATATTGTGCTTACTCTGACAAGCTGTATTTTTATATTTGACATGTGAGAGGAACATGGAAAATAACACACTGACAGTGCCTTAGACACAAGTCATGCATCTTTCTAACATAGATTGATGAGTGAGAAAGAATATATTTAGTGAGTCCTTCTTAAGCTTGCCAAGGAAAATATATAGATCCACTACCAATGGATTGACTTATGCCTTATTTGGACATTTTTTTACAAGCAAGGGGCAGAAAAAGGCAACATTCATCCACTTCTGGACCAGTAAATAGATTAGAAAGATAAGCAGAAACCAACCGTAGATTGTGTACAGCAGTCACTGATGGCTCATGGTTTGTATCTACCTGTTCTAAGAAATAGCGCATGAGGAATTTCTCCATGGAGATACATTGGTCTTTTTCAATTTCAAACTAAAGGGGGAAAACTGCTATGCAATAAAATTTGAAAATACAGCTGTTCTGAGAAATATTCTGTGTGAAAACTGAGACTGGGTAGCCATGGCTCCCTAAATAGCTGTGTCTAGGAGGAGAAGCACACAGTATTATAGATGCCCTATACTGGGGTTATCGTTATGAAATATGGGACTCAAAGGTAACTCAGTCAGTAATGTTCTTGCCATGCAATCCCAAAGACCTGATTTCAGATCCCCAGTACCAACGTGGAAAGCAGATGCAGTACTATATGTACCTATAGTCTCAGTGTTGGGGAGGTTCAGACAGAAGAGTCCCTGAGGACTGAGGACCAGCAAGTCCATGTGAATCGATGAACTCTGGGTTGAATGAAAGATCTTGACACAAAGAATTAGGTGATCTGTGTCTAGAAAGACATGTGACATTGATCTTTCGCTTCCACATGTGCACATACATATGCACACACACACATACACATATGCATGTGCACACACATGTGTGAAAACACACACACACAGGCTAACATTAGACTACAGAGATGAAAAGGATCTCATCCTCAGTGAACTCTGCACTTTGCTAGAGAATTTCCTGGAGAGCAGGACTCATTTCTATTGTGTCTCAGAGTGCTGCTGGTTTCTGGAGTCACCCTTTCCCAGAAGTGCCTTGTTGGAGGGAGCTGTCTCACCAAACATCATGCTTCCTTCGTGACACAGTTATACCCACTGTTTTCAACGAAGAAGAACAATGCAGCATCCATGAGTGTCCCATCACTGTAATTCTGGGGTTGATGAAAGATCTACACGGGGACATCATCACACTCTTATTTCTCACTAAGCTTGGTCTTGCTTCCTGCCATCTCATGAAAATTCCACAAACCCCCCTGATAAATATTTTGCATGACAATCTTCATCTCAGAAAAACAGCTCCTTTTATCCCCAACTAACATGATGTCTCATATAACTTAAATTTCCACTCACATAAAAAAAATTCTATGAAGAATTCAGACATGCATATTTATAATAACCCACCTAAAATATCTGAAAACCAAATCATCAATTCACCTTTTAAGACAGAAAATACACAGAGAAAATGAAAGGCATTGCATGAAAGTCTACCAATGTGCTTCCAAGTGTAAAATGTTCTTTTCACTGATTTATTTGTTTCTGATTATGTACCTAAGTTGATATGAAAGCAGATAAAGGAGAAAAATCCCAAAATTCTAGAAACAGAAGTGGTTGTAAGTCAATCTCATTCAGCGGTGAACCCTATGAACTACAACACCAATGTGCAAGGGAGGAGTGCCCACTTGTGTAACAGTGGCACAGGTGTCATAGAGGTGACCAGTTACTCCACTTTGATTGAAAGCTTTCTCTATAGAAGGGAACTGACATCTGCAATTGTAGATCTAGAAAGGAACTAATGGCCATGGAAGTAAGAGGCCATAGTAGGATACTAAATACTATTGCTTAGATAAGTTGACAGCAACAAACTATTTTCTAAATATTTATGTTTATACCTGTAGACAAATGTTACTCTGATACTTAACTGGAAAGGCTTCTCTTTAAAGTGAAGAGCAGTGAATGCAGACTCATAGCTGCTCAAGGTGCAGAGAATAAGTGATACCCAAATACTCAGACCCTACCAAGACAGTGATACCACCACAAAGCATCACAGGAAAGGCAGTAGAAAGAATATAAGAGTTGAAAGATGATGAAAAGGATGCAAAGGCCACATTCTAGACATGACACAGCCATTGCAAACACGAACTCACAGCAGCTGCAGTTGTCTGCACCAGGCCTACACATGAATGAATCTATCAACAATCAACCATGGATGGTGAAGAGACACATGGAGCCTTGTTCCTCACAGCTTAATTAGTAGTTACTGACAGATTTTGAGAAAGTGAATCACTATGTTTAGTTGTACACCCTCTGGTGAGCTCCCCAGCATCCAATGGATAGAGCCTATCCATGTCCATTTATAACATTCTGGCTAAAATCATTGGATCTCAAAACCAAGCTAAAAGGCAGGTATGGGAAGAGACTTGTATAGAGAAAGAGAGCAGTTGGATGGGAGGGGTGGTGGAGACAGCACAGGATTGGAATGAGTGTAGTCCGAATGCATTGTAGACATATATGACATTGGCAAAGATCAAATGCAATTAATATTTTTTTCTAGTTTTTTTTTCAAGACAGAGTTTCTTTGCTGTTCTTCAACTTGCTCTGTAGACCAGGCTGGCCTCCAGCTCACTGAGATACACTTGCCTCTGCCTCCCAAGTGCTGTGATTGAAAGCATATTCCAGCACCATCTGGTCAATTAATAATTTTGTAAATAATGGTTTCTACTCTAGAAAACACAAAAAGATTAAGAATAAAGTATCTGGATCATTGGTCTTTAGGATAGCAAATTTCCTTGAGTTTCTGTTTCTTCTTCTTTACTTTCTCCCTTCCTTTCTTCCTTGCTCCCCCTTCCTTCTTTCCTTAACATAAATTAATCCATTTATTGCAGGCTAGGCAAGTCTCAAATGGTAGTGTTTCCACTGGTCTTTCAGTGACTTGACTGTGACAGCAGAATTGGTATAGGTCCACCTTACTCCTCCCTCCCCCTTGTTTTCAAGCAGCACCAGATGTGACCAGCTCATCTCTCCATATTGGTCTTGCCACAGAAGGAGCAAGCATTCTTGGCATGCTGGCTGATTTTGATTTTTTCACCATTTTCTGGAGGGAGGCACCATAGCGGGTCACCTATAGTTGGACAACTGTGCTCCTTGGTGCATTTTAGTCATATCACTGGAACCTAAGCCCAAACCTAGAAAATGAATTTCTGTTTCCAATGGTGAGTAGTCATGAACACTTCAACCTACAGATTAGTGATTTTGGGGTGGGGGAGTGAAGAAAAGCCAAGATTAGTCCAGCACATAGCAGCCATGTTTTGAGCACTGGGTTTTAAGGACATCAACTTACTCACTTGTTCACTTCACTTACTTCTGTCAGTTTTCCTATCTCTTCCCTCTTTTTCACTTTCTGCCCCATTCCTCCCTTCCCTTTATTTTTCGGCTTTGCTTTCTCACCCTTGGCACTCTCACCCTCTCTTATCCCTCTTATCCTACTGATCCTTCTTACTGTCTAGCATTTCTAGCCAATGCTTCTTGAATCACATCTATTGTTATTTCAGCCCCAAAACACTGCTTTAGGAAAAGAAAGGCACTTTTCACCTGTGTGTGAGAATGTAACCCAAATATGGTGAGCCAGAGCATTCTGTGAAACTTAATTTGAACCAATAAAAGAGGGTGAGGGAAGGAGAAAAAGAAGTCTTGAGAGCAGTTTCCTTGGCAGGTCTTGCATGAGAAGACTTGGCCCTGTGATGTCCATGGGACTTGGTTTGCTTTTCTGCAATTAATGTGCTTTTATGTAGTCACAGTTGGCTTCTGTTGGGACATAGTGTTAGGTTTCCCCCTAATATGTTTCAAAAGAAAGCCTTGGTTCTATAATAATGGCTAGACTATTTGGTGACTTTGGATACAACCGTGAAAACCAAAAGTGCTACCTTCGACATGTTCCAGATGCATAGCAGTGCGTTTTCGGGTGTCTTCCATACGTCGCTGCCTTTGCAGTGATTTAATCTGACAGAGCCAGTACACAGTCAAGGTTGAACTCATAGGAGTCGAAACTTGATGCCAAGACCCCACTGACTCTGTTGGTTTCTTGATTACAGAACTTTCTTTTGATAAACACATTGAGGTTGAAGAAATACCTTAACAGTTAAAGGTGTGTACAGTTCTTCCAGAAGACCAGAATTCAGTTCCAAGTACCCACTTCAGGTAGCTCACAACTTACTATAACTCCAGGTCCAGGGGATCTGATGCCCATTTCTGGACTCCATGGGCACTGGACTCAGGTGGGCAAATGCAGCACGCACCTCGACCAGCGAGGAAGAACAACCATACCTTGAGGAAAATCACGCTTTATTGGAGCCTCTTGGTTGAAGGGAGAGCAGGAAGTGAGGGGCCCCGAAAACCCAAATGCAGCTGCTTATATAGGGAAAAAGGACATGGTCGTACCCTGATTGGTCACAGCTGAACTGCAGACACCCGAGGCCTCAGGATTCGCCAGAGACACCATTCCTACTGCGCATGCAGGAAGCACTGGACACGACGCAGTCCGAGGAAGCATTGCCCAACATAGAGTCCTTCACTGCATCCTGTAGGTTCGCGGCTCCCCACAGGCAAATCCACATACATACTCCATACACATAATTAAAGTTAAGGATAAATATTTAAATTCCATGCACATAAGAGAGAAATAAATGGGGCATGGGTGGATGGATGGTTAGATGACTAGATGACTAGATGAATAAAACAGACATGAATCCTAAAATGACAGGATATTCTTCCTTCTACTCTTGCTCCAGAAATAATAATTATAGGTTAAAAGTGGCATGCCAAGTCAATTCTCGGCAAGATGAAAATGTCTGTGAGATCCCCATGAATTTTCACAGGCAGTGCCAGGCTTTACCAGATTCATAGGAATAAACACTGGCACATTGAATGGTCAATTTGAGCAAAGTTTGCTTCAATGATACTACAGGGAGAGTGCCAATCACAATTATTTTAATATTCAATTATAAAAATTTCATATATACTAAATGCTTAAATAATTTTACAGAGAGTATTCCTATATTTCAACTTAAATTCTGTCATGAACGTTTAATTCTCTTATCACTTAACATTTTACCCACCCATCCTTCTATTCATCAAGCCATCTTATTTATTATGTATTTCAAGCCAAATTGCAGGCATCAAAATCATCTCCATAAATACTCCTTCAATAAAAATAAGGTCAGAGTTCAGCATTTGTTTCAAATATTTTTTTCTTTGTTCTAAAATTAACCGGCCACTAAAATTTGACAATTGAAAACACCTGTGTTATCCCCATATATAACCAGATATAGAATATTACTGTTGGCCCAGAAACTTTATCAGTAGAGTTTGAGAATGTTTGGATGAATGTATTTATCTCTTCATCCAAGAATATTCTTGTCTAGGAAGAAATAAATGTGTTTTAAATTTCTCAGGTTTCAAGAGAATAATGATTTGCCTCTCTATGTCTGCTTCAGTGATACCTGAACTCCAAATGCAGTGTTGATGAAGGGGTGGTGGGGGCGTTACATGTATGTAGATTATCAGCAGGTCCGTAAGCTAAACAAAGAAAACTAAACAAAGTTACAACCCCAACATCTTACATGTGTTTTCATTACTTAAAAATATAGAGGTGGATGCATAAAGTAGGCAGTGTTAACAGGTATGCTTTGTGCTTTGATGAACTTTTTTTTTATCTACCAACTTTTCAAGGACAGAGAGGCAAGAGGGATAAACAAGGAATCCCTCTGTAAGATGGTGCACACCCCCAAGTTGAATCCAGAGCCAAGCTCAATCCCAACCACATGGCACATAGAAGTTGAACCCCTTCCAAATCCAGGGCTCCTTAAATAGCTGTGCTAACTAATTACTTCCATCAAGATAATTGCTCCTAAAGAAAGGTTACAATTACTTCTCCCAAGTAGAATATTGACATTGTTTAATGAGGAATTAACGCATGCTGTGGTAAACTATGTGCTCAGATAGGGAATAGAGTAGTTCCCAAACAATCTGTTTCCCAGAACAAATTATTAAGCATTTCTGGTATTCTCTTAAGTATCCTAAGTGAAACTAACAGGCAGCTTATAGCAGGGAAGACTTTGCCCTGTCCATGGAAGGGAATGACAATCACTGGCACCAGCCACCAGCCAGGCACCAATGAGTCCAACATTATAGTCAGGCATCAGAACCATTACATGGGATTCAACGAGTTCCCACAGACATGTGCACATCTCAAATAGGCCCTTTTGGGGAGTTGGTGCATACAAATACCATACTCACACATGTTTGTTGTGTGAGTGGCACTGTTGAAAACATGCATTGTGGAATGGCTGGCACTGAAGTCTCCACTGTGTTGACCTAATAGGATCACCAATGAATGCCCAGAATTCTACTCCATCATTTATTCATTTAGTTCATACTGATAAGGTAAGGACCTTTTGGAAAGTGCCAGTCCAATGGTCACACTGATTGTATAAGAATCAAAGAGGAATTAGAAAAAGGCTCCACCATCAAGAGATAAACAACTTCAATCTGTGTTGAAGAAATCTTCATTGGAAGCTGTACTCTAGAATACTGCACACTATCCAAAGCTTCCTCTAAGACCAAGGAAGTCTGGCCTGGAGAGGTGAGTCAATAGTAAAGAGTGAAATGCATAGTGCTTGTGCATAAGACCCGAGTTCCATTTCCAACCCTCTGTAACTCCAGCTCTTGGGAATCTAATGCCCTCTTCTTGCCTCCTTGAACACCCACTCTCAAGTGTTCACACACACATACACACACACAAACACACACACACACACACAGAGAGAGAGAGAGAGAGAGAGAGAGAGAGAGAGAGAGAGAGAGAGAGAGAGAGAGAGAGAGAGAGGGGTGAAAGGGGGAGGAAGGGAGGGAGAAATTCATATAATTGAGAAACTAAATAGCAAAGGACTCATATTCAGTGCCTGTTGTGTTCACAGCTGCCAGTTCACAGCAGAATTCCTCTTTAGGAATGGATTTGGCCTGAAGTAAGTAGCCTCACTGATAGTGACCTTCCTGAGAGCTCCAGCATTCAGTGAAGGGTGGTGATGAGCACCAAGTACTCTAGGCTCAATTGCAATAGCACAAAGGCAGAGCAGCTCTAGGTCTTATCACAGAGTCACCCAAAGCTTCTTATGTCCAGTTCCTTTTGCCTTCTTGTCTGCCCAATCCAGTGCTTGTTATTCATCACAGGTGCCACTCAAAGCCATCCTCAATAAACTGCTGGCATGCAAAAATCTCAGCATCTCCCAGGAAGCCAATCTGGAATGATCCCTACCAAAATTTGAGTTTTGGAATGTATCTCAAATGCATCAGGGTTCTAAGGCTAGAATTTCATCACTGGCACTGAAGTATAGAACAATTTTTAAAAGTTTTTTAAGAACAATGTCAAATGTGATGGGGTGTTCTCCAATGTAATGGAAACATTACAACCTCATAGGGGACATAAGAAGAGCTTCTGACTCCTTTGGACAACAGAAAAGGCCAGGCCAAACCTCAAAGAAGGTTAGGTTTTCAATACTAGAACATTTGATACAGTAATAGAGAGACCCTGATTAAAAGAGATTGGTATGTTTGATGTTGTAGTGGAAGAAATTTAAAACTTGGAAAATCTTGAGTACTCAGATACCTTTTTTTATTTTGAATTCTGCAGCCATTCACAGTCTACCTCTCCCTTATAAGAGACTATCTCTTTGCCCTACCTATAAAGGTCAAGAGGTCCTGTTTGGGGAAATCACATACAGATAATGACCCCCCCAATCTTTCTTCATAGCCATTAAAAATGAGAAAATTACAGTACAGCACAGTTGGGGAGGTTCCATGCTCGAGAACAGTGCTTGCAACACGCAGTGACATTATCTAGACACCATGTACCAACAGGGACCAGAGAGCCCATGCAGATTATCATTCTGGAGATATGGCATCATTGAAGAATTCAAATGTAAAGTTGGAAAAAGGTGAGCTCAACTACATGTGAATGATTTCCTGTGGGGCAGCATTCATGACTTATGAAAGAGTCCAAGAGATGATGAAAATGTATTCTGGGCATAGCTCTTATTAGCTTAGATAAGGCAACAGCAGATACCTAAAGAAAGAGAGATGTACAGAATGGAGTCAGCAATGAAGAGCCCTGCTAGGGTAGATGCAACCACATAAGGTCAGAAAATTAATAAGTCAATAACAATCAACAGAAGAGCCTAGAGAACAATCTATTTACCAATGCAATGGAGAACAGTGCCAAGAGGTTCTTCTAATGCTAAGTGATGGCTATCCTTCATAGACGAGAGCAATAATGTCTTCCAAGGAGATGAGCTCCTTGACAACAACGAACAGGAAGAGAACCCTGAGATAACAAAAGCCACACAGCTGCACTTATCTGGCACACCCGGGTGCACAGAGTATCCCATGACTAGGAAGGCCAGAGTATTAGTCACAGCACTGTACAGAGAATTGTGAGCTTGGGGGTGGGAAGGGGATAGAATATAGTATTTTCAGCATCGAAGAGGTGGGTAGAGGCTGAGGAGATGGTTCAAGATGTAAAATGCTTGCTATGAGATCAGGAGTCTAGACTTTGGGTCTGGGGAACATATAAAAAGCCTGATGGAGCTGGACTTCCCAACTCGGCATTTGATTGGTTGTGGTTCTCTGTAATGGTGTCTGTCTACAGAAAAGTTTCCTTGATGAAGGATGAGAACTACACTTATTTGCAGGTATAAGGACAAATGTCTAGAGTGTAGTTAGGGATAATAGTGATTTAGTAAAATGATGGTTGTAGGTTCTCCTCCTAGATCTGTGACTTTCCTAGCACTGAGTTGTTGGCTAAGTTTCCAGTACAAGACATAATTTCCCTCTTACTAAGTGAGTCTTAGGTCCAATTAGAGAGCTGGTGGTTACTGCCAAGGCCTGCTTGCCAATATATCACTCTTAGGGTTATTATTGTGACAAGCTGGTTGTTGCAGTTCATAGGCATGATAGCTGGGTAATACTGTTGGTTGCTTCCCTTGTTTTGAAGCTTGCATGGTGCCTTCTAGTACCATGAAAGCAAGTTTTCAGGACAGAGGATTCCAGGTCAGTTCCATCTCAGGAACCTCTGAGTTCTGTGTCTGAAGCTAATGGTATCTTCAGCAATAGGGATTTACCTTCTGGGGTTGGGCAACCAAGGGAAATAGCAATGAGCTACATGTTTGAGGAATCTCTTGGATAATTTTCACCAACAAATCAAAAGAAGGCTTATCATGCCTGCTGTTAGTGTTTTTGTTAGATAGTTTCTGCTTGTTGCAGGGAATATTGTAAGCCCAGTTGAAAAAATTTATTTAAAATTATGTGTATATTTATACACAGACTTAGGGGTATCAGAAGATAAGTTTTATTTAAATTAGAAACAAGCGTGTTTTACATGTCAGTCCCAGTTCCCTCTCCCTCCCCGCCCCCCAAACTCCTATCCAATCCCCTTTCTGCTCCCCAGGAAGGGTGAAATTTTTCATGGGGGGTCTTCAAAGTTTGTCATATAATTTGGAGCAGGGCCTAGGGCCTCCCCCATATGTCTTAGCTGAGGAAGTATCTGTCTATGTGGAATGGGCTCCCAATGTCAATTTGTACACTAGAAATAAATACTGATCCACTACCAGAGGCCCCATAGATTGCTCAGGCCTCCTGACACCCATGTTCAGGGGTTCTGGGCTGGTTCTATGCCGATTTCCCAGCTACCAGTCTGGGATCCATGAAATCCCCCTTGCTCAGGTCAGCTGTTTCAGAGTATATTTTTATGTAGATCATTAATAGTATGATTCCTAGCAACTTTTCAGACATCCTTAATATTACTTTACCCTGATTCCTACTTTTGTATTTATCTCCCCCTCTCTCCCTAATTAAAGCCTCCTGTTTTCCCCATCAGATCACTTATATCCTGTTGTTTTCCTCTCTATTGATAGAGAAATAGTACCCACCTATACCCCATCTCCACCCTGGCAATGATCCCTTTTTCTTTAGTTCTGGCAGTTACACCAGGGTATGTACTCACATCTGAAGACTTGGAGCTGGGAACCTCACTTGAGAGGGAACATTCAGTTTGTCTTTCTGGATCTGGGTCACCTCACTGTATATATTTCCCAGTTCCAGCCATTGACTTGCTAGGTTCATGATCTTTGTTGATGACTCTCCTACTGCTCCCCTTCCCTGTCCCCAACATTCATTTTCACCTCTAGAGTCTCCTGTTCATATGTCCACTCAGAGTCCCTTTTCCTCATCTTTCTCCCTCTTTTTACACTTTTTCATTTGCTATCTATCTGATGTTGTCTGTCCCTACAAAGAAAAAGAATGAATCAAATTCTTCCTAAGATAAGGAAGAGCGAGTCCCAGGGAGCTAGTACCATTTTCCTCTCTGCAATGTCTTCAATTTCCTCTGGAATGGTGACTCTATTTGCTTCTTACTTGTTATTTACCTTTGGGCTATCTGCAAGAAGCATCTTGCATAGTATAGTAGCCTGTAACCTTTCCTCTTTGATCTAATAAGTGATGATTTTATATGTTCGCCTGGATATTCTTGTGCATGCACTGTGTGTTGAGTAAACAGAGCAGCTCTTGGATTTCTTGGAATAAGAACCATGCCTCTTGCCCCATGTTTTATCCTCACATGCCTTCCTTCCCATTTTCTTTACAATGAAATATGCATAGTGAGTATCCAACTGCCATTCTAAAAATGAAGTTATTACTTTGCCTGTGTGTATGTTTATCCCCATATGATCCATCTATAGTTGGATTCAGAACAGGCTGGGCTTCAGAGCCTGGGATTCAGAGCCATGCTGGGTGGATGCAACCTGATCTTTCCATACTTCCTTCTTAAAGCAACATGGATGGATGAACAATGATCAATATTAATGATGTCCCTGAACAAAGAGTCACAAACTCAAACGTTAAAGTGTATAAATGAAGGCATCCAGGAGAGGATCTATAAAAACAAAAATCACACACCCAGTTCAAAATGGGAGTGGCTACATAAATCTAACTCATTGTAGCCAGATGTCATCATTAGGCTTATAATGTTGCCCATAGGCTCATGTGGCAGTACTCATGTGTCCCAAGGTGGCAGTACTATTTGGAGAAGTTAAGAATGTTTAGTCCTAGCTGGAGGAAGAAGGTTCATGTGGGGCAAGCTTTGATGTTCATAGCCTGGCCCTACTTCCTGTCCTGTGGAGAGTTGCAATGGGGAATCCCAGCCATGTGTTCTGTCTACTGATCTCCTCCCACTATGTCCTGTCACACAGGACTTATCCCTAGTACTGTAAGCCAAAATAAATCCGCCCTCTTTTCATCAGCTCTTCTCTTACAAGAACGAAGTAATTACTACCTCAGGCAAGATCACAGGCCTGGTTTGATGGATCTTCTTCATTCTCACTGGCCCTTTAACTGAATCCTCATTTTTAAATGTTGTAATGTGACTTTTAATCTTGTGGTACACAGGGGTTAAAAGCAACACAAATGCTCACCACCAGCTGTGATACAGAAAAGCAATATATGCTATGGCCAGGCACAAGACCCACGAGCAGAGAAGTAAACAACAGGGTTTGACAGCCAAGGTTCAATGATTCCTTGTCCCTACCTGTCATATATCTAAGTGGCTACACTGACTGTCATGTAGTAGATGATGATAAGATAGAATTACTGCAGTCCTTCTAAAATATTTTGACTAAGGACGCTACATTACATTAAGTGTCAAACATAACCATGTCATGTGATGGATGCTGCCTCCCTCCCTATTAATCTACAGATACAGAGTACTTCCCTTAATGACATAGCCATTCAAAGAGCCTGAGAGGTCCCAATAAGCCATCTATGTACAAATTCCATTGCTCATAAATACTTAGTATCAGGGAGGGCTGTCCTATTTTTAGTTTTCTCATGGATTATTCATGAGAGTGCCGTAGACAGTCTGTGTGATTTTACTAACCTTTCTTTAGATTCCGTTCCATATACCTGGGTATTCTGGAAACTGTTTCCTTCCTGTTCTGTTAATTTAGCTGGAATCATCTTGGGTGAATAATAGGCTGGCATTCTCAAAATGTCATTTGTGGGGTGTGTGTGTGTGTGTGTGTGTGTGTGTGTGTGTGTGTGTGTGTGTGTGTGTGTGTTACATGCATGTGCGCATATGTTTCCTGGCTGAACTGGTCTTTAAAATCCATCCCTAGACTGCAGCCATAAACACAAATGGAGTTGTTAATCTTTCTCCCAAGGAAGAGAACAGCTTTCTAAAACCTTCCCAGGGCATTTTCTGGCTTCTGAATGAAGGAAATAATTATGGACATAACCCCAAAGCATTTGCTTGTTTCAGGCTAACTGTGGTCTGAGTGTGGGTACAATTAAATACGGTATGAGTCGGGGATAAACCACGCTGCCAAATGAGGTCATCTCTTACTTCTTGCTCTGTTAAGGACTCCTGAAGTCCTGGGACATATTTTACTCTGCTCTAGCAGTCTCCTTTCTCAGGGTTTAACAACCTGTTCCCTTAATTAATCCTAACCTGGGGCAGAGACCAAGCTTCATTTTTATTGTTTTGCAAGCACATGAAAACGAATAAGCCTGGAAGGGAGGGCATGCTTGTGGTTGTCCTTTAGCCTCTCTGTGTCTGTGGCAGCTCATTGATTCTCAGTTGGGTTTGGAACCCAGACATTCTCCAGGTGCAGGGTGCTTTGCAGATTCTCTTGTTGCTTTCATATGAGAGACTTTTCACAGATCATTCTAGAACTCTAACGGCTAGAGTGGATGAGATGGATGTGATTGTATGGGTCTTAAAGAGTTGTTCCCTAGGGCTCTTGCAAGTAGGTGATGCATCCCTTGTGCCTTTAACAGAGGAAAGAGCTGAATCCTGACCCAAATGCAAGTGGAAGGAGGAACCAAATATAAGTCCCTTGATTGACAACCCATTCCTCTTCTCTTCATGGCACTTTAGTGTAGATAAGATCCAGCTTCAAACAGAAAATTCTAGCCTGGAGGTTTTTAGTTGCTGCTTAGAGGGTTCTCATTTTCTAGGTGGGGGTGGCTGAGGTCTTTTCACCATTCATCCTCAAAGGCCACTCACCCAAAATGGACTTCCCTGGCCACATGTCTGTATGTGTGCACACACGCAAATGAGTGCACACACTTGCCTGGCTTGTACATCTTTAAGAAGCACCACATGGCATCCATCATGACCACTCTGGTCTTTACAGCCCTGGATTGATCTTCTGTGATCCTGCATTCATTTACAATCCTCCCAATCATTGCATCGGCCAATATGCTCTATGAATGCTGTACCCAAGTCCTGTTAATCCCTGCCAATGCCCTTAAACATAAAATAGTGCATAGCACATTGGAAGTATTCACTAAATCTAAGTGAGACCATTCACACCTGTAATCCAAGCACTCATAGGTCTGAGACAAAAGGCTTATAAATTCAAGGTCAGCCAGAGTTACATAATGAGTAAATTGTCCAGCATGGTTAAATTATCAAAGCCCAGTCTCAAAAATATTTGAAACATGCCCAATAAATATTTGCTGGATAAATGACTTCCCGATATTTTAGTTTAATAGTCATTATTAATCTGCAAGAACAACAGCAAAATCCCATAGCCATGGAAGAGACATTATGCTCAAAGTCTAATGTCTCAGGCTCCTTATACAACATTACAGTACCTGAAAGTGAGTATGGCTATAGACCTGGCTTTCTAGATGTGGCATCTTCTTGAGAATCCCCTGGTGCTGGACCACTAATATCAGTTCTTAGGTACAGCTTCCCCTGTGCACGCTCATCAAGCCAATCAGCTCTCTCTCTCTCAACATAAGCTCCCAATTAATACTCACCAGTTCATTTGGAGTGTTTCCCCACACTGAAAATCTACAGTGATGTTCATTTTTATCCACATGCATAGTTTTCACCTATCAATCCAGATATCGCATACTTTATTAGATAACAGAGTAACATTTTATTAACTCTTGAATCTTTGAGCTTCAAGGTTTTCCTTAAGCATAAAAAGCCCAATGTTTCCCTAGGTTTCTTTGTTCACATTTTTCTAGGAATCTCCAGCAGGATGTTCATGTGTCTCACAGGTACCCTAATTGTGGTTTGGTACCCAGCCATCTCTGCAGATCTCTGCTGGCTCTATTGAAATGTTTCCACTTCCCGAGACTTTGGAGACAAGACATTGCACTTAGCATGCTGAAGACAAGGAAGAAAGTGTAGCTGGCAAAATGCTCCTTTGATTGACTGAGGAGAGCCCAGAAGATCCTACCACTCTGTTCTTCAATTTCATGTCTTCCAGTCTACTTATCAGGTGTTCTTTGCTCTTTTCTTTCTTTTCAAGAGAAGATTTCACTGTGCAACAGCCCTGACTATCTCAGGACTCACTCTGTAGACCAGGCTGGCCTCAAACTCAGAGATCTGCCTGCCTCTACCTCCTAAATTCTGAGATTAAAGGGATGTATCACTGCTACCCCACTCTAGGTGTTCTTTTAAAGAATCATTTTTATTTTTTAATTATGTGTATATGTATGTGACTGTGAATGGATTTGTTCACATGAGTGCAGCAATCACAGTTCAGAAGGGGGCATCAGATCTTCTGAAACTGGAGTTACAGAGTTATGAGCCACTTGAAGTTGATGCTGGGATCCTAACTCAGGTCTTCTACTGGAAGAGCAGTAAATGCTTAACCACTGAGCCACCTCTCTAGCCCTTATTTGGTTTGATTTGTGTTTATTTTGTTTTCCAACCTTAAGCTGGATGAGTACAACATTGATTTAGGTTTTTATCCTCTTTGATGTGTTTAAAAATATACATTTCCCCCCCCTTGTAAACAACATGTTAGCTGTATCCCACAAATTTGGATGAGCTGTGTTTTCATTCAGTTAAAAATATTCCCTAATCTCCTTCATGATTTCTTTCTTTATCTGTAAGCTATTACAGTTAGCAATGTGTGGTTTAATTTTCAAACACTGCAGGGTTCTCTAGATGTGTTCTTGTTATTGATTTATACTTACATCTTATTATGGTTAGATTTGAACTCCTTTAAACTTGTTGAGGTTTGTATGATGGCCCAGAATAGCAGTGGCCTTGGTGCATGCTTCCTGTTCACTTTTGAAGACCGTGCTTTCTATCTCCCTCTAGTGTTCTTACTGTACTTTTTTTTCTGTCCCTTCATTTTTACCCTCTATTTCTATCTTATAGATGGCATACAAATATAATGGGATCTCAGAGGCTGAATAGATGACTCCAAGGTTAAGAGTGCTTGTCTGTCACTCTTCCAGGGAACCCAAGTTCTGTTAGCAGCATCACAGTCAGGTGACCCAAAGCTGCTTGTAGCTCTAACTCCAGAGAAATATGATGCCTCTGGATTCTGAGACACCTGTGCTCATGTAAACATACTCACACACTGAGATATACAAACACACATCACTTAAAGGAATAAAAATTAGTCTTTAGAATAGGTTCTCCATTTTACCTACTGATAACTTACACCCCAATTTTTCAGTTTTTGTAAAGATCTACAGTCTTGTCACCCGTTTTACCACCGTGTTTCATTCATTGTTTCCTTTATTCCTCACTGTGCCTTTCCCAATGGTTATGATTTGTGCTTTTAGCTTCTTTTGGCTTGCTGACTCTAAATTGCATGTTTATATGTTAGGCTTATTCTTTAGTCCCTAAATACATCTTCAGTTTATCACAGCTTGACTTCCAATGCCCCAGCACTACACAAAATCAAACACTTGGCAGGAGGGTACTTTGGATGCCCACCGTATTGTCTGCATTCCTGTTATCAAACATGTCACTTCTACATATACTCAAAATCCTACAGTGCAGTGCACTGCTAACTCTACTTAACCAGTATTCCCCTACAAAGAAACCTGAAATGAGAGGAAGTCCTTTATGTTCACACACATTTGTTTTTCCAGGAAACAGCATCCTTTGCCTTCATCAGTGAAAAATCTTTCCCTAGCTACCATTTCTTCTCTTCGCTTAAAGCACAAGGAATGCCTTCTCCAGTCTTCGCTGTGGAGATCTTAGAGGTAAAACTTACAAAAGTGAATGTCTCCCCTTTAAGACAGACAGACAGACAGACAGACAGACACACACACACACACACACACACACACACACACACACACACACACCTAAAGTTTTTTAAATCTCAAACTTATCCAAAGAGCATCTCTAGCAATTAATTAATAGTAATTTGAGTCTCCTTGCACTGTTACTGGTTCCCAGGAAGTTTTGCTACTGTAAGCTGTGGTTCAGTTTTCTGACTGGAGAGAAGTAGTTGGATGACTCTGGGATCAGCTCTTCCAGCTTTTAAGAAGAGCTGTTTGCATATTGTTTTGTTCAACTTTGTTTTTCCTGGTTGTAAGAAGCAACAACTACCAAACCATTCAGGGGATAGTTTCTGACTCATTGTCCTATACATGAAATTTTTTGGTTTTTGTTTGTTTGCTGATATTGTTTGTTTCAGTTTTTTGACATATTCAATACTATTAAATCTTTGAAGTCATAGTTTCATTTTGTAGAATACCGGATTCTTTGTTGTTTCCCTCCAAATAAAGGTGGGGTTTATTTTTTCCAGTAGTTACATAATCTATATGTTAATTTGGTATGTTTGGGTCTTGTTTTTAACCATTTCATTCAATATGTAAGAGTCTTGTTGTGGAATAATTTTTTTATTCACTGTGTAAATAGGGGATACAGTATAGAAATGGGGAAATAAAAATTATTTCACCATTATTATTGGGTCTACTTTTAAACAACCACTAGTCTCAAATATTTTACATTGACATGTACCTTTGTATATTGATACGATTTCAAAGTTATTTTTGTTAGAACACACTGTACATACATTTCCAGTCTTATTTATAGATGCACCTATACATTTCATTTAATAATGTAATGTAAATTTCTAATCCTTAATAGTTATTATTACAAATTATTTAGGATAATAAAGAAATGTGGGTTAGTAGTTAATAAGCTATAACAATTATACTTGCAGTCATGTTAGGTACATTTTTAAGGTCAAACAAGGATATCTTTTAGATAGATAAATGGTCTTCAAACAATTCAAAGATCAAAGAATATGGCATTTAAAATATTTTGTTAACACAGGGCTTTTCAGGATAATGAGACACATCTGTTCCTGGTAGAACCAATTTACTTCAGAGAAGACAATTGGCATTGAAGAAACTCCTTACGGTGTTTGCTTTCAATGTGGCAAAACTAGTCATTTGGACAAGGCACAGCACTTGCCTTGACTTTTGACAGTAAGCTGTCCACTGGACAAACAGGACACAAAGAGGTGACTGCTGAACTTTGCAAAAACCAAGTAAGACAGTCCTTCAAAATTCCACTTTTATAGAAAAATATGTCAGATATTCTAGGACTGTAGGCCAAAAATGGATACCCCAATGTTGCAGAGAAACCTTTGGTGACAGTCTAGGCAGTCAACTGTTTCTGTTGTTTGTTCTTTCAGTTTTGGAAGTTGCTTTCTCTGCACTTCCTGTTTACTAAGGTAAACAGTTGAAGATTAGTTATAGTTTTCCTTAGATGCTATAGAAGGTAAAATAGGTACAAAGCTTTGGACTCATCAAAATAGAATTAAAAATAGTGTAACTTCTCCAAATATGCCAAATACAAATGTACTGGACATTGAAATCATAATTCTTACCTGATAATTGTTCTTATTGCTTATAGTTCGTATGCTAGAAGTTAAATCTCTTCCTTTTTATTTAGACAAAAAGGAGGAAATGTGGACAAATCTTTTTTTACACTGTAAAAGATTTGTGCTCAGGTTGGTTTAATAAACAGCTGAATGGTCAATAGCTAGGTATGGTTTTTGTGGAAAGAGAATATGCTGGGAATAAGAAGGACAAAGATACAGAGAGTCACCAGACAGATAGAAAGGAAGCAGCATGGGCAGTACAGAGTAAAAGTAATAAAGCTAGAAGACAAAAAGTAGATTGATAAAACAGGTTAATTTAAGTTGTAAGAGCTAGTTAGTAACAAGCCTAAGCTATCAACCAAGCTTTCATAATTAATACGAAGTCTATTTGTAGTTATTTGGGAGCTGGCAGGTGGGACAGAAAAATTGGCCTACAGAATTGGGAATACGTGTTCTGCCTATTTGATCAGGATTCTTGAAGCTCCTTTACCATTTACATGATTCCAAGTTCTATAAAGCTCTGGGGACTGTTTGGATTTCAACCCTCTGTGTTAGTTTCTTTGTGCTGTGATAAAAAGAAATGCTTGACAGGGTGACTTAAAGAAGGGTATATTTGGGTTCAGTTTGACAGTATGTTGCAGCCTTGGGAGAGTGAGGCATGGTAGCAGGAGCTTGAGACAAGTGATAACACTCCATTTGTAGTCAGCAAGCAGAGGGAGGTAAGATGTAGTACTCAGGCCAGTTTCTCTCTGTTTCACTCTGACCAGGACCTCAGCTCATGGAATGGTTATTTATCTCACACATTCAAAGCCAGTCTTGCCACCTCAGTTAACTTAATCTAGAAACTACCTCTCAGTTGTTTCCAGAGGGTTGCTCTCAGATCCTGTCTAGTAGACAATATTAAGCATCACACATTTTTTTGTCCCCTTCTCATGAGCTGCTCTTGGTCCACTTTTGTGAGTACAGGCTGGCATGGGAACAATGGGACAGGCAAATGAAGGAATTTGCAACTCTGTCTGCAGATATACCATCTTACACTTACCTACATTTTAGATTCTAGCCATCAGAGTTCCTAAAAAGCCCAACCTCTCTATCTCTAACTCAACACAACTTCTGTTTGGATTCCTAATCCCTGTACTGTGTTTTTAAGGTGTTTCCCAGCATGAAATTGGGGCAGCCATGAAGCATGTTGGTATGTGTACCTTCTATCAAAAGTCAAAGCCTGCACAACATTTTGTGTCATGTCTGCAATAACTCTTTTGTTCACCAAACATAATTTTCAAGTAGTTAATGATAGGGTGACTTCAGGCCCTTTACTCCCCGTGAAGAAGTAACTTTCCCTCCCTAGTGACTCATAGAACAGATGCCCATTCATTGTAAAAACATCTGCTCTAGAGTCTACAGACCCCAATATCTTCAGCTCTACCTTGACTGACATTCTCATGTAATATCATATCAACATACTTTTGCAAAGTCTTATTTATTTGTTCTGAACACACTACACATGGTCCTTTGATGAAAGAGTCCTGTTGGACTCCATGCAGTAGCTCCAAGCCCAACTTTCCCCAGTGTCTCCAGCAACATCAAGTGGAAACATTGGTTCACATTGTCAGGCTCCTGGGTCTTTTTCTTGGCATCTACCCCAGGGATGGATGGATCAAAAACTGATATACATTAGTAATATGTTATCAGCATTTTTCTTTCAGAGATGAATAAATAGAAGTTTTAACTTGGAAAAATCTATTTTAAGATTTTTAGTTAGGATAAAATGATAACTGAAAGGGGACTTATTTCTTAAAGTTATTATGGAGATGTTCAGTTCTTGAGTCCACAATATATTTTTAATTTTTCTGTTTTAAATTTTTACTTCACCTTTGGAAAACTTCAAGGTTCATCAAAATGGCCTTTCAGTGCGAGGAGCATCTGCATAATGATTTTATGTCCACTTAACCCATAAGAAGAGAATCAGAGAAAACCCTGGGATTTTTTCAAACACCAATCATTCCATGGCCTATCATCTCCAGTTCTAGAGACCCAGGGCCCTATGCTGAGCGCTGGAGTTCTATCTAGAAAAGGGGCACCTCTTCAAAGTAAGTGGTCTAAAGATAGTCAGTTTTATGAGATGAAGGTGCGTAGAGATGTTTCTTCATCCTCCCATCTCTTTGCTGTTTCACCTTACTTGATTTATACACATATAGGCTTGCCTAAATTTGGCTTTCCTGCCATGTATAATTGAGTTTTGTATTCACTGTAAATGTAACATATTGAGCAAAGTCTCATATCCCCCTCTCTCCTGTCTAGAACCACAGCATTACATAGCTCACTGGTACTTTCAGAAGATCACACAATCTTTTAAAAAGAGACAAGAAAAGACAAGACACATATCTTTGGATTTTAATGGTTTCCTAATTTCATTTTGTTGAGCTCCATAGTCACACAGTCTCTGCATGTCTGTGTTCTAATGACCATGTGAAACATTGTGCTAGAAACGCACTCCACAGGACAGATGATTGGGTTTTTAAGTCTACCATATACTCTTTCCTTAAAAAATAAAATAAAAAATCCTCTAGTGAGGGAATAGATAGGACAGGGCAGCAAGTAGATTAAATGGTGTTGCTTTGATGCTAAAATTAGAGCTTGGTGGTGGTTTTCTAAAAGATCAGACTATATCATTATGTGACTGTGTCCACTTCCCCCTTCTAATTAAAGTGGAAATCTCTGCTAACCTCCTATAACTTGATTACTCTGTTTCTAAAACCTGAATCCATAGGGTGGGACTGTGTTGAAAGCCATAAAGGTGAACTCTTAACATCTTTCTTCCCTTGAGTGTAGGTTTGGTTAGTGGCTCACTCTTAAAGGATAGAAGAAGACATGGGTAACAGGATATGCAATCCAATAGTATAAAAGACTCTCCTCTCTCTCTCTCTCTCTCTCTCTCTCTCTCTCTCTCTCTCTCTCTCTCTCTCTCTGTGTGTGTGTGTGTGTGTGTGTGTGTGTGTGTGTAGGAAGAGGAGGAAGATACTTTATGTTCTGGGCTAAAATGCTCAATATTGCTCAATGATTACTTTTCCCAACTTGACTTACAAATTTAACTAATCCCAATCAAAATCCCAGCAGCAGACTTACTCCCAAATTTATATGGAAAAGCAAGAGATTCAGAGTAGCCAAAACAATGCTGAAGAAGAGAAAAGTTGAAAGACTGTCATTTCCCACCTTTGAGATTTACAATCATAAGGCAGTGGTGATCATGGTGTGTTACTGGGAGATAAAGAGGTGGACTGCTAAGATGGAATGTGCAGATCAGAAGCAGGCTCATGCTGAGAGAGAGACACAGGCAGCTGGTCACTGGCAACAGAGAAAAATAATTCAGTGGAAAAGAGTTCCCTCTCCAGCAAATAATGAGAAGTGACAGGATAAATGTGTGTAAAAATAAAAGTAATTCAGAATCTGTACAGATGACTCATTGGGTAAGGTGCTCACTGCACAAACATGAGGACAGGAGTTAGTTTTCCTAGCATCCACAAAAGCCAAATCTGGCAGCGTTCAGGGGTGGATAAAGGCAGAGGGTAGGAAGGGCTTGCTGTTTTGCCAGCCTAACAGAATGGATGAGCTCCAGGCTCAGTTGAATACTTCGTATCAAAAACTGATGGTAAAGATGTGACTGTGGAAGAAATTTGAAGGCCACTTTCTGGCCTCTACATGAGCCTCCATAAGCAAATACACCCCATCTTACACATACATGCACAACATACAACACACACCCAAGTAATTCATACCTTATACCTCTTAATCAGGGCTGGAGGCATGGCTCAACAACACTGCTCTCATGTTTCATTTCCAAAAATGCAAGAATGAATGGACAAATGAAAGAAAGAGAGGAAGGAAGGAAGGAGGAGAGAGAGTGAGAACAGAAGGAAGGAAAAAAGGAAGAAAGAAAAAAGAGAGAGAGAAAGCAAGCATCCAGGTTACATGCAAATTTTGAAATTATATGAATTCTGGAGATTTATCTATAGTGAATCTGGGCAACTTTGGTTTGACAATGACTCTTTGTATATTAACAATCCTAAAATACAATTCATGAAATACATAATTGATTAGATGAAGTTTATTAGAATTAGGAACATCTGCTTTTGAAAAGAAGCTGTTAGGAAAATCAAGTGACAAGTGACAGCCTGGCAGAAAATCTTTGCAAAACACATAATAAAATAAATGCCTGTTATCCAAATTCACATACACAGAGAAATGCTTCCTACCATAACACTAAGAAAATTGCAACCCAAATGAAAATGGATAAAATAGTCTGAAGGTGTGCCTTACAAAACACATACATTAATAGAAAATTGGCAAATGAAAATGGTGATAGGCATGATCTATGATATATGACCTCAAAGGACTGAATGTTTTACAAAGAGACATCATTACATAGCAATTTAACATTGAAAATGCAAAGATGACCAGAGTCAAGTGCTGAAGATGGTCTGAATGTGAATATCGTTTTTTCTTGTTGTTTTTGTTGTTGTTGTTATTGTTTTTAAGAGTGTTGGGCATATACCCAAAGGATGTTCAATCATACCACAAGGACACTTGCTCAACTATAGTCATAGCAGCATTATTTGTAATAGCCAGAACCTGGAAAAAACTAGATGCCACTCAACCAAAGAATGGATAAAGAAAATGTGGTACATTTACACAATAGAGTATTACTCAGCTATTAAAAACAATGGCATCAGGAAATTTGAAGGCAAATGATGGAACTAGAAAAAAATCCTGAATCAGGTAAGCCAGACACAGAAAGATAAACATGGAATATACTCATTTGTAAGTGGATATTAATTGTAAAGTAAAGGATAACCATGCTACAATCCACATCCCCAGAGAGACTATGTAACAAGAAGGACCCAGAGGGTATCGGGGGAGGGGGCACATGCATCTTCTTAGGAATGGGAAATGGAAGAGATATCCTGGGTGGGATAGGAGAGTAGAGAAGAAGGGATGGGAACACGAGGGATCAGATGGTCGAGTTGGGGGTAGATTGGAGGAGAGTAATGAAAGCGATATCTCTATAGAAGGGGCCATTTGGCAATAGGAAGAAAGCTGGTGCCAGAGAAACTCCAAGGAACCCACAAAGATGGCCCCATCTAAGACTCCTAGCAATAGTGGAGAGGGTGCCTGAACTGTCCCTCCAAAAATCAGATTGGTGACTACCCTAATTATTATCAGAGAGCCTTCATCCAATACCTGATGGAAGCCAATACAGAGATCCATAGTCAAGCACTGGGTTGAGCTCCAGGAGTCCAGTTGAAGAAAGGGTGGAGGAATTATATGATAAAGGAATGGGGGTCAAAATCATGATGGGGAAATCCACAGCAGCAGCTGACCTGAGCTTATGGGAGCTCATGGATGGGGTGAGGGGGTAGAAGGAAGGTGGAGGAACTGAAGGAGAGGAGAAGAGGGAGGGGGAAAACTGGGGTTAGTATGTAAAATAATTTTTAAAAAAATGATAAACTAAAATAAAATGTAGCAATCACATGGTTGATTTGTTGTATTGGTTTGTTGTTGTTTTGTTGTGGTTTTTTTTTAAGATTTAATTTTCATTTGAATGCATCCCTGTGTGTGCACAGGTCCTTCTAGAAACCAAGAGATGGCATCAGATTCCCTGGACCTAAAATCACAGGTTATAGTGTTCTATCTGGCAGGGAAGCTGGGAAGCAAACCCAGGTCTTCTGCCAAAGTGTTCTAACTGCTGAGCCATCTCTCCAGCACCTAGATTCACATTTTGTTTAAATAATACACTTGTTTAAGTTTCTTAAAGGTAAAATACTTGGCTTGAAATAGCTATTGGTGCAGTTAAATAATATAGGCTAGCTGTATACCAATATGGTCTTTAAGACAAAATACCCTACATATCATAGACAAGCACCCTTGACCTGCAAGCAGAGCATAGTTTTACAAACATAATAAACACATTCATGCCCTTACACATAAGAGTATGCACAACAACAGTAGCTCAGCACAGCTTGACTGAGTCCTTATTCACTCAAGATTGTTCTCCCACAAGGAAGAGGACGCTTTTGTTCCATCAAATTAAATTTGATGTGCTCTTTCTTAAGTCATGCAAGACAAATGACAAAAGATAGACAAAGGCAGGCTTCAAGGGGGAGTTCTTCAAGCCCTTAAGGGAATGTGGCAAAGCATGCTGGGAAGGCAACCAGGAACCTCTCCTTTGCTGGGTGCTTGGGCAGCAAGTATTTGTTGATGGGTGTTTATGTGAATTCAAAATAGAAGAGTGAATAGATGGAAATAAAGAAGGGGATATTTTGAAGATGACCTTTTTATTTGACACATCAATAAAAATAATCTTATTTTTCACCAGCCTGTGTGGAAAGACATTTTCATCCACACCTTTATCCCAAGAGAACTTTTCTTCCTATTTTTCTATTTATATATCAGCATTGAATGTCAGCTAGATTCATCTGTAATAACTTGAAAGTAGAGTTGAAAAGAAGATGAAGCAGGCTCACACAGAAAATTCTGCTCACTGGGTAGTCCCTGGCAAACAGTGACTGCTGCCAACAGAGGAAGAAGTGGGTGTTTAAAGAATAACTGAATTCTGGCCTGGGAGTGGCCTTTTCCAAAGATCTTTGATGAGCAGTCGCTCCAAGTTAAATATTGACGAAGACCACAATTTAGGGCATTCCATACCTGTAATGTTTTTTTTCCCCTTAAACTCTAAAAAGACTGCTTCAGACTGGATTGCTCTAGATTAAAGAGCACAAATGTATGAATAGTGGTCTCCAGGGTTCCAAACATTTTGTTCTTCCTTCTGAATGCGGGATACATTTAAAATGAAGATGTTGAAGATATTTTATGTGTCTTCGTTTTGTCTGGTTTTATTTGATTTTGTTTGGGGTTTGGGGAGGCAGGCTCTCACTCAGCAGCCCAAGATGGCCCAGAAGCCAGTGTGTAGCCCAGGCTGGTCTGACTCACAAGAATATTTCCACCTTAGTCTACTAAGGCTTAGGGTTACATGTATGAGCCCCCATGCCCAGCTCAAATGGAAACATTTGAATCAAAGTTTCTGAGTGAAATGGAAGAGTGTCGGTTGACAGAACAACAATTTCTCCTCCCAAGTCTCCATGATTCCTTTGTTTAACAAACACATGGTTAAATGGTAAGCAACTGGTTTATTCTGATATACCCTTGAAATGAATGGGTAACTGATAATAATAATAATAACAGTAGTACTATAATAATATAGAGAAAGATGACTATGCATTTTCTCACTTAATCCTTCAATACATAGTAGTAGACATTATTATTTTTCTTTTGCCCATAGAAAACAGAAGCTTTTGGGAAATGAAACAATTCACCAACAACGTGGATTTCAAGTACATGATAAAAAAGGAACTGTACTGACATCATACTTGGCCACCTGGCTCTTCTATCAAAGCAACAATGCATACAACACTCCATTTCCTCCTCTCCTCCCTTTCTAATCAAAACTTCTCTTAGGTATGTTCCGATGCCTCAAATGTTTAGGCACTGGTATGAATGTGAGCTACAATTGCCAACAAAGACTCTGCCCTGAACATCTGAATTACCATCAGAAGGGCTTAGAGATGATGTTGGACATACAACCTGGCTCAGTTCTGTTCTGCAAATTCTCACACACAATTTCCCCGGGATATAAGACCCAGCAGTTCCACCTAGTAGCTGAAAGTTGGAATTAATGAGTCCAGATTTTTCTTATTATACTTGAATGCAAATGGAGACTCGGTTTCCAGAGAAGAATGATGAAGTTGTAACAGCTCTTGCTTTGGGATCAGGTAAGCAAGGATCATTTATTAAAATCACAAAACCAGGAAATAAGAAGGATGTGTGCATGCCAGATCATCAGCCCAGGGTACAGAGTTCTTTTCTCCTTCCTGAAAAATATCTTTCTACACATACCAAGAAAGCTTTGTTCACAGAGATGAGTAAAAGTGATGTTACATAAATGAAGTGTTGAGTGAGGAATGATTTGCAAGGATTCTACATTAACTTAAGCATGTGCAGTGCAAAAACCACCACCTCTTCATAGAGTGGGCAGATGCTTACAATTGCTGAACTATAATGAGATACTGCCCATTCATGTAAACAGTCACTAATATGAATAGTTCACATGCTAAGGGAAGAGAAATTGGGAGGTGCTAAGGACAGATTGATGTGGCAAGGAGAGTCTCAGATTCACTCCATAGGAGAGTATTTCATGCCTGGTACTATAATCCTGGTCAAAGCTGGTAGCTGCAGAAGTCATAGGCTGTGAGATAGAAAGTGATAATTGTTATGCTGCTAAGAGGTCATGCTGTCAATTTGCTTTCTATAAATGTTTATGTTTAATAGTCATTGAGCTGGGATAATCTTGGCCTTGGTCACAGAAGGTTTTTGGTGGTTCAGAACAGTCAGTGGAGAGATGCATACCTGCTCTGAGGGCTAAGGAGAGACTGAATGTGCGACCCAGATTGGGACAGCTATATCAACTTCACCATTACCACCACTGTGCACGGTTCAGGCAACATCATAGAAGAGAAGGTAGAAAGAATCTAACAGCTGAAGGATGGAGAGGAATGTGAAATGCGTAGATGGGATTTGAGGAGTGACTGGCAGTGGATAGCTACCTGGCAGGGAAAAGCATTTTCTGAGGATGAAGCCTCTGATAAGGTTTCCTGTGCAGTGGTGGATGGTCCTGAATCTATACATCTGGGTTAGCACTGACTGGACTTAATGGGTAGAATAAGAAAGAGAAGGACAAGAGGAAGAGGAAGAAGGGGGAAGAGGTCAAGGAAGAGAAAGAGGAGGAAGATGATAGGAGTGGAAATAGTTGATAAGTAGATGGCTGCTGCTCTGGCAGGATATTGTGAAAAATACCCCCAGAAAGATGCCGTTGATGAGAACACCCTACGAGATTCTTTAGGGCCATACTTCAGCCACCACCTCAGGGTAGTGGCTGGAGATAAGACCCTGAGACCCTATTATATATATTTAGGAATTATTTCCTAAATAATTGAAATAAAATCCTCAATATAGAAGATTAACCTTGAAAGAGATATTCTGTCTCTACATAAGCAAAGAGCAATGGGGCTAGCATGTCATGGCCTAAAATCTCCAAATCTCTGAGCCATGTAAACCTTTTCTCTCTGTAAGTTCACTTGCCTTAGCTATTTGTATGCTTGTCATACATCAAAATAAATGGCATGGAAATTAAAAGTTAAATATAAAAGAATCTTAGCATGTAACACACAGATAGATATAAAATATATCTCTACTCTTGAGCCATTCTCAAGTGCTATAGTAATTTGCTAGCTCTTTATCAACATTTTAATCACCAATTAATTGGGTACAAAAAGTAAAAAAAAATAAGTATCTATGACCAATGAGAATTTCTTCTTACAATGTTCAAGTCTTTGGAACTTTTTAAGTACAATTTAAGATGCTATCTTTACAATTGAAAGTAAGCCAACATTCCAAGGCGGCTGCTTTGAAAGGGGTGTCTCACATTCAAATGTCCCCAATAAGTGTATCTTAAGGGCTAATTATAAAATATTTGTATGAAAAAATATTTATACAGGCTTCTCTATCACAGATTTAGGGACACTCCTTCTTGATATCAACTCTTACGTAAAGGATGTTATGAGGCTAAGGGTAGGTATAGCCCAGCTGATAGCAGCTTCTGCCTGGCATTTGTGAGGCCCTGGGCTCAAGCCCTGATTGTTAAGTGAACAAGCATAATTCTGCTACCACTTCTAACTATGGCCTTATTTAAATGACTCTATACTTATTCAAAAAGTGTTACTTTAAAAGTGAAATTATTCCAGAAAAATCTCGACTATATTCACTTGCAAAGAACGTTATTCTATACCTCGATTGGAATACAACATAAATTTGTATTTTCAGAGAATGGGATAATACTTATCATTTCCCATTAAATGTGCACACAGATGAATCTTTATTGTTGACTATACTCTATCTTCCTGCTTAGTAGAAGTTGAATAAAATTACCATGGTTGCAAGCATCTATAGTCCTTTATAACCTCTAGTGTGGGTCAGATTGTTGGCATTCAAAGGTGAGGGTTGACTGAATTGATGACCACATGGTTCAACTTCCCAACCTTTGTTTCAGCAACAGCTCACACTGACTCATGTTTTGAATTAAGACATGAAACAATGACAACTCCATCTGACATACTTCTGATAAATTTCTAAACTTTACTTTGTATAAATAAATATTTGATATGAGCATGTTTTCTCATATAATTTATTTCTTCTATAAGTTGAGACTGAGGAGTCCAGGGGATTTAAATGCTAAGATTGTTGGATTTCTGTTCATTAGTTCTTTGCTGTATTAAACACATTTTTCTATATTTGAGTCTAAACCAATTACGTGATCCCAGCAGAGAACAATTTTTTCTTCAATTCGAAATGCCTTAAACAATAAATGTGAAAGTAACCACTAAACTGTAATAATGGTATGATTAAAAAAGACATTATTCAAAATATTAGTAATGAAAATGGCTAACCTTTGCTAGGTATTATATTAATAACTGCCAGGTATTGAGCTAAGTATCCTAGAAACATTATCTTTATTTAATCCTAAAAACCATCCGAAGAAAAAAAGATACTATTATAATCCTGAGGCTAGGGAACCCACCACAGAGGCAAGGCCATTTTATTTGTGGGTACCTAGTTCTGAGTGTCAGTTAAGGTCAACTCAACTCAATGGGAAGCCACCTGAGAGCCAAACATGGCGCGATCTAGAAAACTCCCTATACATGCCATTAGGTTGATGGATTCAACCAGAGAGAACCAAATACTCATCTAAAAGATGTTTTTCCAAGTCTTCATGCAAACTTTTGGCCACGAGAAATTGAAAGCCACGAGCGATTCTACACACTCCAGTGAGTGATTTCACAGATTTGCACATTCACACACCAAAACCTTACGACACCAGTACCTAAGACATCTTGGGCCCATTCATGCATGCTCCTGTGACTGAAAACCAGAAGGAATTAACTACTGGCCAAAGGCTTCATTTTGTTCAATGAAACAACTTTGGGATCTGTGAAGGGGAGAATGGCTCTCTCTCTTCTCTCTCTCTCTCTCTCTCTCTCTCTCTCTCTCTCTCTCTCTCTCTCTCTCTCTCTCTCTCTCCTATTTTGAAGTAGATGGCTCTAAAATGAGGCATGTATCTGTACAGCTTTTTCATTTTAGGATCAACTAAATGTTTATACTTTCAAAAATGAGAAAGAAGAAGTTCCTGAATTTAACAAGTTTCTCCCCAATCTCTGATGATTTGACATCTGGAAATCTTATTATATTTTGCTATTCCATCCATTTATTATAATTATATTAATTTTGGGAAAGGCTGTCATATTCTATTTTCACCCAATAAATCACACTTCAATGATTAAATATCTTATATTTAGCGATTAAGAAAGGACTTTGATCTTTTCCAAAATTGCTCAGAAACTGCCAGTGTAGTATAATGACACACTCTTGACTGTTCTCAAACAGAACACTCACTGAGAAAAAAGAGGGACTCCTGTTCTCAATTAAAATGAGGGCTGGATGTCAGAGGGCATGAGAACACCCATTTTAAAGGACACCCATCTCTTTATCATGTAGCATTATTAGACTCAGTGTGTAAAGTTGAAAAATAATACATTTGGGCAGCTTGCAATTGCCAGACTATTTGACAGCTGAGGCAAGCTGCATTCATTTTTACCTTCCTCTGCTATTAGCAAAAGCATAATGAGTTGTTTGGAAAGTTCCCACTCATCAGATGACCACATGCAGATAGATGCATCATTCCACGAGAAGCGTTTCTATCCAGGTCTGTGTGTTCATAATCAGATGGGTGATGAGAAGGATTGTTCAACCCTGGAAGTCCACTGCCACTTGTAGAGTTTCTTCTTGGTAGCATGGGTACACTAGTGCATATATGTGATACTAAAGCTGGGGAGGTTGAGGCAGGAGCACTTAAAACTGAGGCTATCCTGAGCTACACAGAACCTATCACAAAACAAAATCAACAACAAACCAGAGAGAGAGAGAGAGAGAGAGAGAGAGAGAGAGAGAGAGAGAGAGAGAGAGGAGGGAGAGAGAGAGTACAAGATTCTTCCAAGCTCCAGGAAATTGTGCCTTGTGCCTTGGTCTTCCTCAGTTGTCCAGGTTCCCTGGATCATTGTGTTGTCCTTGTAGTTACTGAACCATTCATCTATCAAAACTGGTTCCAAATATGTTTAAATTCCAACTTCATGTACTTAACTCACCAGACAGTTGGCTAAGAAAAAAATTCTTAGCCTTTGCTTTATATTTTAAAGAGTAGATAATAATTACTTATTCTTAAAGAATAAAATGTGATATTCAAATAAATATTTACAAGGTTTAATGATTAAATTAAGCTAATTTAATCTATCCATCGCTGTTTTTAGCAGTTTTGTGTGTATGGTACACTTACTACCTACAGTCAATGCTGTGCGATGATTCCTAAGCTCTGCCCTCCTAACTGCCCATCTCATGATGCTCCCCTGTTCTGTGCAATGTTTTCCTTTCTGTCCCTGGCTTACTTTATGCAACAGAGAGATATCTTAATGTATTTAACATCAGTTTCATTTTATAATAATGGTGATATTAAATTTATTTCTTGTAAAACAGATAATGAGCAACTGATAGATTGATAGGTAGATAGATAGATAGATTTACATGTACATGCAAATATATGTATGCATGTGTGATATCATGTATAGCTATTTGTAGCTCATCTGTGTGTCATATGTGTACATATAATAATAATATATCACTCCATCTTAGGGTTTCTATTGCTGTAAAGAGACATTATGACCATGGCAACCTTTATAAAGAAACACATTTAATTGGGGCTGACTTACAAATTATAGGTATAGTCCATCTTGTCATGGCAAGAAGTATGGTGGCCCACAGGAAGACATGGTGCTGGAGAGGTAGCTGAGAGGTTTACACCTTGATCTACAAGCAACAGGAAGTGAGCATTCAAACACATGAGTCTGTGGGGGGCCATACCTATTCAAGCAATTGCACACCCCAATTCTATTAATCCATAATATATACCACATATTCTATACATATACAAAATGATATGTTATAGATTAATAAGTATGACTGCTGAAAATAGGATAGGCAAAATAGATTATGCCAATGTGCTGATAGGCACGTACCTACACAACATATGCAGAAGTGAGGCATTGTGTCCTGACACAAATAATTTTTCCATTTCCTTTCTTCCTTTATTCCCTCCCCCTCCTCTTTTCTCTCCTTCCTCCTTTCTCTTTTCTTTTCCCCTTACTCCTTTGAGAGGCCTTTGAAACTTGGCCACTCTCAGATTTTATTTTTAATTGTGTTTCCATGTTTCACCTGCAGCATATGGCCGTGCATGTCTGGTACCCATGGAGGTCTGAAGAGCGTATCAGATACCTTGTAACTTGAGTTGCAGGTGGTTGTGAGCCACAGTGTAGGGGCTGAAAATTGAACCAGGGTTCTCTGCAAGAACAGTTAATATGGAACCATTTCTCCAACCCCTAGTGCCCCACTCTGTTACCCAGGGTGGCCTCACTTACTGTAAATATCAACTACTGGGAAGGCCAGGATCCTCTAGGCACACATTAAAATCCACTTAATAACTTCTGGGAAAACAAACAAACAAACAAACATTTTTTTCAGGGCTACATCTCACTTTGAAGAACATCAATATCTTAACAAAATGCAATTTTTAAATTTGAGACAGTATATTCCTTCATTAATTAGGTCTCATTTCTCTCAGAAATGATCCACAATTTTTATTACAGACTTTCCAATATATCTTCTGCGGCAATTTATTCTTAAAAATGTGTTTTTGTAGTGAGAGCATGAATGCATTCTTTTTCTTAATTTTATTTTCCTCTTACTTTCCAATTATTTGTGATGATGTAGAAATTAAATTGATTATTTGTTTTTCCTAGAATCCTGGAACTTTACTATATTATTTTTATTAGCTCTGGTGGCTTTTTGTTTTTGTAATATAAATCTTTTGTATTATCTTTAATTTAATTTAATTGTCTTCCCGAACAATTACCAGTGAGTAAAGGTTTTGGGAGGATTTCACTGCTTCATGCTCTCATAAATTGCACTAGCTGGGATTCTGGCTCAAACCAAAATAGAAACAATACAGGTTTATATCATTGTCAGCTTCCTGACCTTGGAAGAAAGAATTCAGCTTTTTAATGTGTGGTAGTTATTGTTCTGTTCAGTTGAAGTCTTTTATCAAATTCAATTTTTTCCATTTGTAGATTAGCAATGTTTTTTTAATAAATGAATGTTGAATGTTGACACATCATACATCTAGAGCAAATCATTCCATAGCCATTCATCTGTTTTTCCTCTAGATATTGTGAGTTATGTTGGGGCTTATTGTTTTTTGTTTGTTATCTTTTTAATGTCAGCTCAATGTTGCATTTTAAGGTATTTCTCTATGTTCCATTTGCTACTGTTCAGTCCAGGATTTTCATTTCTGCTTTTAAAAGGCTTGGTTTCCTTTCGTTTTCATCTCATTCCATTATCTTCATCAGATTTTTCTGCTGGAGTTCCACTTGCCTTTAAAAATAAACATGGAAATGTTAGGCTTCCTCTCTTTACAAAAGAGAAAATAGTTTTATTAGAATACTATTATCATCCTTGAAATATTACATAGGATTTACTGCTGACACTATGTAGGCCAGAGGCACACTTTAAGATTTTATAATTAATTTAAAGTTTTAAAATACAGAAATACACATTCCACCTTTTGTGGAAATATTGATAATTTCATGTTTCAATATATTTTAGTTTTGAGGCCAAAAAGATACATGCACACACACACACACACATACACACACAGAGAGAGAGAGAGAGAGAGAGAGAGAGAGAGAGAGAGAGAGAGAGAATGCATGCACACACATACATGCATGCATAAATACATTTTTAATTTTTTCTAAAGTTGACAAAAAGTCATAATTTTTATCATTCTTATGAGAAAAGTCTTTCTTGCTCTGTGGATAGTTTAGAAATGTAAAGTTTAATATACAAATATTTAAGGCTATTTATTTTAACATTATTATTTTTAGATTATTTCCTATCACATCGAGCTTTGTTATCAAGGTACATAGTTTGCATTAAAATACTTAAGTTTGTTGTGATTTATTTTAATTCTAACATATGGTCTATCCTATTAATAATGTACATACACTTAGAAAGCCTGATTCATCTGCCATCATTGAAGACTTATACACACTGTCTTCATTCTTGTTGACTCTTTTTTTCCTCAAGCTACCACCAGAGAGAGGGGTACTTTCCATACTCAAATCATGTTCCTTACCCTTCAGATGTGGTAATGTAGCTTCATCTGTTCACACTTTCAGGCATATGGATTAAGCCTCCACAGTGAATTAGCCAGTCTATTGATTAGTAGATACCTTCCTTTATCTCTAACAACAGTCCTCTGTAGACAAGCCATCCAGTTTCTGTTTACATTTGCACAGTGTATCTGTTTCCACTCTTCTCATATGACCCCCCTGTTTCTTAGTCCTTAAAAAGCATCTTATCAATAGCACACAGTTAGTTTTTGTACTTTCTACCCAATTTCATCATCGCCACCTTTCATTGAACATTAATACTTAATGTAACTCTTGACTGGCTGAGTTTTATTATTTGTCTCCATACTTCCCACTTTTTCCTATCGCATATCTTCCCATGTGACTAATTTACCCCATTTTCTTGGCAAATTGACTAGATTATAGTAAATTTAAATTTTTTTCTATATTGTAGCTTCACTGTAGCTCTTTTTCTTGCTGTAGGATGACATGTATAATAATTTTTCATGTCTACTTATAGTAAACACTAAACAACTCATATAAAATACACCCATTTCCAGCACATAATTCTTGTCAATCCCCTCAGTTGGATAACTGTTACATATGTTACATTTGTGTGTGTTATATATTGTACAATACAATATTAGCTTCCTTCCGACATCAGTTAATTTCACAGAAATTAAGAGATAATGAAAATTTTTGTTCACATATTTCCACATCTGATGACCTTATTTATTCAGTGAATCTGGGTTACCGTCTGCTGTCAGGCTTCTGTAAGAACTTGCCTTAACATTCTACGGAGAGCAGGTGACTGCTAACATTTATATGAAAATGTTATTCAGTGAATCAGGATAATGAACCAATCTGCACACACAGCACCTTTGGACCCATGATTCTACATTCTGCATTGCAGCAAAGATATATATTCCTCAGCAAACACCTCTGGCTCATTCCACTTCTCAATTCTCCTGTCACTGAGCAGAGTGGAGATCTATAGGTATGTCACTCCTAGGAAAAGCATTTAATAGAGATCTGATCCCCCTCAGCTTCCTTGCCCTGCAATCACAAAGGTCCTGTCTGTTAGATATTTAAGCTACACACAAGTATGATCAGGGGACTGGAGAGATGGCTTAGCATTTAAATATCTCCTGCGCTTGCAGAGAATCTGAGTTCAGTTCCCAGCACCTACAGTTGGCTCTCAACTGTATGTAACTCCAGCTCCAGAGGAGTCAAAGCCCTCTTCTGGCCTCTACAGTCACCCACATGCATGTGTGCACACATTCATTCATTCATTCATTCTCTCTCTCTTTTTCGTTTCTGTCTCTCACAAACACACATGTTCACACGCATACACACATATAAACATACACAAATTAATTGATTAATTAATTTAAAAACTAACAAGGCTTTCTCAAACATCACCTTGAGTGATTTTTAATTATATTCCCAAAGGGAGTCCAAAAGATTTCAATGTACAGATTTGTCTGGCTAAATTGAGACTTCTTATCCAAAAAAAAAAAAAAAAAATTCTCTCCCCTCCCTCTCTCCATTGTTCACTTTATTTATATTCCACAATGAAGCTGTACTGGTTATAGATTCTTCACACTTCATATAAATTTATTTCTACATACTTTATACTCTTCCTTACTGTGCTACATAACACATTGTTACCATAACGCATCCTGTCTAGTTATTTAACAATAACCCTGTTGATTAGAGTCCACACAGTGCTAATGGGTACAGTGGAGTTATTTTTAATGGCAGTCCACCACTCTGCAGGATACCTCCACAATACATAGGACACTGTACAGTCCATATGATTAGGCCTCTGGATTATATGATGCTTTCTAAAAACATTGTGTGATTGTATTGCATACAAGTTGAAAGGGACCTAGTATCACCTAAATCCTTCTATGTCAAAAATACTTGAGCTAGAAAAATAGTCCAGCAGTAAAGATCATTGACTTCTCTTACAAAGGACTAAAGACCCAAACACCCACATTAGGTAACTCACACACCCCTGTAGCTCCAGCTCTAGGGGACCTTAGGCTTTTCAGAACTTTATGGGTACTACACACACACACACACACACACACACACACACACACACACACACACACACAAAGTATGGACCTTGGAGTGACCTGGCTCATTGCTCTGTCAAAAGATATGAGTTATTTTAGAGAAAACACTCTCCATACCAATTGCAGTTAGCACACATTTACTGAGCAATTAGCATAGCTTGACAGTCATATTCTAGGGAACACAAGGTAACAAGGTATGCCCACCTACAGCTCAATGAGTGCTTGATGGTACTGATTGTTCCATGCATTATTTTATAGTAGAATGTCACTACACATCAAACATACAGAAAGCAGTACACAGAGCCTCAAGTCACTTAGGGATACTTTTGCATCATTTCTTAAGTGCCACCAAATCCTTATGATTTTCAGAGGAGAAAAAAAAATAAAAACAAAACAAAACAAAAAACCCTGCCTTAGTGTTTGGAAAACTACAAGCATAGCCATTTGCAGATCTCACAAGAAGATGGTGAAAGGACTTCCTTTTTTCCTTGGGCTTCCTAAAATGTTTTCCATCATACGATAAATTGCATTTGGTTCTCTGGTCCCAGGAGCCTAGTTTTCTGAGTTTGTTTTTAAACATGCCAAGGGTTTGAAGACAGCTGCCACCAGAGGCATCGATGGCTTTATCCTCTTGGATGAGCAGCTGAGTACATTAAGACATACCAGCCCTTTCCCAAGAGCTACATCCAAGCCGAAGGAGATTAGGACAAGACTCAACTCATGAACACAAGAGACAGCACCTGTTAAAAATAGACACACATTTGCAAGTGGCTAAATTAAGATTCTTGGATAAACAAGTCAATGTGAGTTAGGAGGAAAACTCAAATAGGGCAGGAAAAAAAGCCCTAGCCTCACTGTTTGTTATATAACCAAAGATGAGACCAATTCGTGTGGAGCTTAAGTCTCACCTTAGACATTGATTAGCTGTGTGTTCTGTGCTCTACTTAATCTTCTGGAGCTGTATCTCCCATATGTAAAGCAAAGATAACTTTATATCCCCTTTTGAAAATTTTCCAAAAGGAGTGAAATATTACTGCTAGTAAGTATTTGTCATGGTTTGTGTGTGTGTGTGTGTGTGTGTGTGTGTGTGTGTGTGTGTGTGTGTGTGTGTGTGTGTTAATCCTCAAGAAGTTGATATAGATATGTCATAGATATGAGGAAAACAGTTGAATATTGGCCAATAATGTCTGACCCAGGAAAATATCGATTGTGGTTTTGAGCTTTACAACCAATATCTAAGAGTGTAGATTATGACTGATCACAGCTGTGAACTTCTTGAGAGACAACTTTAAATTTAATCTAAGTAAACCTAACATCATATTACCAGGATGGTTTCACCTTTCAAAGAGCACCTTGTCTCAGAGGAGGGAAAGAACAGATCAGAAAGGCAAGAGACTGAATTAAGTTCCATCTGATATTCAAATAAGCCTTTTAAACTTGGAGGAGAAGGGATGTGTGTGTTGGGGGCAAGAGAGTAAATTCATACTTAGCCTTGAAGGATATCTACAGCATTGCAAGAGAGGAAAGAGCCAGAGATGAAATGACTGAAGGAATAAGTAGAAAGAAAGAGACCTAGAGACAGAAATTGAAAGTGGTCCAGCACACTCCCATTTTTACACTTCCATGATAAACATTAGGTACTTGAGATGAGAAAATTATGGCACTTGGTTAGAATTCTTCACATATGTGGATGGGTTAGGACAGCACCACTGAACAAGTAGGCACAGAGATCTGTGGATGGATACCATGCCTGTAGTTACACTTATGGAGAGAACGAATCTTCATGGATTACAGACACTGAAAAACAATATAATGATCTTTGTCTCTGTTTCTCTCTCTCACACACACACACACACACTTACTCACTCTCGTGTGTGTTTCTCTGTCTCTTTCTCTAAGTCTCTCTCTCTGTGCTTACGTGTGTGTGTGTGTGTGTGTGTGTGTGTGTGTGTGTTACATGTGGTAGACAGTAAACAACCTCATATCTTTCCTCTGGCACTGTTCATTCTGTTTTATAAGACAAGGTCTCTAATTAGCCTAAAATTCTCCAAGTAGGACAGGATGACTAGCCAAGGAGCTACAGGGATCTGTATTTCTCTACCTCCCTGGGAGAGGCACTCTACTACCTCCAAGGTCAGCCACTGGTTGGCAGGAGACACACGGCTGAAATGAATGAGGTTCTTTTCTTCTGCATTATAAAATGACACATCATTATCAATTTGTAGATAGAGGAGCAATGACAGTGCTAAGGTCAAAGGGACATAAGGGTTTTGATGTATTCTTAGTTCCATCTGAGAAAAAGATGGGAATGAAGTCACCAGGCAATAGAGGAGGGGAATAAGGGCAGAGACTTAGAGAACACATGTATCCATGAGTGAGTGAAGAGAAGAGAAATTAGCAAAGAAGAAGCAGTTAGAGGCATTGGAGTGAAGGTACAGGCCACACAACAAAAGAGAATCTAACACTGAAGCCAAACAGTGGAAGAGTATCTGTGGAAGAGTAAACAGCATTTATGTTTACGAACCACAGGCAACTTTGAGCACATGGCAGCTGTAAGAAGGTACGCCCAGTCAATCGGGGTATGTGAGATTTTAAAGTTGTGCATGGCAAGATAACAGCTTTGGGAATTTGGCAGCACACCTTCAGTAGAGTTATGAGAAAAGCCTATTTTTGTCTCCAGTAGTGAATCTTTTAACTGCATTTCATTCCAAATGCTTTGACCAAATATGTTATAACTCCTATTATCTTGTATCCTGATTCATACCATCTAATTATATCAGGGTCATCTTCTGAGGCCACAAAGATGAGCCTCCACATTTACAAAACAAAACATAAGAAATCAAGCAACTCTGTCACACAATTAATGGACAGCAGGGTCAGCACAAGGACCCAGATCTTCTATTTACCCATCCAACATTATTCCCATTGTTCCTACAGCTGGGGAGGTTCTTTGCATCTGTCAACAAAACATCAAGGTCTATACATAATTTCCATATAAAGAAGAACAGTCCTGATGATACACCAAAGACAAGGAGAATCTGTCCAGCATGAGAAGCACAGGCTGATTAACTTGACTATGAACTCTTCAAGCCAGACCATGTGTGCTTTGGTGGAGACTTGAGATGTCTTACCCTCACCTTTGGCTTTTGGGTTGTGGAGAATGGCTGTGACATTCTCAGTGACTTTGTTTACCCAATGTCCTTTCTATCACTATACACTGAAGAATTCAGCAAAAAGCTCAACTTTCTGATCATATCAAAACCCGTGTACAAGGCTGGACCACAGTTTAGTTCCCAGCCCCCACAGTGGAGTTCTCCTAGTTACCTGTAACTCCACCTCCAGGTCCTAACTCCCTAGGACACCTGGGGGTGTATTCACAACCACACACAAAAACACAGAAATGAAACTAAAGCCATTTTTTATTCCTGGACTAAACAACTTAGTGTCTCCCATATACTCCATTGAAATGCCCAGTTCTTTTCTGATAACCACAGTCTTCCCCTACTACACTCCTTGTAAAGTAGTCAAAACTGAACCTAATGTTTGTGTAGAGAATTTATCAAGGAAGAAAATAAAGCTAAACAGGAGGGTGGCACGTGGATTCACATCTGCCTCTTTGACATATCCTTCTTTAAGGGCTCCAAAACTGTTATAACCTAGATGAAGACATCTGCCTACAGGAGTACCATGGTTGATGAAATGGATGAAGGAAATATTCCTTCTGGGGTACAATGGCACCTATAGCTAAGCTATGTCTGTCCCTTGTACACCTAATTCCAGAGACATTTAGCATCCATGCAGCAGAAAAACAGACCCAGAGAATGTCTGAAACAAGCATCTATTGTGTTTTCCTCATATTGTTTCTCCATCTTCCTTCAAGAAGCCTCTGTGTAGTTCTCTTTTTCAACAAAGCCATTTCACATTCATTGAAAAGGCATAAATACCATCCCCTTTCCCTGATGATACAAAGAAACCTCAATCCAAAGCAAAATCCATGAGCATCACTCAACTAACAAAAAACTGTGTCCTTGATATTTTTTTCATATAAGAGAGTCTGCAAGGACATATGCTGTCTTTTAAATCCATCAAATTTGTCGCCTATCATGGGTTATAAATGCATAAAATGCAGTTGGATACATTTTAAAAATGAGAGACATAGGGCAGAAAAGCAAAAGGATGATAGAGTAAGAGCATGAAAATGTATAATATAAATTGTAAGAAAAGAACTGCAAATTTGGCTCTGTGCCTCCAAGCAGAAAGGCAGAAAAATGACTTGTTGTGAAATTTACAGCATGCATAAGATGAAAAAGGGCCAAATACTGAATGAGGCACAGCAGTTGCTGGCATTGAGACCTGTAGGTGTTTTTCCCCCTTGAGTCTTTGTGAAGAAACAATGCCATGACAAACCCAAAAGACACTCTACACCAATCTTGGTAAGTTCATCTTCTGCTCCAAAGTCAAAATGACCTCCAAGCAGACAAAACTTGTATAGCTTTCTCAATGTATTGTTTTTAGGTGCATTCATGCCATCTGTGTACTATTGCTTCTGAGAAGTGTACTAGTAAATATTTGGCAATTAGTTTCTTAGAGAAAGGAAGACCTTGATTTATACCTTTTGCTAATGACTATGGTGTAAATACTCCTGCTATAGCTAGTTTCAAGTCAGTAACATGACATTACTGAAGGTGCGTTAGCAAGACCAGCTACCACACAGGCTCAACAGACACAAAGAACCTCATGTACAGTTCCAAGAGTTAGAAAGGAATTAGGAATAGGTGAGTTCTAGGTACTAAATTCCAATGTGCCTCGTTTAGTCATAAGCTTATATAATCTAATTCTTAATAACTATGTGGAGCCGTAGTTTGCAAGTGCCTGGAGATTTACGAAGTGGCTCTTGCAGACCCCATTACAGGTAGGTTCTAAAACCCCATGACTTCAGAAGTATAAGATCTGTCCCCATCTGTCTTCTCCAGGCTCATCTCTGGCTACTTGTTGTCTCCTGCCTTCTTCTCTAACATTCTGAAGTTTCATAAATAATCTAAACTTGTTACTTCATCAGACTTTTGTAGATATCTCTCTGACCTCAAAACTTCCACAACTCTTCCAATACTGCAAACCTCCACTTACACATTTTTCAAATTGGACTACAATCTTTGTCCTACAATGAAGAATTAAATTTTCTAGAACCTGACCTTTGCCCTTAACTGCCGAAGGTGATCTAAGCCATTAGGAAGTCCTGTCCAATAAAAGTGCTTTTGTTTTCTTGGGGAATTCTCAATGGTATGTGTCAGCAATGAGATATACAGGCAAGGCTTTGAGCCATGGGGTGTCTCATTGATATTAAGAGGGACCAGAAAGGAAGTTTAACCACATTGGGTGTGTCAACTTTGTGTTACTGAACCCTAGTAAAAACACTGGATATCAAGACTCATGTGAGTTTTTCTCATTACATGTAGCTGCTGGGAGAAATGTGTACCATCCAGAGTTCCCCTAAAAGTGGACAGTAAATGGCTTAGTGGAGAATTCCCCTGGGCTCCAATCCCACAGACCATATTCCTCAGCTGTTTTTATCTTTATTCGTCCTGCAATAAACCATAATTATGATCATAACACATTGCACTGAATTTTGCGAGCTAATTATTGAACACAAGGCAATTTGTTAACCCCAAATGCGATTAGTATCCAAAATGAGACTAACTCTAGGAACTCCCAAATTCTGTAGCATTTCATGGGCTTTCACTTTCTGTCACATGTTAGCCTATGCCACATCTGCCCTGTTTACCTGATAGAGAAAAGGTGTTGAGCCTTGTTCACTGTTTTTTTCCTCAGGACCTAGCCCCTGGTAGAATATAACTACCCAAGCAACAGTGATGGACTGCCTAGACAATATTCTCACATGTTTATATGTGTTCTTAGGATTACTGTTGGGGAATACTTTGTTTAACTATGTAAAGATGTGTTGCTGTTTTACCTTGCCTGCCTAAGGCACCTGAGATTGTCTAATAAAAAGCTGAATGGCTAATAGCAGTGAAAAGGTTTGGGCAGGACTTTTGTCCAGGGCAAGTAATTAGGAGGAATTTAGGCTCATGGAAGAAAGTAAAAAGACACAAGGAACATGCTAAGGACATGCCAGGGACCAAACAAACACACATGAAGGAAGCAGGAAAGTAAAACATAGAGCATTAAAGAAAAGTAAAAAGCCCCAAAGTAAAATTTAGCTGAAGAGAAACAGGTTAAATTAAGTTAAAAGAGCTAGTGAGAAAAGCATAAGCTAAAGCCAAACATGCATGATTAGTACTACTAACTGCTGATTGGTGGTCCAAAAGAAAAGTCTAACTGCAGTTAGCTGAGATACTAATAATAGGAAAGCTGTTCAATGATATCAATTCTGCAAGGAGGAGAGTGGACATCTGTATAGCAAACTATTTTTTATCACTTTTCTTCATTAAATAAGTGAGATCACAGACAAGTGGAAGGTTATTTTTTTCAGATAAACATCCATCACACTGTGTCTCTCAACTGTCCCTCTGAGGAACATGAAGGATTGCGTTCTGGAGTGTTCCATGGGGTTCAGCAAAAGAGCTAGATCAGGTGCTATAGAAGACAGGATAAAATTGACAAGGACCTGAGAAAAATAAAGGCATTTGACCAGGATGCCTGACCCTTCATAAGGACTTCACTAAGTTGGACACATTATTAAATTCCCTTTGTTTGTTGTCCATGGGAGTGAAAAGACCTGAGAAGTTAACCTGAGGCTACAGCTGAGAACATGAGAAGACAAGTCCTTTCTTGCCTGATATACAGTTTGCACCTAAAGAAGATTAAAGAAGGCAACATGTTTAAGACACATGGAAATACCAAAGCATATTTACAACATTAGCAAACTAGAAACATGCACTAATGGGCATTTTCTTAATGATATTTGGTTATTAATTAGTGTAAAAGGGAAAACATTCAGAAAATAACTTGAGTTCAATAGGTAACAGGTAAAACCTGGATCAAAATGACATCAGCTACTTTCCTTGCTATTTATCCTGTGTCCTCACAATGAGAAAAACTCTTCATATTATTGTATTTTATCCTCAAGATTCCACGGGTACTATTATATCAATTCAGAACCCTTAATATTCCTTTTGAAATTCTTTTATTAGTGTATACTAACTACACAATGTGTTTCTTTACAAGGTTTTCACACATGCATAAAATATATTTTGATATCAGTTTTTCTTTTTTTCTGTGTGTATATGGAAAGAAACAATGTATTGTAGGGGAATGTGAGTTGTACTGGCTATTGTATGTCATTTATCTTCCCAATCATTTTCCACCTTAGTTTCTGAGGCAGGGCCTCTCATTGAATTGGATGCTGGCCATCTCCACTACACTAGCTGGACAGCAAGCGCTAGGAGTCCATCTTTTTCCATTCTCCTAGCTCTGGGGTCCCAGAGCTAGGGGACACACACACTGTACACTGGGACATAGATATACACTGCACACTGTGGTTACAGACACTGCACACTGGGGTTACAGACTCATGCTGAACACTGGGGTCAGAGACACACGCTGCACACTGGTTTTATACACATACCTCACTTGGGTATTGGGTATCAGAACTGAGGGCCTTATACTTGCACAGCAAGCAGTTTACCCACTTAGCTATCATCTCCTCATCTCCCAACTTTTGTCGACAGTTGAAGAGATATGAAAATGTCTACCCTTAACCCAAGCAAATGCTATAGTACCCATTATAGTCTAGACCTCTATGACAAAAAAACAAAAGCAAAAACAAATAAAACACAAAAATCAGCTTGTCTTCTGGAAGCTTGGAGTTTTAGTCTATTTTCAAATCCATTGGAGCAGGGCATCCAGAGAAGAATTAATTCATGACCACTTGTTTTCAAACCATGAATTTGGGAGGACATTAGCACTATTCATTAGTTCGAAGATTCACACTTACACCTGTGTCTGGGAGTTGTTTTACCAGTTCCTAGAGCGAGAGGACAAAGTATATGAAAAAACTGAGTAGTACCTTTTTCTCTAACTTGCAATTTTTAAAGACCAGTCGTCAAGTAAGCTAGGAATGGTAAGCAGCAGCTTATGCTCCACCTGCTTCCTACTAAATCTTTGTCATGTGTGCTTCCTGCTCCTGATTCCCCTAATAGGAAACAAAACACACAACCAACACTGTTAGAATCAGATTCCTCTCTACTTTGTCTATAGTTTCTTGACCAATAAATTCCATAACAGACCTTATTTCAAGATCACTGTAATGTGGATGACCCTACCTTAAGGCTGATGCAAGCTACCATGTGACCTGATGTTCAACACACAGCTGAGAGATGACAGGGTGTCTCTGGGGCCAGCTGGCATGCTGGACTAGCTGAATTACAAGCTCTGTGGCCAGCAAAAATCCTGCCTCAGTAAAATAAAGTGGAAAGTGATACAGAAAGACACTGCAGGTCCCTCTCTGGCCAATTTGACAGGGAAACATGCACCCACTCACACATAACATGAAAGAGAGAGTCAAAGGTGTATCTACAGTTCAGGATGGTGCCTCAATTTTCATGTATTGGATATAAACTCATGTGTTAATGGTTGTTAAAATTAGATAAAGACATTCAAGGTGGGTCCATAGGTGGGACTGGTGCCCTTATTTTAAAAAGAGAGAGAGAGAGAGAGGGAGGGAGGGAGGGAGAGAGAGAGAGAGAGAGAGAGAGAGAGAGAGAGAGAGAGGAGGGAGGGAGGGAGAGAGAGAGAGAGAGAGAGAGAGAGAGAGAGAGAGAGAGAGAGAGAGAGAGATCCAAGGTAATAGTAATAGTATTTGATGTGTCTTACCAGGTGGTCCCTGCTGTCTTGATGTAATGTAGCCAGAGGCTCTCACTTAGTCCTGGAAATTAGTTATTTTTGTTTTGTTTTTATGGTTTGTTTGTTCATTTGTTTGTTTGTTTTTGAGTGAAGGACTCCAGTCAAGGCTAGTCTGGAACTCTCTAATGTAGCTCACAAATTGACCTCAAACTTACACTGTCCTACCACTTTCTCCCAAGTGCTGGGATTATAGGCATGCACCACCAGCAGCTGCAATAAATTTCTTTTCTTTGTCAATTAGATTATAGCAATGGTTACAGTAACAGAAAGTGAACTAAATCAGGTGTAAAATGTCAGGATAATTTTGTGGATTATCTCGTGCATTCTCATTATATCCTCATTAACAAATAGACACAAACATATAAACTTCTAGAGCCATGTCTAAGGCAAGGGTTACTTGACTAGATCATGGAACAGCTGATTTCTTTAAATTTAAAAAGACTTGCCAACTAGGGACTTTTTCAAATACTGATTTGATGAGGTAGGAAATGGCTTCAGAGTCATGTTTGAGAGAATCATATTTATATGACTGTGAATTTTCTAGGCAGTGAGGACCTGAGACACACTTTTTAAAATAGCCGATAGAAAAATCTTAGTGTGAGCAATTCACACTTGAAGTGATGGCACTGTCTTTGAAACACCGGGGAAAGCAGGGTGTTTAATGTATCTTCTAGACAATTACAAAGCATCCCTTGATGAAAACCCTCTGTGAGAAATATTGACAAACCTGCCCAGCTACAGGAATCTCCTAGAGAGAAAATGATCTATGGGATTACCTGCTGGCAGGTTCATGGGTCAGAATGTCAATATCCAGTAAAGGATCATAGGAATAAACATCCATGCTCATTGCACTGACATCTGTATTTATGGTCCTCTGATGGCAGTTAGTCAATCAAAACCAGTTAGAGCAATTACAGTTTTCCCCCAGCTAAATGGGAGAGAAAGAGCCCAAACTCTGTGTGATGAGACCTCAATGCAGCAAGATAATCCAAAATTGCTTTTTATTCATGTGGAGGGAATTCGGTGCTATTTTATCTTGTCACTTGTAATTGTCTGATTAAATGAATACAGTGAAGATGTATTAATGTAATGAAGTCAAACACTCAATTAGGGTTTATTTTCTCTTCCCTTCCTGCATTGTTTGGCATTCCCACAGGATCAGAGGCACAATGGCCCTCTCCCTGTTGAGTTGGGCTCCTTCATAGTTGTCAAATATTTATTATTTTATCTGTATTTCAACTGGCACGTGATGAATGGGCCCCCCTTTTTTTCTGTCTTGACTCCCACTGTCACACAATATAGGTGATGCTGTTAGGCATAACAGTATTTTGGAGATGACATAAATCACTAATGCAAGACAGGTTGTGCTGAATTCAAATAGTGAATCTTTTTGAAGGGACAAGAGAAAGTGTAAATGGTGGTACCTGGAAGAGGCTGTGATTCCTACACGTTGACATGGAGAGTTGGAATACACTCTGGAGAATGCTGTGACAAATTGTAAACCTTCTGAAGGGTTAAGAATAAAGAAGTACAGAGAGAGCGTGGCTTCATTTTGGGAGAGTACAATTCAGTGCCCTTCAATGCAGTCCCTAAGTAAGAGCCAAGGATCCAGAGTGGGGAAGAAGTGTCTCTAGCCACTCATTGGCTATATAACTTCCTGTGTAAGTTGTCATCTCACTGTGTTTTCTCATGGCTGTGACAACAAAGAAAGCCACCACGAGTAACTTAAGGAAGGGAAGCTCTACTCTGACTCACAATCCCAGGGGAAATTTTCCAACATATGAGGCTTGGTATTGTGTGGGATGTCAGTTGTTCACATTGTCTCTCTGGCTAGGAAGCACAGAGGGTACAGGAAGTGGAGCTGGGCTATAGAACTTCAAGGCTCACCTCCAGTGATATACTTCCTCCAGAAAGGATCCACCTCCAAAATGTTCTACAGTCTTCCCAAATGATGTCACCATCTGGGTACCAAGCACTTGAATACATAATGGGGCAGTGGGGGGGGGAGATTTTATATTTGCGGTGGCTTGAAAGAAAGTGGATCCCATAAGGAGTAGCACTATTAGTGTGGAATACTTATGGCCTTGGTGGAGGAAGTGTGTCACTGGGGGGGCGCTGGCTTTTGTGTCCCCTATACTTGAGTTACACACAGAGTGGCGCACAATTACGTCTGGTTCCTGAGGATCAGGATGTAGAACTCTGAGCTCATTCTCCAACACCATGTCTGCTGCATGCTGCATTGTTTCCCATGGAAATGGACTAAACCTCTGAAACTGTAAACCAGCCCCAATTAAATGTTTTTCCTTACAAGTTGTCTTGGCCATGGTGTCTTTTCACAGCAATAGAAACCCAAACTAAGACAATATTCAAACTACAACACTCCCAATGCCTCTATTACCTTACCTGTCAAATGAAAATGATGATCAAACCTCCCTCACATAATATGAGCTTTAAATCATGACATTGCCATGAAATTCTTGGTAGAGAGAATGTAGCAAACACTCAATAATGTTGGTAATAATACTATTATTAAGGTATTGATGGGTATTCAATTCAAAGAGCATTTATTTTGTGCTGCATATGTGCAATAAAGTCAATAGCCTCTGACTCAAACACATGACCATTGTCCTCATGTTAGGGGTTGAGTCCTAAGCTTGCCATTATCTCCAAGGTTGATTGCTGTGAGTGCCTGGGGGAAATGTTGTAAGTCTCCTTAATGGGTCCTGCTTCCACTCTTCCTGCTACTAGAATCCATTATGTGAGGAAGCTCAAGGGTCTTCTACAAACTTTCCAGTGTCCTTCTCCTGAACGTGTGAGCCAAGCAATTAGCTCTGCCAAACATGGCATCACTTTTTGCTTAAGCTTGTATGCACACATGTGCATGGGTATCAAGCCTACGTATATGATGCTCATATGTGAGCAGGTATGTATGTACAAGTGCATTCATACATGTGAAGGTCCAAGCTTGACATCAAGTATCTACTTTCATGGAGCTCCCTACCTGATACACTTGTGTGAATCTCATGCTGAATCTGGAACTCTTGGATTCAGCTCCCCTGGCTAGTTAGATCATCCAGGGAACCACTGTCTCCATCTGCCACATTCTAGGATGCATAGATAAAAGCCAGGGTTCTGAAAACCCGAATTCTACCCTCACACGTTTGTGCAGCAGGTACATTGCCCACTGAACCATCTGCCTAGTCCCTGATGTGGTTTCCTGGGTCCTCCTCAACTGTCACTCTGTCACTGTTAGCTTGCAATCCATTCCCACCTCACTTCAGAGCCTTAGCTTCTAAGTGATCTGAACTCCACCATGCACCCCTCCTCCACCCCTGGTTATTTTTTTCTAAATTCTTTCTACTGCTTCAGGTTTCAGCTCTGGTGACATCAGAATTATGGGGCCATCCAGAACTTCTGTGTTTACCCTCAGACATTCTAAAGCAATACCTTGGTAATTTTCTCTTTACACAGTGTAATTTTCCACTTGCAACTTAAATATTTTGTGAGTTATCACAAATTAATGCATCTATCTGTCCACAACTCACCATGTAAACCTTGAATTTAAGGGCCAAAATCAGCATTTGGATCTCCATCTTATGCCCAGGTCTTGACATAAAATTTGGCTTGCAATGGAGATTAAGAAACATAGCAAAAAGTGCCATAGTGTGCTGGAACAGTTGTAATCCCTGAACTAGGGAAGTTTGAAGCTGGCCTAAGTTACATATCAGGTGAGAACACTGAAGGAAGGCACCATCTCAGAAGTAGGGCACAGGACTTCTAACACGCCAAGTCTACCTCCATAAACCATGTCCTTCAACCTTAAGACAAAATGAATTCTTTCTTCCTTCTGTAGCTTTTGCCAGGTGTCTGTTGACAGGATGAGAAGCATAGTCTAAATGATGTTTCCTGATGAATATGACTTCTCCTGGACTTTTGCTATTCTTCCTAAATTTTCCTTTCTGATCACACAGGGAATCTGTGAGATTAGTGAATCTCCCTGAAGCATGATCAGCTGTATCTCTGCTGTTGACTCCTGGAACAAGACATCAGTTGAAGGAGGGTACTTGCCTGTGGTCATCACTAAGTGTAGGCTCCTTACCCTTTCCCCTTCATTGTGGGGTTTCTCTGAAGGAAGTGATCATTTGCTTTCACAAAAATGCCCTTTAAGTGTCTGGCTACGACCCATTTAACATAATTCAGTATGCCGTCCTGGTCCCCTCAGGGGTGTCCATTATGTGTGAGTATCTGAGAACTTTTGCTTTATGGCACAATGTTTTGTGAGATCATTTTACACAGAGAGACAATAACCCCGCCAATGGGAAGAAATATCAGCTGTATCCAAATGTCTCTCTCATTCATTTTTTAAAATATTTTCCTTAAGCATTTCTTCTTTTGTAAGAGCAAGAAGCCCCTGTTTTCATGCCTACTAATAGCCTTTTGTGAATCTCTCTCTCTCACTCTCTGTCTCTGTCTCACTGTCTCTGTCTCTCTGTCTGAATCTCTTTGTGTCTCTGTCTCTCTTCCCCTCCTTCCCCCCCACCTTTGTGAATTTAGCTTTTAAAGTAGTACCAGATGTTGAAAGATACATTCTCTGATTGTTGTCCAGAGAAAACAAAAAGCACACATCACTTCAAGACTGACCTGCATGGAAGAAAACGAACTGAACAAGGGCTTCCAGAGTCAAACACATTGCAGATGGCACCAAAGGAAGTATCTAGAATTGTGTATTTTACCCTTGTATTTCTGTTGTTCCTCTTCACAGCTGATTACAACACTGATGTCATGGTTAAGAAGAAAAGATAAACAAGAGAACAGAAGAGCCTCAAGAAAAGGATTTTGTTTTGTACGTTTGCATTTTGGTCTCCTGGCTTGTTATGTGATGCCAATGTAGAGTTAACCGAAGGAAGCAACAGTTCTGTGGGATGTTAAAGGATGTTTTAAAGAGGAAGGGGAAACTTGGGGATGGCCCCAGAATGCAATGGTCTAGCTTATGATTCTTTAACTTCACAATGTTAAAAAATTATATCTGTTCAGTAGAACAGATAGTTTGAATTTTAATTCTGATCTTTTCTCAGGCCAATAAATGTTATGGGAACCTTTCTCGCAATGCTAGGCCATGGGAAGAGCTCAGCCATGAGTCCACAGGAGCATTGGACCATGCCTCCACGCTGTGTTGTTCAGTAGTCCAGGGTATTGAATACACTTTTACTTAGTATGTTTTTGTAAGTGCAGGAAGATCCATATTCACAGAATTCTTATATGGAAACTTAAGCAGTCATCTAAGGTGACATATTATAAGGCCAGGCTTTAAGAAGTGACTATCTCGTGGGTACTATGCCCCAATGCAAGGATCAGGGCTTTTATAAAGGTGTGAGTGAAGTAGTGAGGCCTTTATCTTCCAGGCTTTGCCACAGACCATGGTGTCCACCTTTCTATAAAGGTGAGGGTACAGCAGGAAGGTGCCATCTTGGAAGAAGATCATGGGATTCACCAAGACACCACCAACTCTGCTGGCATTTTAGACTTTGCAGACTCCAAAACCATAATAAATAATTTTCTTTTCTTCTAAGTTATCCAATATAGGGTATTTTGTTATAGCATCACACATGGACTTAAACACCACATAAATTTGAGATATGTTAGGCTAAACAACAGTCTAAATTTTAAATCTTTGAGAGGTTTATGAAGCCCCAGCCTTTATGATCTACACAGAATGATTTTGTTGCCAAATGTTTTATAGAACTACTGCCACTTGGCATTCCCTCATGTGAGAACATTTTCCTAAAAGAAATATAACTTTAAAAACTTAAATCTATAATTTTTAGTGTTGTTTATGATACAACATTTACTAAATGTTCCCCTTCTGCCAGCATATTATATGTAGTATAGAAGATGGTCATCTCTGGTCTTCTGCCTCCAAATTGCACCAGAATATCTGAGAACATATGGAAAATACTTAAAGAGGTACTTAATAGGTCATTGCCATGACAAAGGACAAGGACAGTGCTTTCAAAAACTACATGGGTGGTACCCTGGAGATCCCTGAAAGTACCAAAGAGCACTATATGGGAGGGATAGATAAGGAAATCAGAAATAATGGCTGGTGTTCCCATCTTGGTTGATTTAAAAGGGCATTGTACGGTATTCCAGCAAATATATATATATATATATATATATATATATATATATATATATTTACATTCATGGTCATGATACCAATGCTCACTCACTCTATATGGTCCCTCCACAAGCCCTGAATGGGGTGTTTCTTCCATCACTAGAATGAAGCAGATACAGGAAAATGGGGAACCAAGAAAGACAAGAGTTGGAAGAGATATAAAGAGGATAAGAGAGGACAAAGAAAGAGAAACAGATACATCAAGAAAGAGATACATCAAGAAGGAGATATATCAATAAAAAGATACATCAAGAAGGAATGAAAAACTGAACACTCTCGTGTTTGGCAGAGGAAAAGAATTTTAGGATGTTAACAGTGGGAAATTCAGGGTCATAAATACAGATTTATGTGCATTCTTCGGAATGCCAACATCCAGTTTTGTCAGCATCATTTGTTGAAGATGCTATGTTTTTTCATTGTGTAAGACTGGCTTCTTTGTCAAAAATTAGGTGTTCATAGGTGTGGGGATTTATGTCTGGGTCTTTGACTCAATTCCATTGACCCACCTGTCTGTTTTTATGACAATTCTACACTGTTTTCATTACTGTAGCTCTGTGGTAGAGCTTGAAATTAGGAATGGTGATACCTCTGGGAGCTCCTTTATTGTACAGGATTGTTTTGACTATTCTAGGCCCTCTACATATGTGGGGACAGTTGTATTACTTGGTCTACTTGAAGGACTCATAGCAGTTGAAGCAGGGCCTGGCCCTGACACTTTGGCAGGCTTTTGGAGACTTATTCCTCATACCTGGCTGCCTTAATTCAAGGGCAGGAGCCTAGTCCTACCTCAACTTGATATTCCACGCTTTGTTGACACCTATGGGAAGTTTGCCCCTTTATAAACAAAGGGGGAGTTTATTGGGGGGACAGAGTGGAAATGGGGGAGGGAATGGGAGGAGAGGAGGGAAGGGAAACTGCAGTCAAGATGTAAAATGAACAAATAAATTTAATTAATAAAATATTATAGAGTAACCATTAGTGGTTTGGCCAGTTGAAATTTTAAAACAGAAAAACAGAGTAGGAAATTTCTGTGGTGGTGATGGTAGAAACACACACATACACACACACACACACACACACACACACACACACACACACACAGAGACAGATAAGCTGACTGTCAACTAAGCAAGTGTCTTATGACATCATACAGCATGGATAAATAGTACAGCCCTGGCTCTACGTAAATATTAGATTATGTACTTTCCAAATGCATAGCTGCTACTCAGACGAGTGCACTAATTACATTAGATAGTGTGAAATGCTGCAAACATCTTGGGGACCTTGCAACTGATTACCTTGGGGTATTATGAGGTGTACAAGGGCACCAGGTTGGGAATTCATTGTTTGGATGGTGTTGATAAAACCATGCAGGGCTCTAGAAGGTCTCAATTAGGAAATCCTATGAGGTTCCCAGATTTAACTGTTTTTATTGAGCTCTGTAAACAACCTAAAGTGCCTTCTTTTTTTCCCTGGGATCTCCTGTCACCCAGTACTGTAACCTGCTTGCAGTTGCTATGGAAATGGCACGAGAATCTTGAATGATTCGTTCAGAAGAATTTGTCTCCATCTGAAGCCGTTACCTTTAAAAGCAGCATTCAAATTATTTATGAAAATTGGGTCACTGTACCATATGGTTATTGTAAATGCTGCTCCTTAAATTGATTGAAGGGCATGAAAATGACACTTCCAGTTTCATCTTTGTTATATCCAATGGGTCCTTTGAGGTTACTGTGTTTAATCTGTGTCTAATGTAATTCCCGAGTTTCTCTCTTCGTTTTTTCTTCCCTGTTTTTTCTTTGCACATGTATGATGACAATTTCATTGTGAGCACAAAAATTTGACTGAGCCAAAGAGAGAGCCCTGGCCTCCTTCTAGGTTCCACTCACATCATTTATGGAATGTGAGAAAATAATTCACTGCTTGAGGAATCACCTCTTATCCTGAATTAATGAGCCCAAGGAGACCCAAAGCACAATTCTGAGATGCTTTTCTCTACACACTAGGGACAAGAATGAACTTAAGAGAACCATCCTTTCCGTTGTCATAGACATGTAAGGGAGTCAAATGCATTCATCTCTTTTTCCGATCTTTTGGCTATTCACTGTAATTCCACGCTTTGAAGAAGAGTCTCAGGCAAACCAATTGCAGATGGCCAAGGTCTCATTACCACACAACAAACGGTAACACCTTTTAAGAATTGAATACTTCCTACTTCCAGATTTCCTCATAGACTGGTCCCATCTTTCTATGTCAGTCACAGTTCATCATCTTAGTGCATGAGGAGATTCCAGATCTGTAGACAGTGATGTTTTTCATGGAATAGGACAGCCTACCATCTACTGCAGGAAGAATAAAAGAAAGTCTCTACAGACACATATTTGAGTGTCTGATAGTAGAAGAGGAATTTATTTTGAGGAGATCTCAAGACTCAGAAAGCTCGAAACTCCCAGGAACTGTGACAGACAAAAGTGTCCAACCATCTTTTTGGGTGGAGACTTTGGTTGGTGTGTCACAAACTTGAACCTCTTTCTCTGGCTTTCCCTTTTGCTCTCAACAAGCTTTAGAAGCAACAGCCAAGTCTCACTGCCATCAACATAGACTTCTAGGTATCTTTTTGAGGTAGGATCTTACAACTTGGCCTAGGCTGGTCTGGAACTTGAAACTCTTCTGCCTCAGTCTCCCAGGTGCTCAGATTAAAGACACAAATGGTTGTAAAACAGCACCTGGACCAAGAAAAGTTAAGTCATTAGTCATGACCGGCTTTTCTAAGCCCAGCTTGTAAGTCCAGATTGGATTTTAGAACAGGAATGAAAAAAGAGACTAATTTCAGGCTACTTCTGATTTCAATAAGGCACTTGCTTGAATAATAACTTCTTAGTTTGAGAAGAACTCATGGAAGAGGCACTCTACACATGGAGAATAAAACGTGAAAATCTACAGGAAGAAAAATATTTCAGGATTTCAATAAAAGACTCCATTTTTTTAAAGAACCATAACTTACACTAGGAATATGTTAACAATGTCCAACCTGGACTACTACTTAGATTCATGAATAATTACTTTCTGATTGTTTTATTATCTCACTATAGTCCTGCATGGTCTGAAAGTCTCTCTGTAGAACCAGTTATCCTTGAATCCATCTGCCTCCTTAGTTCTGGATTTAAAAGTGAGCAAGACCATTTCGGTTCATTCTGCCTGTGGCCTCCCATGTTCTGCATTGTGGGACTGGGTCATTACAGTAGCTGATGAGGCCATAAGATATTGAAATATTGTCTGGCTCTTTACATGAATTTTCCCAGTCAAGATGTTTGTCATTCCTTGCAGTGTCTTTGAGATAAGAATTAAAAGTAAACATCATTAACTCTATTTACAAACTCTGGAGTTGTCTTGAAAATCACTCCATCCTCGGGAAGGGCTGTAGTTTGTCTGCATCCCTAATAGCAAGTAGCATTTTCGTGCAGAACTTGGCCTGTAATTAACAAATGCATTCAACCTTGGCAGTGACATGATGGCTAAAGCTCATAACTCAGCAGCCTTACTCTAGTTGAAGAGACAAGAAGGCATGTAGCATGCTGTTTTCCATCCCCTGGATGTAGCCTTTATTTAACAATCAATGTCATTGTGTCCCTTTCCAGAGTAATTTTTCCCTGTCGAGACCAAAAAGCCTGAATGAGGGCATCACTCCTAAGTCTGTATAACTTTTCTAAGATGTTATTTGCAATTTTATTTTATGCATATGGGTGTTTTGTGTGCATGCATATCTGTGCACCACGTGTGTGTCTGGGACCCATAGAAGTTAGAAGAAGACATTGAGTCCCCTGGAACTGAAGATGATGAGAACTGTCATGTCTGTGCTTAGAATTGAACTTAGGTCCTCTGAGAGAGCAGCCAGTGCCCTTAACCACTGAGCCATCTCTCCGGTCCCCTTTATGTTCTTTTTTAAATAGACTCTTTAAATAGCATCTAAGGAAAAAAAAAGAATTAACTGCTTCTTAACAATTAAAAAGCTTCTCTTCTAACATAAGCTTTTAACCAAAAGTCTGAATGACTCTACTTGGTAGGGATTGTTAGCAACTCACAACAAGGTACGCATTTCATAAGGAAATAGTTGATAAACTCAAGAGAAACACTAGCAGCCCAAACCTTCAAGTAAAAATTACCTCCAACTATGTAATTTTGCTTAGCAACAGTGATGCACCCACTTACAGAAAATTGAAGGAAAATAAAATGATCCCTGAACTTGTGGCTCAGGATTAAGGTGGAATAGGCATCCCCTATGTGTCAGACCAAGTACAGTCAGACCAGGTACAGCCATAGCACCAAGTACAGCCACACCAAATACAACTGCATAGCCAAGTACAGCAGATCACCAAGTACAACCATACCAAATATAGCCACACCAAGTACAACTACACAAACAAGTACAGCACATCACCAAGTACTACAGCCATAACAAGTATAGCCATACCAAGTACAAATACATAACCAGGTATACCTAGGCGAAATATAGCCACATCACCAAGTACAGCCTCACCAAATACAGCCACACTAAGTCCAGCCCTGAGCATGGCACATAAAGCAAGCATAAGCAGACACTGAATGATAACAAGATACTAAGGGTAGAAGAATAATATGATGCTGTCTGTCAAGTAAGTACGCTAAGATGTCCACTGCCCACCTAGTGGTAGTAAGCAGAATATGCCTTCACTTGGTAAAACAGTGTTTAAAGCAACCTGGAAAAGCATAAAGTTAAATACCTGTCTGCACGTATCTAATGCTCAAGAACCCCAGCATGTAACTGAAGAGCTGTCACCTGATCAGGAGCTAGGGCAAAAGCAACCCACACAATGCTTGTGTGAGTGGAATCTTAGATGATAGAAATTACAGAACAAAATGTCTCAGAAAAGAAAACATACAAAGAGGAATCCATTGAACACTTTGGAAGTGAAAAACACAACAGCCCAAACTAGCACTTCGGCAAACAGGCTCAATAGCAAAACATTGAAACAGGAGAAGAGACAAATTTATAGGACTTGATGTTTCTATACATCACTGATGTGTCTTTCTTGACAGGTTCATAATTGCACACACATAATTGTCAGTAAGCCAGGAAGTGTGACTTCCCCTGGACACGGAATTCGCTGGCACCTTGATCTTAGAGTTCCACTTGGCAGCTTCCTGTAGTTTATAAGCCACCTAGGGCATGGCTCTATTTTTGTTGTTGTTTGTTAGTTTGTTTCTTTGCTTTTGTTTTGTTTTGAACAGCAACACAAATGGACTAATATGTAAATGGTATATCCAGATCTTGTATCCTACTGTAACCTTCTAGAAAACAATAACAAGCTTTAAATTTTTAATGGGAGCTGAATGGATGGCTCTGCAGTTAGAGCACTGACTTCTAAATAGGTGAGCCCAACACCCACACAGAGGCTCACAACAGTCTGTAACATTGGTTCCCAGGGGTCTGATGCCTCTTCTGATCCCCATAGGTACTGTAAATACATGATGTACAGATGTATATGTATATGCATGGAAAACATAAACTCTAAATAGAACATTTTAAAAACTCATACTAAGGATTTGTTTATACTAATGGCTGTAGGTGGGCTTTTATGTCGCATGATAAGTCTCTGGAGATGGGTAGTGGTGGCTGTGCAACATTGTAAGTAAGCAATCTTACTATCACCAAGCTGCACACTCAAGTGGTGAAAACAGTAAGATTTATGTCATATGTAGTTTTACTACAAAAAAAGAAGAAAACTTGTAAAGTGTCTTCCTTCCTAGTGTGCACCAAGCCCTGGGTTTTAGAGCACAGCAGGCTTTCTTGGTGACATGTTCCTGTTATCCCAGTGTTTGTAAGTCAGAAGTGCAAGGTTGTCCTTGAAAACGTAGAGAGTTAGAGGTCAGCCTGGAGGAGAAAGAAGAGAAAGGGGAGGAGGGAAAGAAGGAGGAGAAGGGGTGGGTAGGAGAAGGGAAGATGCTAAGCCAGCAAAAGGGCATTTTCCCAAGATTATCAAGTCCAATCTTGTAGAAAATAGGAAACTAATCCAGGGCAGAGAACCACTTAGCATGGGAAATTGGCTCAATTGCATGTACATTTCATTAGAGATTTACTGTATTTACTTATGGGTGTGCATGGTAATGTGAACATGAGTGAGCCCTGAAACATTTATTGTCCTGGACCTGGAGCCACAGGCACTTGTGAGCAGCCAGGTGTAGGTGCTGGGAATCAAACGGAGACTGTGAGAGCAGTCTGAGGACTTCATGACTGAGCCACCTCTATCATCCCATCTCTTCCTATGTATCTCTTTAATATTTGGTGTGTCAATGCTGTCTGGTGATGGGGTGAAAGACCAACAGAGTCAAGAAGTTTAAGGTAGTATATTTACATGACTCTATAACCTTTGGTGACAAATGGCTTTGGTCTATGATCAAATTCTAGGATATATGCCTGAAGGGGAAAAAAAGGTATCTTTTGTATCTTTTAAGCATCTCTGTGGGACCTTACTCAAATAAAAGAACAGAATAAAATTGTTGTGGGAATTCTTCTCACCAATAGATTTGGGGAACTGGTCTCAGGGCATGGCCTGGGATGCTACTTGAGGACTGAAAAAGCTGGAGGAGGAAGTTCGCTCTCTCATGCACAGTATGGTCCAACACCAAGAAGCAGCTGGCTCAGTAGCAGGTTTTGCTTTGCTTTGTATTTGTTGAGTTTTGTCTTTCCATCACATCCCCTTAGTAAATCGCTTTCTGTTGCCTCTGTGGGTTCACATATCAGGAAATAGAGTCCCTAAGCAAATTCAGCCTCAAGAGAGTTTGGAGTGCAGCAGACAACAAAGCTGGCTCTTAAACTTGGTCCACTCCAGTTTGTCCAATCCAGTTTGTAGTTTGGGGTACTGTTTGATGTACCCCAAAATGCATGCTGTTGATTTTATTAAATGCATGCTCTTGATTCTATTAAAAATCTGGTCATGTTTCCACTACAGCGTGCTTGTACTTCTATGCATTCGGAGACATAGCAAAAACATGGACTCCTCAATAGCCAAATGACTGGTGGAAGTTTTCCCTCAACCTTTTTATAAGTAAGGAAAAACCAGGAGGGTATGAATGCTTGATTGAGTTCCTTTGATTCATTTTTCCAGTAAATTGAAAACCTTCATAATTTCCAGGCAAACTGTTTGTGCCACCATTCACAAACCAGAATTCAAAAGATACCACCAGCCAAAACACCGCTTTATTATTATTTTTTTGACATGGCTTCTCATTCCAGAATAGATGTTAGGTAGCTGTGAATACCACAGGTCCTGGCATATAGTGGGTGTCACCCCAGGGCTGGCCTGGACTGACAGTTATCACATGGAGGTTGTGCTCACACTTCCTGAGCCAACAGACCTACCTTGAAGTCCAATTCAATCCCTTTCTGCTTTGCAGCCAAACAGACACAAGTCTTTCATCGCCTCTTAGTCACTCCCTTGGTAAAATGGGGAGGACTGGTCCTCTTCACCTCACCATGGACAACCCTAACTATGGTGGTGTAGATACTTTCATGTAAGCCTCAAGGCAGAGAACACTCAATTAAGACAAGTATCATTAATTTAGTCCCTCTCCTTATGCATAATATATGTATTCTTCATTCCATACCCAAAGGCATAGGGGGTTTAGGCATGTCCTAAAAGGGCATGGTTTGAATCCATATATTTCTGCCCTGAGAACCCATGGCTCTTTTACCACCAATATAATTCTATTTGTCCTATTTTATTAGGATCAGGGTCACATAGTTATAATACTGGGAATTATACGGGAAGTCTGCTGGGCTCGCTAGTGCTGGCTGTAGCTTTTCCCTCTATTTCCTCTACTCATTCTGCCTCAGGATGTTGGAGGAAATCACACCATTGTCTAAATTTTGATTATTCTTACACAGAAAGAGAAGGATACCAGAGCTACAAACAAAGGTCCAACTGCCTTTGCAGTTAGCTCCCAGACCTTATCAGCCCAAGGAAGACAGAAGAAGGGCGTGTGACCGTTTTGCTTGAGGCATGCTGCAGCAAGTTGAGGCTCTTTGGGTGCACACCAGTAATGGGCAAAACTGCTGGTGCTATTCCGGCTGGTTGTACACAGCATCCTACGAGGGTGAAAAGTGAGACAGATGGCTGCCACTGAGACAACATTATCAACTTTGGAGTATTTGCTCAGGAATATCTCCCCATCCAGACCTCCTTTACTAATTGAGCTTCAATTGTTTATACATACATTACATAGGTCATGTGGTCCGTTGTTTCTTTAGCTAGAAAATCAAGGTGTTTTAATTCATTTCCATACTCCATCCCTTTTCCTGTATTTCTCTCCTCCTCCACCACTAGCAATATTATCACTGTCACCATCACCACCATTATCATCATCGTGCTTTCCACTGTCTCCCTAAACATGTTTCCACTTTGATGCTACCTGAATGTGTCCTGAGACTTCCCTTAAAATATTTCCCATTCAATGAGCGAGATTGAAAATCCATTCCTTCAACTCCTGTTTGGAGCAGGCAGCAATTTTTTAATGTTAGCAGTTACCCAATAGAAGTGTATTTTCTAGAATCAGGTATGATTTCTCTCCCACTCATCTCATGCCAACTGATTGAAAACCCCCATTTTACCTTTATGTCTTCCCTTGTCACCTTTGTAAATTACAGAGCCAGCTTCCTGAGACACTAGTGCAGCCAGGAATTTATTGCAAACTGACATTTTTGGTGTGCCAGCATGTGGCCCTATTTGTTCACTGAAAGCAGCAGGAATGGGAATATGGATACTTGAAAGTCTCACCAGGTTTTCATCTCTCTTGCTGGGCTGTCCCTTTGCTGACACAGACCATTATTTTCCCCTCACTCAGCCACTGGGATTTGCTCTCTGCAACCCTCCACAGTTCTCATCAGCTCATGGTGAGCGCTGACACATCCCACGTAAGTTATTTATTTTGACATTTGTGTGCGTGATACGCCTAATGTGGGATGAGCCAAGGAGTCAGATAACCAGTTATTTTAGACCTGAGAAACAACTTCATTATCTTGTGAAATTTTTTCAACACTCCATCCTAACAATGAATGGTATTATGTAACACGATTGTGGCAATTACCTTTGGAGATGAAGACCCCCCCCTTGAGACTGACAGGATGCAAAGTGAGACCCTGTTTTTTTGTTCTGGTGGGAGTCTGGATTCTTGAACAAGCCTGGAAATCACACAAGGCAAACACAGAATGTCTGTGAGCCTGGATGGCGTGAGATAGCCTACCCACACTTCTTCCCTGCATATTTACAGACCCACCTGCTTCCTGCTCAACCTGGCCCCAGGCTTGAAGACCAGATCACTACTAATTAAAGAAACCTGAAGTTCCTTCCACCAGGAGTCCCACTATCTCTCATCAGGTCAGCTGCTGTGGGTCCTACTGTGGCCATCAACTCTGACTCATGTCCAGGTATCCATAGTGATTAAACCTTGCTCTCTTCCCTTTTGCTGGTCCTGTTAAGCACTGTTCAGGTGTTTGAAGGACTCCACTTCATGACTGAAGCTCTTCATTTACATAGTCCATATTTCATCAAGGGACCCTTGAGGCCCCTCCATGTAGGAGCTGCTTCTACAGACTTGCCTCTTCTTTGCCCTGTGGCCCTAAATGTAGTCGGACTTGGTCCCTGAAAGTGTAACACAGAACTTCTAGAAGTTTAGCCACCACATCAGTATATACAGGAGGAGCTCAATAATCTCCCATAGGTGGACTTTCCTTGGCTAGTGACTCTCAGGCATAGGTGATTTTGCTCTGCAGGGTACATTTCACAAAGGCAAAAATATTTTTTTGTCATGATTGGCATCCATGGAGTATAAACCAAAGATGCTACAACCCAAAATGTAGAACACACACACACACACACACACACACACACACATGCACGTGCATATACAAATACACATATAGAAAAATGGAAAGGGGGATGGGGGTAAAAAAGCAAAGCCTGGAAAACAAAATGTAGATAACAAATTTGGGAACAAACAAATATTCTCTTCAGTCTTCACTCACACTCCCCTCACACATGACTTCCCAATTTCTCTTTCTCCTCCTCATTCAAATTGTATAACAATATCAAAGGCAGACATGTTCAACAATTGACTTGGTGCCTTATCTACTAATTTTTAACAAGCCCCAATATTTTTCACCCTCTCCTGGGGTATTTTGAAACAGTACTTCCCAGTGGAGTCCTTTAGGCCATGGTAGGGTAAAAGGCTAAAAATCATGTCAACTGTCTGTCCTAGTTAGGGTTTCTATTGCTGTGAAGAGACATCATGACCACAGCAACTCTTATAAGGAAACATTTAATTGAGGAGACTCACATACAATTTCAGAGGTTTGGTCCATTATCATCATGGCAATAAGCATGATAGCATGTAGGCAGATGTGGTGTGGAGGAGTAGCTAAGAATCCTACATCTTGTAGCAATAGGAAGTTGACTATGATGCCAGGCCATATCCTGAGCAGAGGAAACCTCAAGGCCCACCTCACAGTGACACACTTCTTCCAACAAAGCCACACCCCCTAACAGTGCTACTCCCTATGGGATTACCAAGGCTAGTGACATTCAAACTACCACACTGTTCTATGACAACACATTTTAGTGAAAGGTCATTAGATATAAATCAGGATTTTGTCTCAAACCAAGTTAGTATCTTTCAGCTTTCTCGTAACAAATCTACAGTACAGTCTTGCAGACCATTCTCCCATATTAAGCATGAATAACATTTTGCCTACCTTAGTGCTGACAAGAATTCAAACGGGACTTGGCTTTTAAGCTAAGACATTGGTGTGAATTGTAGGCTTGCCTTAGTTGGATTTCTGGTGATAAAACACCATTACAGAAGCACTCAGGGGAGAAAAAGTTGGTTTTAGCTCATAGTTTCAGGTTAGAGTCCATCCCAGCAGGGAAGTCACAGAACCAAGGACTTAGAGAATTTTGTTATACCCACAACCAGAAACAGGAAACACATGTGAGTATGTTCAACTCATTTTCTCTATCTGATGCAATCCCAGACCCCTGACCAGGAGCATAGCACGATTCCCAGTGGGCAGGTCTTCCCAGTTTAATCTTTTGACACTAAATGCTATAATTATACATCTGTTTATGCAGTCATGAATTCAGTTAATATATGAATTGGATACTAATTTCTAAGGCCTTGCTTAGTAATCATGCTCAAGTGGTACATTTGTGTAAAATCCTGGTAGCTAGGAAGTCTGGGGGACATGGAAATGGTTAGATTCACTCTTTCTAAGATCTATTAGGTCATCTGTTTATGCCAGGTGCAATTGCTCAGAAGTTTCCCTGGTGGCCAGCAGTCTTGGCATGGGAAACAAGGTCCACAAGGACTCCAGCCCAACCTGGTCTTCTTTTCCAACATTTGCATCCACTACTTAGTAACTGTTTGCTTATTTCCATCGTCTTCCCATAAGGCAATGTGTAAAGGTGCATCCCTCATGAGCCATGAGCAATCCTTTGCATGCAAGGAGAGGATAGTTGAGAGCTTCTATGACCAGTTACAAATCACTAAACAGAAGGTGTTAAATGGAAATAGCCAGGCATGAAAACATGGAAAATATGGGCTTAGAGTTAAGGAAAACTGACTTCAGTCTTGACAACTGTCAGGTAATAGCAAGGTGATTTTGGAAGGCAATCTTGGTGAACTTTGTTTTGCTCTCCTACAAAATGGTATTGTGGAAAAGATTGTGTATGAAATGCTCAGCAGGGAGTTTAATCCACAGAAGACACTCAAAACACACGTTCTGTTACATATCTGTATTAACTGATGTTATTAATTAGTTCTTGAGTGGAGACGGAGTGAAGGATATGTGTAGCATGTATGTTTCCACCAGCCCGCCAGCCCACCAGTCTGGGCCCACAGCCGCACCAGCCCCAAGTAACACTCAGAGACTCTGTATTTGATACAATCCTGTTGGCCAATTACCATTATTGTTCATGGGCTAGCTCTGTCTTAATTATTAACCCATTTCTACTTATCTAAGTATTTCCACGTGGCTCATCTTATCCGGGAGCCACAGCTGGCATCTTCCTTCCTCCATGCTCTACATCTTGACTCCTCTAACTGCTTCCTCTTTCCTCCTCCTAGTCTCCTAGCCCCGCCTATCTAGTTTTCTATTGGCCAACAGGGCTTTATTAACCAGTATGAGAAACATATATACAGAATAACATCTCCCATCAGATATGCTCTTACCCTACATCTCAGGAGACACCCAGCTTGATGGTAGGTAAGACCTGAGTCCCCTAACATTGGTCACAGGAAATATAGCACCCATCCTGGCCTCATTAAGACAAGGCTTAAATGAAGCCTTTGACTTTGGGTGACTCCTTCTGGGTCTGTAGTAGTTACAGAGAATGATGATAAGGAGAAGTTGGCTTTCTTAGGAAGAGCCTCACTGATGTTGAATTCCAAGTGGTTGTACTGTAATTTTTCATACAACTTTCACAAAATCTAAGAATTCGACTTCAAAACAATTTTATTTTTAAACAGCTGCTTTTGGTTTTAGAAAGCTGCTCTTCCTGTGTGTCCTCTAAAAGGACCAGTAGATTCATGTAAAAACATCTGCCAATTACCTTTCACAAAACTGTCATTTTTCAGGCACTGAGAATTCCAGTGTTCCAAAGAGCACCGACATCTGACTGCTTGTGCACTAGGACTCTTCTGACCAACCAACCTTCTTTATAGCAGACAGGAGTCCGTGGTAGGTGTTTGTGTGACTGGGGCAGAACTGAAGAGCCCAAGACATCCCCCTGGCACTGCTAGCCTTCTAGACTGCTGTGACGAAAATATTTATTGATCCCTGTGCATCCAGACACTGTGATCATCCCAGGGTAAAATGATGAAAAGATACTCACGGTCCCTGGCTTCGCGTTTTCAGAATCTAGAATTTTTAATTCAAATACAGACACCCAAGACCCAAATGCTTAAGGTTAGGATGTTGAGGGACTGTGGAAGAGACTTTGAACACAAATGTTATTGAAAATGGGGTCTAATTGAAAGCTGGTTTCATGTCTTCTCCACTAAAAACAAAAAAGCCTTTTACATATACATATATGCTCCTGCATTCATATGTACTGTACACACACACACACACACACACACACACACACACACCCATGTGCCAAAGTTGGCACTGTCAATCTTTCAGAGCTAACGAAGAGAGACATTCCACTTTGATGAACACAAATACCCAGCTGCTTCTAAAAGGTTCCCAAACTGTTATGGTCCCTGACACTGCCACCGCTGAGTGAGTTCCCTCAAATCCAGAGTTTTCTGTAGGCTTCCTGGCTAATCTAATGTCATAATGTAACCCATCAGCACCTCATCACACAGCTGACTCATTATGTAGAAACATGTGAAACCCTACTGAACTATCAGTGTGATAAGTTAGCATTTCTAACAATGATTGGTACAAACAGGTCTAAATGGTCTGTTTCAGAAGATCTTGAGGTCTGAAGACACTTCTGGATAGGCATTGATAATAAATTCTTCATTGTGCTAAGCAGTCTGGAGAGATGACTCAGCAGTTAAAAGCACTGGCTGCCCTCTTTTGGCCTCCAAGGGCACCAAGCCTACATGTGATGCACAACATACAGATAAAACACCCATATACACTAAGAGCAAATAAATAGAAGCTAGGAAACAAAGAGGGATGTATAGATGGCCCTAGGAAGAGGAAATAGATGAGATTTCCTGGGTAACTGGGGACAGAGGATAGAGGAATAGGAATGGTGGATAGGAAAATGAGGGAATGGGATGGTTGAGTTGGGGGAGGGACGGGGCATGGGGAGAGCAATGAAATATATATCTTGATAGATAGCATCATTATGAGGTTAGAGAGAAACCCAGTGCTAGGGAAATTCCCAGGAGTCCACAGGATGGCCTCAGACTCCTAGCAATGCTGGAGTGCTGACTATCCAAACTGTCTCAATAGAAGCCTCATCCTGTGCTGATAGAAGCAGATGAAGAGCTCCACAGCCAAGCACAAGGCAGAGCTCTGGGAGTATGAGCAAGACGTGGGGGGCGGGGCTGTCAAGATCATTAAAGGGAAAACCCATCAAGACAGCTGACCCAAGGTCATGGGAGCTCATGGATTCTAGATGTCAGCTGGGGAGCCTGCATGGGACCTAACTAGGCCCTCTGCATGTGGACTACAGTTTGTAGCCTGGTTTTTTTGAGGGTTCTCTGGCAATGGGACCAGGATCCATCCCTAGTGCATGATCTGGCTTTTTGGAGCCCATTCTATGTGGTGGGGTGCCTTGTTCAATCTTGATGCAGGGAGGGGCTTGGTCCTGCCTCAACTGAATGACTCCCATGGAGGCCTTACCATTTCCGAGGAGTGAATGGGAGATGGACTGATTGGGAGGAGGGGTGAATGGGGAGAGTTGGAGGAGGAGAGGGAGGGAGAAGGAACTGTGGTTGGTATGAATAAAAATTTTTAATAAAAAAATTAATTAAAAAATAATTTGTGAAACAAAGTGTACTAGTTCTGATGGAGTTGGGTCAGTTCAAGGAATCAAGTGCAGGACATCCTCTCTGACAGTTCTGGAGCAGACATTTTTGCCCAGCCCAAGAGCCCTTCATCATTAAATCAGGATACAGCTTCCAGATCCCTCTGCGCCCAGTGACCTGGGAGGATGGTACAGTCATCTAACCTGGGGAAAAAGGGGAGAGCAATCACCTTGCAAGATCATCTTCACCTCCTTCAAGCAGATTTTCAGGGACAAAACCCTGCTATTTGCAAACAGCCCTTGAAGAAAATGAAATAGAGATGGCAGACTTTCCCATCTACAGAGCTTGGGCAAGTGGTTTGTTTTAAGAAATTTCTTCTTAGGATTACGAACATTTTCCTCCCACCTGACCTCTTCTGCGTCCATTTTGGAGGAAAGCACCTCGTTTATCTTTGGAAAACAGTTAATGCAGACACTGTCACTGAGTAGATTTCCCCTGGAGGATCAAAATATTTGTGTTAAATGAAATGAGAAAGCTGCTAAGTGCCAGCACAGATCCTCCGGGAAAGGGTATTTCGTAATTTTGAAAAAATTCTACTGAAATTCTTCTCTTGCCAAGAAAAGAGGAATGATTTCTATTAAAATGACTTCATGTCTGAATTACTCTCTGCCCCACGGGAGCACAGAACATTACAGCTTTCATACTTGGTAATTTAGAAGTACGGAGAACACCTTATTTGGAAAGCATGCAGACTTAACATGAAATGTTGGGTATTGAGTATTTTCCCCACAAAAGTCTGCTTTTGAAAAATTTGCATGTAAACTGTTCAGATTAAAGCCAGCCTCAGCGCTGGTGACTCTGGTTGTCTTCTTAAGTCCTTCTAATATCCTAGCCTGATGTCACTTTTCCCGGAAGCTTGCAGGAAACATCTTTGGATTAATGTTCAAGAGCTTCACCTTTCCCAGATGTTGCAATGGATGGCATCACTTTAATAAGGCTTCTGGATGTTTTAAGGCAGGCATATTGGCATGTTTTATTAGAACTTGTGTTCACACTTCCACATATGTTAATTTAGGGGCCAACAATGGGCATTAGAAAGGCATAAGAAAAAAATTGAAGTAGATTTAAACTCATATACCAATTCATATGAGGTTTTACAGGTCTCATTGAGATGGAATTAGAGAAACTTCTGAGGCCAAATGAAGGTTCAGCATAAAAGGTTCATGAGTGAAAAAAAAAATAAAGTATGAGTATTCTTTACTGTGATCCCAAGTGAAAGTTCTGTGACCCTGAAGTTCAAAGGTCAATGTGTCCTTAGGACACATTAGATATAAACAGAAGGTGTTGGAGACATGGCTCCTGGTACAAGAACCCCCTGAGTTCAGTTACCAGCACCCAAATCAGGCAGCTCACAACTGTCTGTAACTCCAGTCCCAGGGGATATTATGCCCTTGTCTGGCCTCCATGTGCAACCAGGCACACACATGGTGGACAGACACACACTCAGGCAGAACACCCACACTCATAAAACAAAATAAAATGGGAATCGCTTCTCATGTTTCCCAGCTTTCTACAGGAGACACACGTGGACTTGCAAAAAGATCATAACTTTTCAATTTTTAATGGTAAAATGGATTTGACCATTTTCCCTCCATGTTTTCAAAGCTTAAGGGAAGTAATTATCTTCTTTGTTCCTTGGCCAGACAATGTCATCTTTGGGACCAATAAAATGTCTGGCAGAGGCATAAGGTCTGTTTCTATGTGTTAGAAGTCAGTTATCCTTTGGAATATTAATTAATAGCTAATTATTGGAGTTATGCTAAGGAATATTCATAGACTTTGTTCTAGAGACAGTATCCCACATTATTACTCGGTTAATGGGAATGGGTTAAACAGAAGCAGATGTAAGCCAGCTGGAAAAGAAAGAAGGGAGAGTACAGACTGAATGTGACTGAGCAGTACAAAGGTTTCATTCTCCCTGCCTCTCCTTCTCTATGTGTATCCATCTGTCTCTCTGTCTCTGTCTGTCTCTCACACACATACACACTCACACACACACACACACACACACACACACACACACCTACCTGTTTAGTGCACAGAGAGATACATTCACCTCCTGATATTCAAGGCAGGAGAAGGTTAATTACAGAATTTTCTATGTGAACACCACCTCAGAAAAATCTGAAGTGATAGGTAAGTAGGTAGGTAGGTAGGTAGGTAGATAGATAGACAGAGAGACAGACAGACAGACAGACAGACAGACAGACAGACAGACAGACAGATAGATAGATAGATAGATAATAGTGTAATTTTTGTTTGTATCCTAACACATATCATCCCAAATATTTTAGATCACTTCTATATTAGCTATATAGCTATATTAACTATCATACTCCAACCAATAACTATGTAACCATCATATAGTATTCTTCAATGAATAATACTAAGAGGAAATAAAGCCTGTACATATTCAGCAGACATTTTAAAGTACATATATATTCCAGTGACTTGGAAGATGGCTCAATTAGCAAAATGCCTGCTGCATATGCATGAGGTCCTGAGTTCAGATCTCCAGCGCTGTCTAAAGCCGCTTGGTAATACACCCATAATCTTGGCACTGGGGATGGGGAGTAGAGGGGAATAATGCTGGAGCTTGCCAGCCAACCATTCTAGTCAACTGGTGAATTTCAAGTTCATGGAAAGGCACAGACTCAAAAAAGTAACTAGGCATAGAGGAAGACACTCTAAGTCAACCAACCCCAGGCCTTTACACACATGTGCACAGCCATACAAATGCATGCACATAGACATGTATCACAAAAACATACACCATCTTATCTCACACTTTTCCTTGGGCCCAATGCACCAGTGTAGTAGAAAAGCAACTGAATCCACCACAAACTGTTAATGAAAACTAGTGTTCTACCCATAGGGTTGAATGTGAGCATCCTTGACTCTATGCTAATGAAAGGAATGCCCAAAGGAATTCAGGATGCCCAACACAACTCGGACAATCTGATTACCTCCTTGAATTTGGGTAATGACTTCTAATTTATATAGGCTCAGCTCCATTTCCACAAATCTACCAGGGGAACAGACATGCTTCAAAAGTCACAGAAAGGCTAAGACAACACCAGAGAAATTCTCCCCTGGCTAGGCCACAACCATGTCCACTGTGGAAGTGAACTGGAAACGTACCCACCCTCTTTCTGGTGTAGCCAGCTGCTTTTCAACCATTTACTTACCCAGGACTATTGGATAGGAATACATGATTCGAATTTCAGTAGAAGAGGCCAACAAAATTATTTTGCATCTGTGAGAAAACACCACAAACAAAACAGCAGGCATGGTGGCACGTGCCAATAACTCCAGCCCATGGCAAACTAGGGCACAAAGATTGGGAGGTTGAGACAAGTTCACACTATATAGTAAGACCATATAAAAAACACACAGCAGAACCAATGGGAATCAAAAATGTACATTGTATCACCAATCCATGAACGTATTCAGTCCCCAGGCCACACCTTGGCTAGAACTGCTTAAGTATGCAGACCTCTTGTCCCCTGACCCAACACCTCTCTCCTTATATCTAACACTCATCTGGATGTGGTATCTCATACCTAAAATATAAAGTCATGAGAGACTTAGAACAGGATGATTGGATTATAGGGTGAATGTCAAGTCAGCTAAACCACTAATTAAGATCTTGTCTCAAAGAAATAACAATAATAATCTTTAATCTACCCCCCGAAAAAAAACACCTGAAGCTCATATCAATATCCCCAAGATAGACTTGGGGTTAGTGACTCCTTTCTCTGGTCTTCCCAGCATGGCACATCCTTGAAATCTCTGTTTTTATTGGTTTGGTTTGGTTTCTAATTTTTTAAAAAAGCACCTATTTTATACATCTTTAAAAATTAAAATCTGAACACTGTATTTAGCTTGCATGTTTTTCTCCTTTCAACATGAAAAAAATGTGAATGTTTCCTTCATAAAAGACTTGATCCAAAAATAATAGCAAAACATCAGTAAATAAATCACCAGCATAAAGGCATTATTGAGCATGCCCATATTTTGTTCCAGGTGTGTTAAAAGCCTGACAGATCATTCTTTGTAGCAAGCCTGTGAGATGTTACCATTCTACTTTATTGCTATGGAAACTGATACTCAGAAACATTAAGGAATTTTGTGGGTAAACTGATTAGAAACAAATGAAGAGAGCTTCCAACATGCACGTCATCTTCTTCATCCTATATTACCTTCATCAATATACTGCCATCATTGGTGACCATTCTTCAACTGAATGACTTCAAGTCATAATAGGCATACATAGGAGCACAAATGCTTTTCATTGTTAGTTTAAGATCAAGGCATTTGGAGGAGGCTGAGATGCACCTAGAGTCCAGTATTTCATCCTCCACAACAGTTTCATCCACCTGTCTCATCAGCCTTCAGCATTGGTCCACAGTTAACCAGGTGACCCTCTAACCTCTACAGTTCTGGCCACTCCTTCTTTTTCTGTTTTGTAACTTTGGCTGTATTATGGAAATGTACATATTCCCATGACACATTGACTCACACCCATTTTTCAAGAGTCTAAAGGTGTGTCAACCACGAATGCAGAGCTGTGCTGCATGCCACCGAGATGTCTATATTCTGTTTCACTGAACTTACACTTGCTTCCTGGTGTCTGTTCTTTCCCTTGATCCTCAGCCCACAAAAATCACAGTGCCACTGTCAGCTTCTATGGATGTGACTGTTTCTGGTACCTTGTACTAGTGAATTCTTGTTGCATTTACTCAGTGACTGACTTACTTCATTTTGCTTAGTGTGTCTGTGGACATGGCTGATTTCCTCACACTGGGCTATAGTCACTACTGTTGCAGTGAACTCTAGGGTTTTAAAACGTCTGGGTATTCTGGAATTTCCATTTTTAACTGTTCTTTCTCCATCAGAAGCATACAAGCCTTCCAATTTCACCATATCTTCATCAATATTTGTCACCTCTTATTTTTCTGGCTACCACCATAAGGTGATGTTCTGGCTTTGTTTCCTAGTCTACCGACTATTAGGGACATATCAGCTCTGTGCCTAGAATGGTTTTTTCATGGAGTGGCTGGTGGTCACTACCCAAGTACACAAGATGAAGCAACAAATGTGCATGGAATCAGTGCCTACAGGTATAGAAGAGGGGAAGCGAACATGTCAGATAGGATGAGAGGTCATGGGGGATGAGAACTTCAAGGTCACAAGGATAAGTTATGGTACTATCCGTTTCTGCATAGGAAGTGTCTTGTGTTTCAAGAAGAGCGATAAAGATGAGCCTTGAATCTGAAGCCGTGACTGCACTCTTTTGCAAATCCCTGGTGCCACAATGTAGCTCTCAAGAAGGCTCCTAACATGCATCTGATCACATGATGGCACAAGAAATAGGAACAAGGAACCACGCAGTCTCGCTGAGAAGTATGAAGGAGAAATTATTAAAATTAATGATCCGGGCAGCTCTCAAGTAAGCTGATTGCTCCAGTGTGAGCCAATCTTTTTCAAGTTGAACTTTTGTTTTAAAGAATTCTGCTTAAATCTGTTGAATTGGATTATTTAAATAAAATCTACTTAATAGGTTCCCTGGGGCATCAGTTGATGCTGTTTTACTATTCTTTCTTTTTCTTCTCCTTTTTTTTTCTTTTCTTTGCCATTTTAGTGTTAGATTTAACACCTGGGTAATACTAAGTGCCATGGTCACCATAAATTATAGGAGACTAAATAAATATTTGAGGGAGCAGGAGAGATTCGATTAAATTGCTGAAAATGAAAGACTGGGTACGGCTTCCTGCATCAAATTGGCTTTCCTACTTGAGTGTGCACTGCCAAGAGTGGATTTAGTTTTCATAGCATTGATATTTTCTAAATGGCTAAATTACCAGCACCACCACATCCATTTTTCTTTCTTTCCTTTTCCCTCTCCTCATCATATTTCCCACTCTTGGACTTTAATCCAAGCTGGTAAGTTATGGTCAGGAATTAAAGGCTTGATAACTTGGATTTGAGGGGTTGAACACTAGTGCACAATGTACATGAATGGGTGTGGATATTGTACTGTAAGTGTGGACTTCAGGCACTGGAGATTTATGACATGTCAAAAGTATAGCCCGTTCTGATAGGTGAGCTTGAATGGAGGAATTCAGCTCCAAATTAATAACCATTATAGCCATGTCAAGGAATTTGGGGGGGAAATCACACTATTTAGAGCATTTGATTTCAATATTCCTGGTCTTTAAATTAATTTCTTCGTTGAATTCCCCCTTTCATGTTCATTTAATAGTGAGTTTAATAAGATTTTTGACATACGTTCATTTTTGTATGTGAAGAAGTCATGGTTTTACCTTCTTAGAAACATATCTTTTACCAGCATTAGTAACTGGAATGAAGTACTTATCCTGCTATTCTGAATGGGCTGTTTTCTATTGAGCCCATATAACAACAAAGATAAACCTCCCTCCACCACCACCACCCTTGCAAAGATTACCTCAGAGTCTTAGCAGGCTAGACAGCTCGATTACCATAGAAATAGCATTAAAATTCAGGGACACATCCTCTGGCATGGAGTAACAGCACAAATCCTGGCCTGTCCCTCTGGCCAGGTGAGGGCATCATGCAGAATTTGTCTCCTGTTTGATCAAATATCTCCAAAAGTATATCCTGACCCATGCCCAAGTCTCACCAGTTCAAACCATTTTCTAGGCTGGGGGGGAAAACACTGTCATCTGCCTAAGATGCCCATTAACTCAGCCTTAGCCTAAGGGACCCACCAAAGACAGACAGAATTGAATAGTTATAGTGTAAGATTTCTGAGTTTGGAAGATGGAAAGAAGAAATAATGGATATAAACTTTGCAAATTCCTCAAGGACTGGCTGAAAACACACCTGTCCAGCAACAAGAAAACACAGTGGAATTCGGTGTTGGTACCAAATTGGATTCTCTACTCTGTTCATCATGCATTGCAAAGACATGCTTTCACAAGCCCCTTCACCCCACCTCCTCTCTTCTGGAATGTGGCCCACTGCCCAGAAGTCTGCTTGATAACAGCTGTGTACAGGTACTTTATTTTTCCAAATGGAAATTCATGTTACAACTGATGAGCCGAAGAATCCACATGGGAGTGTTGACCCACCCATGTTCCAGTTTCCCTTGGCAGGAAAAGAAAGGGTTGGAAGATCCATACGCTTTCAAGTGGGGTAATGTCTGCAATCATCTTCTTGAAAGGAAATACGAATCCAGTTTGGTCTGAGACACAAACTTTCTTTGAACTCTAAAGTATTTATTTGTCCTTTATTTATTTATTTTATTATTATTATTTTTTAAGAATACTCCAGTACAAAAGGGCGTTGAGTTGACTTTTCTGAGTATCTATTTAGAGGTAGACTGTGTTATTGTCTGTGGAAGGGTCCCTTTGAAGTCAGGGAAAGGTGTGAAACAGTTTTCCAAGTACAAAATTTCACTCTGCCATTTCAAACTAAATAATGTTTTCTCTCATGGAAAGAGGAACAAAACAAACAAAAGCAGAATACTTCTGGGCCTTGTAAGTGGAGAAACAAAGACAAAAATGACCTTAACATCCTTAACAGGTCCATTGCCCAACTGTGCCTCCCACTGTACACACACACACACACACACACACACACACACACACACACACACACACTATTCATTTATCAGAAGAACTTCTCCCTCTAAGACCATAAATTGGTTGCATGCCTTATCCTGTGCTCAAACCCCTGAGGAGAAGCACTGAAGGGAAGAGGGCTTGACTGAGGCTCACAGTTTGAAGAGATGGGATACAGTCCATGCTGGCAGTGGAAGGCACAGTAACAGGACATATTGTGTCTGGTGTCGGGAAACAGATAGCAGACAGTAAATGGGGCTTGTCTAGGAAACCTGGAGGCCCGCTCCAGGTGACCTACATCCTCCAAAGGGCCTCCGCCTTGTAAAGGATCCTCAACCTTTCAACACAATACCACCAGCTAGAGATCAAGCCTTCGGACATGAATCCACGGGGACATTATACATTCAAAATGTAAAACATAATAGGCCCACCCAATCCAAAATTCTAGGGGACAGAATAGGCACAGCTTGGCTGAGCTGCCCACTTCTTGACCATTGGCTTTGACTGGCTACATTTATACTACCAGCTTTGGGATGGAAGCATATTCTTCCCTTCTTCAATCAACTATAACCTGTGGCCAGAGCCATACTATGCAGAACACTCAAGAGTGGTCACACACTATTAACTGAAGTATACAGTAGGAAAAACCACCAAAAAACATGAGATGACAGCAACAATGAGGAGGGATGTGACTGGAAGTTCCATTAAGGGACTAATACTGGACCATAGACTATACTAAAAAACACAGTTAACTCCTTATTATCCCAAATTGGTGGCTTCTTATACTCCTCACTGCCATGGGGACGTTTGACACACTCAAGGGAACTAAAATGAATCCCAACTACATTCTTCCTGTAGTCAACATCTTTCTTTGCTTCTCTCAGAGCCCTTATGTGTGGTCCCAATAGAAGGTACCTGTGTATCCCCTGCCAGTTCCCCTCTCCTCTCTTCAGCCCCTTTCAATGGATTCTTGGACTCCATTTACCCCATCAAAGCACATTGTAACACCCACACACATCCTCCCTTTTGCAATTGTTCTTTCTGTCCAATTAGGCATCATAATTAAAATATCCTGTCTCTCTGGAAGGCAATTATAGTACAAATTGGAAAACATGTGACAATGATATCAAATAAGGTTGTGTGTGTGTGTGTGTGTGTGTGTGTGTGTGTGAGTGTGTGTGTGTGTGTGTGTGTGTGTTGCTGAGTTCCTAGCTGGATAACTTACAGATCTTGGAAAGCAGATCACTCAGATGGCTGTGATAGGGCCCATAGACCACTGGCTGTCGTAGCAAGCTCATCTGTCTTTGCTGTGTCTATAACCCTTGATTAGAAGTCAACACTGTGTGGTACTTGGCACATGTCCATGGACAGGCTGATCAAAAATGAGCCTAAGGCCACTTGGAAGTCTACAGACTGTCCCAACAAGAGAAAATATGAGAGAAAAGGCATCTTTGAAAGAAGGGGGTTGGAGATGTGGTTCAGAGGATAGGATGCTCACCCAGCATCTATGATGTCCTGGGTTCTATCGCAAGACCCTCATAAATGAGGTATAGTGATGCACCCCTGTAATCTTAGAAGTGGAAAGAGAGACAGGAGCATCAGAAGTTTAAGAAGTTTGTCCTTGGTTCCTTGGCTACATGATGAGTTGCAAGTTAGCCTGGAATATATGAGGCTCTGTCTCAGAAAAAAAAATCGAAACAAAATGAAAGATGACATGCTTTCTAATTATTAGCCCTATCAGAACATAAAGAATATAAAGAAAATGTGAAAACTATAAGATAGCTACACTTTAACACAGATTGCTAACTGAAATCATCTGGACCTGGAGTGTCCCCAGAGCAACAACATATTCTGAAGGCTTGATCTCCAGCCTGTGACTCCATCAAAAGTGGAGTCTGGTGGAAACAAGTTAGTTAGGTCATTTGTGTGGGCAAGGTGTCCTTGAAGAGCACAGAGAGAGCACAGCCCATCCTCTTCTTTTCTCTTCCTGTAGGATGAGGTGTTCATCTAGCCCTCTTCATGGCACCTTCCATGATGCACTTGTCTTACCATAGACCCTTGAGCAATGATGCCAAAAACCACAGACTGAAGTCTCTAATGGCATGAGCAAAAATAAGTCCTTTCTCTATATAAAGTGATGAGACATTTCTGTTGCCACAGTGATGGGAAGATTACTTATATCAGCTTCTTTCTTGCTTGCTTCTTCTGTTACCCAATAAACAGACCCCCATGATGACCAAGGTTCTGACTTTACTTGTTCACTTGGTCCGAAGTGCTGGAAACACTGACAGATCAGAGTAATGCTTGCCTTTCTATTTTACTTGGTTTTTGTTCCATCAAAATATGATTTCCATAAAGAGATGTGCACATACTTCTCAGATATAAAATGTATGCACTTCCACAAAATGATCACATCTATGCAATCAGAACCCAGATGAAGAAATAAAACAGAGAGCTATGGAAATGGCTCAGTGGGTAAAACCCTTGCCACACAAGAATGAGAACATGAGCCCACTGCTGCTGTAATATGAACAGGGGAACCCCTAGAAGTTTCTGGGTCAACTAGCCTGACATGCTGCAGCAAAAAACAAAAAGACCCTGCCTCGAGGTAAAAGAGGGGGTTGTCCTCTCTCTCTCTCTCTCTCTCTCTCTCTCTCTCTCTCTCTCTCTCTCTCTCTCTCTCTCTCTCTCTCTCTCTCTCTCTCTCTTTCACATGTTCACAGTTGAGTAACCACCCTTCCTAATAGAACCACATGCCATGATTTTTTTTAAAAAAAAAAAAACGTGGTTCTTTTTGCTTGTCATTTTGTGAGACGTGCCAGTGTTATTTAAACCTATATAGCCCCATTGCTCTCCTTCCTGCAGAGAAGCTCTTTTATTTGGGGGCTGGGGTGCACCACTGCCCACCCAGATGCTAACAGAGTTTTAAGCAACTTCCAGTTTGGAGTGTCCATAGTTTAGCATTCACGTAAGCAACCTACTCCTTAACCTTTGCTACACATATTTCTGTTAGCTACCTGTCTAGTACCAGACTGGTATGATATAATAAGCTTTTGTTCTCTTATTTTCAGACAGAAATAACTGTTCGATAATTAATGGTCTGAGATAGGAAAGAACCTGTATTTTAATTGAATCTGAGGCAAAGTTAATATAATTCAATATCTTCATTTCCACCTGAAGGAACTAAGCCCAGATCCTTTTCAGAAAGGCAGTGGAGTGGAGGCATGATGCAACAACTATGTGGACACAGCAAGGACCCAGCAGCATCAAGGACATTACATAAATGGAGGAAATGGGATAACATAATCACAAAATAGCTTCCATGATCAGGTTACAAAATCTTATAACTCACTTTGGGGTATCAGATCCATGGGGTATCAAATCAATGGCTTTACATATTCACAGTTAATAATGTTTATTTTTTATCAGCCTAATTTCAGTCAATTATACATAATCAGCTACCAATGCTAATTATCATATTAACTAATCCTTACTGAGTGGCATTTCCAGGTGATCTTTGTGTACAAACGCATCAAACCTACACAAGAACCCATAAAGTGTTTATATCCATCCTGACTTCCAAAGAGGAAACCGAGGCACAGAACAGATAAATGTCTGATTGTAGTTCACACAGCCGTGAAATGATGAGCTAGCTTCTTTAATTCTAAAAATCATCTGATAGCAAGTCTTTTTGCTGCTTGCAAATGTTTCCAATCACTTTTGATCTAATACAAATTCCTTCCTTCCTCTCCCAAGTCCACTTCGTGTTTTATGACATACGTGTTCTAAAGCAAGCCACCCAACAGAGTTATTGCCTGTAGTGCATTCCTAGCCTGGCCTCGGAACTCTGAATTAAATTCTCAGCTGAATATGCTAAGGTCCTCTTAGGCTGATTTCCATCTTGGAAAGACTTCATATATATATATATATACATATAACATATACATATGTATATGTATATATATATATATGCACATGTTTCATAGCCGTGTAGCTGTGGAGTAGGTGGTCATGTATGTGCCTTAGCATATTTGTGTGGGTTAGATGACAATATGTAGAAGTTGGTTATCTCCTTCCATCAGTTGGATTCTGGAAGGACAAGCCTTGATATTCAGCAGCACCAGCAAGTGTCTTTACCCTGTAAACCACTTTGTTGGCCTGGATGGGTTTCACTCAAGCACTGAAATTAATAGATAATGAACAATTAGTTTGACATAGGGAAGAATGCTAGAAGTGATACATTTATAGTTCATCATCATTCAGGAACTATAAATATCATACACTGTGTATCAGACATTGATGTCTATATTCAATATAATAAAAGAACAATGAAAGCCTCAGTTATATGGTAGAGGAAATACCTCTTCCCAGACCTAATTTGAATTTTTTGCTTCAATATTCTTTGACTCTTATCTTCACCACATTTTATGACGCTCCATTGGCCTTAATTTTCCAATTTCTCATACTCTAGGTTCCTGATTATTCCTTTGAAAGAACTCCCAGGTCCTGTGTGAAGTTCTCTAGTTGTAGAATTGTGATAATAGGTTACCCATCAGCTGATTTGCAAGAGATCTATGCCAAAGGCACATCTCTTTCCAAACATATAAACTGACCTCTAGCTGGTTTTCTGTGTGAATTTTCACCACACACTGCACTTAATCTAGTTCAACATTTAGGGTTTGGGTGGTATCTAGGGAAGGAGTCATTTGTTTGTTGCTCAAACAAGTTTAAATCTGCCATTATATATAATGATGGCCATTCTAGGCCTTTTGCCTGCAATGTGGACTTAGATCTCTATGCAAAGGCATAGGGGAAAAATGCATCTCAGAAAATGGTACCATCATGGTTTCCCCTCCCCCAGCTAATTCCCAATAATGTTTCCCTGGCACAAGAACAACCCTAACCAAATTTTCTTGTAGGTACTTGCAGACCTTTTCAGGCACCCATGCCTCACCATTATAGATATCAACACCCTCACATTGAACACTAATAGCTGATTTGCAATTGTTTAGTATGCATGGACTTACCACTGGATAAGTTACCTGTAGAATGCTGGATTATCCTCATTTTAATTCTTTGAAACTACACCCAAACCAAACCAAGGCCCTCCCTCTGTAAGAGTAACAAGGGTTCTTTACCACTGAGCTATCTCTCCAGCCCTGCATGATTCAGGGTTTTTTGTTTTTTTTAATTTTCCTCAGAACACAGAATTCATGCTAGGTATTCTAGCCAGCAGAATTTAATCTAAAGAACTAAGGAGCCAAACAGATGACAAAGCAATCCAGAGATTAACATGACCTTCTCCTGCCACTTCCCAACTAAAGAACACAGGGGATGCTGGGCTTCTCAATCCCAGAGCCACAGTCGTTCAGTAGAAGCTGGAGTGGTAGAGGCATTAAGAGTTGGACCAGAAAGACAAATACCTTCCAACAGGTTCTGGCTGCAGGGGAGCAGCATAGAAAGAGATCTTTTATCATATGCTGTCTGTGTTGGCAGATCTCACAAGATGAACGTACGCAGACACTAGAGTATGGGGTAAGGGAATAAGATTGGAACTCTCCACCTCTTATATGTTAGACCAGGAAGAGACAGACAGAATATGAGTCTAAGTGAGCCCAGGCCTGGCCATGTGAGGGGCAGAGAGGCTGGAGTCACTGAAAAATGTGCCGAACCATTTCGGATGGTCTTGGAAACATCCAAATGTAATTTTGTTATGTGTGATTCTCTGGATAATTTTTCCTTTCACTCCTTTATTCAGATCTTCAGCATTTTGCCTCAAGGAGTTTTCTTGCAAGACAGAAATCATAAGTTACTTGAAATTATGAAGCATTTCTCAAAGAAAACAAACATCTAAACTAGTTGCCGACACTAGACTAACATTACCAGAGGATAAAGGGGGGTGGGTGCCAACATGGCACATGGCTCTCACTCCAGAGGAAAACAAAAACCAGAGATGAATGACTGGAAATGGGGAGCAGGCTCCTCTGTCAAAGATGCTCTGTGAATTTCTCTAGCCACAGGACAAAAGAAAAGTCACAAATCCACACATTTCCCAATACTCATTGAGAGCATCAATCAGGAAGACAGCAACAGAGTGATTCCTGGGTATTTACAGCATTCTTAGTGTTATAGTTGAGGAAGCTTAGATGTCTACTACACTAAATGACACTAGATGACACATTCCTCAAGTTTGTCATGGCTGCTGCTAGGATGTAAGGGGTGGCACAGAAGTTGCTTTTTATTCAAAGGGACTAAAGATCATCCAAGATCACATAGCTCTTAATCTACAGTATTATCATCTCTCACAATCATGCTTTCTAATCAGCCAAGGTCAAATGCACCACAGGATCTTCAATGTAGATGTGCTGTCTACAGAGGGGTTCAGTTCACAGACCTGAATCTAGATGAATTCAACTGAACAAAGGAAAATAACTTCAAATACTTGGAGGAGGACCAGATGCAGATGCCCTGGGTATCAGAGATCCATGCACCGTTCAGTAGTGGCAGGCCCACAGAAGCAGGTGAGAAGGGTATGTGGTATCCCTATGATTCCTCAAATCCCTATGAAGCCAGGAAACCTTTGCTTTACAGCCCCATGTCCTGAACAGGTCCTAGACAGAGAACAGCCTGTGAATGCATAAGGATATGGAAATCATGGTACCAGATAATCAAAAAGAGCCACGTGACTGGCTGATTCCTCAACCCAGTCTCCTCTACTCACCTATCCTCGGTGGCAATTCAGTCCCAGGTGAAAGGCACTTGGAGATGTTTAAGAAGACTTTACGGCATCTCTGACACTGAATAGGATTAAATAAGTCACCAAGGATGGTGATGTCTGAGAGCTGTTGGGGAAAGAGAAGGATACTGTGACGGGAGCCAGAACAGCTGAGACAGGAGCTGAGAGTGGAGTTGGAGCTGTTCACAGAGCCCAAAAGTCACACAGCAGTGCAGACCTCACTGTGGCTATGAAGGGAGATGAGGTAAGGAGCAGAGATATGGATACCCCAACTTCCTCTCTTCCTGAGTCCAAGCACAAGAACGGCCAGCCATGTGACTCAGAGACACAGTAGTCCTTGAGCATGTGTAAGGCCCTGGACTCCATCCCCATCGATATTGATACTGTTGCTGCTCCTGAAAATACAAAGTCAGATGTATGACAAGCACATACATTTAGATATTTAAGATAAACTGCAAGCAAAGAATCTTAAGTAGCTTGACCAAATTCAGATATGGAAGAATTGGAAAACAATTACCATCAACTAGCTGCCTCCGATAAGTTTTATAGCCTATCCCAGTCTTCTCATTTTTTTATTTGTTGAAATTTTCAGACATGTACACAACATATCTTGATCATATCATCCACCTCTAACTTCCCCAGGCTCTCCCCTCACATCTCCCTCCTAACTTCATGTCCTCCTTTGATAATTTATTTATGTGTTGTGTAAGCTGCTGTGTCCAGTTAGCACCTCCCATATGTGTATGGGCTTGGTGTCATCTGCTGGAGAATGACAAAGCTACTACCAGTGACCACACTCCTGAGGAAAAGCAACTCTTTCTCCTTCAGTACTCATCAGTTATCATCAGCGTCCATCTAGAGATGGTCCTCTGGGACCCCTCCCTGAAGCCCTTAAAAAGCAGCTTCTATTATCCATTCCTGTAAAGGGAATAGAATGATGGTTTAATCTTTTCTGGAATGACAAATCAGAATTTGTTCTGATCATTGAGAGCGGGAGTACATAAAATATGTAGCTTCATGGAAATGCGCGCTGCATTACAGCCTTGTGAATCTGTGCCTCAAAATGCAGGGATTCTGACAAAGTTGATTCTACATAATTACCATAAATTTTTAAAGCATATGCTGCTTTTTGATTTGTATTCACTACATTATAAAATATACTCCTGACAGCAGAACACATTTTTTTTTGACTAGGTGTTGATAAACTCATTCCTCGACTTGCAATTTAATAAACATGTCTGGTCTCTCGAAAAGTTTTCCTGGCCAGAGAGATGGCTCGGTGATTAGGTGTGTAAGGCAATGAGACTGAAGATTTGTATACTATCTCCAAACCCACATGTGAGAAGAGAAGACAGTCTGACCTCCATGCCTGCCAGGGCAAGTATATGCACACACACGCACACCACACACACACACACACACACACACACACACACACACACAAACTGAACACATAAATAATTTTTAAATAAGAGTTTTCCAGAAATCAGCTTAGAATTCCACACTAACTCCTTCCCTCAACACCAACACCCCTGCTTCTTCTTCTGGGAATGACAGTCGTTTGTGCGCAGATGATTAATTATATCTTAACTACTTACAAAAGTGTTTAAAAAAACATCATACAGTTTTCCGTCACTAAGCTCAAACTATATTAGGTGAACTTGTTTCTACCTGGATCTTTTTTAAAGCTGTAAGCATGGCTAAATAAAACACTGGTGGGTGAGTAGGTGAGACCTGAGACCTGCCTCTGAATCCAGTCTACCAAACCTGCAATGTAATGTATCAGAATTGCCCACTATTTATAGTGTCAGATACAGCACACAGACTGTTGTGTCTCAATGCCACTTCCATAAAAATAAGCTGATGTCCTTAGAGAGAAGGCTGAGTCCAGACCTCGTGCGATGAGATCACAACATAAGCCAGGAACAGCTTGTGATACCAGAGAGCTATGCTGTCTCATCAGAGTGGTTAAGAGTCAAAATAAGCTGCCTTTTGTGAGAGTGCTTATGCACTAGAGACTCTAATAGCTGACTGATTAAACAGGTCAAACTTTTTTTCTCTTAAAAATCTATATGGTCATAATGATACCACTTCTAAAATACCTTGTTGCTCTACTTGAAGGTTGCTAGAGCACCATCCCTCATTCTACTACCTAATAAGTAGAGGATGGAACAAAACTTCAGTATTTATCTCAACTTTCCCATATGAACTCAATACTAGAGTAACAAAAACAGAATGATTTGATTTTAATTCCTGGTACATTCATATCTATTATTTGTTTTTATTGTGTTTGTCTGTGCCCCCAGTATACCACAGCACATGTGGAAGTCTAAAGACACCTTGGAAGAGTTGGTTCTCTTCTTCTCTATGGTGGATACTGGGGATTGAACTCAGGTCTTCAGGTTTGGAAGCAAGCACTTTTACCCACTCACATTTCACCAACCCAAGAATTCTTCAAAGGGTTCCACTTAGTGGCTACAGGTCCACTCTTTAATTGAGTATCCCTCTATACAGCTCCTGATGAAGTAACAACTCCGGATAGTGTGAACCTTAAACTATATGTTGAATGAGGCTTGGGTGAGGCAACATCCAGACACTTTGGCCAACCTTAACCCTACAACAACAATAGTAATAGTAATAATAGTAACAATAAGAATGTGTGAAGATGTATTAAATATCATCTGCCACTAGTGTGGTATAATAGTGAATTTCCATCATTATCTATACTGTCCTTTTCAAATGTGACCTTGAGGGCTGGAGAGGTCCAGCAGATAAAAGCACTCGCTGTTGTTACAGAGGACCAGAGTTTAATAAATCCAGATCCATGAGCTCTGACCCCCTCTTTGGGCTCCACACATACCCACATACATAACTAAGTAATAAATCTTTAAAATTTTATCTTGAACACAATCAAGCATCCAGATGTTGTATCCAGAGAGGGGGAACACAAAGAGGTGGGTGGGAGCATCACAGGGGCTACACAGGCTTAATGCAAGAGATCTACTCTGGATTCATTGTCTTCAGCAAATGAACTGTATTTAAAAGCACAGATATGGACTGGAGAGTTGGCTCAGTAGTTAAGATCACAGGTTGCTCTTCTAACAGGACCAGGGTTTGATTCCCAGTGTACACAGGATGGCCCACAACCGTTCAGAACTCTAATTCTTAGGAGATCTAATGCCCTCTTCTGGTCCCCAGGAGCACTGCGTGCATGTGGTGTACAGACACACAAGCAGGCAAAACATACACATAACATACACCTAAAATATTATTTTTTAAAAGAAGGAAAGTATAGAACAGAGAACATGTTTCAAATTGTTGTTTGATGAAGCCCACCATCCAAAGATGACATGCAGGATTCTTTTGAATCTAGAAATTTTTTTTAATGATGAAACTCAAAGGACATTTGCAAAGCCTGAGGTAGTGGTGCAAGCCTTTAGTCCCAGCCCTTAGGAGGCAGAGGCAGGAGGATCTGTGAGTTCTAGGCCAGCCTGGTGACAGAGTGAGTTCTAGGACAGCCAGGACTACACAGAGAAACCCTGTCAAGAAAGAAAGAAAGGGAGGGAGGGAAGGAGAAAGAAAGAATTTACAGATTTGGGGGCTACTGAACAATGACTGCACGTTAGCTAAGATAAGAATGCTATCCTTTTTTCTTATCTGGCAATCATTTAAAATGACAGCTTCAGAACACAGTAACACAGGGAAAGTGATGTAATCAGGCATCTAGCATTTACATCGGAATAGTCCATCGGAATAGTCCAACAGGGTGGCACCAGGCATGGGGGAGAGGTGTGGACAAAAGAGGGCCAAGCAGGAGTTAATTGAGATCTGAACTGCACTGCTAGCAGAGAAAGGTTGTGACCCTGCCGTCTTCATGGAGACATGTGTCATGTGTTCAAACTTCCATAGCAAAACCAAAATAAAAGCTAATACAAATAAACCTTCAGAGGTCATTCACGCTGAGAGGCTCACTTTGCTCTGCTACCAACAAGAAAATAAAATTGACTTAAGGTATTAAATCTCAGAGAGGAAGTTTACCCAGAGACTACCTTCTTGGGTCTCACTCTAAATATCTCCTGCTTTGCCAAGTGTCCAGGGATAGAGGAACACACTGCCGCCCCCACAGCTGGTATCTGACAAAATTCAAAAAATAAAATAAAAAAGGAAAGTTGGAGCTGGAAGGAAAGTTGGAAGTTTTGAACCCGGACAGGAGCACGGCAAATAATTAGAACATGATGCCTGTAATTATTTGATGGGCATGTCTGACTGAAGGCGGGAGTCACCAAGGCCCAGAAAGCAGACTGTTAATCACAGTTGTCCACCTACTTACTAACTCTGCAGGGGATTGGCTGCCTTCCCCTTCTTCTTCCCCTTCCCCTGCCATCCTGATATTCCTCAAATAGGGAAACTTGATGCTGAATATTTCTGTCCTTCTACACCGAGACAGTGTTGAATTCATTACATTACAGAACCTCAAACCCCACAGGTAAGAAATGTTTTTCCATCTCAATAAATCATGTGTTGGGCAGTGCCACCTATTGGTGAAACGTAGAATTGTACCATGACTGTAGTGGAAGCTAACTCCAGGTGGGAAGAAAAGCAGGCCTGAGAGAACAAAATCCACCAGTAGAAAAACAAATCTATTTTGCAATCTTTTGCCTGCTTGGACTTTCTAGGCATTCCAGCCTAGACGGAAGTGAGGTCGTCTAGGTTCTTATGGAAATATTTTTGATCACTGGGCCTTTGTCAGATTGGCATCATCTTCAAAGACAATGCCTAAAAAATAAAAATTCGGGTTCCTAAAGTTCTGAATATCACTTTGAAAAAGTTTACAAATTCTAGCTTACCCTATAATTTTTTAGCTTCATGTTCCAAGACTGTGAAAATTCACAAATTTAAATTTATGGATTCCAAATTAGTAATTCTAAGGGAAGTCTAAAGTCAAATCAGAGGAAGGACAAAGGTGAAGTTAAGCATTATCAGCATGGAAATGAATGACTACTAAATGTGAAATAAAAACTTCTCACAATGATTGGCAAAGGGGAGAGTCCCCACTACAGGGTCAGATTTTAAGGATGAAAAACTTTTAAGATAAACATAAAAAACAAAACCTTCCCTATCCTTTCAAACACAGGCAGGCCAAAGGACTTGCTTTCAAGGAGGCTCTTCCTAACTCATCAGTATGATAAACGTTTTACAAAATTTAGAATCATTTATAAAGCTATTTCACAAATTTACATGGTTATATAATGAGTACAAAACATAGCTATATTATATTAATAACGATGTGTCTAATTTTAAAGTATGCTTCTAAGTAATCTTTCATTTTATATATATATATGTCAAATGTTATTTCAATATTTTAATGTTACATTATGAAATAATTTAGAGAACAAAGACAACAAGATAGACTCATTGGAAGTATTGTCTTGCAAATTCAACTTCGGGGAACACACCCATTCCTTTCACTGGAAGAGATAGTAGAAATTAGAAGTACTCTTGTTTTGTGGGGCAATAGTTTGTCCTGGGGATTGGGCCCACAATATTGCACATATGAGGCAGCATTCTACCACTGAGTATACTTTGAGAGCCACCCTTGACTTCAGCAAAGCACCAAGGAACAGTTATAGGGTTTGGGAGAGTGTGGAAGAGAAGGAGAGGACAGGAAGAGAGAGAAGGCAAAAGGAAGGGTGAGGTTGAGGGTAAGGATGCAGGAAGTCATGAGGGAAGAAGGGAGAAAAGGAAAGAAAGGAGGGGGTGAGGGAATGATGGAAGAATTGGTAGGGAGGAAGGAAGGAACCCTTACTCCAATTGCCTTTCCAAAGGAAGGAACTTGTCAAGGACAGACTAAGATAGCATCCTTGTAGCTAAGTTTTATTTTCTCTAACCATGGTCAAGATATGTTTAGGGAAGCCCGTTACCACATTTAACTGAAGAAATTGGTCAACTGTGAGAATTGGGGAACATGGGAAGATCGAAAAAACAAAGGAGTGCAGCACAAAGAAAGCTGGAATTCAGGGTTATTTTGGAGCTAGACTTGCTTGTCAAGGGAATAAGGGGTACAGAAGCTCTGAGTCAGAAACAGACAGCAGAACCCCATTGCTGAAGACAACACCCACACAACTCATTGAACATAGAAGGTTCAGGCTGAGCTGGTGCCTACATAAAACCTTCAGCCCCATGTCATAGTATCTGTGACATGGAACAGTTCTCTGCAGGTTACCAAAACAGAAAAACACCAAGCCAACCACAAAATGATGTCCTGCCTGCAAGATAACGTTAGCGCAATGGTGGCACAAACCTTATAGGAGTGACCAACCAATGTCTGGTTTGGCTCAAGGTCCACTCCATGGGATGGAATCTACAGCTGACACTGCTTGGGTGATCAAGAACAAAGTCTAGACAGCCAAGGTATTATAATTTTAAGACCTGAGAGAAAGACCCCATGCCACAGAGCTTGTGGGGGAGGAGTTTATTTTGGGGGGAAATGAATGGGAAAAGTGGGGAGAGGGGAGACCAGCCTCTGGGGACAGGAGTAGCAGAAGAGAAGAGAGAGGTGCAGAGAGAGGGAGAGAGAGAGAGACAGGCAGAGGGAGGGAGGGAGGGAGAGGGAGAGAGAGAGAGAGAGAGAGAGAGAGAGAGAGAGAGAGAGAACATGACAGATGGGCTGGGTCCTTTTTAAAGGGAACACAGTGAATATGCATGGGTGGTGCTCTTAGTGGCTACACCTGAGGACATATCCTGTCAGAACCCCAAGGATTGTTATGAGCAGTTTTCCCCGACAGGCCTGGTCCCAGCACCATGCCAGCTCCAAATAACACACAGAGATGCCATATTAGATATTATGCTGTTGGCCTGTTACTAGCGTTACTTATTGGCTAGATCTGTCATAAATATTAGCCCATTTCTATTAATCTAAGTATTTCCATGTGGTCTTATCTTACCAGAGAGAGGGCCCGGATCTCTGTTCTTTCTCCATCCTACATTTTGAATCTCTTTCTCCCTCCTCCGGAATTCTCCTTGTCTCCTAGTCCCACCTATCTTGCTTTCCTATTGGCCAGCAATGCTTTGTTCATTAACCAATAAGAGAAACATATTTACAGAATGACATCTCCCATCATAAAATGACTCCCAATGATGTTCTGCTACACTCATAGACAGATACCTAATATAGCCATCATCAGAGAGGATCCCTCCTGCAACAGATGGGAACAAACATAGGAATCCACAGCCAAACATTAAGCAGAGAGCAAGACTTGGAACACCCATCTCTAAATAAGGTGTCTCCATCAAATCCCTTCCTCGGAACTCATCGAACCCCTGCAGAAGAGGCAGAAGAAGTGGGGACCACCAGAGACAGCACACAAAAACCCTGAAGCTTAGGCACACGCAGCACATATAGCATGTACACAGAATTATTGCTTTTTTTATAAATTTGTTTTTATCAGCATTGAGCCTCAACTTACTTTTAAATCTACATGGTTTCTTTTTTATAACTTATTACTGAGTGATTGAACTTAAAAGGTCATTAGCCCACTACATTAGAGTCATCAGAGAGGTTGACAGAAACCCGAATTTCTAGGCTAACCTCCACATGTTGATTCAAAATGTCTGGGGGGGAGTGGGTAGGACTCATTTTACTGAGACTCTCAAAAATTTTTTATGCAGGCAGACCCCGAGTGACACATTGAGAAACATTGCTTCTGCTTCCATGTTTTTTTCCCATTAAAAATTGAAAAGTATGCACACACATAACACAAGCAACACACAGAGAGAACACATACACCACACACCACACACAACACTATTGCGGTTTAATAAGGATCAGGATAAACAAATAGGCCAAACAGATGTTTATTCAGGGAGAAATTACTTACAACCTAGACAGATGAACACCAGCAGGATCCACCGGCTGCTCTCCTCTCCGAGTCCTGCCAGCAAGAGAGCTATCTCTCCCCCCCCACACACACACCTCGATCCACAGGTCACTTCCGCCCGTGGCTCCACCCCCCCAATGGGCGTGGCCAGTGCCACAGAAGCAAAGTGAATATCCTACTACACAACACACATAGAGTACATATACAACACACAGAGAGAAAACACACACATAAAACAAAACAATAACAACAACAAGAACTTTTAGTAAAGAGATTCTTCCATGGTTTCCATGACGAGTACAAAAGACAATGAATGTTGTGTTGGGAATGGCAGCCCCTGTATGCTGACATCAGTAGTGTAAACTGACCTGGCCCCTGTGACAGTCAGTGTGTGCAGAGGGTTATCAAAAAGCTAGAAATAGAAATACAATATGATCTGGCTATACCACTGAGGGGTACACAGGTGAGCCACTGTAAGTCAGTAAGCCAAAGAGATGCCTGCCAGGAATTGGAGCCAGCTGGGAGTGGTAGCTGATGCCTATAATGGCAGGGTTATCAGGAAGTCTGTATACCTTTAGCTGCACACCTAGCTCAGCCTGGTCTACCTAAGAAGACTGATGTAAAAAATAAAATAAAATAAAATAATCCCAATGGGATTTGCCTAAAGACACCTAACAAGGAAGATAGCTCAAGGCCCACACCCAAACCCCTGACCCCTCCCCATGGACAGAGCCCTACTTATTTGCCAGGGCGGTGGCCATCTATTTTCTCAGGCAAGGGAGAAACACACAGCTTCCCACCATCACCCTTCCGGTTTGTTTTAGCCTATGGCTGACTTGAGGGTCTTCTCCCCACTGACCAATCCCTGCAGTGGCACTGTTCTCACTGGCTGTTGCCATGCAGAAGGTGGCAGACAGTGACACTGTGTGAGAGAGTCTTCTAGATGAGATGCAATGCGTGAACGGAAAATGTCATCTTTATCCCTGGGATACAAGGGAGGGAAAGACGCCCTGGGCTCTATCAGACCTGCGAAGAAAAACATTATTAGTGTAAAGGCCCCGTGAATCCATCTCTGGCAGTTTCCTTTGTAAATACTGTTAATACCCTGGAATGCTCAAATCATATCTAAATACATACCTTAAGTATGTAAAATCAGGGATCTGCACATTACTAGAGGCTAATATTCTTTATGAAATTCTTTCATGGATTGTAAATCATCCAGTCCCCTCACTCTCCTCCCCAAAAGACCAGATATAATTTACACCTAACAAAACAGCTCTGTAACACTGCTGGTGTAGAGCGCTCCTGCACGTGTTTCTCTGTAACATGAATGTCGTTCTTGGGGGCAAATGGCTGGAGCAAGAACTATCTTTAGGCAATAGAGCTGTGTAAGTGGCCAAGTCACAGTTGAGTGACTTTGTAAATGAGCCTGGTAGAGCTGGCTCTATGGAGAAGAATAATTGCATCTTTATGACCTCATTCAGAGGTGGGAAACCCCTCACTCTGGCAGTGACGCTCAGAGGTATATTGGACACCAGACCCAAGCAACTTCCACTGCCCAGAATGAAAAACAGACAAAACTTGTATGGTTTCCAATGAGTTCATTTTATGTGAAAAGCCACCTTAACATCGGCAGGTTTCCAGTCGTTCCTAAATAAGAAAATAAGCACAAGTGCTTGTTCTCTGAAAGCCAAGAAGCATTTGGGGAAGGCATGGCTAAGTCTTGTGTGCTCAAATGCCCTGCGGTAGCCTATGCACAGCTACAAGCAATGGAGAAAGGTGGGTGAGAATAATTAGCACTAAGTAAGCCTGAGCCAGCAGCCTGTGGACACACTAATGATAAGCTGGCCTCTCTGTGCACCATAATAGTCTGGGCTTGAATGCCATGGCAAAATACAGAATAGCAATGGCAATGACCTCCATGGAGTAAGGTGTCCAGCAGGTGGAAAGCACACTTTATCTGTAGTGTAATTACATATATACAGTATCTGGACACATATATCGTAAAATTGTGTAGATGAATGTGTAAATAACCAATGTGAAGTATATTGGTTACTGTTCTACTGTGATAAGACACCAGGATCAAGGCTACTCACAGAAGAACAAGTTTATTTGAGCTGGAGCAGAAGTTGGGGGCTCACAGTTAGAACTGCAAGCATGAAACAGAGAAGGCAAAAGTCTTTAAACTCTCAAAGTTTTCTTCCTGTGACTTATGCCAACAGAGCCACACCTCCAAAACCTCCCAAATTTGGCCATCAACTGGGGACCAAGTGTTCAAATGCCTGGGTCTGTGCAGGAAACTTCTCACTGTAACTGCCACAAAGAGCTCGGGAGCAACAGGTGCCAAATGGACGTGGTCCCAGCAGCTGGGTTTCTAATCGCTTACATTCCACACCCTCTTGGAGAGTCTGTGAACTTTGCAGTTGGGCATTCCAGCTTGGTCACTTGGAGGTCAAAGGTGGCCCAGGGAAAGCCACTCAACCTGCTTTCTCATCTGTGACACCAAATGAGCAGGATTTTCAGGAAGGAATCCTGAGCACTTGGCAGGCCATCATTCAGCAGGTCCACCAGGTCCATCATGTCAGCCACACCAACCAGCTCCAGGTAGCCCCAAGGATTACGGCTGCATTTGTCAAAGCCAGCTGTGTGGTTCACTCATACATGCACACACATTTACTCCTAAAGGAATAATGTATGAGCCAAAGGGATAAAGGCATACAGATACACACATGCAAAGTCAACACACACACACACACACACACACACACTGGGCTTTGTGGGTAACATAAAACAAAAACCAACTGCCTTCTAAACTCCATTATTTTCAAACCAGCAATGTTTATTTATTAGGTTGTGAGCTCAGAGTTGGCTGAAGATTCACACTTAATTCATAACCTAAGTTATGTTGGGAAAGTGTCAAAAATTTCTAATTAGGGTGCCAACAATACATGTAGTGTTTTAAACACATATCACCTCATATACACAAATATATAGACATAGACAGCATGGGCATGAATGTATATATGTGTGCACTTGTGCATTGTGTGATTACATGTGTGTTGTTTGCATGTGTAAACATGTGTGTACACGTGTGATGTGTGGGAGTAAATGTGTTCACACATGTATACTGACAATTATTAATTATAAATCTAAAATTTAATTACTGCTGAGTAGATCCCACCACTGCTGCCACTTTCTCTAAATCTCACATACTTGCTAAAGGAAAAGAGAGTTTGCAAATATGACACAGGAATAAAAATGAGAAAGGCGAGAGAGATGGTTCAGCTTGTTAAGAATATGCACTACTATATAGATGATCCAAGTTCGATTCCCAGCCTACATTTTGGATGGGTCTCAACCACTTGTTAACTCTAACTGGAGGGGATCAGATGCCCTCCTCTGGCCCCTGGGGGTACTGCAGTCATGGAAACAGACCCACCCCCACCAACACACATTAGTCTTTAAATATAATTTTTAAAGAGACAAATGAGAGAAAAAAAAAATCAAGAAATGTAGAAACAGCCCTACCTGTACCTGGAAAAGACTAAGCCAAAAGTTGTCCTCCACACTGTGCAGCCATACCTCGGGCTGTGTGGCCAGGTCTCCAAGGCTAAGCAAGGCAGAGACCGGGATCTGCCAACACCAAGTGTCCACATGAGTCCGTACTGGTTCTTTTCTCTATTGGGCTCCTGAAAGCCAAGTTCCTGCCAACCGGCAGCAGGAAGCTGACTTGGGTCTGAATTTCATTTTGTCTAAAGTAAAGAGTATGGTGTTAAGATAATCCAGTTTTGTCTAACTGCACTCATCGCTGGGAGTTGATTCTGAAGACTGCAGGACAGTGAGTTTTCCATGTGAGTGACGTGCCCTGCGGTGTTTCTGCTGAGTTATTTGTGGGTTTGGATTACAGAAGTCTCACAGAAAGAAATGGGAAAATGGATTGTGGTGACTCTGCGGAGGGATTGAGGCCATCAAAGGGCAGAAGAATGAGGATTATAAAACAACCGCTGACTTACTGATTCTTCGTCAGAAGAGCGACAATAACAACAATAACAAAACACAGCCGCAGATATGTTTCACTGAAAAGTCCGTCTTAGGCGTGAACCCTGTGTCTTTCTAGATGAAAGGAAAACGATTTACTTCAGATCTTGACTTTGTCGCTTCAGAAGTGTTCTGCCGGTGCACCCAGACCTTGACACCTCATCTGTGAAGGTTTTAGGTTGTTCTCCGTTCTGTGACTCTGAGAGCAACCTTCAGTCTTAGGGCTGAAGTTTAAAATAAAGCATTATTTTCTGCAATTACTGTTCTCTTCAAAGAGAGAAACTTTTCTTTGCCACTGATCTATTATGCCCCGAAGTGGAGAGAATTCGCTCATCCTGTACTCTATGTACCATCTTCAACGAACAAGAAGCAAGTCGCCAACGGCCCAACCTGGAAGCCTTCTGTGGCTCCCATGCTTTCACATGGTTTTTCCTCTCACCACATACTAAAAACGGAATCTCGGTCACCTGGGCCACTGTCTCCCGCACTTTGTACACACACACCCACATAATAATAAATAAATGAAACCCCTTATCCCTCACAGATATGACAACTGTAACCTTCTCGTCATCCCCACCAGTTAGGAAACTGCAACAAGTTAACCGTTTCTACTTGGTAGAAATGACTCAGATTCAGGCCTGTCTCCAGCTGGATGTTACATATTCTTCTTCTAGGTCTTCCCTCACCCCTCTAACCCCTTCCCAAAACAGCTTCTTTCTTCCTGCCTATAAATACGAATACACTCTGGACTAGCGTTCTTAGTGATAAAGATCAGAATTTATAGATATTAAAGCAGAGAAAGAGACACACTCCACCACTAAGAACAAGAACTCATCATGGTTAAAATACAGAGAGAAATGGTAGATAGATACAGTGACATATTAATCCCAGGCTGCCTATGGCAGACATACAGAAATAACCATAATCTAATAGTAATGCAAATACAGATAGGTTTACACTGTATAGACTGGTGATTTCTGGACACAAGACAGATTCTACAGCCAGATTAGAAGAAATGCAAATATCCTAGAGTAATGTGCTTCTACAGAAAGTGAGAGAGAATTCTAACCGGGATGAGGGACTATGATGGGAAGGTTAAATGAGGACAGTTGTAAACTAGTACCCAGCCTCTAAAACCAACCCATGAGCCACACTGATGTAAGCAAAAGAATGAGTGAATAGCAGAGAAACCAGGCAGCCTTCCTGGAAGTATTTATATGTAGAATTTAAGAATACAAAAGCAAAGATGGATGAGGAAATCATCCATGGATGCTCAGAGTGTGATAAGAAGAAAAGTGTGATAAGGAAAATGTTTACTTAGCCTAAAAGTATCTCCCACAGAATGCCAAAATGCTTGTTAATTACTAAGGGAAACTAACACCACTGCAGAGATGGAGATGGGTAAACCCTCTCAAGGTTAACAGTGTTAAGATTATAACCCACATGGGAACAAGCACATATGTCTTCATCTCCCATCATAAATTGAAGGGGACCCAACTCAGTCCCTGCTCTTCTTATAGCCCTGGTCAAACCATAAAGAAACCATTAGATAACCCAAACTGAGTGTTGCTCTACAGAAAAACTGGCTTGTGCTCTTCCTGGCTGTCACAATCAAGAGAACACAGGGAAGTTAAAGAGCTGGTTAAAAAGAGATGGTGCTTAAAGTTCCAGAGACAAGAAAATGTATCCTGTGAGTCTGAATTGGATCTTAAACTGGGAAAGAAAACCCAGGATGACTTGGACTATTGATTACCGTGTCAGTGTTAAATGTCAGTCATCTTACTGTGAGATATAGGATGAAGTTTCTTCAAACTGTAAACTAAAATATATAGAAGGAAAGAAGTGTAGAACCCAAAATTTACCCTGAAATACTTCATAAAAAAAAATAGTGTGTGAGAGAGAGAATGAGAAGAAGGTGGATAAAAGCAAATGAGTAAGAATTATTATTGGTGAATCTGGGTGAAGTGTAAAATAATTTCTTAAACCATTCTTGACACTCTGATGTAAATTTAAATTTCTATGAAAATAAAAACTGACAATAATCTAACCATTCTAAAGTGCCTGGAGGAAGTCCTATCTCTCCTTACCCGCCCACTGAAAATAAAGGCATGGGTCATGAGACCTTATTGTTAGAGGTGAGGAGAGTTTTATCCTCTCCAGAGTCAGTCAGCTAAATAATCCATCCTAGTCTTCTTCAAATAAGAAGATTTGTGAAAAGGAAAGAGGACAAGGGATAATGAAGGGAAATTGGTTCAAAATCTCTTATACACATGTAATATATGAAATTTTCAATTAAAAACTGAAAACTCTAAAACCCAGCCTATCCAGGCCATTAGTCTTTTTCTTTGATGCTCGTTAATCCATGATAGTCTAGGCCTCCAAAGACCTGCAAATGGTCTTGCCAATCCTTGAAACTTCTAGCCTCTTATTCATATTTTCCCCACCTTCCTTCCAGCATCATAACTCTTTAACCACACACACACACCCATGGAGAACAGAAAGGGTGCTGTACATCCTTAGACAGGACTTGCAAGTAGCTGTGAACTACATGTCATAGGTACAAGCACTGAACTCCATTCCTCTGAAATTGCTACTTCACCAACCATGTGAAGAATATTTTAATCAACCTTAAAAAAAAAGAATAATTCTGGAAAGCTCTTATGTTAATTGGAAATTTTAGGCTAGTTGATGTGAAAAAATGTCAATTTGTATAATCTGGGAAGCAAACAAAAGAAATTTGTATTTATACATAACCAGGATTTACTGAGGGATAGTTAATTACACTGTATATAAAGTAAAATGCACACACAAACACACACACACACAAAGACAACAATGGGGGCTTGGGTAATGGCTCACTGATAAAGCATTACCTTGCAAGAATGAAGATCTACATCTAGTCCCCTAAAGCCCACTTCAAGAAGAAACATGGTGTGTGCTTGTGATCCCAGAGCTGGGGAGGCAGAGACAGGCAGATTCTTGGGCCCTCCTGGCCAGCCAGCCTAGCCTACTGTTAAACTCTAGGTCAATAAGAAACCCTGTCTCAAAACAAGGTAGATGGCATGAGGTTGCCAGCTGGCCTCCATGTGCAGATGCACACATATGATAACACACACACACACACACACACACACACACACACACACACATACTTCTGCACTAGCACACAGAGACAGCAATTGGCTTTCTATGTCTATCTTCCAGAAAAATTAGAATTTTTCCATCTACAAAGGCAGTTGCTTTTGAATAAGCCATCTGTTAGAAACAATTATTTATATTCTTATTGTCACCCATGCCCTTGGATCATCTACAGGGGGATGTGGGTGGGGCTTCCAATGCATCACATTCACAGTGTGGTCCTATCACTGACCGGGTCCTGCTTGTGCTTTATGAAGGGGAGGTCGTGGGTCCCCAAGTCTCTTCCCTCCCTAACTATCATCTTTGGGTTCTGAGAGTCCAGCTGAGCAGTAAAAGAAAGACTCCCCTTCGTATCTCTTAAACATCATGTCTTTATCATCTTTACTTCAGGGTCCATGAAGTAAAAAGACAAAGAAATCGATACATACCCTCTTAAGGACAGGGACACAAATTACCCTTGAGTTAATAATTCACTAGTTTACAGAGCCAAGGGAGACAAAGCAAGATCTCGTGTAAGTGAAATAAAGTGTGTGTATACATAAATAATTCATGTTTTAATTAAAAAATGCCCATGGAACATTGTAGCAAACTAAAAATCAACTTGACCAGTGTAGTTTTATCAGTTTAAAAAATAAAGGAGTTATCCGATATAATTTTGCAGGGTTTTTGAAGGTCCCTAATCACATGTCACACGAGATCACTCCAAGCCTGGCTCTATAATTAACTCTCAGTGTCAAGAGGAAGAAATGTTTTCAGAACAGCAGGTACATGGTCGGTTTTGCTGCATGAGGCATAATGAGGGTTTTGGATTTAACATTCTAATACTTGTTTTATTACCACACTCAATTGTCCGTGTATCTTAGATTCATGTTGCGTGCATCGGCTAAGTCATGTTTCTTTCATTAGCTGAGGCAATTAATGTACATTGAGCCTTTAAGTGCTATCTCTCCATGCTTTCTCCTTGTATAATTCAGTTTGCGATGATTAAAATAATTTTTCAATGGAGATGCCACCGCTTAATGAAAAAATATACCACAGTAATGTAAGAAGCATTTGTAAACATTTTCAGGAAGATGTTGTTTGTTGCCACACAGCACAGTGGCAGATGGCCACTCAAAGCCGCTCATCCTTGACAACTCACAGAGACAGACCTCAGGGGATTGGGGTAAATGGGTGGAAGGGAGAATGGGAAAATGTGGTGCCGAGTCATAAATAGCTTTTAGTCTTCCATTTGATGAGTTTGGTTAAGTACCAGATACCAGATAGTGTTGACAACTAATGACTTCGACTTGCTAAACCTTTAACTATTGAGCACTTACCCTGCACTGGCCCCAGACTAACCATGTTATACACACAGCTCCTTATTCAGTCATAGTAGCTGTGAAAAGCTAAGATATGGGGATAAAATGATTCCCCCATAGGTCCAGCTCAGATTAGTCACAGAACTGGGAGTCTTTCCCCTGCTGTGTTCCTTTCCATGATTAATTTAACTTCCTGTCTGTGCTTCCCTGTGTTTTAGTCACAAAGCTCAGAGTGAATTATTGAACTTCTCTGTGCCTCAATTTCTGATCAGAAAAATATGGAGATAATGGAAAACTAGGTCAGTCTAGGTGTGATTTTTAAGATCAAGTCCACATATGTCACATGTGATGATTTGGTGAGTATATGGTGGCGGTGTTCTGTTGTCTCTGCATCTCTGCTCTACCTCTATCATGGGTTGTGTGCTTCTCTGCTTCAGAGTTAATTATTGTATGGTTGTGTGGAGGATGTTACACTGTGATGATGCCTACTAGTAAGTGAACATGAGTGTGAAGGGTCTCAGAGATGACTGTGTTATACGCATTACTTGTCATAATCGGAATCCAAGATTAATTAACCATCTGAATATCTTTCCTCATTTAACAAGTGATTATCCTATTTAATGTACATTGGCAATGTTGCAATGGATCTATTTCCCAATTATAATTCACTTCTGTGGGTTTGATGTGAAAATCAAGATGTTTGCAGCAAGTTGTATATGGTTAGATTAAGTAGCTCACACACTGGTGCCACTGTGTGACATGGCTTTTTGTCCCTCAATCTGCCACATAGAAATCTACTGTGAGTACCTGCCCTCCTTTCTGGGCCAGTGAGATCCAAAGCAATCACTGGGTTTGTTACTTACAGATTTCTGATTCTCCACTCAAGATCCTGCCCTTCCTCTAAGACCCAGTTTAAATACTCCCTCCTCGGGAAAGCTTTCAGCTCTGTTCTTTCCTCTCCCTTGCCTGTACTTCTGAAAGAGGAGAAAAACAAAACAACAGCAAAACTGCATTATCCTCCCAACACCAGTCCTTAATTAAGACTTAGCAAACTTCTAGTCTTCAGCTAGTGAATGTCTTTTCAGACTCCTATATATCTTGTGACTAAGCTGTGGCAGACAGAGTGTGTATGAAAGTACTGTGTAAGACATGTCCTTAAAGAGAGGCATACCAATCTTTACTCTGAATCCCACTAACTGTGCAGACCACTGGAACCATCCACCTCGAAAACTTGTTTATGTGAGAAGGAAATAAACCTAGACTTTCCCTCATTTGCACCTGAATTCAACTTTCTCACCCAGTTGTCATTAATTACTTTTGACACCAGTATCTCTTCTCTGTCACATTGTCACATTATATCTAACTGCTAGTACAGTAACCACTGTTCCAAGTATGAATTCCTAAAGGGAGGGACTGCTAATTAAGTATTCACCATGGTGCCAGCTTCCTAGTAGATTTTGAATATTATCTTGATCCATAGACGTCACCTGTATCAGAGGGTGGAAGACACTTAAAATGCAGGTCCTGGTGTAACTTCACTAGGAGCATCCTCTTCTGCATCAATGAGAAAATCTTTGTCAGACACAGATTCACAATGCATGATGGGAAAAGAGCATGGAGTGCTGTGTCTGGCCTGCCATGCTCGCCTCCCTTGTGTTTATGTTGAAGGCCTTTGTTGTTATGAGGGATTAGCATGAGAGTCTTTGCTTCAAGGATTTAAAAATTTGGCTGGAAAACCATACAGTCTGAGATCATTCTGGTTGAGTACTTAGGGAGAATGACTAGTAACTCTGGGGAAGAAAAGAGGCCATGACTCTTCACAGGATTTTCACATGTAAACCAAGGCTATGAGTTATGATCATGAGAGTCATGAGGTTGACTAGATGAAACCACTGGCCAAATTCTTATCCAAGATACCTCAGGGTTTCCAGAGGTTCATGTGTGTGGGTTCCATCAGTGCTGTACCCATCGATATTTGTTTTCCTGATTCTATTTTATAGACATGGAAGTGTCACAGTGTCATGGGACGAAGAGATGGGACTTTTTTGAGCTCTCTTTATTCCTATAGGAGACAGATTAAGCCATAGATTAAGACTGTGAGAGGAAACTGTGGCTGGAATTCTGGGTTCTATGACCTGCTTGGATATTATTTAGCTCATTAATAGAGATGCTTTTTCTAGATCTCAACTTCTTCATGTAGAAAGAGAAAATATCCAGTAAGTCGCCTATAGGCCATTGCCTTATCAATCTTAGAGAATCCAGAAGGAGTGGACGTATTGGGGAAAATTGATACAGAAAGTGAACAAGAAAAAACCCAAGCTTGAGTGGGCTCCAAGACTGAAGAATCACCAACCCTACTGATGCGATACTCTCTTCATACACCTGGGCTTCACACAGGGTTGCCCATCACCAGAACCTGCCCTTCTTTTCTGTTGTTTTAAAATGTTGTCATGCATTGTAGTAAGAGTAGTATGGTCTTCGGTAAAGAACAACCACCCCCGAGTCAATAAGCATCCCTTACTCTCATGAGCATTCCAAAGTATGTACCCTACTGGAGTAAGGATAGTGATCTCCTATGGAAAGGTGGCTAACTCATAATATCCTGGCATTTCAGCTTCTCACATGGATACTCTATTTCATAGACATCCTGCAGTGCAAGCAACAGGCTGATTCAGAAGAATGCTTGTTATCTCATTAAAGTTCTGTGGAATCAGTAAGGCAGCTCATTGGTGTGATTCTAAAAGCATGCTACATCTTAAGTCTGCTGATAGTTCCAAAGGGCTGGAGACTTCTGCACACCTAGAGAATGGGATAGACCAAAATAAATCTAGCAGGATGGAATGAGCAGGCACTGGTGATCGTCACCTGAGGGGACTGAGCCTTAGTGGTGTGCAGTTCTTGCTAGGCCTCATCCTCAAGTTAAGTCTGATGATCAGAAGCTGAGAACTGAAGGCAGATACTTTCCCATACTTTCTGGGAAAAGTCCTGCCCATGCTGACTAACAGGTTTGGAAACTACTGTGCCAACAGTGAGTGATGCTGTTACTACTTGAGTGAAACTGCAATGAAACCTTGACTGGCATCACCTCATTTGAGTCATGCCATTTCCTGCAGGGTCGTTTGTAAATGATGGCCCTGAGGTTCATTGTCATTGCTGACGTTGCCCAAGTCATATACTGAGTACATAATGAGCCCACATTCTTCTAGTCTCCAGTGCTTCACCACAAACTATCCCCTTCTCACACCATGCAAGCTTCTTGCTTTGAAGCAGAAGTCAGGGTACCCATGTTGAGTTGTCACCAGTCCCATCGAACTCTTCTGTATAACAAGTGGAATTTAAAAATACTCCCTATGTATCCCAGTGAGTCCACTCCTGAGCATAGCCCTGGAGGACTGAATGTCCCACCATAGACGTTTACACATCTGTGTTTATCACTGCTCTATTCATGGCAACAAGGAAATATGGGACCAGCCCAGATGTCCACCAACAGTTAAATAGATAAATGCTCATGTGGTATGTATATACAATTTTTCTTAACTGCGAAGAAAAATGAAGTTTTTCAAGAAAATTGATGGTCCTGAACAGTATATTATATGAGATGACCCAAACACAAAAGAAAGAAAGAAAAAGAAAGAAAGAAAGAAAGAAAGAAAGAAAGAAAGAAAGAAAGGCAAAGTCTTCCCTCATGTAGATCACATCTTGTTACATATACCTATGTATGTAAACAGATGTAAGTATGGGTGAAGTCTATCAAGAAAGGAGTCCAGGGGAGAGTAATATTGGGTGATGAGAAAGGATGGAGAAATGGTGAAAGTACACATGGGACATGAAAAGGGGAAAGAATTGAAGGAGGCAACAAAGGCCGAACAAGGATGAAAGGGGGTAAAAATGGGGGCAGGAAAACCACAAATATGTTTTGTCCAAAAACGTTATCTAAGGCTATCTTAGATAACCTTAGATAATACATTCTACACTTACTAAAACCATAAAAGAAAATACTTTTTAAGGATAAAAAAAAAACTATTCTTACTGCTACCTATAAAATGATTGAAACGAAGCTCACTGGAAAGAGTGGAAATCAAAGGGCTCATTTATTTATTTATTTTTCTTTGTTTTCTCCTCCTTCCTTTCCTCCTCCTCTTTCTTTTCTTCGATCTCTCTCTCTCTCTCTCTCTCTCTCTCTCTCTCTCTCTCTCTCTCTCTCTCTCTCTCTCTCTCTGATGACAGCTTGCTTTTTCAGTGGCATACAAAATACTGAGTTTCATTTTGGCACTTTCTTGACTCCCTTCTACCACTCCCCTACTCCCGGCCCCCGTCCACTGCTGCCCACTTCTGGTCCCGTTTCTGTTTTTATATCACACACAGTATGTTCTTTACTTATTTTTGTTTTATCGTGGTTTTCTTTATTCTTAAGAATTTCATGCAAGTGTGTACAGCATATGATCCTAACTAGTACCATTTCCCTCCTGAAACTACCCCCAAAATCCCCAATATGTCTCCCTCAGAACTTCAACACCATGTTGCTTTTGTTGATACTCACTTATTCCAATTAGTGCAGCGCTAATCTGCATTCATTGCTATCATGACAGAGCAAAAACTAAACAAGAACATCTCAATTTTAATCTCTTCTCTAAATTAATTTTTGAACATGCAAGTATCATCTCATCTCTATGGAAATTTCTAATTCTCTGTAATATCATATGATCCAAAGAAGAGTTTCAAAGCACAGAGCTAATGTATCCATGTAACATAAATAAATATAAACCCAGAGACTAATATTCAGGTTCAAGATAAAGATCAGAGAAGCAAAACAGCCAAGCTAACAGAGAGTTCTTACCTCTACCAGGGATGGGCAGATTCAGTCCTCACTGTAGCTAGAGACTGATTGCCCTGAGACTGAATACTGAATCTCACATAGACCCTTTGCTTCTTTCTTATAAACCTCTCTAATGCTGGGATTAAAGGCATGAGCTCTGTTACTCTTTTAAGTTAATTCACTCTCATGTAGCCCTAGGTGGTCTTGAACTCACAAAGATCCATCTGCCTCTGTCTCCTGAGTCCTGGGAGATGTGTGCCACCACTGCCCACCTTCTTTGGCTAACTAGTGTGGTTGGCTTTTCATTCTGATCTTCAGTGACTTTATTAGATCATAAATAATATATCACCACATAGCCATTTGAGTTTTCATCCATGTGTATTTTAATGTTCACAGTGTATTCTAGGTGTGCTTGTTATACAGGATCAATATAATCACATTAGCAATATTCTACCTAAGACTTTCACTGGCATATGTTCTTTGAACATAGCACTGAATTTCATAAAGATAACTTCTTTTAAATGTATAATGCATTTGATTATAACCACCCTGTACTCTTCCTACCCCTTCATTTCCCTCACTCCTGTTGATTTCATTCTTTCCCTGTCTCCCTTCTGTCTTCATGTCACATATATACATATATGTATGTGTGTATATTCACATATATATGAGTATATATATATATATATATTAGTAAACATGAATGTGTATATATAGAGAGTATACACCAATCATCTTATGTTTCTATACAAAATTTAGGAGCCACAACTGAGAAGGAGCATTTAATATTTGTCTCTCTGAGTCTGGATATTCTTTCTTAATATACTGATCTCCCACTTCATCCATTTTCCAGCAAACAATGACATCTCTCTGTTCTTTATGGCTTGGTAAATCCCCTTTGTGCATTTATGGCATGTTTCCTTACCCACTCACCTATTGGTGGACAATAAATATATGTGCAAAATTCTAAGCCTCCTGGATGCAATATTTAAGGAAGGTATTATTAGCATGACTTTAAAATGAAGACTGATATCGTCTGGGTTAGTTGAGAATCATTTTGAATCAGTGTTAATCTCATTAGCAACAGAAACCTGTTCCATGTTCCCTGCTTAGTAAGTATACACATGGCACTGGCTGTATTTTTGTGAACCTTAAATATGGGTGCATGACAACAGAGCTGCCAGGGAGTATTCAGAACACATGTTTCCTTCCAAGTGGGGGAAGACACCAAAGGTACTTGGGAGTCATTGTTCCCTCAGCACACATGGATTTCAAAGAACAGCCTCAAATTTTCCTAAAGATCCAGCCGAAAGCGAACAGAAGCCTTTGACAGCTGACGTTAATTATATAACCAAGTAGGTGGGCCAGCAGGGAACCTCAGAAAGCAGCCTGATAATACAAGAAATCAGCCCCTCAACTATTTTCAGTTTAAAGAATCCACATCAAACCTTAATGAGAAGCCACATGTTGTGGTAAATTCTGGCTTTAAAGGTTATGGTTATTTACAGCCTTTTTGGTTCCCAGTGTATGGCCCAATAGTTACCTTTTTTAGAATACCAAAAAGATAAGCTAACACAAGAGTACATAGCAACTAGCTTTTCTTTTACTTTTTTTTTCTTTTCTTTTCTTTTTATCTTTGTAATGAGGCAAGAAATATATTTAGTTAAACAGACAAAAAACCGAAATGGCATGAGCCATGGCTTGGAAGATTTGGCTTAGGCAAAAACTGGTGCAAATATTAAGGGAATAATTGAAATTCCAAAGTCATTTACTTATAGTCTGCCAAAACACTCCATTCTCTTAATTTTACAGGCACTTGTGTCTGCAATAAAATGTTATGGATGATGTTGTAAAAATCCCTCACCTATTTGAATTTTCAATTGTTTTCAACAATGTCTCATAGTAGATTTTGGCAATAGAGGTAATATGAAGTTTTCTTTTTGTTCCCTTTCCCAAAAGAATATAGTCTTACTCATCTGTCTGTAACACTAACAAATTCAAGTGAATTCATTTCCAAAATCAACTACTATGCTATGTTAAATGAAGCAGAGAGATGAGCTATCAAACAGCATATTGGATACAATTTCAGAAAGAAACCAATTGAGTTCCAGGTACATGGTAGGATTTAACAAAGATTTATTTCCTTTTACAACCCAAGTCTCATCCCCAAAAGTGTCTAATTTTAAAGCAATGCATGGACAAGAGACAGAGCAAATGGAGGAGGACAGCAGGTTGTGACCTTGTGGAATTGGAGCCTGGAAGCATGCTGATAAACGAATGATCCACAATCCAGGAAGCATCACGGGAGACTGTACAAATGTCTGCTAGGGAGCCCATCAGAATGGAGGGGATCCTGAACAGAACAGGCTGCCTGGAGAGATGAGAACCAAAGAAGCTGGCTGAAGGGTGTGCAACAGAAGGGCCACAAGTCCATTCAGTCCCTGTCTCCATCTCGATTCCCAAACAGAAAGCATGGCATACGTTAGTTAAATCAGAAGGAAAAATGAGAGGTATGGTTTGCACAGAAAAATCTGATTGGAACCAACCGTGGATGTCTGGACACTGGCGTCTGAGAGTTCAAGGAAGTGAGACTGCTTACTGGCTGGGAACTTAAAGAAGAAAATACAACACAGAAACCAGTCTTTGAATTATAAGGTTCTCACCCATTATCAGTGACAGTAGTGAGCAAACCTTTGGAAACATTTGCTACCCACCATGCCTCTAAGTGCCTAATTATTTAGTGCATAAGTGTCTAAGTATTTGTTAAGCACTATGTCTGTAACATTAACCTTCATAATTTATTGGCTTTGTTCTCACTAATTAATTGTGCTTTCTTTAATATCTCAAATATTCAGTGACCCAGTCACTGATCATTATAATGTCATCAGAGTACATTAAGAGAATTTAACCTAAAAGGAAAGAGGGTCCAAAGGCCAAATCAAAATAGATAAAGCACGAGGAAGGTTCTCTTTTTCATGAGACTGGACTCTGATAAGGGTCAACTCTGATAAAGTTTGTAAAGCCAATGTTTACAGTATAAAACAAACTGAAGAACTAATATAAAGTGTAACTTATTGTGAAAGAGAAACTGGAACCTGAAGATATTGTTCGAGTCCCAATAGCTAACAGAACATGAAACAATCTATAATGGAATTTTTAGTCATAAGAGCCAATAATGTTCTATTCAGTGGGATGTGTACTTTTTAACAACAAAAAGAATCATAAGAAAAATATAGCCCCTTTTAATTTCAGAAGACATTTTCTTCTCTTCCCAGCATAAACATAGGACATTTGCAGAGTCCAAAATTCACCCCATAGCATAGAATTATTGTCCCAAATATTCTCAAAAGCCAATAGGCGCATGCACCCCCATAGTTAGTAGATCTAGAAGGAGCAAGTCCAAGTTCAAAGAAGATATTATCAGGAGTTCAAGGTCAGCTCAAGCACATAACAAATTCAAGGCTAACCTGAGCTATACAAAGAAAATGGCTGACTATAGGAGAATCTGGCCATGATTGGGACAACAAGCCAGATTCATTCACAATGAGAGTAAGGATAGATGTGTGTGGGGAGAGATGGAGACAGACAGACAGAAAGACAGACAGACAGACTAGAGAGCTACTGGAACCCAAAGACAAAGGGAAAGCTTCAAAAGAGGCAGAAAATACACATTAACTTTGAAAAGGCCTTAGTAATGTTTACAGCTGGCTTCTCAACAATAATAAAAACCAGAAGGCAATTGAATTATGCCTTTAAAAGAACATAGTAATTCACAACCATAAATACACTAGGGGAGAAAATTCTCTTCATGTGGATGTAATATGACAAATTGATTTTTTATTTTTTTGCTTAATGCTAACGTGGGACGACATTAAAGAAAGGAAGGCAATGAGGAGAAACTAGATCCAGTCATATAAAAAGTATATATTTATAAATTTGTTTGTGAAAATAAGACTTATAAAAATTGGAAGCTATTACCTTTAATGGATGAATATTTGACACAACTGAAAACCAATTATCCTACATTAATGCATGCAAGGGCATGTACACAATTCACAAGTAAACAAAATTAATTGTTTAATAACTATAAAAACTTGTAATTTTCATTAATAGTAAAAAAAATCAAAGAAAAATTCTTTTGGGGGGTTGAAACAGTTTTTATGTGTTTTCCTGGCTGAAGCAAAAAAACAAAAACCAAAAAAATAAAAATTAAAAACCACCTCTTACAGAATGTATCAGATACACAATGGGCAGCATTTATGATAAAAATGCTGTTTTCTGAAAAGATCGGTAATAATTAGTCCCCTTATACTGTTGGTAAGAATGTAAACTCCTAGACCCTTTCTGGAGGGCAACTGGATGGGATACATTAAAAAAATACATTTTTTTTTTAATTCCAGTAATTCCATTTCTAGGAAAGCATACTTTGCCAATAATGAAAGGGACAAATAAAAGGTTCGACTCTAGCATTCATAATACACTTTTTATGTAAGATTTGAAAATGCCTTAAATTTCCAATAACAAGGTAATCATTCAAATGGTAAAATACACAATAAATGTAAAGTAATCACAATGTGCTATAATGAAAAGAATAAGCAAGCACTCTAGCATGGCATACTGCCCTTTGTTAAGAAAATATTTCTAGAATTCACTCAGATTGTATTTACTAGCATAGTATCTTCCACAAGCTGTACATCTGGAGTCCTTTTCTGTATTTATACATCATTATTTTCTTAATCTTAATGGCCTTTCAGGTTTAGCTGAGTCTCAAAGCAAATCAGTTGGGAGCATCTTTGGCAGGGGATCTACTGGGACCAGGGAGACTCTTCAGTGACTCTCGTCACATCCCCCAGTCCTGTGAGAAGTCTACCTGGGAAGTCCCAGGGAGGACATGAGTAACTACTGTCACCTTTGTGTCTCACCTTTCCTTTTCTATGAATGACTTTGGTAAAGAAAAATAGCATCGGTACTTGGGATGAGTCAGAGATCGCCTTAGAATTCAGCCATGTTACTGATTCAGATGAAGAAGCCTTGGAAGGGATTGAGAGTGTCCCAGTCACCTACCTGTGCCTCTAGAAGACTGGGTCCATATCTACCTACCATCTCTGCTGGTTAGGTTTTGTGAACTGACACAAACTAGAGGCACCTGGGTAAACAGAAACTTGGTTGAGGGATTGCCTCCATCAGATTGACTTGTGTCTGTGGAACATTTTCTTGACCCTAATTGATGTAGGCAGTTGCTGTAGGATTGAGCTATACAAGAAAGGTAGCTGAGCAAGCCAGTAAGCAGCATTCTTACCTGTTCTCTGCTTCAGTTCCTAGCTCCTGTCTTGACTTCCCCTCACTGATGGAGTGTCACCTAGGTGTTGTAATCTGACATAAACCCTTTCCTCCTCACAGTTGGTTTTGGTTGATGTTTTATCACAGCAACAAAAATCAAACCAGGACAGTCACTAAGCAAGTCTCTCTCTTCACTATTCATTAAGAGTAAACACTCCCAAATCTTGCACTTTCTTAAACACAGTCCATTCATCCCACCTCACATCCAGGCGGTAGGACATCTTGTAAAGAAAAACAACAGAGCACAAGATTAAAGGCTTCTTAATCACAAGTCTCAGAAAATACAGTTTACTCAGATTCTGACTGTGCAAATATTATCTGTAGCATCATTGTAGACAAGCCAGTTAAATCTGTATCAACACTCTGGTGCAGAAGATCCAAGTCAAACATCATTATCTCACAGAAATTTCTGTTGCCAGGATACCAGCTCCCATTCTTTATCTCAGTAGTGAAGCCATTTTTAAAAAATCTTTTTTTAAATAAATCATATATATACACACATATATGAATTATATATATATATTGAAACAAGAACATTTTATTTTTAGAATCTTATACTTGGTGGGCATCTTTGTTCTTCTCCTGTTACTGTGATAAACATCCTGATAAAAGCAAATTAAGGGAGAATGGGTATGTATATTCTGGCTCACAATTTGAGGGTATCATCCAGTCATTGTTGTGGGGAAATCAGGTGGCAAGAGCTTGGAGCAGCAGCTCACACTACACCCACAGCAAGAAGCAAAAAAAAAAAAAAAAAAAAAAAAAAAGATGCATTCCTGGGCTTTGCTTACTTTCTCCATTTGATAAAATCTAGGATTCTCCTACCTTGGGACTTTGCATACTTAAGAGGGGTCATCCCACACAGTCAACATAAAAACAAAATACCCTCCATAGGCATGCCCAGAGGCCACTCCTTCAGGTGACCCTAGATTCTGTTGATTTGAAAATGTACTAACCAACATGGTGGAATGAGCCGCAAGTCTAGTCATTGTCCAAGATGACTTTCTTATCAGAAGAGAAACCACTTCTGTTTGTTAAAGGGCAGTGAGCAAACACCGTGTTTAGAACCAACTCAAAACCTTAAAAGTCCACCAATTTTGTCTCCACATTAGATTTGAAGTCCCCACAGGGTAGTGGGTAATAGAAGCTTCCAGAAAGTAGAAGCTATCCAGAGAACAATTGTGAATTTTCATTACTTCTGGTACTTAAAAAATAAAACCAACAACTTACCTGAAAATTCTTCCTCATACATGTGGTCAGTCTAGTGGCTGCCATGTTACTGACTTCTTCCAGCTCTCTTCTACAATGTGAGTGTTGGAAGAAAGCAGGTTTTAGATGGTACCAGCCATGATGAATAACTCTACAACAAAGATTTCTTTAAACATGCTCTCAACTTAGTCCACTTCATTTCTTACAGGCTTCTTTTCTGGTCATAATCCCAGACACTAGTCTAGCACCTCAAATCCTACAATGATTTCATGCCTGAGGGGGGGGGTCTGAGGCTCTTGATAACTATATGACTCATAGAATAGAAGCTTGGGTGCTTACACTGTAAGCGTAAGTGAATGAACTTCAACATTCTATAGCCCCAAAACTCAATGATTCAAAAGAATAAAAGCTTATTGGCTGCTTTGGCATCTCATGCAAGCCACCATTCCCTCAGAGATGCATTTAGGATGCCACTGGCAGTACAGTAACACATAAGAAGCCCAGGAAGGCCAACTCTCGGAGACCTAGCCTTCACAAAATGACTTGTTCACTCACATTCCATTGACTGGAACTGGTCAAGTGGCCTTGGCTAAGCCACAGAGAAAAGCCAATGTGGGTGAGGGTTAGGCAGCAGCGTCTCAGAGACCAAGCCACCCAACAGAAGAGACATGGACTTGGAAGCCATGTCTGCTGTGGGTTTGAAGGTGAGAACATTGAGGGTCACAGGGCAAGAATCCACAGTAGGTGGGGTGCAGGAAATACTCACCAAAGTGCTTCTTGTGAGAGAGTGAGGATCTGAATTTAATCCCCAGGACCCATATAAGCAGCCAGGATGATACAGTAGCCTTGTAAGTCCAGCTACTGAGGATGCAATCTCACTAATTTACTCACTGTTTTAGCTAGGGTTATTATTACTGTGAAGACATGCCATGACCAAAAAGCAAGTTGGGGAAGAAAGGGTTTGTTTGGCTTACACACTTCCGTATCATAGTCCACCACTGAAGGAAGTCAGGACAGGAACTCAAATTGGGCAGGAACCTGGAGACAGGAGCTGCTGCAGATGCCATGGAGGGGTGCTGATTGCTGGACTTCTCCTCATGGATTGTTCAGCCTGCTTTCTTATAGCACCCTGGACCACCAACCCAGGGATGGCACTGCTCTCAAAGGGCTGGGTCCTCTCACATCAATCACTAATTAAGAAAAAGCCTTACAGGTCTGTCTACAAACTGATCTTGTGGAGGTATCTTCTCAACTGAAGTTTCCTCCTCTCAAATGACTTTAACTTGTGTCAAGTTGACATAAAACTAGCCAGTGCACATACCTCTCCATGTCTGTGTTTGTGGATACTTTGGCCTCTCTCTTCCAGATCAGGTTTCATTATCTCTCCATTAATGAGGGGACCAGGGGCACAGAGTGAGAGAATGAATGTAGACATAGAAATACATATTTGCATTCTTCAGTTTTTAATACACTTTGTTACCACTCTTTCTCTGTGAACAGCAGCAAACCCCATTTTAAAAACTTTCTTTATTCCTACTTGGAAGAGTCCAGGGTCCAAGTGCTTGCATTTCCCCTGAGCTGACGCTTGGGAGAGTCTTGACTCCTGTGTTTCCTGACAGTGTGCTGAGGCAAACCCTGAAAACTGCAGACTCTGTGGGAAAAAAGCCGAGGCAATTAACAAATATTTAATTATATCCTAACCGAACACAGTTATTAAGCTTTTAACTAACAATGGTAAAGAGCCCCTAGTGATTTAGCAATTGAAGATGCGAAGAAACTAAAGGCTGTTGAAATCTCAGCTCTTCCATTCCCAGAGGACATGCACCAAGGAGTCAGAACTCTCTCACACCAAAGACAAGAGGAACCATGAAGTCTGCAGAAGCATTTCCTTCCCTTAGAAGGGCTCCAGTTCCTGGTGGTGACTAATCCTGCCATGGTTTCTACCTGGCTTACCTGGAAAATACCTCCTTTCCTACCCCTGGAGCCTACAGTAAGGAATCTAAACAACACCCTTTTAACACATTGAGGTGTGATGTCCTGAAAAAATTCAAAACACCAAAAGAGGTCATCCTACCAGTCCATCTGTGATGCTCAACATCGTCAACTTGGCTAGACCTAGAATCACCTAGAAACCTAGCCCCTGGCCATGCCTATGAAGGAATATCTTTGTCAGGTTAATTTAACTGGAAGAGCCTCCTTAAATTTAGGTGCCCACATTCCCAGAACACATTGTCTCTCCCCCCAGCTGAGGGGTGTGTCAGTTCTGGTATTTTCTGACCAGAAGCTGGAGTTTGTGAGAACACTGTTGCATTGGTTTTTATCTCTGCTATACAATGATGTAGAGAAATACACAATGATGTAGGGAAATACCTTAAAGAAATTCCCATAGAATCGTATCTTTCCCCTGTTACACAGACACTCCATAGATAGCCCAAGCTGATGTGTTGTTACAGAAGGAGTGAGCACAGACTCTCACCACACACTCAACATCACCAGAAGCAGCATTGTCTTTCTATACATTGGATGAACATGCCTCTGAGATGATGCTATTAAGCCATCCATAAACGTTATGTGCATAATCGTGGGCCATAAAGATCTAATTTCAACTTCATTATAGTTAATCCGTACCTCTGACAACTAACATAGTTTGGGATTTTGTGGGTTTGCTTGGTTTGTTTCTGAAATCTTAGGAGACCACATCAAGGGGAAGAAAGGCTACTGCCAATTTTGAAGACTCCATTAAATTCTCTCTATGCAAAGCTGTGTCCCTAGAACTGCTTCCTCCATGCTAACAGTCATCTCTCTTTTACCCAGAGGAAAAACAAGTTAGGAGGTTGGCAAAGTACATCCTATCCATATATTCAGCAGCCAACACTTGAAGGGTTCTCCCAACTACTCTTCCTTAGGAAGGTAGGACTTTTCCTTCCAGACAGATATGAGACACCATATCCTACATGCTACATCTCCTTGGTCCTATCCATGTACCCTGGCAATGAGATGCATCCTGAACTAGACCAGTTAAAATGCCTGTCCTTGAAATTGGGAGAGAGAAACTGAGTAATAGTCTGAACCCTTCTTTCAAAGAAGATGCATGGCAGCCACTGTAACATGCATCTTCCCACCAGTCTAAAAAATAGAATTCAGAGGTCCCTCTGAGTGAAGCTTGGGTATAACAGAAGACGCAGGGAAAGGGAGGTTCAGAGAATAGCTCTCACATTTCTGGAGGAGCCTTAAGCTCTGTCAATACCCTTCCCATCCAAGGCCAGTTGAAACCTATTTTTAAAAAGAATTCCCTAACAGTTCTATTTTGCCAACTTCATCAATCTCAATGGAGATACTACATAAACTAAACCCAAACAACCTTCTTTACTCGGAAGCAGTAGACTGAAGGATCTCATGTCTAAGAGATTCTGTCCCAATTGTGGTAAAACTCCTAAGCAGAAATGTGATCTAGTGACTATTTCATTGAGATAGGTACTTCCTTTATACCTGTTGTGTGTCGTGCTTGTGATACACCAGACATACAATCTTCTGGAAAGGTGAGGACTGTGGCGAATGCCACCTGGAGGATGAGTTAGGACATGTGAAATAAGGAAGTCAGAAAGGGCTGGCTCGATTGAAGGCCATCGCTGCTACTGCACTAGAACTTAGTCCCAAACTTGACTGGGATTTAGCCTGGAGACGGCCTCTGCCTGGGTGTCTTTGTTCTACAACTCCACTCCATCCCCACTTTTACCACAGCACTACTGTTTTACTTTTAATTTCACCCAACTCAACTCTGAGTTCCATAATGACTTTAGCTGTTCAATATTTAATGAAGCAATTAATTAAATAACATTTATTATGCTGTAGGACAGTGGTTCTCATATTTTAATATGTATCAGAATCACCAGGGGAGCTTGTTAAAAAAAAAACCTCCCAGCACCCACCAACCCAGGGCTTGTTTTACAGTGAGTTTGATGGGAAGGCAGCAGTTTCATCTCCAACCCCCATCTCTATTGTGTGTCTTCTTGGTGCTGGTTGGCTGTGTTTCTGGAAATGACTCACTGGACTCATGGTCGGGGGTTACAACTGAAGACACCTCTCCAAGCTTTATACTGGTAAGGACACAGCTTCTGATTTATCAGCTGCCAGCTCTGAGTTTAGAAGCAACTTTTGAAGCGCTCTGAGACTCAGTTTCCTCATCTATAAAATGAAATAAAAAAGGTAGATATAATTAATAATACATATATAGCCAGGCAGTGGTGGTGCACACACCCTTAATCCCAGCACTTGGGAGGCAGAGGCAGAGGCAGGTGGATCTCTTGAAGTTTGAGGCCAGGAGCCTGGTCTACAGAGCTAGTTCCAGGATGGCCATGGGCTACATCAAGAAACCCTGTCTCAAAAAAAAAAAAAAAAAATACATATATATATATATATATATATATATATATATATATATATGTATGTGTGTGTGTGTGTGTGTGTGTGTGTGTGTGTGTGTGTGTGTGTGTGTATGCTATGGGTTTGGGGGGCAACACCTGCTTGGCGTCCTGACAGAGTCTAGCTGCCTCCTGCTCTATCTGTTGAGAACTTAACAACCAACTGGAAACAAATGTCAAGCTACGTTAAATACCTTGGGAAATTCCAAGAAAGAAAAAATACACACTACCCCCTTCACATACTGGGAATAAAGAGCTGGAGTCTGTCTTAAAGTGTGTGATGCGGCCAGGCAGTGGTGGTGCACACCTTTAATCCCAGCACTGGGGAGGCAGAGGCCGGCAGATCTCTGTGAGTTCAAGGCCAGCCGGATCTACAGAGCAAGTTCCAGGACAGGCTCCAAAGCTACAGAGGAAGCCTGTCTCAAAAAATCAAAGAAAAAAATGTGTGGTGTGTGAGCTGCAGCTTACCTGCCCTCAATCAACATGGTAGGTGAGAGTTGGCTCTAAGAAGCTAAGTAAAGTCTGGGCTGTAGGGAGGGGCCCAAAAAACATCCCTCTGAGCAAGTGATAGTTTACCACCTGTATTGTCCTGTGCCTGGACTTACTTACACGGTGTCTATGTAGTTGTCACCACCTGTTGTTTTTAGTGGGTAACCGCTTCCCCTGACCTTCCCGGCCAGGGTGACCACTGTAAATCAAGAGCTTGCTGGAATACAGCTGAGCTTAGTGATTTTAATGAGAAATATGGTCCTGCTGGATTACTGTTCCTGGGCCACATCTTGTCAGCAATTCCTCAGGAAATTATTCAACCATCCCCAATTGCAAAGAAACAGATGGCATACTGGAAAAAAAAAAATACTTCGAAGTGTACGTGCCGGTAAAAAGCAAATGAGATATCGCAAAGGCCAGCACCAGCACAAGACCTAGGAGTACTTTTCTCTGCACAAATAATGGGCTTGTGGTGTTTTGTTTTCCCTCCCTTTTGACCTTTGAACTTCCCCAGTCATGAGCTTGCATATGCAATGGAGAGGCAGTTGGACACTTCAGGGGTGGTTAGTGGATACACCGCTTGTTTTAATAATGCACAACAGCGCTGACCAAATATTCTCACGGCAGATCAAGTTTTGAAATGTGTATTAATGTCCTGCTTTTCTCCCCTCTAATGTCCCTTAACCAAAACTCTTGGATCATACTCTATTATGCCAACTGCCCATTAAGAAAAGCTGAATTATTATAAAAATTATCACGGCACCTGAGAAAATAGCAGTATAACCCTCATGAATATGAAATCTTTTCATAATGATCAGTGTTATTACCATGAATACTAAATGTTATGAATTCATTGCAAATTCATAATGCTTAGTGTGAGAACTTGGCCTGTAACCAGAAAGTCTGGATTGCACTTGGCAAGCATTAGGCTCGGCTTTAGTTTTAAAACTAGGAAAGGAAAATGGACGAAAACTTCGACCTTCGGGATTTTTTTGGTGGGGGGGACAGCTAAAGGGTTTTAGGGCTCTTGCAAAAAGAGAGCCAGTTGCATGTTTTCAAATATTTGGTATGAGTGTTGCAGTCTCTTTCAAGAGTTCCCTTCTCTGCTTGATTATAGCTTGATAGAGGGGAGTTGGAGGATTATTAGGAAAGCAATTACATCTTGGTCTGTGGCAGTATGAATCCAACATTAACTTTGAGAAATGAGCTCTGTAGTCTACCATGGGAGTGCTTCTGCTGTGAGAACAATCGGGCAGGAAGAAACAGGCGAGAAGGGAGGTCACACACACACACACACACACACACACCACCTGGTTGGTTCTTCCTCTCCTCCATTAAAGCCAGCACAAACAGTTAAACAGTTTAGCCTGGATCCTGGTATTCTCAGCCACAAAAAATGGCAGCAGCAGAAGGAGCAGATAAGAAAGCACGGAACTCTGGCTGCTTGTCTTTATAGTCACACAACATTCATCCCAACATCCATCCAGGAAAATAGGCTAGTGTAATTGGTTTTCAAGACATTCCCAGTGCAGAGTAATGGGCAGAGGTTCCACAGAATACAACAGAGCACAGATCGCATGGGAACGAACATGGTTGTGTCTCGTTGGGCTTGCATGTGACTCTCTCCTGGGTGAAAAGTCACAAACAACAAAGCCTGAATGCTTTCAAGAGTGTCCCCTCCATAAGGGCACTGCGCCCTGACACGGTCTTCCCATTTATGGCATCCTTAAAGAATCCATGAGTCATGATTTTGAGTTTGCATCCAAACCCAAATCCAAATGATGATGTCTGCTTTACAAAATAACTTTTTAAAAATCCATAGTTACCAAGAATCTAGCACCCTCTAGACTGAAGAGACTTGAAGGCCGACCTGCAGAGTTGAAATGCTGTAGGTTTATTCCAACTAGCTTCTGCCGTAGCTGAAGTTTTATTTAAAATTCCCTAAGAGATCTGTAAAAATTAGAAATAGCTTTGATTGATGGACACGTTTAAGCATCTCATGATTTCTTTAAGTTTTCTCACAGTCCTTGGCAATATTTCTTTAAAGGGATGGAAAACATGGGGCAGATGCTGATTCCGCCTCTGGGAATTTCTGCGATGTCTGAGGATGGCATTGGAACTGTGAAACAGCAGGCTTTAAGCAAACAGACCATCCATCAGTACAAAACAGTGAAGAGAGTGCCTGGAATCCATTCAGAATGTCCTTGGGGCAGAGTCCAAGGGCTGTTTCTTTCCCTCTGAATTTTAAATCTCATAAGTAATGCCTGACATTTCTCCAGTAATTTCTTAAATTATAGGATCGTGGCAAAATAGCAGGACTCCCAAGAATTACTCAGCTAGCAAGCCATGTGGGGAAGGGTTGAATTCTTCAGAATAATTACCCTGTATTAGAAAGCTATGAGTTTCATGAGCACCCACAGATTCCTTTTAGTCCCAACAATATTACAACTTCTGAGTTTGAGGGTTCCAGAGTAGAATCTTAAACTAAAATTTCCAGAAAGTTCCCAGAGAGTTGTTAACCATGTTTTTTTGTTTTGTTTTGTTTGTTTGTTGATATTGTTGTTTTTTATGATGCATTTATTTAGTTATCGGGGCAGGTAGGACACACCAAGACACCCATGTGGAAGTCAGAGAGCCACCTTCAGGACTCAGCTCTCTCCTTTCACTCACTATATGGGTTCAAGGGATTGAACTCAAGCTGTCAGGTTTGGGGGCAGGTACCTTTACCTGCTGAGCCATCTCACAGGCCCCACAGACCATATTTGTATGTACAAAAATAGGTCTTACTTATTTATGAAGGTTATGTGAAATGTTAAAGTGATATCACAGAGGAAGAATTATGAATGTCCAATATAAGTGAATTCAAGATAAGAGAATATGGTCAAATTTTTTAAGAAAGAAAAGAAGTGACACATGGTTTTAATCCCTGGTTCCTCTGCATAATGTGCAGTAATTTTTCTACCTCCCTCCTATATCTATAATATAGGGTAACCACACACCTTTGCAGGGGTGTTGTGAAGTTTTTTCAGTGATTTAAAAAGAAAGATTTGTAAAGCTGCTCGCACAATGGCTAACATAAATGTTTGACATAACAAGCACTGGAGATCCATCTCAGTAGTTAAAAGCATCAACTACTCTTGTAGAATGTGGTGGTTTGAAAGAAAATGTCCCCCAAATGGAGTAGCACTATTAGGAAGTGCTGCTCTGTTGGAGGAAGTATGTCACTGTGAGGGCAGGCTTTGAGATCTCCTATGCTCAAGATACTGCCCATTGAGTCAGTCTGCTTCCTGTAGACTACATATCAACATGCTAACAGTTCCTTCCCCAGCACCATGTGTGTCTTCCTGCATGCCACCATGTACCCCACCATGATGATAATGGACTAAACCTCTGAAACCTCAATTAAATGTTTTCCTTTATAAGAGTTGCCATGGCCATTGTGTCTCTTTACCCCAATAGAAACCCTAACTAAGACACAGAGGAACTGAACTCAGTTCCCAGCCTCCATGTCAGACATCTCACAACTGTCTGTAACTTCAGCTCCAAGGCATCTGATAACTTTTCCTGGCCTTTATGTAACATGTACACATGTACACACACACACACCCACGTATACACACACATGAAATAATTAAAAAATTGACTTAAAAAGTGTCTGTTTTCCCTAGAATAAAAACCTGTAGTTTCGCTCTTTGCCTAGACAGACAAGGCAGTTAGTCATTTTTTTATTCTCCATTTCATAACACTCATTTATTAAAGACTTCCTTTGGGGTTTTAAGAGATGGCTTAGTGGGTAAAATGCATGCAGTGTATGCACATGAGTACCTGAATTCAGATCCCCAGAACCTAAGTAAGACATTCTGCTTTCCATAGTGAATTCCATAGCCAGAACTAAACAGTGAGTCCTTAGCTCAAAAAACTGGCCTGTATATATTTAATGCACAATATAGGAAATTTTCTTTCAAGACCAGGAGCTGAAATTGAATGATCAAAGGAGAACCGATGAAATGAAGATGTTACAAAGGAGACTGTTTTATGTTAAGGTACAATGCAAAAGGGTTAGAAGGCAAGCTAGAGTGTTAATGGGAAGACAGCCTCAGGCGTCATAGCCCAAAGAACATGTGGCAAAGTTTTGCTTTGTCCATGCAGACTCAGGATTGGGTGGGCCATTATGAATAAGACCATAAGAGCATTCACTACATTCACAGGGAAACCAAGAATTGCTGAGACAGACCTGCAGTATACTGCCCAGGATAGCATGCACAGACTTTCATATTGTCAAGAATGTACTAGAAGGGAAACTAGGGATGAGATCTAGAGAGAATTTTGCAGAGAGTGGGAGGATAT